>OV277856.1:45646096-46854272 GCA_922989275.2 Gari tellinella
GATAACAAAATGATTTTTAGAAATCTGGTAGAGGGTCATTAATTGACCATTTGTGTAAAATTATTTTGAATTTGCACCAGTAGTTTCAGAGGAGAAGATTTTTAAAGTTTTTACTATACAGTAACATAAGGAAAATCTGCCCCACCCACTGGAGGCCATGTTTTTTTAGATATCAAAATAATTTTAAGAAATCTGGAAGAGGGTCACCCATGCATGGTTCATTTGCATAAAATTACTGACAAATCGGACCAGTAGTTTTTTAAAAGAAGAGTTTTCACTATAGATCTATATCAATATAACGAAAATCTGCCCCACCCACTAGCGGCCATGTTTTTTAAGATAGGAAAAATAGTTTAAGAAATCTGATAGAGGGTCACCATTGGCACATTTGGGTAAAATTATTTACAATTCGGACCTGTAGTTTTTGACGAGATGAGTTTTAAAGTTTTTTCAATTGGTTGCCATGGCAACCACAATTTCAATTGGATGACCTATATTTGAAGAAATCTGAGAGAGTACCTTACAAGGAACAATCCTATGAAGTTTTGATGAAATTGGCACAGTGGTTTCCAAGAAGAAGATCTTTGAAGAAAAAGTTTGACGACTGACACAGGGCGATCACAATAGCTCACCTTGGCACTTCGTGCCAGGTGAGCTAAAAAAAAAAAGCCGACCGGGTCTGGGCGAACAGTGACTAGAGATATTTCCTTAGACCTTTGTAAGAATTATTGATATTTCAAATACATGTTCTTTTCGGGTTCTTACCAAAGTAAATTATCACGATATGTCTTAGATTCAGGAATATGTGCACTGTGCAGTTTTTATTGGCGAAATCTTTCTTTGACCTCGACCGTTGACTTTTCCATTTGATTTTGACCCAACACTACCGGCCGGTCACTTTATCCTGACACCGACAAAACCAGTTGTTACTATATGCTACATGTAACCCGAAACCCTGAGCGAGGAGGGAAGTCATTAAAAACTACTAATTTTTAAGTCTTTGGTTTGCCCCGGCCTGGGATTGAACCCGTAACCTCCTGCACTAGAACGGGACGCTCTACCACTGAGCTACGTACACAGACCGTGTCAGTGTTGATCATTCTAAAATAGAAGTACTCTTGTTTAATATTTCGGCAGTCTTTACCTTGTAAAATGGTTACAGCTGTTAAGCCACCTCAATATCTCTGGTCCATGGATCTTTAAATAAGATGTTTCAACAGTGTTGTAACTATTCTATTGGTTGACTCATGGAATCTGAAATAGAGACATATGCTTTGATAAAATAAAAGTGTATCTAGATCTAAATTTAAAATTTGAGTTGTGAGAAGATAGATAAAATCACATCTAAATAACTTGTTAACCACACATTAAACTCTAATTAACTTGTTTAAACTAAAAGAATGTATTTAAATCTAAGAAAAACAATCAAATACGGGACAACTTAATTACAAAATGTTGAAACGATTTTCTCTATCTAACTATACACTGCAATCACTATTCTATAGTGTGTAGGCCGAATTAAACCAGTTACGATTTGACTTGGGACGAATTGAACCGCTACGTTTTCAGCATAGGAGATTGTATTTTTAGGTCATCTGCCTATCAATTGCATTTCAAATGATGGATTAGGTAAATAAATATTTGCAGCTTCGACTTGAACACCTATCTACTGAAACGAATCTAAATACATGTAAATATATCTGCATTAAATCTTACAATATCCTAGTAGGATCAACTGACAAAAACAAACACCCAGGCAGCGTGCGATAACATCTGAATTATAATTTATACACGAACATACAAGTTTAAATACACAATTTACCTTTAATCACAACACGCATTGTCCGCGACAGCGTGTATGAGCCATACAAGGTGTGATTTCTTGGTTAAAACACAGGGACATTCATGTATCGTCGTTACAAATTATGGCTCTTCCTTTCAAATTTCGAGACCAACAGCTAGCGCATGCGCGGAACGGAGCACACGGAGAAACTTCGACCCACTCGAGTTTCGGCCTTTCACGTAAATAAGGTGTTATTCTTTCTGCTAGAAACAGAGAATACACGTGAATTATCTCTGAAATGATATTATGTGCATATGAAAACTACGGAAAACGTTGAAGAGAATTTAAAATTGTTCTTTCCTTAAAGTTAAATGGCTATTTCTTAAACTAATTTTCCAAGATTAAAAAAAAAAACAGCAGTGGGTGGGGCACTCGTATTTCCTTTATTTGGCTATAATATAGTGGAAACTTAAAAATTCTTCTTTTCTCTGAAACCACGGACTCAATTTAAAAATAATTTCATACAAATGGGTGAATCTGTATCAGATTTCTTCAAATATAGGTCTATCAGTTGAAACTGTGGTTGCCATGGCAACCAATTGAAACAACTCTTTAAAAATCTTGCCTAAATGAAACTGCAGTTCTGAATTGAAAGTAAATTCACACAACTGATTCAGAGAGAGAGAGAGGGGGGGGGGGGGGGGGTTGTCTTTAAGATAACTGATGCTAGTGGAATAAAATTTCATATAATTATAGAAATAGCTAGCTTGGAGAGATTAAGTGCAGGGTCCATAACTCTGGCTAGACATTAATATTTTTGGAGTTATTCCCCTTTGTTATATTTGACCAAAAGACCTTCCTCATTTGTACATATATGACTTCTTTGTTTTATGGCGATAATTTTGAATCCATGAACACCCTGATTTTATTAAATAATTAAAAAGATACAATTTTTTTAAACTTTTTTCACGTTTTGGACTTAAACATTTTTTCAAAATTCACAGTCCAAAATTCCGCCTTGTTGCAATAGTCTAAGTATGAAATTCCGCCTCATTCAGGCAGAATTTTAACTAAGTCCGAAATTCCGCCTTATTGAAAAAGTCTAAGTCAAAAATTCCGCCTCAATTTCCAATGTTTTCTCATTTTCCGCCTCGAGATGCTAGTCTAAGTGAGAAATTCCGCCTCTGAAAAATGTCAAAGTACAAAATTCCGCCTGGATTTTAAATTCCGCCCGGAATCCTCTCAAAATTCCGCCCGTAAAACTGACTGACTTGAGGCGGAATTTAGGTTTCCGCCCCAAGTCCGCCCGGAATCGGCCATTTCCGCCCCAATTCCGCCTCATTTCCGGGCGGATTCCGCCTGGATTTTTCGTACGGGAAGTGGAAACAGGCGGAAATGCAGGCGGAATAGGATGTGAGATTCCGCCCCAATTCCGGGCGGAACATTTCGTACAGGCAGATACACTGTTTGTAAATGACAACTAAAATTGTTGCTAGAATTAAATGAGTTAATCCATAACCCCATAAATACGCTTTTTTACGCCTTTAATTTATATCTCCACTGAAGACAAGAGGCCCAGAGGGCCACATTTCGCTCACCTGAGAACATTAGAAGCTGACTGGGCAGGACAACATTTTGATATAGCTATGACCCAGGTGTCATAATTTGATCTCGGTAGAGGACCACAATGCGAAGCTTCATCTCAGATATTGATGATCTGGGCCTTACGGTTGAAGAGAAGAAGATTTTTAATCTGGGCCATACGGTTTAAGAGAAGAAGATTTTTAAAGGTTTTCCCGTAAAAAAACCTGACAAGCCCAGGGCGGGGCCAATTTTTGGCCCAGGGTCATAATTTGAACACACCGGGTAGAGAACCACATAGCAAAGCTACGTATATGTCAAATATTAAAGATCTGGGCCTTACAGTTTTAGAGAAGAAGATTTTTAAAGGTTTTCCTATATAAGTCTATGTAAAACTGATAAGCCCCAGGGCGGGCCAAATTTGATCCAGGGGTCATAATTTGAACAATCTTGGTAGAAGACCGTAGGGCAAAGCTACATGTCAAATATAAATGATCTAGGCCTCATGGTTTCAGAGAAGAAGATTTTTAAAGGTTTTACTATGAAATACTAATAACCCCAAGGGCGGGGCCATTTTTGGCCCGGGGTCATAATTTGAACAATCGTGGTTTGAGGACCTCAAGGCAAAACCATGTGCCAAATATTAAAGATCTGGACCCTATAGTTTCAGAGAAGAAGATTTTTAAAGGTTTACCTATATAAGTCTATGTAAAACTGATAAGCCCCGGGGCGGGTCCAATTTTGACCTGGGGGTCATAATTTGAACAATCTTGGTAGAGGACCATAAGACAAAGCTACATGTCAAATATTAATGATCTAGGCCATACAGTTTCAGAGAAGAAGATTTTTAAAGGTTTTCCTATGAAAAACTTATAAGCCCAAGGGCGGGTCCATTTTTGGCCCGGTGTCCTATGGTATTTTGACTCCATTGTAATTTAACCCCGGGGTTAATCTAAAATATAGTGGATTAACCCCGGGGTTAATCTACAATATAGTGGATTAACCCCGGGGTTAGATTTCAGCCATTGTAGATTAACCCCCCTATTGTAGATTAACCCCCCCCCCCTCATGAAACATTTTTGTCAAATATTTTTTTAAATCCAACTATCAGAAATGAAAATACATGTGTACATGATCATGTTGCAACTGTTGTTAACATTGTAACTCAAAATTTTACGCTTGATAATTTCTTAATAATGGGGGGGTGGGGGGGGGGGGGGGGGGGGGGGGGTGGGGGGGGGGGGGGGGGTGTTGTTTGTGTTAAATTACAACGGCCATTGTAGATTACCCCCCCTCATGAAATTTTTATGTCTAATATTTTTTTAAATCCAACTATCAGAAATGTAAATACATGTGTACACAATCATGTTGCAACTCTTGTTAACATTGTAACTCAAAATTTTACGCTTGATAATTTCTTATGGGGGGGGTTAAATTACAATGGCCATTGTAGATTACCCCCCCCCCCCCCCATGACATTTTTGCAACTGTTGTTAACATTGTAACTCAAAATTTTACGCTTGATAATTTCTTATGGGGGTGGTTAAACTACAATGGCCATTGTAGATTCCCCCCCCCCCCCCCCCACCCCCCCTCATGAAATTTTTTTGTCTAATATTTTTTTAAATCCAACTATCAGAAATGAAAATACATGTGTACACGATCATGTTGCAACTGTTATTAGCATTGTAACTCAAAATTTTACGCTTGATAATTTCTTCCCCCCCCCCATGAAATTTTTTTGTCTAATAAGAAATTATCAAACGTAAAATTTTGAGTTACATGGTCGTGTACACATGTATTTTAATTTCTGATAGTTAAAAAAATATTAGACAAAACAAGAAATATCTTTAAAAAAGATATTCGGCGGAATGAGTGGTTGAACTAAGGCTATATAGATGGGTGTGCAAATTGAATTAAATTGAGGTTTTCAAAGAATTGTAATATCTTGGATTGAAAAGCAAAAAATACAAGTATTCAATTGAAACAGTAACTTTTTATTTAAAATGCAAAACTATCATGTACAGAAATGCAAAACAAAACAATAATTTAACTCATATCCTAGCTACTGGTAGGAGATCCTCACAATTAATCTATTGTTCCATTCATAGAGTTTCTTGAAACAAACTATAGCATACACAAATGTACAGATACAACAATCTACTGTACTTTATTCTTGTAAATAATGATGAAACAACACAATTGTGTTTAACTCACTTGAGGCTATTCATATATAAAATATTGCTTTTAATGTATGGCAAATGTGTACAAATAGTTAACAATTAAAACAAATTGGTTGTAAACAATTACGAAACACCTAGCTTCCTCTGTATACCTATAAATAGATTTCAGATCATATCTTAAAATAGAAGCATAAGGAAACTTCTGTGGCCTAATTCATCAGACAAGTGTAGTAAACAGCCAGCCTGTATCTCTAAATTTTACACCCACAGTCCACATCATGTAAAACTGTAATGGGACATAAACCAGCCTACAGGGCTCCAGATAAGAGTGAGTAAACTAAACAAATCACATTTTTTCACCTCTTTTAGCACCAAACCCTATGGTATTACCACTCATTTTGATTGTCTTGAAGAGACAATTCATATGTATAGTGACACCACAGGGTTTAATGCACAAATAAAGATTTTAAGTTTTGAAACAATTCCCTTATCTGGAGCCCTGGCTACTATCCAATCAGACTATTCAGTTTCAACAGGGGCATAGTTTGTAGTTTGATAGAGGACCTGTAGATGATGCTATGTGACAAATGTCTAAGATCTGGCCCTTGTAGTTTTCAGACAAGAAGATTTTTTAAGATTTCCTTATTTTTTCACTTGGTTCTACATTGTTTTTAATTCTTTGAACAATTTTGAAAGAACTTGACCCAAGGAACATTCGTGTAAAGTTTGGTTGAAATCTTTTCAGCTGTATATGAGGAGATGTCATTTGAAGCAATTGTTAAAGACAACAATGACTGTATAAAGTGAAATTATTTTCTTCTGTGGAAGAATAAATTAAAGACATAAAAAGGAATATGTATGGGTTAATAGGTTTTATAAATATCATTATTTACATTTTCTAAATATAAGAAACTATATGTAAATGAGTGGCAAATAGTTTGGATCCAGATTAGATGCAGCATTATGTGGCATCTGACCTGGATCCATACTGTTTATGGCCAAGAATTAATTGTGGACTGATAGACAGAAAGATAAACAAACAAACAAAACACAAACAAACAAACAGACAGACCAAAAGTAATATGCCTCGAACAAAGTTGTGCTTGAGCATAAAATAGCAGACATCACTTCTGTTATGTATCTCAGTGACCTGAGTTCAGAGCTAGCTATGGGTCAGTTATGCAATAACAGACGGTCCCCTCAGAGAAATTGCTATTATCATGCTGAACTGTTGTCTGCTCCAAATGTTTGTATGTGAAATATGTAAAAAAATAATAACTTATATTTTCTAAATATAAGAAAATATGTAAATGAGTGGCAAATAGTTTAGATCCAGATTAGATGCAGCATTATGTGGCATCAGACCTGGATCCAAACTGTTTGCAAAAATGTTGCATTTAGTATAAGGTAGCTTCTTAGCCTGGAAGATACAATGGGTCTGTATAAACACGGATCATTAGAGAGTTTTTACTGTCAGACCTGCATCAAAAAGCACTGATATGGCCAGGGTTGAGTCAAATTTGACCCTAGGGTTTTGATTTTTTACAATTTTGAAAGTGATTTAGTAGAAGATACTATTCATGCAGTATCTAAGGTGTGGGAACAGTGGTTTTTTACAAAAAACTTGTTTAAAGTTTTTCACTTTTTTTAATAAATTTCTATAAGTAGTCCACCAATGAATTTTATTTTAACAATTTCTGTAGAGAAGCATCCAAGGAACACCGTCAGCAATTTAGTTTTTCCCTCAAACCCGCGGTTTCAGAGGAGATGTTGCTTGAAGTAAATTTGAACGGACGGACAGACGGACGGCGGGCGATCACAACAGCTCACCTTGAGCCTTCGGCTCAGGTGAGCTAAAAATATTAGACAAAAGAATTTCAATGGGGGGGGCGGGGGGGGGGGGGGGGGTGTGTGTGTGTTAATCTACAATGGCCATTGTAATTTAACACCCCCCCCCCCCCCCCATAAGAAATTATCAAGCGTAAAATTTCTAGTTACAATGTTAACAAAACTTCATGTGGGGGGGGGGGGGGGGGGGGGGGGGGGTTAAATCTACAATGGCCATTGTTATTTAACCCCCCCCCCCCCCCATACGAAACTAGAACTATCACTAAAGGTGATTGATACCCCCACAGGAAACCTCCCTGTCACAAGGCGCCAATATAATGTTTTGTTTGTTTAATTGATATTACTAATATATCGTTAATTCCAAGACAACGCACGTGGAAAAATACGCGAATTCATACAACGTTAGAAAATGACATACCAAATCGCGCCCGATTCCAAGACAATGCTCGTGGAAAAATACGCGACTTCATATAACGTAAGAAAGTGACATACCAGATCGTGGAAAAGAACACTGAACTAATCCAGAGAAAATCAAATAATCACATTTTATAATCGAGACAATACTACTCTCAACGGAAAAAACATTCACAACAGAAAAGGGAAATCACTCTACAAAACTAAACCGGAAGTTATTTATTCGTCCCATTACCTGAACGTAACTACCACCCGGTTACGTAGGATGAGTTATCTCCCTTCCTACTCACTTCTTAGTCAATGGAAATAATATAGGATGAGTTATCTCCCTTTCAACCAGAGTACCCGCTAAATGACCACTAAATGACCTTTACCTTTGTCGGACATGACTCAAATTTTACTGAACTCAAGAGCTTCTTGAGGTGAATGCACATACCAAATATAAAGTCTCTATCTTAAGTAATCAAAAAGTTATGGCCAAGGTGTCACAGAAAGTGACAAATGCCCCCAAGGTGTTTTGTCACTGCATGCAGTGTATTCATTTGGCTTTCAAGAAAATCATACAGCAGGTTATAATTGTACTCCTTGTTGTTGTGATGGAAATGTATAAACAAGAGGGCCATGGCCCTAAATTCGCTCACCTGAGGACATTGAAGTTTGTACTTAAGTTGACTGGGCAAGACAACGTTTTAATATAACTATAAATGGAGTTATCTTCCAGACAAGAAAACATGACAAAAGTGAATTTTGTTGCCAAGCTTATGACCCTTATCCATGACACATCCTCTTATCAAGCTATTTCCATTTCCAATAAATGATAATTATTTCACTAGCGTCAGCAGAACTGGAATTATTTTCCTGACAATAAAATATGACAAAGGGGAAAAACTAAATATTGCTGCCCTTGTGCATGGCATTTTCTCTCATCAGTTTCTTTCCATACATAAAATTTCATTACAATAGCATCAGTAGAACTGAAGTTGTCTTCTTGACAAGAAAATATCACAAAGGGAAATAACTCAAAAAACAATGATGTCAGAGTTATGGCCTTTGCAAATGGCACTTCCTCTCATCAGGCTCTTTCCAAATAGGCAATTTCATTTTACCCATTACCCCATAGCATGTTTCTAGTTTTGAAAATAGGTGGCCACCTAAAGCAGGTTGAAAGTAAAGCAGAATGTGTCTTAATGCACACTTTGCTTTACTTTCGCATCTTACATTTTCATGACTGTTTAAAGTGGAATTATTTTCTTAAGTAGAGGAATAAATCAAAGGCCTTAAATGCACATTTATGGGGTAATGGGTTAACAAACGTCAGTATATGGGGGGAAAGGGTTGAATCCTGGACAAGAAAAATGACAAGACATACAGATAACTCTGACAAAACCAATATTAAACATATGTATAAATATGGCATAAGACATAATTACATAACTGTCAGTGGATCACTTCCAGATCCTGTCTCTCTAAGTATGAAGCAGACTGAACCATATCTAAACTTTAGCAGACAACATGTTCAGCTGATCATGACCAGTTCTGTGATACTCCCATACTGTTGCATAATATTTGACCTCAGTGGGTAGAGCTCTGGGGCTTACCCTTACCAGACTGAAATGATGTCTGCTTAAAACCTACTGTATGTGAAAAGTGTACAAAAAAACAATTTAGAAAATGTTAAGTTGGTAAATGAGTGGCAAATAGGTTGGATCCAGATTAGATGTAGCATTATGATTATGTTGCATCTGATCTGGATCCAAAATGTTTGCAAATATTGGCTATTTGCCCTTAGAATATTAAGGGTAACTCAGGTAAAATACCGTTCTGCTTCATCAAAAATACTGTGAAACCTGCCTAGAGCAGCACTTCAACTGCGCAGGGTGGCGTCAAGTGTGACCCTAGGGATTTCATTTTAACAAACTATAGAGGGATCCACCAGGAGATTCTCCTGTACAAATATCAAAGCTTAGGGCCTAGTAGTTTTGGGGAAGAAGATTTTTTAAAGTTTTTTGCTTTTTTGCTTTTTCAAGCTGAGTTTTTGCTTTTTCTCTTTCATTTGAACAACTTCTGTAGAGAAGCATCCAAGGAACATCATGAGCAGTTTGAACTCTCCCTACAATCCGCGGGTTCAGAGGAGATGTCGTTTGAAGTAAATGTGAACGGACAGACGTACTACGGACGGTGAGCGGTCACAATAGCTCACCTTGAGCCTTTGGCTCAGGTGAGCTAAAAAACAAGATTTTTCAAGATTTTTCAAATGCATCATCACCATAGCATCATGATGTCATGATGACCTCGTTGTCATAACAAGGTTTGTCATATGTCATATTGAGGAATTATTTCTAAATTTAGAAATGATCACATGATCAGAGTGTTATGGCCAGTTGGGATGAGTTATCTCCCTTCCTATTCACATCTTAGTCACTTGACATAATATAGGATGAGTTATCTCCCTTTCCACCAGATGTGCATATTAAGGAACAAAATGTAAAGTTATAAAGGGGCATAATTATGTCAAATTTTGTGCAAGAGTTATGAAACCTGTCACTGAGTGTCCCCATATACACTGATAATATATACCAAGTTTGAAAATGGTATTGTATATAGTTTTCAAGAAAAAGGCAAATGTCCCGAAAAAATGCGACGGACCGACAGACGGACAAGGCATTTCCTATATAGCCCCCACCACACAGTGTTGGGGGTATAATTATCAAACGTAAAATTTTGAGTTACAATGTTAACAACAGTTGCAATCGTGTACACATGTATTTTCATTTCTGATAGTTGGATTTAAAATAATATTAGACAAAAAAATTTCATGAGGGGGGGGGGGGGGGGGCATTGTAATTTAAACCCCCCCCCATATTAAGAAATTTTGAGTTACACTGTTAACAACAGTTGCAGTTGCAACATGGTCGTGTACAGATGTATTTTAATTTCTGTTAGTTGGATTTAAAAAAATATTTGACAAAAAAATTTCATGGGGGGGGGGAGTAATCTACAATATGGGGGGGGGGGGGGGGGGAGGGGGGGGGGAGGGGGGTTTAATCTACAATGGCTGAAATCTAACCCCGGGGTAAATCTACAATGGGGGGTTAATCCACTATATGACACTGGGGGTCATAATTTGAACAATCGTGGTAGAGGTGCCAAATATTAAAGATCTTGGCCTTACAGTTTCAGAGAAGAAGATTTTTAAAGGTTTTCCTATATACGTCTATGTAAAACTGATAAGCCCCAGGGCTAGGCCAATTTTGACCCGGGTCATAATTTGAACAATCTTGGTAGAGGACCATAAGAAAAAGCTACATGTCAAATATTAATGATACATGTATTGGCCTTACAGTTTCAGAGAAGAAGATTTTTAAAGGTTTTCCTATATAAGTCTATGTAAAACTGATAAGCCCCAGGGCGTGGCCAATTTTGACCCGGGTCATAATTTGCACAATCTTGGTAGAGCACCATAAGACAAAGCTACATGTCAAATATTAATGTAGGTAGGACAGAGCATTTTTTCAAATGGGAATAAATACTAAGTGTCATACACCATTGGAAAGGTATTTTTAATTGCAGATCAATGTACTTTAAATGAAAACTCTATCATCATCGGTTATCAAGTTATGACGTTTTGAAGTTACCATGGTACGAAAGTGGTGTTACCAAATAATTGATGTGTCACCCTACGGTTTAAGGACAATAACTTTTGTTTTAATTGGTCGATCACGATCAGTTTTGGTGAACTGGTTGCTTATGAGATGGGGATACTAAATTTTGTATTTTGGGTTGGCAGGTCAAAGATCACGTTATATGTTACTAAAAAAGATTTTGGCTTCACTTTGATTTCAGGACAATCACTTTTGTTCTGATGAGCAGAACTCAATCAAATTTAGTGAACTGGTTACTCATTGTAATGGGATGCTTGAGATGTCATTTGGGTTGGTAGGTCGAGGGTCACGTGATCTGTTACTAAAAATAGATTTTAAGCTGTGACCGTTTTGCATCTAGATACGAGCAAATGAGACAATCTTTTAAGGCATATTTCTGTCTCCGCGTGGAGTCAGTT
The DNA here is from genome assembly GCA_922989275.2 of Gari tellinella. NCBI lineage: Eukaryota > Metazoa > Mollusca > Bivalvia > Cardiida > Psammobiidae > Gari > Gari tellinella. Next base: position 45,657,966 of record OV277856.1, read on the forward strand.
GGAGTATTAATTGTGGTAGCTGTTAATTTGAGTGTTTATTGTGGTAGAGTCCCCACATGCTGGATACACAGTTGTTTTATCACATTACCCACAGGTACAATTATGACCTACTAGGGTACTAGACCATGGTAGTACCGTAGTACTACTTCTGTGAAAAGTGTGCAAGGATTTTAGAATATTCATGAACGTTAAATGGCCGCATCTAGAACTAATTAAGAGCTTGAATGATTAGTTTACCAATTCTATAAAAGGTGTTCAAGAACTTTTGTTAATCTAGACTAATGATTCTAAAACTATCAAATTTCTAAAATGTTTGCAGAATATCCGTGAACGTTAAATAGCCGCTTAAAAAATTCTCATGGTTTAATTCTAAAATAAGTCAATACCCTCCCACATGGGTAGATATTATTACAAATAGATAAGGGATCTAGCTGATTGTAATGCAATTATTTAAGAGATAAGAATTTGATTTCATAACAAGGGGCATAATGGCCCTAAATCGCTCACCTGGTACACCATGTAAAATTTGCCATATAGTGAGTGACTGTGACCTAGATATCGACTAGAGATGATCTACACTCAACCTTTGGAGTGTTAACAAGATTTTTTTAATTTGACATAGCGACCTAGTTTTTGACTAAACTTAAAGAGGCTACATGTAGCAACCAGATTTAGCATTAAAAATAGTAATTTGTAAATATATGTCAAATGCTTATTTAAATGGGTAAGAATTAGTTTAGGATAAGAAAATCTGTTGAAAAAATGCATTTCAAAAATAAATAAAAAGAGGCTCTGGTGGGATTCGAACCTGTGACTCTCCATGCGGGGACAGACACGCAGAAAAGGAAACAATTTAGCCCACTCGACCACGGGCTGTTCATATCTTTGGAAACGATTTAACGTACTTCAGTGTGTTGCGATGGAAAGTACACAATTCGGCTCGAGTTATGTCTGAGCCCGTGTTCAATTTCTGTTGCGTCTTTCGACGCAACCAACGGAAAAAACGATGGGAAAAACGATGGAAAATATCTAAAAAATGCAGGTTTGAACACTTTTCATTAGGATGTTTTTAGACTGATCATGCTTTTCTAATGCGAGCATTTTCTTTTATTTTTGCAAATACACCATCCGTATGCGAGTCACTTTAATCGCCATTTGATGTTGACCTAGAGTTGATGTAGGCAAACATTCCGACAATATTTCATTCAGATCTAATCAGATGTGTAGCCACTAGAGGGTTAACACTGTTTTCCTTGATTTGATCTTGAGACCTAGTTTTTTACCTAAATGAGACACATTAAAATTTGGCCTAGATTTCTTCAAGGCAAACCTTGTCATTAAGTTTCATTAAGATGGGACGAAATTTGAAGCCGCTAGAGTGTTCACAAACCAATGGTAAACGGACGGACAGACAACGTACATCCAGCCAACCTAAAAACTCACATTGACACTTTGTGCCAGGTGAGCTAAAACACAAAAGTTTGATTTTGAAATATAATTTTCTTTATCGATATATTATCAAGTAATTGAATTTTCCATTACATTTGTTAGCAACTGTATTTTATCAACTAATTGTCCAATTCAGTCCTATAAATTATACGTATACCATTTTTTGAGAAGATTAACCTTTGTTTGAACACAGGTGACCACTTAAAGCAGGTTGAATGTACAGCACATTTCTGCTTCACTTTCAGCCTGCTTTAATCTACTATCTGCTAGGATTTAATAAACAATATATTTTGAATGATACGAATATTCAGAGTAATATACACCTGCTTAAAAAGGTGACTATTTAAAGAAGGTTGAAAGTAGAGCAGAACATGCTTACATTTAATTTGCTTTAAGCAAATATCTGCTAGGATAAAGAATATGTTTTGTATAGTAATGGAACTATTTTCTTCAGTGTGGGAATAAAATAAGGGCATAAATGTTTTATTTATGGAGCAATGTATTAAATACAAAAGGAAAAAAAGGTTAAACTGTCACAGCTGTTTCCGTCTTCTTAGCACTAAATGTTTATATCTGCACGAAGAAGTTTGTCTCACTGTTCTGTTATGTATTAAGAGACCCAAAATAAAAAAATAGTAAAATAAAACCAATAACATCAATTTTCAATCTACATGTTTAACCATTACCCTGCAAACAATATCTAAATATGATTTGTACTTATTTTAATTGAGAAAGTCTTAGATACAAGTGTAAAACAGTTTGGATACAGATCAGACGCGAAATTATGCAGCGTCTGATCTGGATCCAAAATGTTTTTTAAAAAGGACAGTCAAGTCGCAATCAGCATGATAAGGTTCTAAACTGCAACATCTACCAGTATCCCCCAAATCTGTCTACATCTATCAATTAGTACCCTACTGTGATAATCGGTTTGCAATAAACATACTCTGATACGGGTGATCTTCGGTTGGTTGACTGATTTATTGATTGAATGACTGTCTCATTCATTCACTCATTTATTCGGTTATTCATTCTGTTATTCTATCATCTTTTTCATTGTTTGCTAATTTGTTTGTGTGTTCACGTTACGTTATTATATAGTATTGTAAATGAATTATATTGTGCACCCTTATACATGTATAATATATTTGTTTTGTCATATGTATTGCATGGGCCGGAGGCCTTGAAGCAAATAAAATTATTGTCATCATTGTCATCACTCATTTTGCATCGACATTACATTCAACCGTTTAGCTAATCGTTTTTCACCGCTCTCATTTTTTTTTTTTTAGTTCAAATGCGCTTAGAATATGTGCCGTGATGTGAAAGTGTGTTGTCGCACCTACCCCTCCACTACCGTGTTAACAATCAAACAGAATATTATTAAATACATTTTGTATCACTCTATACTGATATACATGTATATCAAGTCTTATGCGTAAATATTGAAAAGTGCTGGCACAAGTCAGCGACCATGTATACCACGATCATTGCACATTTGTAAAACGTGTTGGATCCAGATTATATGCCCAGTCACTAGCCATCCTGTCTGGATCCACACTGCTTACAAAAGTCCTGGTTATCAAAGTTCTCCATAGAGGGATAGATGATGCACCTGTACTTTTCTTTATCATCATACATGCATATATGGTAAATACAGTGAAACCTACCTATAACGACCACTTATATATAACTGTTGATCATTTATATATTAGTGCTTAAAATTGGTGATTGCTTTAGAGCGGATGGGGGGTGAAACAGAGGACCCCTTAGGGAATCTCTGGTATTTTAAGGCTGTCATCTGTCTTTCATAGTGTCGTTTACAGTGGTGGTTGCTGTATAGTTGTAAGTCTGCACTGAAGAGCTGTCATTAGTTGATCATGAAAAATCTTTAACCCGTTATCCCATTGTATACATGTTTTCCTGTTTGGATGACACATTAACATTTAAAGCAGGTTGAAAGTAAAGCAGAATGTACCTTTAGGTGCATTCTGCTTTACTATCAGCATGCTTTAAGCTACCATCAGGTAAGATAAAAGTCCGCATATGAGGGGAAATGGCAGCTCTTATAAGAAAAGAGGTTGATTCTGACGTGGTTATTTTGGGTTTTTTACAAATCATAGTGTATTGTCCGAAAACTAGGATTATCCGAAATTGTGTTCAATTTGCAGCCACGTGGAAATTTCCTCAGGCGTAATTACACCACCTGCTTTGTATGCGCCGCGGCATTTTTCGCCAAAAGATATCAAACAAGTAAATGGCTCAAAACATTAATAAATGTTCATAAAATATGGACAATATGTTGCATTTAGTTGCAAAAGAGTAAATTGTGAATTATTGAAGCTTAAAAATGGGCTATATTTAACTCTTTAAATTCATTTTTTACAAAAAAAATTTTTTTAGTCTGAGAAAAAGACTTGTTGGCAGACATCTTGAAGAACAGATTCTGATTATGTTTTACACAAAATAACTCTTTATTTTGGAAATATTTTGCGAAAAATGTAAGAGGGCTTTTCCCGTGTCTCGTTTCCAACCCGCCATTTTGCTCTGCCGAAACGCTCAGGTATCACATTCGACGATCGAAAAAACGCGCTCAGCGGCGTCATACAGAATTGAAACTCATCTTATCCAATGATTAAAAGTTTGTTTTATTCGTTCAAGTCTAAATTTTAGCACCTTTCATTTAAAACAAGTGCAACACGAACAGATGAAAATGCAGGTTAATATAGGTGACACAGTAGGGGAGCCTCGATAAGGAATCTCGTTGACGTACCTAATTAATGATCTGGGCCATACAGTTTCTGAGAAGAAGATTTTTAAAGGTTTTCCTAAGAAAAACTGATAAGCCCTAGGGCTGGGCCATTTTTTGCCCTCAGGGTCAAAATTTGAACAATCTTGCTAGAAGATCATTAGGTTATGATACATACCAAATATCAAAGGTCTGGGCCTTTGGGTTTCTGAGAAGAAGATTTTTTAAGATTTTCTTATGCATTAAAATGTGGTTTTTTAAGTAAAACCTGTTTCAATTAAAAATACTTACCCTCTGTAACTATATGCTTTTAGCTATTTCCATTACTATGTGACCGGAAAAAGTCCCGCAAGCCGATACATGGGCCTACCATTGGCCTACGACTTATACCTAGCCCGCAATAGCCAATCATTAGTTATTTCCAAAGAAACAAACCATAATACAGCGGGGACGGGAGGTGGGACCTTCAGTTACAGAGGGTAAGTATTTCTAATTGAAACAAGTTTACTTAAAAAAACACATTTCAATAGCAAAATACCTTACCCTCTGTAACTATATGCTGAATTTAAAGCAAAGGTGGGAGGTAGTAAAATACGAAGAATACTTACCTCAATATCCAGCATACAGCAAGGCTTGATTGTATCCAATTTTCCATAGGATAACAAACAGCCAGCTAATTAACCACTCAGACTGATAAATACAGAAAGAGGGAGGTTAAGAAATTATAGACTGGGAAGCCACTACAGGTCCCAGTGAAGATAAATTGTCTTTAACTGCAGTGAAAGATCTAAGACAGTGTTACTGCAGCACTGAAATTTTAGAGGGTCATTCTTGACCCCCTTGGTGAAAAAGTGGGGGTCATTTGGAAATTTTGGGGGTCACAGGATTGTTTGAACTTTTTTGACATTTATATAGATAGATATTGAACAAGCACCTTAGAGCTGATATCCCCTGCCGCAGCGATTGTCCAGAAGAAAGTGGCAAACTTTATTGTGGGAGGAAGGGGCAAATGTTGATCACCTGGCTTTAAAGATCAGCATTCAAAAGCTTTTTACAAAGTTTTATAAAAATCCATTCAATTTTGTACATTTTAAAGCCTAAAAAATACAAAAAATAAAGCCGTTTGTAGCATTATAAATCTAAGTATGACAGGGGCAGGTAACTCTTGATTCAAATTCAACAGTAATTAAACACTTTCAAGAACTTATAATTGTGTGCAAGTATTATTAAAAAAAATTCAGAACTGTAGAATTTACTAGAGTGTAAACACATTTTCAACTCATCAAGGGCAGAGTATTCTTGACTAATTTGCACATTTTCGATAATAATTGAACTAATTCTATAAATAATAGCCATATATGATTTAATTTTTTTTTCAAAATCCATTCACATTTGTACACAATAGCATGTAAACAATAAAGCCATGTTGAGCATTACTAAGTACATAAAGGGCAGATAACTCTTGCCACAAAGTATCCTATTTTGACAATAATTGCTACCCTTATATTTATATACATCATGTGTAAGTTAAATCAAAATCCATTAAAGACTGTAGTTTCTAGATGGTAAAAACTGTTAAATAAGGTTTTTTTGACTCATCAAGGGCAGATAATTGTTGACTAGTTTCTCCGTTTTCAAAAATGATAACAATTATTTGAAAACTAATAGCCATACATAGTTTAAGAATTTGTTTTATCAAAATTCATGCATATTTATAGATACTAGGATGTAAACAATTTTAAAATAAAGCATTTTCTATCATTTCAAAGTACATCAAGGGCAGATAACTCATGACTAATTTCTCCGTTTTCAACAATATTCAAATTCATTTGAAAACTAATAGCCATACATAATTCAAGAAAGTTTTTTCAAAAATCCATGCATATTTATAGGCTCTAGTATGTAAACAATACCAAAATAAAGCATTTTGTAGCATTTCTAAGTACATCAAGGGCAGATAACTCTTGTCACAAGTATCCTTTTTTTACAATAATTGCACACCTGCAAGAACTTGTACTTATAGACAATGTGTGCAAGTATAAACAAAATATGTTGAATACTGTAGTTGCTAGAGTGTAAAAACTGTTAAATATGGCATTTTTAACACAAAAAGGGCAGATAACTCATAAATTCCTAAAATTTTCTGAAAAAAAATTGATTTCCCACGGTGCTCCTATGATGACAAATAAGTATACCAAGTTTAATCCAAATCTGTTTATAGGTTTCGGAGATACAGTTGCGGACGGAAAACGTGACGGACGCACGCACGGACGGACGGCATTTTTAACACAAAAAGGGCAGATAACTCATAAATTCCTAAAATTTTCTGAAAAAAATTTGATTTCCCACGGTGCTCCTATGATGACAAATAAGTATACCAAGTTTAATCCAAATCTGTTTATAGGTTTCGGAGATACAGTTGCGGACGGAAAACGTGACGGACGCACGCACGGACGCACGGACAGCCAGACCTAAAACAGTATCCCTCTGCCTTTCGGCAGGGGATAATAAAATACTTATTGTGTTGTTCAGTGTTTTTATTTCACAATTAATATAATTGAGAGACAAACGATCTAACTATATAGAAGAATTTCTATTTCTATAACACCTCATCAGTCATTCAGTGAAGTACGGTCAGTGCATTTCACTATTACTTCAGACAAGCAAACAGTTTTCATTTTTCAGGTCAAGGTATTTATGCAGGCAACTTGTTAGTGAAAAACAGTTTTCAACTTTGTTAAATATAGAAGACTTCGATACCCTAAGTGTCACTTACTAATATCACGAATGAAGAACTTTTTTTTTTTTATCGTTAATTGATTGTTCGACAGAAAGAAGTTGAAATGAAACTGACAGACTGTGAGACATGTAGATCTGGTCAGACAGACGAAGATAAATGGATCCCTTAAAGTAGATGACATAACCCATGTGCATTTTATTCTCTTGTTTGGGCGCTGAAGAGATAAAGAATGAAGTAAAATAGTCTGCATTTTAGCAGATGATGCGAGCCTGTACATTCATTACCCCAATCAAAACACTTTTGGCAAAGCGAGTTCATTTAACAAACAACAATGGCGACCGGTTCTGGCGATTAGCGGAAAGTTCTACGGAAGTTTAAATCATTTTCAAAGGAAACAATTTAAAAGCATATGCAAACCAATAAGTCTAAATATGAGGATTTAAATAAATACTAAACACGGAATCTGTGTAGTTTTAATATATTTAGCCCTTTTCAACTGTCGATTTTTAATTACTCGAGTGACTTTATATGCCAATCGAACTGAACTCTTATACCCACAATGCACCTGTCAAAACAACCAAAATGGCCGTTAGCGGACTCTGTCAATTTCGTAACCGACATGCATACAACACGGAATTCATTATTATGTATTTACTTCGGCGTCGGCGGCGTGCTTTCAATGAATATGCCGATTTTAACATTTTTAGTTTCAGTTAGTCGGCAGAATTGACTTGCGTCACATAAAACGCACTTGCTGAATTTAGTTGCGCCAAAAGTGATTTTGTTGCGTCAAAAACGCAAGAAACGCGCTCTCGCGGTAACACTGTAAGATAGAAGGAAGAAAAGGTAGAAGCTTTCTTCCACGAAGCTGCAGCAAGAATGTCGTGCAAAGGTGCATGATTTACAAAAGCCCAAGAAGAAGATAGAACATGAACTTCATGAGGGCGAATCTGCAAAAATGACAAGTCTTGATCTGACAAGTCAGAATAAGCGAGCTTGATGACAGACGCTACCCATCTAGAAATCGAAGCTGCTGAAACATCCTGCGAACCCTTCACAGGTATAAAAATTCTTTTCCTATTTTGGCGAAGAGGTTTTACCCTGTTCAAATAGAATTTAAGAGCTCTGATAGGGCATAATAAATGGTCAGGGTCTGATCTCTCAAGATCTACCGATAGGCTGGGGATCGTAAATGGCAAAGGAGCAACAGAGGGAAGTTGTGACTTTGCCAAAAAACCTGCCTGGCACAATAAGGTGACAGAACCCTCAGGATTCCAGCGCAAATGACCTTCCTCAACGGACAGGGCATGGATCTCCCCCCCCTCCTTTTTGCGGAAGCAAAAGTAAGTAGGAAGACAGTTTTCCAAGTCAGATGAGTTAAAGAGGCATTATCTAATGGCTCATAAGGAGACTTTGACAAGGACCACAGAACACACGATAGATCCCATTTAGTGGTCAACGAACGAAAGACAGGTCTTGCAAGTTCGAAAGAGCGGATGAGCTCTGAAAGAACTGGGTCAGATCCTACGGATTTGAGGCCTCTGAAGGAAAGGGTATTAGAAAGCATAGATCTATACCCCTTAATAGTGCTGACTGCCAATTTCAAATCCTCAAAGAGATAGACTAAGAAATCAGCTATGTGTCGTATAGAGGAATGGATAGGATTGATTTTCCTTGAATGACATCAATTGGAAAAGATCTTCCACTTAGCATCATAGACTGAAGTGGTGGAAGAGCGCCGAGCCTTAGCAATGAGTGAGGCAACTGCTGGAGAAAATTTTCTCTTTCGTAAGCCATCCCTGATAACGGCCAAACGTGAAGGCAAAGAACCGAGGGGTTCTCGTGCCAAATGTTTCCTCTCTGTGACAGCAGATCGGAACGTACTGGAAGTGCTCGAGGATGCTCGTAGAGAAGATCGAGGAGATCGTTGAACCAAGATCTCTGAGGAGACAGGGGAGCGATCAGAAGAATGTGACACTGAGATTCTCTGATCTTCCTGAGGATGATCGGAATAAGAACCGATGGAGGATAAGCATAACCGAACATCTGATCCCAAGATAGAGACAGGGCATCCACTGCCCAGGCTGCTGGATCCATTACTGGAGAGACATACAGAGGAAGACGATGATTGAGCCTCGTGGCAAACAGATCTACCATTGGATGACCCAGAAGGTGAAAAATCACTGATACTACTTCTGCATTGAGAATCCATTCTCCTGCTAGAACTTGACGTCTCCTGGATAGACCGTCCGCTAGAGCATTCAATCGACCTGGTAAGTGTCTTGACTAGAAGGTGAATATTCAAGGACTGACACAGCAGGAGAAACTCTTGGGTCAGTTTGAACAGAGAGAGAGAGTGTGTCCCCCCTTATCTGCGGATGTAAGACTCGACTGTCGTGTTGTCTGTGGAAAGCAAAACGCAACGACCCTCCAGATGGGACCGAAAAGAACGTAGAGCTCAAAGAGCTCCCAAGAGTTCCAGATTGTTGATGTGAAGAAGACGTTCTGATTGGTTCCAAACCCCGAGGTCAATAGACCAGAGGGTTCCAGGTGAGCTCCCCACCCTTGTAGGCTCGCATCTGATATCAGAAAGCGAGATTGAACTGGGGGAAGGAGTGGGACTCCCTGGAGAAGACGGTCCTCTGATTGCAACCACTGAAGGGCCCTGTGAAACGGGGGCCTCAAGGGAATCAGAGCTGACAACTGGTGAGAATGAGGTCTCCACAAGGCCAGAAGATAAAACTGTAAAGGTCTCAGGTGGAGACGTCCCAGAGGGATCAAATCTGTTGCTGAATTCAGAACTCCCAGGAGAGATAGAATGGATCGAGCCGATGCCTGATTGCACTTGAGAAATGTGTTTACCAGATGACAAATAGCAGTGACCCGAGGGAGAGGGACACAAACTAAATTCCTGTCTGTCAGGAAGTTCATTCCCACGAACACAAAATCTTGGGAGGGAATCAGCTCCGATTTCTCTGGATTCAGTATGAGACCTAGGTTTGAGACCTGGTCCCAACAGTAGAGAAGATCCTTTGACAAAACTTGACGATTGAGCTGGTGTATGAGCCAATCGTCAAAGTACTGAAGGAGGACCACACCTTGACGACGGAGGTGTGAAGCTACGATTCTCATAAGTTTGGTAAAAACTTTGGGGGCCGAGGAGAGGCCGAATGGCAACACCCGAAACTGGAAGACCGAATCTCCGAGGCAAAACCGAAGGAGATGTCTGGAACCAGGATGGATTGGGACGTGGAAATAAGCATCTGAAAGGTCTAAGGACACTCCCCAATGACCTGGACGAATGGCAGCCCGAATCGAAGTAGCAGTTTCCATCTTGAATGTCTCGATCACCAGATATTTGTTTAGAACTGAAAGATCTATGATCGGCCTCCAGGAGCCGTCTTTCTTGGGAACCAGAAAAAGACGACTGTTAAACCCCAGAGAGTGGGGGTTGTGAACCCTTTCTACCGCCCCCTTGTCTAAAAGAGCTTGAACAGCTGCTGGCAGACAAGGGTGGTCCGAAGAAATGTTTATGGGATCCCTTGATAAGGGAGGCTGTCGATTTAGGGGAATAACATATCCCTTTTGGATGATAGACAGTGCCCAAGGATCTTGAGTGATCTGGGCCCAGGCCTGACGAAAATGTGTGAGCCTGGCGCCAACTGGAAGATCTGGTCGGACTGGAGCGCTGGGCAGTAGAAAGGGCGAGTTCCTAGGGCTGAGGGCCCTTGGAACTCAAAGAAGGGGAAGGACCAGGCGAGGCCTGAAAGGAGGCCTCGGTCTAGAAGTAGAAGGCTGATAAGACTGATTTCCCCGAGCTCTGTAAGGATTGGGAGGAGAAGCAGAGGGTGGTAGTTTACGACCAAAAGGCTTCTGACCCTGAGGTTTATCTGTCCTAGCCTTTTTAGGACCTGAAGGGGAAGAACCCTGAGGAGCAGTTCTCTTGGGGAATTTCCACTTAGAAGATGGTGTGGCAGAACGGGCGGTTGATAGGTGAAGTTGTTCCTCACGGTCAGCTTTCATAGCCGTAGCAACATTCCCAGCAATAAGCTGTATGCCTGAAGAAGGAGAACAACGCAAGATCTCCTTAGAAGATGGCAGCAGCAGAGAAGACGAAGACAAAATCGTGTCTCTGCGAACCTGCAGTAGTTCTGATGAATTAGCAACACCTAGAGCAAGAAGGTTATTGGTATTTTTGGCAAGGTGAAAGCCAAACGCCGAATAACATCCAAGGCTGGCTCCTCAGCCGAAGCTGCAATAGAAAGAGCAGCAGCAAGATAATCAGCATTGGAAGAAAGTCCTACTTGCTGACGTTGGCGTAATTCAAGACGTTCAACTTGTGACAAAGGCACAGAAGCTGAAGAAGGACAAGACAGTCCTGCGTGAGCAGCATCATCATCAAGAGATGGAATGCGGTCACAAGGAAAAAGTGACTCTGAGCTGCAGAGCATAAAGGGAGATGCATAGAGGAAGGAGGAGACAAAAGTCTCATAAGTTGAGATGAAGGAAACCAACCAGCAGAGCGATGGCCTGACCTATCCTTATCAACTCTGGAAAGCAGCTCCCCTGCCACCATAGAAAGGGGCAAAACAGGTTTTGCCTTTTTGAGTTCTAAGGAACCTTCCTTGTGAAGATACTTCTCAAGAATGGAAAGAGTTCCATCCTTACCTGATGTTTGAAGGTCTGCAACCGGAGGACAAATTTCTTCCGGCAGGAGGGAGTAACAATCCTGAACTGCCTGTGCAAAAGAAAGAGAAGGCACTTCAACTTCCTCTTCAAAGTGGTCAGGGGGTGAGGGGTCACCAGCCTGAGACAAACCAGAAGTAGAACAAGGGCCACCATGGCCCTAAATCGCTCACCTGGTACACAATGTAAAACTTGACCTATAGCGACCTAGATTACGACTGGATCATCATGACCAACAATCAGTGTTAACAAAATGTTTCTATAATTTGACCAAGTTTTTGACCAGACACAATCAACATTTGATTTTGACCTAGATTTGATGTAGGCAAATATTCTGACAATATTTCATTCAGATCTAGTGAGATTTGTAGCTTCATGAATGTTAAGCTATGATTTGACCTAGTGACCTAGTTTTTCACCAGACATGACCCACATTCAAACATGACCTAGATATCAATGAGGCAAACATTTTGACCAAGTTTCAATAAGATCCAAAGAGATTTGTAGCCTCTAGAGTGTTAACAAGGTTTTTCTATGATTTGACCTAGTGTCCTAGTTTTTGACCGGACATGACCCACATTCGAACATGACCTAGATATCAATTAGACAAACATTCTGACCAAGTTTCATGAAGATCCAATGAGATTTGTAGCCTCTAGAGTGTTAACAAGGTTTTTCGATGATTTGAACTAGTGACCTAGTTTTTGACCGGACATGACCCACATTCGATCTTGACCTAGATATCAATGAGACAAACATTGTGACCAAGTTTCATTAAGATCAAATGAAATTTGTAGCCCCTAGAGTGTTAACAAGGTTTTTCGATGATTTGACCTAGTGACCTAGTTTTTGACCTGACATGACCCATATTCGAACTTGGCCTAGATTTCTACTAGACAAACATTGTGATCAAGTTTCATTAAGATCAAATGAAATTTGTAGCCGCTAGAGTGTTAACGAACAATTGTGGCCGGACGACGGACGACGGACATCCAGCGATCCTAATAGCTCACCTTGGCACTTTGTGCCAGGTGAGCTAAGAAGCCTGGACGGAATGATCCGGTAGTATAGCACGACCCTCTGCTAACAGAGGATCTGAAGGGTCAGCTAAAACTGAAAGGGTATCCTCCTCCATAGAATTAGACGGTAAAGGAGAAGAGGAATCCTGAACAGGCTCTGAATGCAACTCTCTCACTGGAGGTTCATTCCTGATAGAATCTGGCGGATTGGGAGGGAATGTCCTTGCAGGAGGTATATTCCTAAGAGATGTAGACTGACAAGAGGCATTAGGAAAAGCACCCCATCCCTGAGAAGGGGTAGGAAATCCCTGAAAAGCCCAAGGAAACTGGGTCTGCCAAGAAGAAGGATCAGGCATGCCCCAATAGGAAGAAGGGTAGGGATATTCTGGAAACCCACCTGGTTGAGAAGACCTAGGATGCCTGCGGGGAGAACTAGACGAACGACGCCTTCTCCTATACCTTCTTCTAGTAGAATGACCTCTATGGCCTGACGAATCAGACGATGAAGAGTCTGAATGACTCGTACTACGCCTGCGAGAGCGTGAAACCCGGTCTGATGACCTGGTGTCAGGAGTCTGACCAGGCAACCTGGTGTCCGATGTATGGACAGGTAACCTGGCGTCTGACGCCTGGTTAGATGGTCTCGTGCTAGAAGCCTGGCCAGGGCGACTGGTGACTGGTGGACCAGGTTGCCTGGCGACTGGCTGAACAGGTTGCCTAGAGCCTGGTGATTGACCAGGTTGCCTGGCGCCTGGTGGATGACCAGGATACCTGGGGCCAGAAGACTCTCCAGGTGCATGCGGCTGAGCAGAATCAGAACCATGACCTTGAGAATCTGACATAAGATTCTTAGGGAGCCCAGCTCGATCAGGAGAAACTGATTTGCTGGGCTCCCGGGAAGGACGCCGAAGAGCATGTCTTCTTCGAGAGTCCGCCTTATCCCATATCTCCTTCGTCCATTTATTAGAAACAACACAGGGTTGGTCGCGGGAGCATTTGCAACAAGAGAGGCAGCGGGGATGATTATCCCACACGCCTCTCGTGTGCCCGCAAGAACCGCGAGACGTATCCGCCATCCCAGCAAAAAGAAGTGGGTGGGGGATAGAAAGAAAAGGACGAAAAAAACGGAGAAAATCTAAAAGACAAAGTCAAAAAGACCAATAGGGACAAAAAAGATACAATAAAATTAATTAAAGGATATAAAGATGGTAATAATATGATAACAAATACAGATTACAAACGATATGTGAGATCGAAAACAGTCACAAACATGGCTTCATGAAATGAACCGGAAATGACTAATGATTGGCTATTGCGGGCTAGGTATAAGTCGTAGGCAAATGGTAGGCCCATGTATCGGCTTGCGGGACTTTTTCCGGTCACATCGTAATGGAAATAGCTAAAAGCATATAGTTACAGAGGGTAAGGTATTTTGCTATTGAAAGTTGTCTATACTGTCATGTTAGAAAATCTGGTCCCACAGCAAGGGGAATAACTCTAGCCAAAAACTTTGAACAAGATTTCGTTCCCCCTTGCCACTGATGCTTCTGACAAAGTTTGGTTGAAATCGGGTCAGTGGTTTCTGAGATGTTGTTTGAAAATGTGGGCGTACGACGTACGACGGACGCCAGACACCGACGACGGACGGAATGGTATCACAATAGCTCATCCTGAGCCTTCGGCTCAGGTGAGCTAAAAATAGTAGCAATTTATACAGTTTGTATGACAATTTTGTATGATAAGAAATATTTTCTTAATTCCAGCAGATACTAGCTTAAAGCAGGCTGAAAGTAAAGCAGAATGTGTCTTAAGGCGCATTCTGCCTTACTTTCAACCTGTTTTTAAGTTGTAACCTATTTTCAAAATTAGAAACAGGCTATGGGGTAATGGGTTAAGAAAAGTTCAGCATTAACGATTAATACTGTACAAAGATACTCACTCAGTTTGGCAGCCTCTTTAGCCTGCTTCCAGATCAGTGCTAGTTCTTGGTAGGATGGTGAGTAGTAATTATTAAACAATGACATCACCTTTCTGATGTCTTTCCCTGATATCTGTAAAAGATATGGAGTCAGTCTGAAGTACATCAATTGAGTAATGAAGAAGTTATGAGCAATGTTTGAGTTTTCAGTCAAATTTGATTCTGAAGGTCAAGATTATTGAGGGGTCAAGCAGTGTTCTGCCAAGGCCGCGCCCTTGGCGCATAAAAATCACAAACGGCGCATAAAAATTCCCGTAAATGGGCCCGAGGGCGCGCTGAAAAAAATCGCGAAAAAAAAAATTCCCGCTACGACGGTCAATGTTTTAGTCGTTCCGTACTATTAGAGCATTTGAAACGACTAATTTCATTGGATACGTCGACCGGAAGTATCCGCTATAGTCCAATCGCTGATAATCTCTCATGCCTTCTCGTTTGTGTTGTTGAAAGATGGCTGACCAAAAAACGTAAGGCAGCTACACTGATAGACTTTTTTCAAAGTTCTCGAAATACGCGGAGTAAAATTAAGGAAATAGACGAAAATAATATTAAGTATACCACAGAGAAAACGTGCATGACGCTGTCGCGGATCAGAATACAGCCGTTAGTAGTAAAAACGTTCAAATGATTCTCAAAAACAGAAACCCCTCTACAGCCGACGACCGAGTTTGATAAAGTTGACCGCTCTTCGAAATGCACGAATGGTATATCCGCCGAGAAAAAGAAGGGTTGAACTTTTCATCATAGGTGGTTAAAAGATCACACGTGGCTTGCTTACACTGGTGGGTCAGTTTCTATGACTTGCAATCTGTGTCTAGACTAAAGCACTTTAAGAAAAAGAGCACACAACTGGAGAATGTCGTAATTGGAAAACGAGTTATTTTTATTGTGTTTTCTATCATTTTTATGAGAAAAAAATGTGGGGCCCACACTTTTAAACAAGGGCCACTATGGCCCTAAATCGCTCACCTGGTAACCATGTAACCATGTACACAGTGTGACCTAGTTTTTGACCGGGCATGACCCTCATTCTAACTTGACCTCGATTTCAATGAGACAAACATTTTGTTCAAGTTTCATAGAGATTCAATGAATTTTGTAGTCTCTAGAGTGTTAACGAGGTTTTTGGATGATTTGACCTAGTGACCTAGTTTTTGACCGGACATGAACCTCATTCTAACTTGGCCTAGATTTCATTGAGGCAATCATATTGATGAAGTTTTATGAAGATCCAATGAAATTTGTAGTCTCTAGAGTGTTAACAATGTTTTTCGATAATTTGACCTAGTGACCTAGTTTTTGACCGGACATGACCCACAGTCGAACTTGACCTAGATTTCATTGAGGCAAACATTTTGATGAAGTTTCATGAAGATCCAATGAAATTTGTAGTCTCTAGAGTGTTAACAAGGTTTTTCGAAGATTTGACCTAGTGACCTAGTTTTTGACCGGACATGACCCTCATTCTAACTTGCCCTAGATTTCATTGAGGCAATCATATTGATGAAGTTTCATGAAGATCCAATGAAATTTGTAGTCTCTAGAGTGTTAACAAGGTTTTTCGAAGATTTGACCTAGTGACCTAGTTTTTGACCGGACATGACCCACATTCGAACTTGGCCAAGATTTCATTAACGCAATCATATTGATGAAGTTTCATGAAGATCCAATGAAATTTGAAGCCTCTAGAGTGTTAACAAGGTTTTTCGATAATTTGACCTAGTGACCTAGTTTTTGACCGGACATGACCCACATTCGAACTTGGCCAAGATTTCATTAAGGCAATCATATTGATGAAGTTTCATGAAGATCCAATGAAATTTGTAGCCTCTAGAGTGTTAACAAGGTTTTTCGATAATTTGACCTAGTGACCTAGTTTTTGACCGGACATGACCCACATTCGAACTTGACCTAGATTTCATTTAGGCAAACATTGTGACCAAGTTTCATCAAGATCCAATGAGATTTGAACCTGCTAGAGTGTTAACGAACAATTGTGAACGGACGGACGGACAGACAGACGACGGACATCCAGCGATTCTAAAAGCTCACCTTCCAGGTGAGCTAAAAATGGCCCCCTTTTTTCATGTCCAATGGGTCCTGGGGCCCATAATTTTGGATTTCTTGGCAGAACACTGGGTCAAGGTCACATAAGTGTATGTCAGTTGAAAGGTCTTGTCACAAAGGGTGTTGTGTCCAAGTATAAAGTAAATCCATTAACTAATAAGGAAGTAATGACTGACTGACTGACGGATGGAAGGATGGACAGACAGATGGACAGACCGTTCAAAAACTATATGACACCCTTCAGGGGCATAAAAATACCTCAAATGACAGAAAATACAAAGTTATAGAAACCAGTACATTTAAATGTTCACTGATTTTACTTTCCTATAACACATTCACTCTATTTGACAAACTATATATATATTGAAAAACATAAGTAACACATAATGTTTTCAACTTATGTATCGGTTGGATTGGAGTGCAACCAAGATTATCGATACACTGTGTGTTGATAAAATTGATTCACGATTGTCCAAAAAAAAAACGTGCATATCCTGCGTGATAATTGGATTCTACACCAACATGTTTTAAAACCCTGACATAATCCGCCTGACCTACTTCTGGTGAAACAAATTCAAAAGCAATCAACTGGTTGAAATGTACAGTATGCTTACTGACTTTAAATCAGCATTGCAGTTAAACACAACCTTCAACGTTAATGATCCTGGCCGAGCTACTGGTCTTCTAATGCAGGGCGTTCACAGGAAACTATCGCTAGAGAACTGAGAGTTGTACTATAAACGATTTTTCGATTCTGTAATCGTTTGCTGGAGACAAATACCGTAAATTATCCGCCGAGAAGTGGACGCACCAAAGAAACAACGCAACGTCAGGACCGTCAGATACGCCTTGCGTTTTTAAGAAACCGGTTCCTAACGGCGGCAGAGACGGCCAAAAACATACAAGGGCATCACTGGGATAGGCTACATTTCGTCACGGTTATCAGGCGTCTCAGAGAATGCTGACTTCGGGCGTACAGACCGTACGTTTGGTTTTCACTAACGCATCAACGTCGTGCTGTTCGCAAGGACTGGTTGCAACATCACAAACGTCGCTTATTCTCTCTTCAACCTTGCCAACCTTACAGCTCAAATCTGTCGACAATTGAACACCTTTGCAACCAGTTAGACCGCAATGTCAGACGTCAAAGTAACGTCCCAAATAACGTCAATGAGCTCGCAGCTTTACAGGAGGAATTGGAAGCTTTAAAGGGACTCGCAACCGGATGGTGTACTTGTCAAAATAAAATAAAATACTCAAATAAAAGCAAATTTGTGGCATTATTTGGCTTCTGACATTAAAAAAATATGATCAGTCCAAAAAAAGTCTCAAGAATCGTCACCGAATCTTAGTTTTTTAAGATATTTTCCATTGTTTTTCTATAGCGTTAGCTAACGGTATAGTTGTTGTTGTTGCTTCTCTACACGGGCTCAGACATAAACACGAGCCGAATTACGAAGTTGTATGCACTTTCGATCGCTACACATTGAAATACGTTAAATCGATCCGAGATAAACAGATAGTTCCGTGGTCCATTGGTCTAAGCGGTTTCCCCTATTTTGCCTTCTGTCCGCCAATGCCGGGCCCCGGGTTCGAATCCCACCAGAGACCAATATTTTTTTTTATTGAAATACATTTTTTTTCAACAGAATTTCTTATCCTAAACTAATTCTTTACCATTTATATAAGCGTTTGACACATATTTACAAATTACTATTTTTAATGCACCATCTGGTTGCGAGTCGCTTTAAGAGAATCACCAGGTTGATTTATTCCATGCCAAGGAGAATACAAGAGCGTGTCCCAGTTACACGAATGCCCCTGATGATACAGGGAGGGGAATCCAGACTATCAAACGTAAAAGTTAGAGAGCTGAAACTGTAGTGGAGCGCCATTTTGAGGACTTCAAGGGCCATTACTCCAAAGGGCCTAGCATAAATTGGTGCCGCTGGTTATCCAAATTGGTCTCCATTTTATGTCAACAAACATTTTCAGAAAGTTTGGTGATGATCAGATGAAAAGCAATGTGTTTGTGAAACACAAATGCCCCAAGCCAGCATCATGTTCTGTAATGTAATGCTTATTTGCAAAAGTAGGTCAAAAGTCATGGGCGTAGGGTAAATGAAACATTGGCATGGTTGGAGAAGTCTTAACACAAGAAACATATAAAAGTATGGAAGCTCTAGGCCTACTGGTTCAAATGTTATAGGCGTATAAAGATTTATACAAATAAAGGTCAAAGGTCAAGGTCACAAGGGCAAAAACGTAGGTATGGTTGGAAAGGTCTTGACACAAGAAATATATAAACAAAATATGAAAGCCGTAGGCCTACTGGTGCAAATGTTATAGCCATTTAAAGATTTCAACAAAAGTAGGTCAAATCTCAAGGTCACAAAGTTTTGTATGATTAGAAAGGGAAAACACATGTCAAGTATAAAAGGCCAAGGTGCAAAAATGCAAAAGTTATATCCAAGGTTAAGGTTTTTGGTTAAAGTTTGATTAAATAGGTCAAAGATCGAGGTCAAGGTCACATGGTCAAAGATGTTGGTATGGTTGGAAAGGTCTTGACACAAGAAATATACATACAAAATATTAAAGCCCAAGGCCAACTGGTGCAAATGTTATAGCCATTTAAAGATTTTTACAAAAGTAGGTAAAATGTCAAGGTCACAAGGTCAAAAAGTTTTGTATGGTTGGAAAGGTCTTGCCATGATGAATACACATGCCAAGTATAAAAGGCCCAGGTTCAAAAATGCAAAAGTTATAGCCAATGTTAAGGTTTTTGGTTAAAGTTTGATTAAATAGGTCAAAGGTGAAGGTGAAGGTCACATGGTCAAAGATATTGGTATGGTAGGAAAGGTCTTGACACAAAACATATACATACAAAATATTAAAGCCCTATGCTCACTGGTGCAAATGTTATAGCAATTTAAAGATTTTTACAAAAGAAGGTCAAATGTCAAGGTCAAAAAGTTTTGTATGGTTGGAAAGGTCTTGCCATGAGGAATACACATGCCAAGTATAAAATGCCCAGGTGCAAAAATGCAAAAGTTATAGCCAAGGTTAAGGTTTTTGGTTAAAGTTTGATTAAATAGGTCAAAGGTGAAGGTCGCAAGGTCAAAGATGTTGGTATGGTTGGAAAGGTCTTGACACAAGAAATATACATACAAAGTATGAAAGCCCTGGGCCAACTGGTGCAAATGTTAAAGCCATTTAAAGATTTTTACAAAAGTAGGTCAAATGTCAAGGTCACAAGGTCAAACAGTTTTATATGGTTGGCAAGGTCTTGCCATGAGGAATACACATGCCAAGTATAAAAGGCCGAGGTTCAAAAATGCAAAAGTTATAGCCAAGGTTAAGGTTTTTGGTTAAAGTTTGATTAAATAGGTCAACGGTGAAAAGGTCACATGGTCAAAGATGTTGGTATGGTTGGAAAGGTCTTGACACAAAAATATACATACAAAATATGAAAGCCCTGGGCCAACTGGTGCAAATGTTATAGCCATTTCAAGATTTTTACAAAAGTAGGTCAAATGTCAAGGTCAAGGTCACAAGGTCAAAAAGTTTTGTATGGTTGGAAAGGTCTTGATACAGGGAAGACACATGCCAAGTATAAAAGGCCTAGGTACAAAAATGCAAGAGTTATAGCCAAGGTTAAGGTTTTTGGCACAGACAGACGGATGGACGGACGGACGTTCTTAGGAGACGGTTGTTGTGGGATTTTTTGCTATATAAACCCTAACCCTAAAACTAACTAAGGGTGACATGATTAATCGCGATCTGGATTGAACCGCGATTTTATGCCCTCGATTCGATCTGATTCAATTCGATTTAGGAAATGTCATTTTCGATTCGATTCATATGTAGAAAACTCGCTTCTATCTATCTATCTTTTCATACTGCAACACCATCATATGAGTATTACGTGCAGCTGCGCTTCTGTGTGATAAATAGCGAATTAAAATATACCTCTATTATCTACGGTAAAGTATTAGTTCGAACGATTAGAGATCCCGCACAGGCTTTTCACCTGTTACGAGTACGTCTTTGTTTACTTTGCCGGTTTCCTGTGTCATTCTACGCATGCGTGAGCAGTTGCTTGCCTCAATTGTGATGTAATTCTTCGTTCACATTACGTATCTCGGTACTGCTTCGACTATTTCAAATAAATTAATAATTCTGTAAACGTTGAATATTTTATTACCTACAACCTAATACGCTCATTACTTAAAAAAATAAAGACGTTCATTTGAACAACTTCTGTAGAGAAGCATCCAAGGAACATCATGAGCAGTTTGAATCCGCCCTACAATCCGCGGGTTCAGAGGAGATGTCGTTTGAAGTAAATGTGAACGGACAGACGGACAGACGTACTACGGACGGTGAGCGGTCACAATAGCTCACCTTGAGCCTTTGGCTCAGGTGAGCTAACAATCAAAGTCCGCTCCAAAATCGAAAGCAAAGGCGACTGACAGCATTGTTAACGAACTTAAACCGGTGAGTGAAATTCAGGAACAGTAATATTCAGATGTTTCGATTATCACAATTGTCATTTAAGATGAATAACTATCCACTCCTTTACACCCTTCTGTACCTTGCTAACAGAGTAGACCGTTACCTATGGAGCGCAATCGTTGCCAATAATCTAGACATGAAGATGCTAACATCTATTTTGTAGTTTGTATAAAATACAAACCCGACTGTACAAAATATAAATGTGACTTGTCCATAAGTTAGTCATGACCATACAATGCTATTTTTAGAATTGACTTTCTGCTTTGTTCAAAGCAAACACCCGCTTTACATTTCATGAAATTGACAAATTAATCCTACAGATCAGAATGAAATTCCCCAAACCGTCACAAGCAAAGAACTGCATCCGAAAATCCAACTGAAATCATCTGTTTTCAATAAACTTGAACACAGATATAAACCGAAAGTTGCGGATTGACGACCGACATTGACATTTCTCCAGTGTACAGTTGACTCATGCAAGTCGAGAATTACATTTCTCCAAATGCAAAACTAGCGAATTTTGCTATGACCTTATAAGGAATTTTTACGGAATACTACGAATATTAATTTGGGCGGAGTAAACTAAATCGGATCTTACCGGAATCGTTCGCCGGGGGTTTACCTAGCCCTATGATTTTACAGTGGAGAATACGTTATTCTTTCCCGTTTAAACGAACCGCAAAACACTAAAACACAGAAAAGTGCAACTTTTGGACAATTCTGATAATTCATGTTTATATTGGTGACAAACAGTTTGGAGCCTGATCAGACGCCGGGTTACCCAGCGTCTGATCTGGCTCCAAACTGTTTGCAATAGAAATAATAGTTTTAGCGTAAACGCGTTTATTGGGAAAGAATAACGTTTTCTCCACTGTATGTAGCCAGTTTGACAGACAGGTGCTTGCTTAACCCATTACCCCATAAATACACCTTTTTACGCCTTTCATTTATTCATCCACTAAAGAATTAATTCCAATTTTTACAGTCATGAATATGTATCATAAGAAATGTTTTCTATTTCCTAGCAGACTGTAGCTTAAAGCAGGCTGAAAGTAAAGCAGAATGTGCCTTAAGGCATATTCTGCTTTACTTTCAACCTGCTTTAAGTGGTCACGTGTCTTCAATACTAGAAACAGGCTGTGGGGTAATAGGTTAAGCAGACTGAAGTAAAGCAGATAGTTCCTGAAAGAGCTTTTCTGCTTTACATGTGCCTGCTTTAAAAATCCATCTGCCCAGATGCAGGGCAGGGGCCCGTTTCATAAACATTGTTGTCGTAAGTCAAAACTTTAAAATACATTTAATTTCTGATTTCTCTATATAATCCTGTCTTGTGACATTTTCAAGACGATTCCAAAAAGATGTTACAAGACAGGATTAGATTGAGAAATAAATAATAATTGAGACTTTTATAATCTGACTTACGACAACATTCGTCGTACAAAGTTTTATAAAACGACTCAAGGTTTCCAATGACTCTTTATCAGGATAATATTTGTAGAAGTATGAAAAGGTACATGCATTAAATTTTTAATAGGAATAATTAAAAAAAACTGCCAACATGTGCATCTATGTGTGAAATGGTTAAAGTGGTTGCTTACAGCAAGATAAAAGTAAAGCAGAAATCTCCTGTGGCAGCTTTTGATTAACTGCTTTACTGTTATCCTGCTTTAAGGTGGGCTCAGCTTCTTTAACCATTTGAACCCTATTGGTGCATCTATGGGTCCTTTGAAACAGTGTACCTGTGAAGACTTAGTAACATTAACCCTTTACCTGATAGCCTATTTCTAGTATTGAAAATAGGTGACTACTTAAAGAGGCTCGCAACCGGATCAAGCATTAAAAATAGTAATTTGTAAATATAGGTCAAATGCTTATATAAATGGGTAAAATTTAGTTTAGGATAATAAATTCTGTTAAAAAATGCATTTCAAAAAAAATTAAAGAAGAGGCTCTGGTGGGATTCGAACCCGTGACCATCCATGCGGAGACAAAAATGAAAAATGAGGCATCGCCTCTACGCCCTCGGCTACGGACGCTCTCTATATATATGGTAGCGAATTAACGTACTTCAATGATAGCTATTAATAGAACATTATTCGGCTCGGGTTTATGTCTGACCCCGTGTAGAGAAGCAACAACAACAACTATACCGTTAGCTAACGCTATGGAAAAACGATGGAAAATATCTAAAAAACTAAGATTCGGTGACGATTCTTGAGACGTTTTTTGGACTGATCATATGTTTTTAATGTCAAAAGCCAAATAATGCCACAAATTTGCTTTTATTTGAGTATTTTATTTTATTTTGACAAGAACACCATCCGGTTGCGAGTCCCTTTAAAGCAGGTTGAAAGTAAAGCAGAATTATAGTCACTCGGAACACCTCAGAGTAACTCAGTTCTTGGCATACGTTCTAGGAAATACCGAAACTTCACGAAGGAAAATTGACGCGTCGAAGGAGGGGCTTATGTAGCTAAGACACGCCCTCGTGACTCATTTGTTACTTTCTACATTTTCCGTTGTACATTGGCGAATATCCGAAGTTCATTGTATGGTGTCTGTTTGCAAAAGGTGAAACGTCTTTCGCAAAGCGTACTTTCAATTCTTCCAGGCGGAAAATGTTTATTTCAAATGTTGGTTATATGTAGTTCTGTCTTAGAAAGTAACATTAAATCGTGGATTTTGGTTCCCTTGTTAACAGCTTTACATGAAAGAATTACAAGTGTTTAAAGTATAAACTATAAATACCTTTTTATGGAATACAGTATACACATGTAAACAGACATTTACATGTTAAGTTTGCATGATTCTAAACGACATTTATACAAATACATATCGTTTTTGGTCAAACAATAATTGAAAACTGGGTGATTGCATGTCTGGATTTTTGGCAACGAATGCGCTCCATAGTTACCAGGCAGCTGTAAATGGTTGATGACAATGGTCTACACTGCTTGTGCATAGAAGATCATAACATAGAATAATTGGTATATCAATACTGCAAACCATCCACATAATAAATAAGGTGTATTGTTATGATCAAAATCATATAAGTCAGAAATATACATGTATTAACCCTTCCATGCAGTTTTCCAAACTTTACCCCCTACTTTTTGGCCCTGAATGTTCATGTATATTGTTTTTAATATTAACTGTTATTGCAGGATGTCATCTACTTAGTACATTCATTTATTGCAATGTAAAATCGAATCGAATCGAAAATAATCGAATCGTGTTATAAACAAGAGTTGTCAGAGAGACAACAAAGCTCGCCACCGGCACCTTTAGAAACTTAAAAGCACACTCAAGGTCACAGAGGTCAACCTTTTTGCCTGCATGGAAAGGTCTTGTCCATATACAAATGTACACTGGCAAATCAAATATAAAAACAAGAGGGCCATGGCCCACAAGTCGCTCACCTGAGAACATTGCACCTAAGCTGACTGGGCAAAACAATATCGTGATATATATAGCTATAAAAAGAGTTTTAAAGGTTTTTCCTATATGTGTCGCGCCACGACATTTTGAGGCTTATTGAGTTTGACGTCATTTTCTGTGAGCGTGCGATAAACGTGGCGCTTACCCGCTTTATTTCAATTGGCGTCAATTACCAGCTTGTGCTGATTTTGCTTAAAAACTAGCTATTTCAGCGATCATACTTAGAAATATGTCCAGTACAAAAAATTCACAGGTTTTGTTTTGCAAGCGTGACTTGTTAAAAATGAGTTTGGTGTGCATGCAAATGAAAGAAATACACCTCAATCAGTAGCATAAATTTACCGATATCGTAATCCTGTGGAGTGGAATCTAAATAGCCTCCCTTGTTTGTAAGTTTCACAGTGGAATATATTTTACGAGCGACACCGTTGTCCTAGTTACGATGTTGTTGACATAAGTCAAGAAAATCAATACTTGAAGCTATGAAACCGCCAAAGCTTTACAAATGAGCATGCTCAGTAAGGTCCCCAATACCAGATAGTTTGCCTCTTGACCCAGGTGATTTTGTCAACGAACTTGAACAAGTAAATCAACTTTATTTTTCAAATGTACAGTAACCGGATGAATCTAATCATGAATGATAATGATTTTCAATTATGATGATGATGAAGATAGTCAGAATGTCGCTACAAGCGCATCGTTATAAAATGTTGACCTGCCACGTATGCGTGCGTGATGTTGATATGAGAGAAAGCAGCAATTAAAGGGTATTCACCCAAATCCACCCAAATTCAGACAGAAAAAGAATTTTGCTCATAAAGTATCAAAATGTGGCAATATGAACGAAGAAGAAAGGTGATCTTCTAGAAATGTACACAGCACACCTGGATATTTAAAGCCAATTGCAAGAGAGACTACTACAGGGAAACGTGTGAGACACCCAGATTAAGTGTTTCTGCAATGACCCCCACCAGAAATTGCCAGGACAACTCAGGTAAAGCTCATTGATATTAACTTTTGAAATTAATACATGTAGTTGAGAGAAAGATATACAGACAAACAATTACATACAGAGAGAGAAAGATAGACAAACAGGCATACAGAGTGTGAAAGAGAGAAAGAGAGAGGGTGGGTTGTTTTCAGGCTGGTTGGATCATATTGAAACTAACTAGATTCTAGATCTAGATCTATATTACAGAATATGTGCTAGTCATTTCTGTTGAATAGCAGACACAATATACACTGTTAAGTTATAACCACCACCTTATATTGGTGATATTGATCTATGTTTGCATTGTTGTAGGACCCATTTTAGCAGGGATCCCACATGTATAGAATCTAGTTAACCATTTTTTTTATTTTAAAACCTCATTGTTCTGATGGTTTTTTTTGACTGAGTAACCAAGTAAATACGAGGGTTGTTCGGAAAGTTCGTAGAATTTTGCTATAAAAATACGTATAGTCGTAGTTGGATGCAAAAAATTAGATCAACATTAATTTCCAGATCTGTGCTACATATTCTGTGAAAATCGGCAATATACGCTTAAACACATTTTTTCTATGCATCTTACAAATACATACATAAAGCATACCCGGAGCACGTCAACGTCGACGTGACGTCAAACGTTATATACGTCAAGCGAACGTCTCACTTTCCCAACATAATCACCCGCAATATCCACCTACTCGTTATGGCTTTCTAACTCATTTTACGCATGTTTCTGTATACAAGTCCTCACTGAATGTAGATACAAATTTCTGGGTCTGTTTGGTAAATTCAGCTGCTGAAACAAATGTAATTCCATGTAAGCTCGCCTTTAACTCTGTCAGCACTCTAAAACCCATGGGAGCCAATTCGGGGCTGTCTGGCGGGTGTTCTTACATAGTAACCATAGTAAGCTGATTTCTAACTGCGTTGAAGCTGCTCTACGATCCGGTTCATTATCCTGATGTAGCATTACGCGCTCAAGATCCATGTGTAGTCGCTTCTCTCGTATCTCATCTGTAGTGTGCTTCTGTCCTTAAAATCGTCACCTTCGGCATCGTTTTGGCAGAGAAACATCTGAGAGCATCGAACTCGGTTCTTCTTTCCCTTGTCCGTGAACAACCTCGGCACCCAGTGTGCTCTAACGTTAGACATACCAAGTTCATCTATTAATAGTTCAAGTACGGTAGAGCAAGAAACACCAATTTTATCAAGCATATATCTTACTGTTGTAACTCTGTCCGCATTTTCCTTATCTTTTCACTTGTCCTTAATGGAAGCAGCTAAGATTGATTGTCGGTCGCTCCTAGGAGCGTCCTGGATCGATTATTTTCCATTCCTAAAAAGTGATCGCCATTTATACAGGAATGCGAGACTCAACTTCTTGTCATATTTTCCCGTGGATTTAATCATTTTAAGAGTTTTTGTCGGCGATTTACCTACAGTAACATAATTTTATTTACAACAGTTTGCAAGTCAACGTCACTGGTCGACGTCATTTCTTTTTAGTTCGCATTTCCGCTATCTGTAGACTAAATACTGTAAATTCTGTTCAAGCGCTTACAATGTTTTGAAACTATGAGTAACTAACGTCATGACGTCACGTTACAATCAGACCTTTTCGCGCTTATCTAGGGTCAACAGAATTGAGAGAAACCACGTTTGGTTTATTAGAAGAAAGTTTAAAAAATTACAACTTTCGAGCTGCTCCGGGTCCCCGTTACTGCGTTGCTACGGTAACCTGTATATTCGGTAAACATTATCTATTTCATTTCTCTCTTACAAAATAGTTTAAAAATAAGATGAGGTACTTACATACCAAATTTCAAATTGATCAAATAAAGCTAACCAGAGATATAACAAAATTCTACGAACTTTCCGAACAACCCTCGTACTTATCTTGTAAGACAGTAACACCTTTCTAAGATAGGTACTACCCTACTGAAATAGATCTAATTATTATTTACAATTTTCACATGTTCAATACATTACAGGTCAGCCATCCTATTCCTACCCAGGAGTTCAACAATACTCACTTGATTTTGCTCAGCAGATTCTACCCACACTATGACCTGCAAGTGGGACATCTGTTCTTCAAGACAAATATGGAATGTCAGTGCTTTGGGAAATGCTCAGAGAGGGCAGGTAAGATAATTATAAATACCCATGGTTCTAATATAATTAAAAGTTAATTTTAAGCATTTTAATGATTTTTTGTGTGAGTTTTATATGAATCACAAATACCTGTGCCATTATGCCTGTATCATTATAGATATTTAATATTTTTTTATGAGAAAAATTCTTAGTGTGGCATTCATTACTATGCAATGTTAGAGTCATGCAGTTACACCAGCAAAGTTGTATCTGATAAGATTATAGGAAATGTTCCTTATGGTGAATGCTCATGATTGTAAAACAGAAAAAAGTAATTCTTTAGTGGTGGAATAAAATAAAAGTGTAAAATTGTGTACTTATGTAGCAATAGGTTAATATACATGTGCACCCTAACAGAGTATGTTAAATTCTTTATCCAGGCACTCAGATCTTTTATCCATTTGATGAGGCAGAATGTATAGGGAAATGATCCATCTATGTAAACAGCTTGCTTCACCATCATTTCCAGCACAATTGGTTTGGGGAGCACCATGTGCAGTTGCAGATGTGTAATGGCTTAAGGACAGAACAAGAACAACATCATGCTTTGGTATGAAACTTTTTTAACTTATCAGCAGACATATTCAATCATTGAGTCTAGTTTATCAGGGATAGATCTCAGCTTCTGCTCAAATTAAAAGATATCTAGAAATGTTTTCAGTCAAACCTGTACAAGCAGTCACCTCTACTGAGCATACAGCCTAAGTTAGGAAGCAATTCAGGGAATTTATCAAATTAGCATTTCTATACTAGTATATAAATATACACATATAATTGTGTTAAACAGCCACCTGTCTTCAGAAACCTCTGGTTTATATATGGTTTTCTTTGAGTGGCAGCTGAAAACAGATCTGACTGTATAGTAAAACATGTCAATAAAGACCATAATTATTAAAATTATTCAGACTTGTACCTAAAAGACCTGTGTGCACTTAATGCAGGCTGAAAAAATTGTTTAGAAAATTGTATTAGTCAGCCACCTGCCTTCAGAAGTCATTTAACCTTTTGGTTCCTTCAAATGGCTGTTGAAGACAGGTTTGGCTGTGCAGTATGTTGGTTTCCCCAAAATACACTGCATCAAACATATACTGTGACTTTTTTTAACTATATAATTTGCAGTTCTTATGTATTGCTGTCAGTTTTAATTGTTAACCTTTTCAGTGAGTAAAAAACAGCATATTTAAAACAGAACAGATCCAGATCAGAAGCCATCTCACCAATTTCAATAATGTATATCATGCCTAACAGAATTTAGGAAACACCCCTTAAAAGACCATGTTAACTGGTTTTCTTTAAATATCTTCTCACTTCGTTCATTTCTACAGTTATGGTACTATGAAGGGACTTCACCAGATGGTTGAATTCTCTCTGATGGAAGCCGGGCATACCAAGTTTATTCCAGATTGGCATTTTTGGGTGTTCAAGTTCAAATGGAGGCATAAACTCCCTCAGCTTGTAAATGACAGTGGAAAATCAGTTATATTCTGTTTAGGACATGTAAATACATTTTTTCAGCAGTGTTGATCAAGACAAGAGTCTGATTTCCTGTTTAGGACCCCTTGTTAATTAGGGAAGAATGCTTTGTACAATAAAGCCTATCTTATATTGTGTTGAGTATTAGGTGTTTAAGACAGATGGCTGCTTAAAGCAATTTGATTGTAAAGCAGAAATCTTCTAAAGGAGCTTTCTGTTTAACCGTCACCTTGCTTTAAGCTGCCATCTTGTTTTATACAATCGATTATTCGCTCTAATGTTCGTAATAAAGAGTTTTTACTGTATTTGTAAGGTTGAAAACTGTCGAGAATATAGCGCGACGTTCTACAACGTCATTTACTGCTAGCATACGTCACGTCTGTACCTAACGACGTCATTGTTTGTAAACAAATATGATAAAAGTACAGTGGACACAACACTTTTTCACCCGTCTTCCATCTTCTTTATTCGTCCTGTTATTGATCAAAATTCAACTGTACTTAACAGTCTTTCAATAAAGAGGTTGTACTTATGCCATACAGTTAAGATAGCTCGACTATGTAAGTTTTGTCAATCCCGTTACCATGGTAACCCTTTTTTCACAAATAATTAGCAAATACACGCACTTAGAAACATCAGCACAATATTAGACTAGATATAAAACTACTGCATGAAAAATGAAAACACAGTTTAATATGATGTCATTTCATATAAGTTGTGTGCTGTTATTGGCCAAAAATGTGATTCTTATGAAAACGGTGGTTTTAGAAAAAATGCGATTTCTCCAGAAATATAGCAGCCACAGCAAAAATATTTTGTCAGTGTTTCAAGGAAACACTGTTGCATAATAAAACACCAAAATCTGAATTTGACCAAAAAACTTCAATAAGCCCCTTTTTCCCATGGCTTGTCACATATAAGTCTATATAAAACTGATAAGCCTTGGGGCAGGACCAAATTTGATCAAAGGGTCATAATTTTAACAATCTTGGTAGAGGACCATAATGCAAAGTTACAGGTCAAATATAAATGATCTGGGCCTTACAGTTTCAGAGAAGAAGTTTTTTTAAAGGTTTTCCTATGAAAAACTAATAAGTCGAGGGTGGGGCCATTTTTGGCACGGGGGTCATTATTTGAACAATCTTGGTAGAGGATCACAAGGCAAAGCTATGTGACAAATATTAAAGAACTGGGCCTTACAGTTTCAGAGAAGAAGAAATTTAAAGGTTTTCCTATATAAGTCTATGTAAAACTGATAAGCACCGGGGCGAGGCCAATTTTGACCCGGGGGTCATAATTTGAACAAACTTGGTAGAGGACTATAAGGCAAAGCTACATTTCAAATATAAATGATCTGGGCCTTACAGTTTCAGAGAAGAAGATTTTTAAAGATTTTCCTATGAAAAACTGATAAGCCCAAGGGCGGGGCCATTTTTGGCCCAGGGGTCATAAGCTGAACAGTCTTGGTAGAAGACCATAAGGAAAAGCTACATGTCAAATTTGAAAGATCTGGGCCTTACAGTTTCAGATAAGAAGATTTTTAAAGATTTTCCTATATAACTCTATGTAAAACTGATAAGCCCCTGGGCTGGGCCAATTTTGACCCGGGGGTCATAATTTGAACAATCATGGAAGAGGACTATAAGGCAAAGCTATATTTCAAATATAAATGATCTGGGCCATACAGTTTCAGAGAAGAAGAATTTTAAAGGTTTTCTGAAGAAAAACTGATAAGCCCAAGGGTGGGGCCATTTTTGGCCAAGGGGTCATAATTTGAACAATCTTGGTAGAGGGCCATTAGGCAAAGCTATATGTCAAATATTAATGATCTAGGCCATACAGTTTCAGAGAAGAAGATTTTCAAAGGTTTTCCTAAGAAAAACTGATAAGCCCTGGGGCGGGGCCATTTTTGGCCCCAGGGTCAAAATTTGAACAATCTTGGTAGAATATCATTAGGTCATGATACAAACCAAATATCAAAGGTCTGGGCCTTTGGGTTTCTGAGAAGAAGATTTTTAAAGATTTTCTTATGCATTAAAAGTTGTCTATACGGTCATGTTAGAAAATCTGGTCCCAAAGCAAGGGGAATAACTCTAGCCAAAATCTTTGAACAACATTTCGCTCCCCCTTGTCACTGATGCTTCTGACAAAGTTTGGTTGAAATCGGGTCAGTGGTTTCTGAGGAGATGTTGTTTGAAAGTGTGTACGGACGACGGACGACGGACGGAATGGTATCACAATAGCTCATCCTGAGCCGAAGGCTCAGGTGAGCTAATAACACCTCAAGGGACATAGGAATTATAAGCATTTTTGAAACCTAAACGCAGATTTCGAAACCTAAAACCTTTCACGACCTTAGTTCAAGGTCAAGGACACTGGGCTAATTTTTTTGCATGCATGGAAAGATCGTGTCCATATACACATGCATGCCAAATATGAAAGAAATATCTCAATGGATATATGAGTTAAAGAAATTTTGAGAAACCTAAACGCAGACTTTGAAACCTAAACGCGGGTCCTTAGTTCAAGGTCAAGGTCAGAGGGCTCAAACATTTTGCATGCAAGGAAAGATGTTGTCCATATACACATGCAAACTGAATATGAAAGGAATATTTCAATGGACATAGGAGAAATAAAAATTTTGAAAAACCAAAACACAGATTTGGAAAACTAAACATTGGCCCTAAGTTCAAAGTCAAGGTCACAGGGGTCTAAATTTTGCAGTGCCTGGAAAGGTCTTGTCCATATACACACATAAACCAACTATGAAAGCAATACCTCAAGGGACATAGAAGTAAAAGGCATTTTTCAAAACCTAAACACAGGCCCTAAGTTCAAGGTCACAAGGGTCCAAATTTATCTGTGCATGGAAATGTCTTGTCCATATACACACACATACCAACTATGAAAGCAATACCTCAAAGGATATAGAAGTTAAATGGATTTTCGAAACTTAAACGCAGATTTCGAAACCTAAACACAGGCTCTTAGTTCAAGGTCAAGGTCACAGGGGTCTAAATGTTTCTGTGCATGGAAAGGTCATGTCCATATACACATACATACCAACTATGAAAGCAATACCTCAAAGGACATAGAAGTTAAAGGCATTTTTCTAAACCTAAACACAGGCCCTAAGTTCAAGGTCAAGGTCACAGGGGTCTAAATTTTTCTGTGCATGTAAAGGTCTTGACCATATACACATACATACCAACTATGAAAGCAATACCTCAAGGGACATAGAAGTAAAAGGCATTTTTCGAAACCTAAATGCAGATTTCGAAACCTAAACGCAGGCCCTAAGTTCAAGGTCAAGGTCACAGGAGTCTAAATTTTTCTGTGCATGGAAAGGTCTTGTCCATATACACACACATACCAACTATGGAAGCAATACCTCAAGGGACATAGAAGTTAAAGGCATTTTTCGAAACTTAAACGCAGATTTCGAAACCTAAACGCAGGCCCTAAGTTCAAGGTCAAGGTCACAGGGGTCTAAATTTTTCTGAGCATGGAAAGGTCTTGTCTACATACAAACACATACAGACTATGGAAGCAATACCTTAAGGGATATAGAAGTTAAAGGCATTTTTCAAAACCTAAACGCAGATTTCGAAACCTAAACACAGGCCATAAGTTCAAGGTCAAGGTCACAGGGGTCAAACATTTTCTGTGCATGGAAAGGTCTTGTCCATATACACACACATACCAACTATGGAAGCAATACCTCAAGGGACATAGAAGTTTAAAGGCATTTTTCGAAACCTAAACGCAGATTTCGAAACCTAAACGCAGGCCCTAAGTTCAAGGTCAAGGTCACAGGGGTCTAAATTTTTCTGTGCATGGAAAGGTCTTGTCCATATATACACACATACCAACTATGGAAGCAATACCTCAAGGGACATAGAAGTTTAAAGGCATTTTCCAAACCTAAACGCAGATTTCGAAACCTAAACGCAGGCCCGAAGTTCAAGGTCAAGGTCACAGGGGTCAAAATTGTTCTGTGCATGGAAAGGTCTTGTCCATATACACACACATACCAACTATGAAAGCAATACCTCAAGGGACATAGAAGTTATAGACATTTTCTTAAAATTGTTTACGCCGTTCACGACGACGCCGACGACGACGACTACACCGGGGGTATTGCAATAGCTCGTCATGTACTACGTACAGGCGAGCTAAAAATCAAAATCGAATCGATTTTTTTTTAATCGTTTCAGCCCTAAAACTAACCCCACATGCGTGATTTTGAACCCCACAATACTCTGTTTCAACCCCACACTCACTAACTGGCCAGGTTAATGACCGAAACGGACCCCATACGGTAGCTCCTGTAAGCCCGGACGGACGGACAGACAAACCAACAGACATGACAAAAACTATATGCCCCCGAATCGTAGATTCTTGGGGCATAACTAGAAGCAATAAATGCAATACGGGATACTAAAGATGCTGTCTTTTTACTCTTCTTGATAGGGATGGGTTTAGCAATCGTAATTAAGGAATAAAAAAAAATCAAATTGAACACCTTTGCAACCAGTTAGACCGCATTGTCAGACGTCGAAGTAACGTCCCAAATAACGTCAATGAGCTCGCAGCTTTACAGGAGGAATTGGAAGCTTTAAGAGAATCACCAGGTTGATTTATTCCATGCCAAGGAGAATACTAGAAGCAATAAATGCAATACGGGATACTAAAGATGCTGTTTTTTTACTCTTCTTGATAGGGATGGGTTTAGCAATCGTAATTAAGGAATCATAAGAAATCAAATTAAAGAGATTTTGTTGTTTGTTGATTGCAAAAATAATGAATTAGTAATTTCGTATACCAAATTTCTGTAATAATTCCTATAGTACATTCCCTTTCTACAATGAATCCCATTATGCGTTACTGAAGTTTTTCAGTATACAGTTAAACCTCGATGTATCGAACTTCAAGGGACTGTGAACAAGGGCCACTATGGCCCTAAATCGCTCACCTGGTACACCATGGCAAACTTGACCTATAGTGACCTAGATTATGACTGGCCATGACCCACAATCAACCTCTAGAATGTAAACAAGATTTTCCTATGATTTGACCTTGTTTTTGAACGGACACAATCCATATTTGATTTTGACCTAGATCTGATGTAGGCAAAAATTCTGACAATATTTCATGCAGATCTAGTGAGATTTGTAGCTTCCAAAAGGTTAACACTGTTTTTCTTTGATTTGTCCTAGTGACCTAGTTTTCAACCAGACATCATTCAAAATTAACTGAGCTAGATATCAATGAGGCAATCATGTTGAGCAAAATTCATTAAAATCCAATGAGAGTTGAAGCATCTAGAGTGTTAACAAGTTTCCCCTATGATTTGACCTAGTGACCTAGTTTTTTACTCTAAATGACCCATATTCGAACTTGACCTTGGTATTAATTAAGCAAACATTCTGACCAAAGTGCATAAAGATCAGATGAAATTTGTAGCCTCAAGAGTGTTAACAAGGTTTTTCTATGATTTGACTAGTGACCTAGTTTTTGACCGGACATAACCCATATTCGAACTTGACCTTGGTATCAATTAAGCAAACATTCTGATCAAGATCCAATGAGATTTGTAGCCTCTAGAGTGTTAACAAGGTTTTTCTATGATTTGACCTAGTGACCTAGTTTTTAACCGGACATGACCCATATTCGGACTTGACCTAGATATCAATGAGACAAACATTCTGACCAAGTTTCATCAAAATCCAATGAGATTTGTAGCCTCTACAGTGTTAACAAGGTTTTTCTATGATTTGACCTTGTGACCTAGTTTTTGACTGGACATGACCCATATTCGAACTTGACCTAGATATCAATGAGACAAACATTCTGACCAAGTTTCATCAAGATCCAATGAGATTTGTAGCCTCTAGAGTGTTAACAAGGTTTTTCTATGATTTGACCTAGTGACCTAGTTTTTGACCTGACATGACCCACATTCGAACTTGACCTAGATATCATTGAGATAAACATTCTGATCAAGTTTCATCAAGATCCAATGAGATTTGTAGCCTCTAGAGTGTTAACAAGGTTTTTCAATGATTTGACCTAGTGACCTAGTTTTTGACCCAACATGACCTATATTCCAACTTGGCCTAGATTTCTACTAGACAAACATTGTGATCAAGTTTCATGAAGATTGGATGATATTTGTAGCTGCTAGAGTGTTAACGAACCAATTGTGGACGGACGGACGACGGACATCCAGCGATCCTAAAAGCTCACCTTGGCACTTCGTGCCAGGTGAGCTAAAAAAACTTTGAAACATCGGGGCTTCGAATCATAAATGGGTTGTGATTTGAGTATTGAATTTCAATGCATATAAGATCTATAAGAACTATCGTTCTCGGTGTGTAATGTTTTCACGTCTATGTGTATTTTTTGGCATATTGAAATAAAACATAAATCCGACGTGTTTTTTATCATTTATAAAAACAATGGCATAAATAACAAAATACAATAAATGTGTACAAAGGTAGGAAAATGCATAGTTATACGCATTAAAACATAGAAAAAGAAACTACATGTATCTTACTTTCAACTTAGATGCTGTCAATTACACCAAGATGCAAAACTACGGCAGAAATGCCGAAAATCGTACTACAGTGTAACTGTCAATCAATTTAGCTTCTAAATTGAAATAAACATTTGATTAAATAATAATGATTTTAAAGATTATTTTTCGACTTTGAGGTTGTCAAGATTGCAGGTGCATGAATACGAACATACAGCAATATCGTTATCGATCTCGTAGCAGAGTTGTCGTTCGTTGTGAGATGGGTCTGCCCAGCTATCCCCACGGATTGGTTACCAGAGCGAGATTCATCTGCCATGTTGTGGCTCTGATAATAGAACGCCGGCCACTGGTTTATCAACATTATTAAACTTCTCACAAAGTTTGGCTTCTTTCGTTAATTGTCGGTCCAAAACAGCCCTTTGCGGTTTATTTACTCATTTGGATAAATTGGTGTCATCAAGCTTTTAAATATGGCGGCGTTGTCAATATCATTAACGAAAACTCTGAAACAATTAAATGACAAACTTACCCAGTTATAACTGATAACATAGATTGTGCATGCAGAATTAAAAGAGCACCCCAGCGTTTTCACACGCGAAGGTGTGAAAAATTAGCGTCAGTCTAGCGAGTCATGTAATCCGTTGATCCACGTTAGTTGACAGGTAATCGATGTTCGATACATTTGTGGTATTTTATGTTGGATTTATATGGAAAGGACTGGAAAAAAACTTTGATACAACAGGGAATTCGATACACATAACTTCGATTCATGGATGTGTTTTTACAAGATATATATAGTGGAAAAGATCGGGACTTCAAAAAAACTTCGACACAACGGGGTATTCGATTTATTGAAGTTCGATACATAGAGGTTTAACTGTATATACAATAGAGAAGAGGTGTTCTTTCCCAATAAATGCAGTACTGCTTAACACATTATACAAAGATACATCTTTTTACGCCTTAAATTTTTTCTCCATTGAAGAAAATGTTGTAGTCATGGATATGTACCGTAACAAATTTTTACATATATCCTAACAGATGCAGGCTGAAAGTAAAGCAAAATATGCCTGAATTTAAGGCACATTCTGCTTTAAGTGGTGATCTGTATACAAAACGAGAAACAGGCAATGGGATGGTTGGTGGTGGACTACGACTGAATGTAGAGACTTACCCAGCAGAAGTCATTGCTTAACAAGGTATAGGCCTGGTGCTGGTAGATCCTCATAGAGCTGACAGGTATGATCACTGACTTGTAGTCCTTGAAATAGTCCACAGCAACCTCCTGAGAAAACAAAACTACATACAGTCAAACCTGTGTTAACCCATTACCCCATAAATACGCCTTTTTACCCCTATAATTGATTCCTCCACTGAAGAAAATAGTTCAAATTTATACAGCAATAAATACATATCATGAGAAATATTTTCTATATTCTAGCAGATGGTAGCTTACAGCAGGCGGAAAGTAAAGCAGCATGCGCCATAAGGCGCATGCTGCTTTACTTACAACCTGCTTTAAGTGACCACCTGTCTTCAAAACTTGAAATAGGCTATGGGGTAATGGGTTAAAGACATACCCCAGTCCATTCATTGATCCCCCCACCATTTGTTCTCAATAGCTGTGAAAGTAACTGTAAAGCATGAAAAAATTGTGCAAGCAACGGCTCAGGCATCTGAAGTTTTATAAAGAGGCCCTGACATACTAGATCTCAAGGGGTTTTTCAATGAGTTTTACTAACCAAACTATCAAATATAAGGTGCGGGCCTCACAAGAGACACCTGAATGATTCTTTGCCTAGACGCTAGCACAGTAATTGCATGCTGTCCATGCTTTGACTCAAACTTCCTACGGGGCTAGGTGTTACCCCCTATGCTAGGTCAAGTAATGTCTTTATGTGACCACTAAAATGACTATACATTTGTAATATTTATGACAGATAGCAGCTTAATGCAGAGAAAAAGACATTAATTCCTTTCTTAAGATGTATTCACGCATTCTAAATAAATAGCCATTTAGCCCAGGTTTGATAGTACGAGGGGCATTTTTTAAGTAGTGGCAACAGATCAGTAACTTCAATATTATAAGTGCAAAATGCATGTGTGATACATCATTTTAAAGGACAACTCTTTGCCGACACGATGGTGTAACACACAATAAGATCACATAAGGCAATAAGTCACATGAACCTAAATGACCCCTACTTCAGGACACTAGAACATAGCACTTGTCA
The DNA here is from genome assembly GCA_922989275.2 of Gari tellinella. Taxonomy (NCBI): domain Eukaryota; kingdom Metazoa; phylum Mollusca; class Bivalvia; order Cardiida; family Psammobiidae; genus Gari; species Gari tellinella. The sequence continues at coordinate 45,695,991 of OV277856.1, forward strand.
GACATTATTTTTGACGTAATAGCAACTTTTAAACAAGAGGGCCATGGCCCTTAATTCGCTCACCTGAGGTCATTGTGCCTTAGCTTACTAGGCAAGGCAACATTTTAATACAGCTGTAAATGGAATTATCTTCCAGACAAAAACAACCATCACAAATTGGAATAACTTAAAAAAAATATTGTTGGCAGTGTTATTTATTGCACATTCTGCTTTACTTTCAACCTGCTTTAAGTTATCATCTACTAAGATATAGAAACTATTTCTTATCTCTTACATTTTATGACTGTATGACTATGGAATAATTTTCTTTAGAGGAGGAATAAATTAAAGGCGTAAAAAGGCATAATTATGTATGGGGTAATGGGTTAACATCAGTAGAACTGGAGTTATCTCCAGGACAAGAAAATATGACAATGGGAAATAATTCAAAAATGACATTGACCTTTGTAGGACATGACCCAAGTTATAAAGTTTCTAACTTATGTAGTTCCAAAGTTATGGCTAAGATTAAAGTTGTGGACTGACAGACAAACAAATGGAAAAACAGACAAAAAAGCAGACAGACATAAACAATATGCCCCCAACTTAGTTGTGCAGGGGCATATAAAATGTAGCAGACAACACCTTATGTTGCTGTTACAGTGTAGTTGACCTGAGTTCAGTTATGTAATACAGTGTTCTGCCAGTTCTGCAGCTGGGGTCTTAACTCTTATTATGCTGAATTGCTGTCTGCTATACAAACATTGAATGTGAATTATGTAAAAAAAAATCATACCTTAATTAAAGAAACTATGTAAATAAGTGGCAAATAGTTTGGATCCAGATTAGATGCAGCATAATGTGGCATCTGATCTGTATCAAAACTGTTTGCAAATATCAGTGATTTACACTATACAGTCGAGCACCAGTATCTCGAACGTCAGAATCTCGATTGCAATGCCTATCTCGACGATTGTCTCAAGTCCCGGAAATATTTGTTCTTATTCTTATGTAATCTTACCTGCCCTATTTCGACTATGGCTAATCTCGATTACCCCCGGTATTTCGACTATAGATTTTGGCCATATTCATTTAACTGTTCTCAATTAACACCCAGTATCTCGACGACTGTAGGTTTTCATGCATTGATACGCTCGCCGACTTTGATCGCAAGTATCGGACTGTGGAAATCAAAGGTAAAATCATTAACCGGAACTATCGGTAGTTTGACACGTTGGCTGAATGGGTGTTAGGTGATAATTGTCAATCAACAGTAAATTATCGCTTAAAGTTTGATCGCCGCATCCTTAAAATCAGTCTCCTAATAACCGTCATTATCGGTGTTGATTCAATTCATCAAGAGCAGCGCCCCTTGATAAAACGGATGTTGACGAAAACAGTACCGCGGAGCAGGAAGGAAAATACGAATAATACACAAAATTCCGCGATAAACAAAACAGAGTGGTAATAAAAAGCTATACATAGCGTATTTTATATTGTTATGAACAGTCCGACAAATAAATAATGAGCCGAATCGACCGAGATGTCTTGCGGAATCCAGGTCAATGTCTCATGAATATTCAATGAGGTCAAATGCATGAAATGTACACAATTGACCCACGTGTCTTAAATACTAAATATAAGGATTTTTACGAATTATGCTTATCGCAATTACTTTTTCTTAACCTAGGGTGGTTTTTCACCAGCTCCAATGAATTTCACTGTGATTTCCTAAGTAAAACGAGGTTTTCGTGAGTATTTGACAGCCGGAAGTAAACCGCTTTGTTGATGCGCAGCTTTACCGGACGCGCAGACTTACCGGACTCAACTGTAATACCCAAAATAACCCATGTATATTTCCATGTTCGGTGTTTGCAAAATAAATATATTGCTTTCGCAGCTATTCAATATAATCTCCCTGGTCAAGTACTAAATAAAATGTCCGTGATTTGTGCACAAAAAATACAGTAAACGTGTAACATCGAAATCGGCATATAACGTGTTAAAAATGTTACGGCATTTCACAAACACGCGAGAGTACATACGTATGTAGCGGTTTTATTGTTCACAGGCTTACTTTCTGTAAGTTTTGAATTTTTTACCAGTTTGGCTATCTCGAGCCCATGCTTATCTCGATGCTATTTCGATCGTCCCGAGACCGTCGAGATACTGAAGTTCGACTGTATATATATAACTCTATGTAAAACTGTGACCCCCGGGGCGGGGCCAATTTTGACCCCAGGGGCATAATTTTAACAAACTTGATAGAGGACCTGTAGGCGATGCTATGTGCCATATAGCTAAGCTCTGGCTCTTGTAGTTTCAGACAAGAAGATTTTTTAAGTTTCCATTGAAAAATCTATTTTAGCTCCTGTGACCTAGATATGCAACCGACCAGAACCATTTGAACAATATTGGTATAAGACATTTAGAAGTGTCACCATGCCAAATATCAAAGCTCTGGCCATATTAGTTTCAGAGGAGAAGACGTTTGAAAATTTCACTATATAACTCTATGTTAAACTATGACCCCCAGGGGCGGGGCCAATTTTGACCCCAGGGGGCATAATTTGAACAAACTTGATAGAGGACCTGTAGGTGATGCTATGTGCCAAATATCTAAGCTCTGGCCCTTGTAGTTTCAGACAAGAAGATTTTTTAAGATTTCCTTATTTTAGCACTTTGGTACTATCTTGAATTTTCAAGTTATTATCTTGAATATTCAAGATAGTATGTTGAAAATTCAAGATACTATCTTGAATTTTCAAGATACTATCTTGAATTTTCAAGATATTAACTTGAATTTTCAAGATAAAAAAAAAATAAAAAATTGTAAATAATATCTTGAATTTTCAAGTTAGTATGTTGAATATTCAAGATACTATCTTGAATTTTCAAGTAAGTATGTTGAAAATTCAAGATACTATCTTGAATTTTCAAGATAGTATCTTGAATATTCAAGATAGTATGTTGAAAATTCAAGATACTATCTTGAATTTTCAAGTTATTATCTTGAATATTCAAGATAGTATGTTGAAAATTTAAGATACTATCTTGAATTTTCAAGATACTATTTTGAATTTTCAAGATAATAACTTGAATCTTCAAGATAAAAAAAAAAAAAAAAATTGTAAAAGTGGCACTATCCGGCTTCCGTATCATTTTGATTTTGACACATAAAATTTAATTCAATGACTTTGATTGTAGCCTGATTTAATATAAAAATTGAGTATTTTTAAAAATTATATATTTATTTTGTTTATTATTATCATTTATTTTATTTATTATATATTTTATTTTATAATATAATTTTTATTTTTTTTAGAATAATGTCATTTTATACTGTGAAATGTGTGCATAATTGTCAGATTTTTCCTTGACAGAAAAATTCAAAAATTTATTCAAATTATTAAAACCGCAATAATAAGTATTGTATACAGTTTTGTTAAAAAAATTACTTCTAAACTACACAACAAGAGGGCCTGAAGGCCCTGATATCGCTCACCTTTTATAATGAAGCCTGATAGCTTTACCTTTGAATTTCACCTGTTTTATTCTAAATCCATTCAAACTTGAAGAATAATAGCATGTACACAACATTGCAATATGACCCATTCTTGTATGTATAGTAGAGTACATCAAAGGCAGATAACTAGAGCCTAAATAATACCAGCGTTTTTTTTCCTTCTTTGAACGGTACCGGGGAACGTCCCCGTTCCCAATTGGAGGCGGACCCTTCCCAATTTGACGACCGGACCCTTCCCAATCAAAAGAAATCGAATACCGGACCCGTTCCCAATCAAAAGAAATCAAATATCGGACCCATTCCCAATCAAAATAAACATATTTGCCAATTATCAATTACATTTTCCCTTTAAATCATAGCAAACCATCCATATTCCAACTTATCTTTTGCTACAATGAATGTAAACAAAGTTACGCAACTCCATTGACATTTTTGGGAGTACGTATAAAACAATACCAGTGATTACGGCCGAATTTCGGAAACGGTCCGGGTGAAGATTTATACATGCCCCTTCATCGAGACTGGTTAATGTTGCGCATTCGCAAAATCCGCGGAAATTGATAAGAGTTTACAAACCCAGTCTGACTCTGTTTACCATCATTTATAAAATAGAAAACCTACAATTAAATCAATCATGAGCCATAATTCAAAGTATTACAGAATTGTTTTGAACAAGACGATAATGAAAAACTTGAATCTAGATCACTACCTTTAACACCCGCGAGCGTGATTGGCAGTATTCAGAGATAGATAAGATAAGATTTTGGATTTTACCAAGTCATCAACTCTGTCTCGGCCGCAACAGCGTCTACTGTGAGTAACACACCCAGCGTAGATTTAGTTTCTACACCATGTTTACCATTGTAAACAGTTCTAACGGTTTAGCAACTTAAATTCCCAATTTCTGCGTTGTCATCATTTCAAAACTCGTTTTTCCCAATTTGACTTGAAAAATTCCCAATCTGAGGGGTACCGGACCCGTTCCCAATTGGGTGGAAAAAAAACGCTGAATACTGAAATGAAGCCTTTTCTAGCATTTCAAAGTGTATCAAGGGCAGATAACTCTTGCCACAATGATCAGATTCCAACAATAATTGCACTCCCTCGAGAACTTATAGTTATATACATTGTATGCAATTATAATTAAAATCCATGGAAAATTGTGGCCTCTAGAGTGCAAACACTGTTAAATATGGCATTTTCAGCAATTCAAAGGTAGATAACTCTTGACCTATAGGTTCGATTCCAACAATAACCAAACTCATCCGAATTCTTATTGTTATATACAATCTGAGCAAGTTTGAGAAAGATTAGATTAAAATGGTGGCCTCTAGAGTGTAAACACCCGTAAATATGGCATTTTCAGCAATTCAAAGGTAGATAACTCTTGACCTACAAGTCCGATTGCAACTATAATCAAATTCATCTGAACTCTTATAGTCATATACCATCTGATGAAGTTTGAGAAAGATTGGATTACAATTGTGGACTCTAGAGTGTAAACAACCTTAAATAGGGCATTTTCAGCAATTTAAAGGTAGATAACTCTTGACCTATCGGTCTGATTCCAACCATAATCCAACTCATCCGAACTCTTGCGATTATATATAATCTGAACAAGATTGGGAAAGATTGAATTAAAATTGTGGCCTCTAGAGTGTAAACACTGTTAAATATTGCATTTTCAGCAATTCTAAGGTGGATAACTCTTGACCTATATGTCCAATATCAACCATAATCGAACTCATTCGAACTCTTATGGTAATATACAATCTGAGTAAGTTACAGAAAGATTGGATAAAAATTGTGGCCTCTAGAGTGTAAACACCAAAATTGTTGACGACGGACGACGAATGACGATCGACAAACGACGAACGACGGACATTCAAGGATTGCAAAAGCTCACCCTGAGCTAGCTCAGGTGAGCTAAAAAGGTCTAGTGTCCTTAAGTACAGGTCATTTACGTTCATGTTGTGACTTATCGAAATATGTGATCTTATAGTGTGTTACACCATCGTGTCGGCAAAGAATTGCTCTTTAAAATGATGTATCACACATGCATTTTGCACATATAATATTGAAGTTACTGATCTATTGCCACTACTTAAAAAATGCCCCTCGTATATTGCAGGGCCAAAGATAAGAGGGAGTAAACCAAACAAATCCCATATCTTATCATTTTAGCACCAAATTCTATCATGTATGGTGTTACTACTCATTAGAATCGTCTCGAAATCTCTTCGAGACGATTCTAATGAGTAGTAACACCATAGGGTTTAAAGCAGAAATAAAGATTTTAGTTTTTGAAATACTCCCCTTATCTGGAGCCCCGATATTGGACTTACAGGCGGGGCAGTAACGGTAGCTTCTTGCTGTGTGCTCTTTGCTGGTTTCTTCTTGGGATAATCAGTCTCTAGCAGTACGTTACAGATGGTGTTCAGAGCCATGGGACCGCTGTGATAGGCGCACAAAGTCTCAATATGGCCAACATCAGCGTCGGGGAAAAGGGCAATCTGAAAGAAGAAGCACAATGCATCAAAAGTCTTACATGTGTTAACCCTTCTTCTATTAGCTCTTTCAACACTAATTAACTCTTGTGGGTTATAAGATCCCCATGAGGAACTTTTTAGTTACCAAAACATGAACCATGATGGCAGCCTACTTGGAATTGTGGGTAGCGTAATAAATGCTGGTCTAAATTAGCAAACAGTGTAGACTCTGATCAGAGGGCTCCTGTAGGAGCCCTCTGATCTGGGTCTACACTGTTTGCAAATTTATGTAATGAGTATATTTTAAATAGGTCCATGGTGTTGAAAGAGTTAATTGTTCATATATAAATCCTCAACCACTCTAAATATGTATAAACATCTATCAATAATAACATAAGGAATTGTTTCCCAGGTATTTCAGACAACCCTTTACGAAAACAGTACATACTTTGACCAGACAACTCCTTCAGGAGCTGTCTGATCTAGGTCTCCACTGTTTTCAACAAGAGCACCGCAGTGCGGCAAAATACGCCCGTCATGGCCGGTGGCTGTCAAAGTCGTTCGGACTCAGGCCGACTGGAAAAAGTCGCCCGGAGTGTAGGCCCGACTATAGATCTCAAAAGACTATGCTGTAGTATTGCGATAGCTCAAGTACTATCCCGATAGTATTGCGATAGTCAAGAATTTATTGCAATACTATCACGATAGTTTTTCTACCAACTGTTTTCTCATAAACTAATGCTCTTTGGGCGTATTTACATACTTTGGATATATCACGGGCATAACTCTGCTAAAAATAGTCGCCAACGTCTGAAATATAACAGGAACCAAAATTCACAGGTGCCTTCCCTGTATGATGAGAAAGCTAAATATGAAATTTGGTTACAATAGACAAAATGTAAGTAAAATTATTATCAGGAAACAATATATTGTTAAACAAGAGCCCCATGGGGCATATGTCGCTCACCTGAGAATAGCTGTACATCAAAATGGAGATAATGATTTAAGTCCAGGACGGGGTCATTTTTTACCCGAGGGGCATAATTTGAACAATCTTGATAGAGGACCTGTAGATGATGCTATGTTCCAAATATCTAAGATCAGGGTACTAGGGTTCTAGACAAGAAGATTTTTTTTAAGTTTCCATTGAAAAAATCTATTTTTAGCTCCTGTGACCTACATATGCAACAGACTGGAACCATTTGAACAAAATAGATAAAGGACATCTAGAAGTAACACCATGCCGAATATCAAAGCTCTGGCTATATTAGCTTCAGAAAAGAAGACGTATGAAAACTGTGACCCCCGGAGTGGGGCTAATTTTGACCCCAGGGGCATAATTTGTACAAACTTGATAGAGGACCTGTAGATGATATGCAATCGACCAGAACCATTTGAACCTTATTGGTATAGGACATCTAAAAGTGTCACCAAGCCAGATATCAAAGCTCTGGCCATATTAGTTTCAGAGGAGAAGACATTTGAAAATTTCACTATATAACTCTATGTTAAACTGTGACCCCCTGGGCGGGGCCAATTTTGACCCCAGGGGCATAGTTTGTAGTTTGATAGAGGACCTGTAGATGATGCTATGTGACAAATGTCTAAGATCTGGCCCTTGTAGTTTCAGACAAGAATTTTTTTTTAGATTTCCTTATTTTTTCACTTGGTTGCCATGGCAACAAGAGTTCTACATTGTTTTTAATTCTTTGAACAATTTTGAAAGAACTTGACCCAAGGAACATTCGTGTAAAGTTTGGTTGAAATCGTTTCAGCGGTATATGAGGAGATGTCATTTGAAGCAATTGTTAAAGACAACAATGACTGTATAAAATGAAATATTTTCTTCTGTGGAAGAATAAATTAAAGACATAAAAAAGAATATGTATGGGTTAATAGGTTAATAAATATCATTATTTACATTTTCTAAATATAAGAAACTATATGTAAATGAGTGGCAAATAGTTTGGATCCAGATTAGAAGCAGCATTATGTGGCATCTGACCTGGATCCATACTGTTTATGGCCAAGAATTAATTGTGGACTGATAGACAGAAAGATAAACAAACAAACAAAACACAAACAAACAAACAGACAGACCAAAAGTAATATGCCTCGAACTAAGTTGTTCTTGAGCATAAAATAGCAGACGTTACTTTCATTTCTGTTATGTATCTCAGTGACCTGAGTTCAGAGCTAGCTATGGGTCAGTTATGCAATTGGAGACGGTCTCAGAGAGAAATGACTATTATTATGCTGAACTGTTGTCTGCTCCAAATGTTTGTATGTGAAATATGTAAAAAATAATAACTTTTATTTATGCTTTTCGGTGGATTACCACGAAAAAGCAGTGGATGATCACTTGGTAATCCACTGCAGTGGATTATCACCAATCGTTTTTATTATGAATTTTCCCCGTAGGGCTCCCCAAGAATCGGAGTCAATCGTGTCTTATCGTTAAAATCCGGCAGTCCGATTTGTCGCGAACTACTCACCGGAAGAGCACGAATCCAAACTCGGGAGCAACGAAGTAATTCGGATGACGTCATTATACCGCCAACTGTCACGCCACATGTGTTCGACATAAAACGTGGGGCTCAACACGGGATAAATAATGTACGTTCGCTTTCAATTTTGAAACAATTTCGTTTAAAAAGTGGCTTTAAAGCATAAATAAATAGAATAACTGTGTTTTTTCAGTGTAAGATCGAATTTAATCCATTTCGTGAACATCAGACTGTTATATTTTCACTCGTGGCTTCGCCACTCGTGAAAATATAACGTCTGATGTTCACTCAATGGATTAAATTTCGATCTTACACTGAAAAAAACAGTTATCCTCTATATATTTTCTAAATATAAGAAAATATGTAAATGAGTGGCAAATAGTTTAGATCCAGATTAGATGCAGCATTATGTGGCATCTGACCTGGATCCAAACTGTTTGCAAAAATGTTGCATTTAGTATAAGGGTAGCTTCTTAGTCTGGAAGATACAATGCGTCTGTATAAAACGGATCATTAGAGAGTTTTTACTGTCAGACCTGCATCAAAAAGCACTGATATGGCCAGGGTTGAGTCAAATTTGATCCTAGGGTTTTGATTTTTTACAATTTTGAAAGTGATTTAATAGAAGATACTATTCATGCAATATCTAAGGTGTGGGAACAGTGGTTTTTTACAAAAAACTTGTTTAAAGTTTTTCACTTTTTTTAATAAATTTCAATAAGTAGTCCACTTTAAAGTTTCATTTTAACAATTTCTGTAGAGAAGCATCCAAGGAACACCGTGAGCAAATTAGTTTTTTCCTCAGACTCGCGGTTTCAGAGGAGTTGTCGCTTGAAGTAAATTTGAACGGACGGACAGACGGACAGACGGACAGACGACGGACAGACGGACAGACGGACAGACGGACGACGGACGGCGGGCGATCACAACAGCTCACCTTGAGCCTTCGGCTCAGGTGAGCTAAAAAATTGTGTGAAGGGGCATAACTCTGAAAATACGGAGTCAAACAAAAAACCCGTAATATATGTTAAGTCACTTCATTCATTGTATCACCATATCAAATTTGAAATCAATTGAATAAAAAAAAAAAGTTTTTTTTTTAAAAATGCCCATTTTTGACAATAAAGGGGCTTAACTCTGCTAAAAATAGTCACCAACCTCTGAAACGCCAACTCGTCCGAACTATTGTGGTATGGAATATTTGTAGGAAGTTTAACCAAAATCGGTAAATAAATGAAGGTGAGAGAGCGCTAACAAGACAAGGGCCACCATGGCCCTATATCGCTCACCTGGTACACCATGTAAAACTTCACCAATAGTGATCTAGATTTTGACCCCACATAACATGTATTCAACAGTAGCCTTGACTTTAAGGAGGCAAACATTTTGACCAAGTTTCATCTTTATCAAATGAGAAATGTAGCTTATAGAGTGTAAACAATGTATTTTCATGATTTGACTTAGTTTTTGACCAGACATGACCCACATTCAAACTTGATCAAGATATCAATAAGTCAAACAATGTGACCAAGGTTCATGAAGATCTGATGAGATTTGTAGCCTCTAGAGTGTTAACAAGGTTTTTCTATGATTTGACCTAGTGACCTAGTTTTTAGCCGGACATAACCTACATTCGAACTTGACCTAGATATCAATGAGGCCAACATTTTGACCAAGTTTCATCAAGATCAAATGAGATTTGTAATCTTTAGAGTGTTAACAAGGTTTTTCTATGATTTGACCTAGTGACCTAGTTTTTGACTGGACATGACCCACTTTCGAACTTGGCCTAGATATCAATGAGGCCAACATTTTGACCAAGTTTCATCAAGATCAAATGAGATTTGTAGCCTTTAGAGTGTTAACAAGGTTTTTCTATGATTTGACCTAGTGACCTAGTTATTGACCGGACATGACCCACATTTGAACTTGACCTAGATTTCATCAAGACAAACATTGTCATTAAGTTTCATGAAGATCCAATGAAATTTGTTGCCGCTAGAGTGTTAACGAACAATTGTGGACAGACAGACAGATGACGTACGACGGACATCCAGCGATCCTAATAGCTCACCTTGGCACTTCGTGCCAGGTGAGCTAAAAAGTTAACGGAAAGACGGACGGACGGACGTAAGGACAGCGCTGGGTATACCATAATACGACCGTCGATGACAGGCGTATAAAAAGCATTAATACTATGAGCTTATGGCAGGAAAAGTCAAAGATATGTCTTGGTCGTGCCATTTTCTATTTGGAGTGGAAAAGCTGTAAGTTACACTAGAGCGTAAAAAATACTGAAATAAAGCTGCTGTAAATTTGTCAGCTTGAAATTGTCCTTTGCTGTATTTCTCAAAGGAAGATATTAGACATTTTGATAGAAGAAACTGAAAGACAAGTGAAAAACAATTTGAATCCAGGTCAGACACGCATGACGCGGCATCTGATCTGGGTTGAAACTGTTTGCAAAAGTAAGCACTCTAAGAGTATTAATTTTCCCTCCCTATAACAACTCCCTCCAAACACCACACACAATCTTTGTCTCCCACTGAGTGTTGTTGTAGAGAGTGAACACTGTACTGCGAATCAAGTGTTCCCTCTCTACGACACACAATGGGAGACACAGATTGTGTGTGTTGCTCGGAAGGAGTCGTTATAGGGAGGAAAAATTTAGACTTAGTTAACCCTTTACCTGATAGCCTATTTCTAGTACTTAAGATAGGTGACTACTTAAAGCAGGTTGAAAGTAAAGCAGAATGCGCCTTAGGGCGCATTCTGCTTTACTTTCAGCCTGCTTTAAGCTATCATGTGCTATAATATAGAAAATAATCCCTATAATATAAATTCATTACTGATTAAATTGGAACTCTTTTCTTCAGCGGATGAATAAATCATATCCGCTAAAAGGCGCTTCTATGGGGTAAAGGGTTAAAGCCCTATTCCAAGCCCTTCATAGCAGTCCCCCCCCCCCCCCCCCAATCACAGCTTGATACTTGGTGATTAGATCGCCCATATCAGGATATGTTTATTATAGTCAAACAACTAGGTTAGACGTGTCACGGGGTCGCCGAGTCCATTTATAAGGGAGATCAGCATTTCGGATATCCTCGTGGCAATTTTTAAATGAAAAGTTTTAGTTATTTGTACAAACGAATTAGTTATCGGAAATGTAGCATAGTGGATAAGACGTAGGACTAAAAGGAAGCATGATTGAGAAACATTTTAACAAGCGCGGGTTCGAGTTTAGGATCAACCTAAAATATTTTTTGGCTAAAACAATATCAAGAAATCTATAACTACATAGCATTAAAGTAATGCGGAAAGCACCCTGAAGAAAACAACTAAAACTTGTATTGATATTTGTATTGTATCATCCCTTAAAGGCTTTGTTTTGGATCATATGGCTAATATAGGTATCGAACTCAAACTAATGCACTCATTCCCCAACATTGAAGAGCATGTGCATAAATAGTCAGTATAATACAGTATGGAATAAGATAATGTTTTACTATTCATTCTAGATTAAAAAAAAATTGAGGTTGACGTGGGATTCGAACACACGCTGAACAAAAATACTATTATCACAATGCACTCTACGTACCTACACTACTGCGCTAAAGTGCTGACAGCAATACCGCCTTCACGTGTATCTAATATACTAACTCGACTGTTTAAAAATGGTCCGAGAACATGCGGAATGCTGTTGTCCCTAAAAATTGGACTCGGCTGACCTTTGACACGTCAGACCTAGTTGTTTGACTATACAAACAAATTATCACAGCAGGGTACTAATTGATAGTTGTAGACCAATATAGGGGCTAATGATAGCTGTGCATTTAACCCTTTAGCTGTGGATCGTGAGTTGACTGTTATTTTTTCAAACAGTTTGGATCCAGATCTGATGCTGCATAATGTCGCATCTGATCTGTATCCAAACTGTATACCAGTTATCGCCGAGACTTTTTTTAAAAAAATATTGTTTGCAGACGACAATTTAAAAGCAGAAGCTATTACCGCAGGGTAAGGGTTAAGCACACAGTGATATTGTCTGTAGATTAAAAATTGATGAAATTTATTTTATTTTATTATTCTGTAATTTTGGGTCTTATACTACATAGCAAAACAGTGGGATAGTAATCTAGCTTTAATAAATAACATCAAGCATAATACCAAGCAAGTCATGACATTACATTTACAATCATCAACTTTCAAACTACATTTAAAAAATGCAAACTGCATAGATCCAGATCAGATTCTCAGTTACAAAGCACATAAGCTGGGGCCATACTAATGACATTAGGACAAATAGATATACCGTGATTACTGAAAACTAAGTTATTAGCAAAATATTTGATATGTTTGATCAGCATGAATCTTTTTAATAACAATTCCAGTTTCTCGTAAAGTCTAGTCCATTTTAACTATATGATAAGGTTGCTATAAAAGCAAATAGTTTGGTCCATTTTGACTATAGGGTAGGGTCGCTATAAAAGCAAATAGTCTAGTCAATTTTGACTATTAAATCTGATAAGTGTCCAACGGTATAATTTACCCCTATATCATAGCAAATGGTAGCTTAAATCAGGTTGAAAGTAAAGAAAAATGCTTTACTTTCTTGGCAGTTTCTTGTGATTTAACCCATTTCTCCATAAAAACGTAGAGCACTACTTTCAACCTGCTTTAAGTGGTCACTTGTATTCAAACAAAGAATTAATCCTATGCAAACATGGTCTAAATATTTATATAACTCTAAATAAGTACTTTACGAAATATAGTATTTATCCTAGCAGACGGTTGCCTAAAGCAGGCTGAAAGTAAAAAGCACATTCTGCTCTACTTTCAACCTGCTTAAAGTGGTCACCTGTATTCAAACAAAGCATTTTAAAGGGTTAGTCTTCTAGAAAAAAATTGTATACATTTAACTTATACGACAGTTATTAGTTGAAACATACAGATGTTAAAAAGTGTAGAAAAAGGTTTCATAACTTGATAATTTGACAATTAAAGGAAATGATCTAGATGCAAACCTTTTGTTTTTTGTGAAGGCCTATTCTTATCTTTATATGTATGCAACAATATAACAGTGTTGAAAAGGATCAGCTAGATCCCTTATCTACCTGTATTAATACCTAGTACAATAGACCATGATGCCCTAGGTGCCTCTGGGTAATATGATGTAACAGTTGTATATCAAGCCTGTTGTGTGACCCTGGCACAATATACAATCCAATAGACATCCTGCTGAGCCAGAAATAGGACTTTAACATCAGCATGCAGCTTGAATCCAGATCAGACGCAGCATAAATCGGCGTCTGATCTGGATTCAAGCTGTTTGTCACTCGTTATTATATTTATTCTATCAAAATGTCCACTTAAATGTAACTTTTAAGCAGACACTATTGCAGCAGTAAACTTATTAGACATAATTGTCCTGTTTAGGGAACTGTGACAAGGGAGGGAGGGAGTCATTGAAGGGATGGAGCACTATACTTACAACATCCTCCTTGATGTCAGCAGCCACATTCCAGGTCGCTGTGGGGTTATCAACATCTACAGCTGGTTCAGCCCCTATTACAGGTACAGCCCCTGGGGTCTTTGGCAATGGAGGGTCAATATGGTTTATTCCTGTCCATGGTTCCGGAGGTGTATATCTCTCTAATTTCTTTTTTCTACCACGGCGTCTCTTGCTTGATCTAAAAGTACAGTATTAAAAGTCTCTTTATTACGACCACTTAATTGTGATAATAATTAGGTATTTACAACAGATGACTGCTTAAAGCAAGGTGACAGTAAAACAGAAATCACCTTGCTACAAAACTTTCTTATTTCTCCATCTGATCCTGTCTTGTGACATCACTTTGGAATTGTCTTTTAAAGATGATTTCAAAGAGATGTCACAAGACAGGATTAGATGGAGAAATAAATAATTATTGATAAGTTGCAAGTCAAAACTTTAAAATACATCTAATTTCTGATTTCTCCATCTAATCCTGTCTTGTGACATCACTTTGGAGACGATTCCAAAGAGATGTTGCAAGACTGGATTAGATGGAGAAACAAATAATTATTGATAGTTTTAGAATCTGACTTAATACTACCATTTTTGTCATACGACATTTCATAAAACGGGCCCCTGATCAGGGTCTTCACTGTTTGCAAAATATATATATTGGTTTACAGCACAGAAATGTTTAACCCTACCATCTAGTCTATACTGTTGCAAAATTTGAATACTGGTAGAAAGTATTTCTAGCCATAGCTTTACTGATATCTCCAAGAAATCTTTTCCACACTGAATATAACAGAGGACCCCATAGCCTATTTCTAGTTTTAAAACCAGGTGACCACTTAAAGCCAGTGATCATTCTGCCCACCAGTCATCAGTGGGCCATTTGGCAGTTTTGGTGGGCCGAGCTTAAAACACCTTAAATTACTGAAAACACATGCAGAACAGAAACTGTAACATGCATCAAGAACTGAAATAAACCAATGTGGAAATAATATAACTTTTTCCTACCTATTGTTGTCCCTTATAATGATAACCATGCAGTCAGTATACACTGTCTATTTCATGAATATCAGGTGTATTCCTGACACAAGAAATTCATACTTGCTTAGTGGAAGGTCTGTTGTACCCAAATAATAATTATCAATTGCATGAAGACAGCTCATAATGGCTTTTACTTTGCTGACTTTTAATACAAAACTAGCGATCGCTACTCTAAGCATGTGCTATCAAAGTGTTTGTCCTAAAATTTAAACAGCCGTTAACAAAAATGGTTAGCCGAGTGTTCTCTTTGCATAGTTCACAAATTCATTAATTTTTACCACTGTTGTAGCGTAGCCATTTGAATTTAGCTAGGCTTTGTGATCGTCGGCCATTTTTTCGAGTTCGATTTAGTCGGGGTGCGAGTGGTTCAGACGCATTCTCGATCTGTGTATGGACATTATAATTTGTTTTCGGCTGTGTAATAACAAGAGGGCCTGAAGGCCCTGATATCGCTCACCTCTTGTACTGAAGTCTGATAGCTTTACCTTTCTGTTTCATCCATTTTAATCTAAATCCATTCAAATTTGTAGTATAGCATGTAAACAATTTTGTGTTACAATCTCATAATTCTAGTATAGTAGAGTACATCAGGGGCTGATAACTGGAGCCTAAACAATACTGAAATGAAGCCTTTTCTAGCATTTCAAAGTATATCAAGGGCAGATAACTATTGCCACAATTACTAGATTTCACCAATAATTGCACTGCTTCGAGAACTTATAGCTATATACTTTGTGTGCAAGTATAATCAAAATCCATTGTAAACTGTACGTAGTTGCAAGAATGTTTACATTGTTAGAAATGGCATTTTCATCTATTCAAGGGCAGATAACTCTTGACCTATTGGTATGATTTCAACTTTAATCACACTTATTCGAACTATTATGGTAATATGCAATCTGAGGAAGTTTGAAAAAGACTGGATCAAAATTGTGGGCGCTAGAGTGTAAAAACCGTTAAATATGGTGTTTTCAGCAATTCACAGGTAGATAACTCTTGACCTATTCATCCCATTACAACCATAATCGAACTCATCTGAACTCTTATGGTAATATACAATCTGAGCAAGTTTGAGAAAGATTGGATAAATATTGTGGCCTTTAGAGTGTAAACACTAAAATTGTTGACGACGAACGACGGACATTCAAGGATTGCAAAAGCTCACCCTGAGCTAGCTCAGGTGAGCTAAAAGTTTTACCCTCGCATCCATTTTTGGTTCGTTTCGACATACTTTGCTTTTCAAAACAACACTGACAGCTGACATGTGATTCAATTGCAGACCGGAAACCGCGGCCACACGATATTTTTATCAACAACCAATCAAATCCCCTTATTCAGATATATATAATTCACAACAGCAGATGTTAAGTGCTTGTATGGCTGCTGTAAAAAGTTGCCCCGTACTTCATTCTCAGTGTTGTTATACTTTCTGGTCCTTTGGAATCATTGATTTCAGCGCATTTACAGTTGAAAGTTGAATTCCGCTTAAGCTGGTGCTAGGGGGCGTGAGCACTGTTGCATATTTCAGTATTGCTCATGAACAGACTCAATTAAACCGAGTCTGCAATTTTCAGTATTTGCTTAGTTTTCTTTGCTTTCAAAGGATCTCCCCTTATTCAGATATATATTATCAATACTTATCACCGGAGGCTGTAACTAAGCAACATGCAATCGCAGCTACTCGGGCTTGTACAGATCAAACGAAAGTCGAAGAGAGATCTCGATTACCGGGAAGCGTGATTATATTAATAAACCAATCAAATTGGGTCTAGTATTCACTGCTGTCTTCACGGAAATTTGGACACGAAAGTGAAACTAGACAAATCTATGGCCCTTCAAGTAAGATTTCGTTGCGGGATTACGGATTTCTGTGCGCCGATATGGCACACATACAAAATTCTCTTTGCGCCATTTGTGATTTTTATGCGTGAATCCCGCAAGGGCGCTTCCCAGAATGAACACTGCTTAAAGCAGGATGAGGTACAGCAGAATGTGCCTTTAGGCACATGCTGCTTTATTTTCAGCTTGCTTAAGCTACCATCTGTTAAGATAAGGAAATTATTTCTTATGGTTCACATTCATGCCTTTATAAATTTAACTACATGTATTTTCTTCAGTGGATTAATTAATTATTTGCGTAAATCTATATATCTGTATAATTATGGAGTAAAGGCTTATCGGTCAGTGGTCACCTATCTTCAATACTAGAAACAAGCTATGGGATATTAAGGTAACTGAATTTATCTTACCTGCTATTGGCTGCATTAGGGTAACCTAACGGAAAATCATATGGTGCTAGTGGTGGGGTGTCATCTACATGTAGCGGTAGTATCGGGCTGTTGTCATCTACATGTATTGGTAGCGCAGGGCTGTTATCTATTACCACAACTCCAGGCTCGTAATTATCAACATCAAATGGCGAATCACCTCCCATCATAGCTGGTCTTGGCATTTGATACTGACCATCAAAGATCACATCTCCAGTTCCAAGTGAATCAACTGAATCAATGCTAGACTCATCAACAAGCTCTATCATGCTTGCATTGGTTTTATTGGCAGTGGGCTCAGCAGGCTCACTTGTTCCAGGCTTTGTTTGTGAGGTATTCACTGTTTGTCTATCTGTGTCTGAACTACTGGTTTGATCATTTTGTTCGGTTGGATTTTTACCATTGAATGTGATCCTGTGAAGTGATTCTATTGTAACTGTTGTGTTGTCATTAGCAGGAGGGGGAACAGGAATGGTGTTCTGAAGAGTTACTCGTGCACCATTGTTAGTTACACATGCACTATTGTTTTCAGGGGTCGAGGCTCCCTGCATACCACTTTGTGACACTTCCTTTACTACAATCGGATCTCTCCTTGATCCAGTTCTGAAAAAATTCATTGGTCCAGATGAGCCTGCATTCCATGGAAAGTGTGGAAAGTTCCAATCTTTTTCAAAATTCTTATAGGGATTTTTCCCCAATAGGGGATTTGTAAATGTTGTCTGTCCACTACCACTTGAAGTTGCTTCAGGAGTAGACGTTGAAGAATGACTACTCGAGGTTGCTGCATAGGTAGACACTGACGGAGCATGACTACTAGGGGTTGCTGCGGAAGTAGACGTTGGGGGAGTGCAACTAATTGAGGTTCCTGTATAAGTAGACATTGAAGGATGAATACTCATGGTTGCTGTAGAAGTAGTCATTGATGGACGAATACACGAGGTTGCTGTATAAGAAGATGTTGATGGAAGACTACTCGAAGTTGATGCTTGTGTAAACCTTGGTGGAAAACTACTGGAGTTTGCTGCATGTATAAACCTTGGTGGAAAACTACTGGAGTTTGCTGCTTGTATAAACCTTGCTGCATGTATAAACCTTGGTGGAAAACTACTGGAGCTTGCTGCATGTATAAACCTTGGTGGCAAACTACTGGAGTGTGCTGCATGTGTAAACCTTGGTGGAAAACTACTGGAGTTTGCTGTATGTGTAGATGTTTGAGACATCTTTGCAGTAGATGTGCCCATTCTATGGAGGAAACTAGGGTTTGGACTTGCTGCAGCTGTTGTTATATTGTCAAATTGAACATCAACATAAGGGCATTGAGCTTTGCTGGTAATTGTAGCTTTACCTAATTCTGGTAACTGCTGTTTTGTAAATATGCTAGGCAGGGGTGTAACATCAATGTCATTAATTCCAGCTGTCCCTATTCCAGTCTTATTTTCTATATTGGTTTTTGCCTTTGTTTGTTGAATGCTACCTGAGAGAGTAGAAGTCAAAGTGGTCTCAGGTTTCCTTCCAGGTGTTTCTGGTAGAGGCACTGATATAAACTTGGGTAGCCGAGTAGCTGACTGTCCTTCAGATGTGGATGGCAAATCTAAACTAGATTTCTGTCTAAACGTAGTGGCATCCCCAGCACCCAGTCTGCCAGCACCTATAACAGCTGTTTTTTTGCTTATTGTACATGAAGATTGTGTTGTGGAGGGGGTAGATACCATGACAGGTTTAACATCCACCAATTTCGCCTTGCTTGATGGAAATATGCTTCTAACCACAGGCTGTGCTGTGGTGTTTGTTGACACATGAGCAGGAAACTTTGAAGGGGAAACATACTGTCTCCCTGAACCACCTGCACCAGAACTGAGTGGCGACTGAAACCTGTCTCTTGTCTTCACACATATCTGTGGGAGATCATCCTCTGAGTCTGTATTGTTAGTTTTGTCACTTGATGGCTTGGATTCTTCTGAATCTGAATCACTGAAGTCTATACAACTGAATCTTTCTTGTCGAAGTATATCTGCACTTGAAACTTTACAAGGCTCATCTTTCTGTACTGTATTATCTGTTATTGAATCACTTATGTAAATCTTTGACGGGACAGAGGGTTTGGCTTTGTTCAGATTGTCATTTATACACCCATTAGAACTTGCAGCCTGATTTACTGCTTTATGGGTAGGCTGTGTTGTACATTTTGTCTCGTCTGTTGCAAGTGATTTCCTAATATCTAAGGCCGGATTCATCTGTTTCGCTGTTCCAGTTATTACACGAGTAGCACTGACATCAGCTGATTTATTATGTAATACTGGCTGTAGCAATTTGAAGTCATTAGCATTGCTTGTCATTCTCTGGTCTGAAAAGAAAAATGACATCAACCCATTACCCAATAGCCTCTTTCTAGTTTTGAAGATAGGTGGCCACTTAACCCCAAACCCTCTTTCTAGTTTTGAAGATATGTGAGCGCTTGAAGCAGGCTGAAAGTAAAGCAGAATGCGCCTTTATTTTCAGACTGCTTTAAGCTACAATTTGCTAAGATATAGAAACTAGATATATAAATTATTTCTTCTGTTACATATTCATGAGTGTATAAATTGAAGGTATGTTATTCCGTGGAGGAATAAATTAAAGGTGTAAAAAGGCTTGTTTATGGGGTTGTGGGTTTAAAGCAGGTTCAAAGTAAAGCAGAATGCACCTTAAGGCAAATTCTGCTTTACTTTCAGCTTGCTTTAATCTATTATCTGCTAGAATATAGAAAACATTTCTTACGATTCGTATTTGTAGCAGTATAAATTGGAACTATTTTCTTTAGTAGAGAAATAAATGAAAGGCATATTTATGGGGCAATGGGTTATTTGCTTAACACTTCTCCTGCTATACACATATATTTAACCCATTTCCCCAGAGCCTGATTTTAGTATTGCATATGGGAACTGGTCATTTCGTACCCTCGCCTTTTCGTACCCTATTTTTTTGGTCATTTCGTACCCATTTTTTGGGTCATTTCGTACCCTTTCAAATTCACTGGTCATTTCGTACCCATATTTTTGGTCATTTCGTACCCGCGAAAAAAAAAAATTCTTTATTACATACATTTCATCATTTTTACGCAAAATTTATTAAGATATATGTTAGATCGGGTAGTATGTCTGCTCAGAAATGAAAAAGAAATCTTATTCTGCTGGTTTCATAATTATTTGAACAGTTATCAAATCCAGTAGTAACTTCGATTCCATATGTTTGGTCATTTCTTACCCTGCCAATAAAAAGTTAAATATTACTTTTACCAAATTTAATGAATTGAACATGTACATTACAGTAAAACCTCTCTTAAAACCACAAAAATACGATGGCTAATTGGTTTCTTTGAAAGACAGGTAACAGTTTAAAGCAGTTTGACAGTAAAACAGAAAGCTCATGCAGGATTTTTCTGTTTTACCTTCATATTGCTTTAAGCAGTCATCTATCTCAAACACCAAATAATTTACACTATTCTAGTGTTCGTAATTGTGAGTTTTTACCGTACTAGTAAAATCATAATAAACAAGGGCCACCATGGCCCTAAATCGCTCACCTGGTACACCATGTATAACATGACCTATAGTGACCTAGATTACGACTGGACATGACCAACAATCAACCTTTAGAGTGTTAACAAGATTTTTCTATGATTTAACCTAGTTTCTGACACAATCCACATTTGATTTTGACCTAGATTTGATGTAGGCAAACATTCTGGCAATATTTCATTCAGATCTAATGAGATTTGTAGCCTTTAGAGGGTTAACAATGTTTTTCTTTGATTTGACCTAGTGACCTTAATTTTGATCCGACATGACCCATATTCAAACTTGACCTAGATATCAATTAGGCAAGCATTCTGACCAAGTTTCATTAAAATCCAATGAGATTTAAAGCCTCTTGAGTGTTAACAAGGTTTTTCTATGATATGACCTAGTGACCTAGTTTTTGACCGGACATGACCCATATTCGAACTTGACCTAGATATGAATGAGGCAAACATTTTGACCAAGTTTCATGAAGATAAGGTGAGATTTGTAGCCTATAGAGTGTAAACAAGGTTTTCCTATGATTTGACCTAGTGACCTAGTTTTAAAACCCCACATGACCCATATTCGAACTTGACCTAGATATCAATTAGGTTAACATTCTGACTAGGATGCATGAAATTCCAATGAAATTTGTAGCCTCTAGAGTGTTAACAAGGTTTTTCTATGACTTGACCTAGTTACCTAGTTTTTGACAGAGCATGACCTATATTCAAACTTGACCTAGATATCAATGAGGCAAACATTTTGACTTAGTTTCATTAAGATCAAATTGTAGCCTCTAGAGTGTTAACAAGATTTTTCTTTGATTTGACCTAGTGACCTAGTTTTTGACCCGACATGACCCACATTTAAACTTGACCTAGATTTTATCAAGACAAACATTGTCATCAAGTTTCATGAAGATCAGATGAAATTTGTAGCTGCTAGAGTGTTAACGAACCAATTGTTAACGGACGGACAGACAGACGGACGGACGGATGAACGACGGACGACGGACATTCAGCGATCCTAAAAGCTCACCTTGGCACTTCGTGCCAGGTGAGCTAAAAATCAGAGAAGATTGCTTATGGAACAAATTTTGGTAAACATCTGTTTATTCATGAGAATTACTTTTTATTTAGGCTTTATTATAAATTATAAAAACAAGGGCCACTATGGCCCTAAATCGCTCACCTGGTAACCATGTAACCATGTACACCGTGTGACCTAGTTTTTGACTGGGCATGACCCTCATTCTAACTTGACCTCCGTTTCAATGAGACAAACATTTTGTTCAAGTTTCATGAAGATTCAATGAATTTTGTAGTCTCTAGAGTGTTAACGAGGTTTTTGGATGATTTGACCTAGTGACCTAGTTTTTGACAAGACATACGCCATAGCTGAACTTGACCTATATTTCATTGAGGCAAACCTTTTCATCAAGTTTTATGAAGATCAATGAAATTTGTAGTCTCTAGAGTGTTAATAAGGTTTTTCGATGATTCGACCTAGTCACCTAGTTTTTGACTAGACATGACCCACATTTTAACTTGACCTAGATTTCATTGAGGCAAACATTTTGATGAAGTTTCATGAAGATCCAATGAAATTTGTAGTCCCTAGAGTGTTAGAAAGGTTTTCCGAAGATTTGACCTAGTGACCTAGTTTTTGACCTGTGTTAAATGATTCTTAATAAAAAAAAAAACACTTTAATGCTGATATTATCACCCGACACAATGCTGTGTTAAAATATAGTCCTTTAAAGCAATTATGTTCTTCTGTTGATATAACGGCACGTGCCGATTAAAGCAGCGATTATTGACATTGGAAGATAACGTTATTTTGATAATGAGTATGCTTATACATGTATATAACTTTAGTCAGTTTATATATTATAACAAGGGCCACTATGGCCCTAAATCGCTCACCTGGTAACCATGTAACCATATACACCGTGTGACCTAGTTTTTGACCGGGCATGACCCTCATTCTAACTTGACCTCGATTTCAATGAGACAAACATTTTGTTCAAGTTTCATGAAGATTCAATGAATTTTGTAGTCTCTAGAGTGTTAACGATGTTTTTCGATGATTTGACCAAGTGACCTAGTTTTTGACAAGACATAAGCCACATTTGAACTTGACCTATATTTCATTGAGGCAAACCTTTTCGTCAAGTTTTATGAAGATCAAATGAAATTTGTAGTCTCTAGAGTGTTAATAAGGTTTTTCGATGATTCGACCTAGTGACCTAGTTTTTGACTAGACATGACCCACATTTTAACTTGACCTAGATTTCATTGAGGCAAACATTTTGATGAAGTTTCATGAAGATCCAATGAAATTTGTAGTCTCTAGAGTGTTAACAAGGTTTTTCGAAGATTTGACCTAGTGACCTAGTTTTTGACCGGACATGACCCACATTCGAACTTGGCCTAGATTTCATTGAGGCAATCATATTGATGAAGTTTCATGAAGATCCAATGAAATTTGTAGCCTCTAGAGTGTTAACAAGGTTTTTCGATAATTTGACCTAGTGACCTAGTTTTTGACTGGACATGACCCACATTCGAACTTGACCTAGATTTTATTAAGGCAATCATATTGATGAAGTTTCATGAAGATCCAATGAAATTTGTAGTCTCTTGAGTGTTAACAAGGTTTTTCGATAATTTGACCTAGTGACCTAGTTTTTGACCGGACATGACCCACATTCGAACTTGGCCTAGATTTCATTGAGGTCATCATATTGATGAAGTTTCATGAAGATCCAATAAAATTTGTAGCCTCTAGAGTGTTAACAAGGTTTTTCGATAATTTGACCTAGTGACCTAGTTTTTGACCGGACATGACCCACATTCGAACTAGACCTAGATTTCATTGAGGGAAACATTGTGACCAAGTTTCATCAAGATCCAATGAGATTTGAACCTGCTAGAGTGTTAACGAACAATTGTGGACGGACGGACGGACAGACAAACGACGGAAGACGGACATCCAGCGATCCTAAAAGCTCACCTTGGCACTACGTGCCAGGTGAGCTAAAAAGTTAAGAAATAAATAAAAAGTATTGATCCTTGTGGTAGCGTGGCATCTGATCAGGTATAAAACTGTGAGATTATAACTATATTCAATACAGGCTTGAAACAGATTAATAATGATTACTTTTATTTCTCAAAGTCTATTTATATGTTTGTTGACATCAGAAAAACGTTTGGATCCTGATCAGACACCACGTTACGTGCCTGATAAGGATCAAAGCTGTTAAATAACCAGTGTACCTCGGACAATGCAGAGAAGAGGTTAACCTTTATAACCACAGATAACAGCAGATTAACTAACACCTTTAATGCAATCAAACAATTACGGTAGTCGCCTGTCATTCACGTGCGTCACACTTTTGCGGCACACTTTGTACAAATCTTATTTTACCGTGTTTATGTGCCACGCGTCTGATAAGGTAAAAACTCGCCATTAACAAACAGTGTACCTGTGAAGAGTACATTTGTCAAGTTTACCGTTATAATTCATATTGTTTAAAGTTATTATTATTCGCAAATAGTTATGATCCAAATCAGAAGTAACCGAATAACGCAACGTCTGTTCAGAATCCAAACTGTCTGACTGCTTTAAAAAATATAGGCTGGTAGGTGGAAAAAAAGCTTTTGAAAATAGAAATTGTTCTCAATTCAATGTTTTAGAAAACGAGTTTCATTTCATATTAGAATACACATATTAAGAAATACTTTAGGTCACAATCCAAACTGTTTGATACTTGTAACTTATGTCAATATATGTTGTAAATAAAAAGATAACAATTGTTGAAAAATTGTGATTTCTGTTAATTTTAATAAATATATTCAATATAGGTTGGAAACAGATCTATAACGGTTACTTTTATTTCTCAAAGTCTATTTATATTTGTTCACATCAGATCCTGATCAGATACCGCGTTACGTGCCTAATAAGGATTAAAGCTGTTTGGTTTAAACTGCAGAAACAATTTACTTGTACTGAAGAAGATATATATTTCTGTGTGTGTTATATTCCTCCCGAAAATTATGGAAAGGGAATACTTAAATGGAGAAAATTCAGTTAAATTTTATTAAAGTATCAGCTTAGTGCGGCGCATAAGTGTTATGCAGAAAAACAGGAGCTTTCCCTGTTATTTTAGTATATTTTTACACTAGTACTGCAAAACCTTAAGTATACGAGGGCTGTCCCAAAACATCGTAGACTTTCGTAATAAAATTGTTATTTATAACAGCAGAGACAAACGCTCGTAATGCTTCATAAACATAGGGATTAAGTAAGCCTGTGTGAATTTTTAACGCACTATCTTAAAAACTGGCTAGCGCAGAGTAGTTTGAAACACCTTACCCGTGCAACCCCGGCGCACACTATAGTTACGTTATGACGTTATCGACGTCAACGCTACTCTTTTTCAAAATATTCGCCGTGATGAGAGAAGCATTCGCTGTTTCACACAACCTGTTAACTACATGTAGTCATATACGCTGACGAACAATGCATTTCTTCATTCCTCACAAGACTCTTAATGTTTCTTATCTCAGCTTCTCAAAGTTTTCAAACTTAAGTCATAGTAACTGAAATTTCAGGCATATAAATACGACGAAATCTGATGGGGCTATGTCAGTGCTGTATGGCACATGTTCAAGCTTTCGAAAAACCTACCACGGCAATTTTGAATTGTGTATACTGGGAAGTGTGGCACCGAACGTTATCCTGGTGGAATATGATGCTTTCAACTTGAAATTCAAGGTTGTCAATGAACCTTCTGATCGCTTCTTTAGTATCGCAATGCAGCATGCAAGAGATCTGTGCGATGAATTTGTTAAGAATTGCCTGCTCTCTCGCATACCGTTGCAAACCTGGACATGTCTTTCTTTTTTGCTGCACTTAGCAAGCGAGACATCCACCTCGTATAGCCTCTCGATATGCTTAGTTTCTCAAGCAAAACCCGGTGTAAAGACGAGTTGCTGACCCCGACGATTTCAACAATTTTTATCACCGCAATATGCTGATCACTATTGAAGACGCTCCTCACGTTTTTCTAGATTGAAGCCGTCAATTTATATCGGCCGTCCCGTTTTGGTTAAATAATTTTCAATCCATCCTTCTGAAAAACGCTTATGCTGTTTGAAGATCAGAGAACAAGATGCTGATTTATACTTTTCTGTTGAGTGTAGTTAAACGTCTGTGTCGCGTCATATAACCTACTAGACCATTATAAGTATTCTATAACATTTTGCTGCGCCGCACTTTCCTTTGACGTCGTCATTTCTAGCGTTTTCAGAACAGGGTACCATTCGCGATAACTCTATAGATGTATTCAAAATACTGCTACGTCAATGATATTTTCCAGGATGACGTCACACATAGCAACGTCAACGTTCATGACGCAATTTTGCGCGATTTCAAGCTCGAAGTTGCATTGTAGGAGGTTGAAAGATGCACACCTTTATATCTACCTGTAAGAGTTTTGCGTGCGCCGCACAATATAACCAGCAATAAATATTTGCTAATAAATAGGGGTCAAATTTGTTAATGAACCTCATTCTTTATTCTACAAATGTGAAATTGTTTGAAATAGCATCAGTAAAAAAATCATAGAAATAATACGTCGGGTTCATCAAAAAAATTATTTGTCCACGGTGTTTTGGGACAGCCCTCGTATATTACAACCACTAAAATTGTGTCAGTTATTAGGTGTTTAATACAGGTGACTGCTTAAACCAATGAGACAGGAGAACAGAAAGCTCCTATTTGACTGTCAAACTGTTATAAACTGTTACCTGTCTTTCATAAAACCAATTAGCCGTCGTATTTTTGTGGTCGTAAATGAGAGGTTTTCCTGTATTGTGCATGTCTATATAGCCCTCAAAAGTCTATTAAATATTATTTATTTATAGATTCTTGTTTTGTTGTTTCTTTTTCCATTCATTAAATACGTTTCACATTTAGTAAAAGTTGGGTTTTTACCTTTTATGGGGTGGGTAGGAAATGACCAAACATATGGATTCGAAGTTAATACTGGATGTGACAACTGTTCAAATAATTATGAAACCAGCAGAATAAGAT
Organism: Gari tellinella; assembly: GCA_922989275.2. Taxonomy (NCBI): domain Eukaryota; kingdom Metazoa; phylum Mollusca; class Bivalvia; order Cardiida; family Psammobiidae; genus Gari; species Gari tellinella. The sequence continues at coordinate 45,722,947 of OV277856.1, forward strand.
TTCTTTTTTCATTTCTGAGCAGACATATTACCCGATCTAACATATATCTCATTAAATTTTGCGTAAAAATGATGAAATATATGTAATAATAAAAAAAAATTTGCGGGTACGAAATGACCAAAAATATGGGTACGAAATGACCAGTGAATTTGAAAGGGTACGAAATGACCCAAAAAATGGGTACGAAATGACCCAAAAAATAGGGTACGAAAAGGCGTGGGTACAAAATGACCATAACTCTTGCATATAATAGGTGACCACCTAAAGCAAGTTTAAAGTAAAACAGAATGCGCTTTAAGGTGCATTCTGCTTTACTGTCAGCCCGCTTTAACCAACATTATTCTGAATTGTCTTCTGCAAAAACATATCGTCTGTGAAAAAGATAAATAATTTTGATCATTTTAAAACTTATTAATATGAGTGGCAAACAGCTTAACCCAAATCAGATGCTGCGTAAGGTGGCGCCTGATCTGGATCTAAGCTGTATGCAAATATTAGCCAAGTCGGGGTTAGCAGGATAAGGGTTAACCAACCATCAAAATCATGAGTAGATTTGTAATACATATTATGATATCAATAGCTGTATAAAAATGAATTTTCTTCTGTGGAGGAATGAATTGAATGTGTAAAAATGTATTTCTAAGGAGCAATGGGTTAAGGCTATTTGAACAAGGGCCACTATGGCCCTAAATCGCTCACCTGGTACACCATGGCAAACTTGACCTATAGTGACCTAGATTATGACTGGACATGACCCACAATCAACCTTTAGAGTGTAAACAAGATTTTCCTATGATTTGACCTAGTTTTTGAACTGACATGACCCATATTCAAACTGGACCTATATATTAATGAGACAAACATTCTGACCAAGTTTCATCAAGATCCAATGAGATTTGTAGCCTCTAGAGTGTTAACAAGATTTTTCTATGATTTGACCTAGTGACCTAGTTTTTTACCGGACATGACCCATATTTGAACTTGACCTAGATATAAATGAGACAAACATTGTGATCCAGTTTCATCAAGATCCAATGAGATTTGTAGCCTCTAGAGTGTTAACAAGATTTTTCTATGATTTGACCTAGTGACCTAGTTTTTTACCGGACATGACCCATATTCAAACTTGACCTAGATATCAATGAGACAAACATTCTGAACAAATTTCATCAAGATCCAATGAGGTGTGTAGCCTCTAGAGTGTTAACAAGACTTCTCTATGATTTGACCTAGTGACCTAGTTTTTGACCGGACATGACCCACATTCAAACTTGACCTAGATATTAATGAGACAAACATTCTGACCAAGTTTCATCAAGATCCAATGAGATTTGTAGCATCTAGAGTGTTAACAAGGTTTTTCTATGATTTGACCTAGTGACCTAGTTTTTGACCGGACATAACTCATTTTCGAACTTGACCTAGATATCAATGACATAAACATTCTGACCAAGTTTCATTAAGATCCAATGAGATTTGTAGCCTCTAGAGTGTTAACAAGGTTTTTCTATGATTTGACCTAGTGACCTAGTTTTTGACCCAACATGACCCACATTCAAACTTGGCCTAGATTTCTACTAGACAAACATTGTGATCAAGTTTCATGAAGATCCAATGAGATTTGTAGCAGGTAGAGTGTTAACGAACAATTGTGATGTGAACAGACGGACGGACGCACGTACGGACGGACGACGGACATCCAGCGATCCTAAAAGCTCACCTTGGCACTTCGTGCCAGGTGAGCTAAAAATTTAAATAGCCTTAACCATTACTCCACAGAAACACAATTTTTACGCGTTTAATGTTTAATTTATATGTCTACAGTACTCACTTTTGACCCCCTCGTCACTATCATCTTCATCGCTGTCTTCATCATCATCACTGTTGTAGAAATATGCCTCTAGAAATGTTCTCTCCGCCAACAGGTCATCAATACATCGCTGTAGAAGAGTTGGTACTGACAGCGGCTCAAAGGTGTTACTTGGATGTTGAACTGATGTCTGAATGAGCTTGCTTTTTACATGAGGGAACATGGAATGAAGTCTTTTCACAACATCCTCCTGGACTGGGGACAGTTTACTTTTTTTGTTGCTTCTGATGATGAAAAAAACAACATAGCCTGTTTCTTTGTTTTTGAAGGTAGGTGACCACTTAAAGCAGGTTGAAAGTAAAGCAGAATGTGCCTTAGGCACATTCTATTTTACTTTCAGACTGCTTTAAGCTATCATCTACTAGAACATAGAAAATATTTCTTATAATACATATTCATGACTGTATAAGTTGGAACTATTTTCTTCAGTGGAGTGATATATCAAGTGCGTAAAAAGGCTATTTATGGAGTAATGGGTTAAAGATATAATGAAAATAAAATGATGGTTTTCATGGAAAACAGAATGATGTCTCTTGTAAATGGTACTTCCACTTATCAAACAGTTACTCTGTCCATATTTATGAAATTTCATTCATTAACATCAGTAGAACTGATTTTTTTCTGGACAAAATGTGTGACTGACACATCCACTCACTTCAGCATGCCGGAATTCTGTCAAAACTTTGTAAAGAAAGTCGTTTCTTTTTTTTTTATAGACGAAACACAAGAAAATTTGACTGTTTTGAAGAATTTGACAGATTGATAATCATAATCATTGCAACATCGAACTACCATCAAGTATGTTTTGAGAAAACTACTTCCACAACTGTTTTTCTCTGATATTCGCATGTAAAACAATTTACATCTCGTAGTATCCTGCAAGTGTCTGCAGACACCAACTTACCCCCGTAAAAATTACTCTATGATGTCATCAATCAGAACGTTCGAAACTACCAGAAGCATTTCAGTATTACAGATTGATCAGCCCTGTGCATGTTTGTTTACGGTATGTATTCATTTCTTTGCAATGTATTTCTAAAGTTCTCTGAATGACTATTCTAAGGAGTTTTGAAATAAAATATGTTCCATTCATGAAAGATTTAATCCATTACCACATAGCCTTCTTCTACTTTTGAAGATATGTGACCACTTAAAGCAGGTTGAAAGTAAAGCAGAATGTGCCTTAAGGCTTAAGCCGCATTCTGCTTTACTTTCAGCCTGCATTAAGCTATTATCTGCTTGAATATAGAAAATATTTCTTATGATTTTTATTTGTGACAGTATGAATTGGAACTATTTTCTCCAGCAGAGGAATTAATAAAAAACAAAAAAGGAGTATTAATAGGGTAATGGGTTAAAGTCTTTCTTCTAGGGCTTTTTTACATTCTATAACAAAGGCCGATTTTCCATGACTTCCCAATTGCAGAAAGCCTCTTTTTTCCCCAATTTTGGTGGAGAATTTCCCCCAAAAAATATATATATAAAATAAATAATAATAACAAGAGGGCCAGAATGGCCCTTGATCGCTCACCTGACCATGGTGACACTAGGATGGGAGACGTGATTTCAGAAATGAAGATTTGTAAAAGGTGACCCCAGGGCGGGGCCAATTTTGACCCCAGGGGCAACATTTGAACAACTCAGATAGAGGACCTGTGCGAGATGATATGTGCAAAATATCTAAACTCAGTGTACTATGGTTTCAGACAAGAAGATTTTTGAAGTTTTCATTGAAAAAATCTATTTTTAGCTCCGGTGACCCAGATATGCAACAGACCAGAACCAATTCATCCATATATGTGAAGGACCTCTAAAAGTTACATCATGCTAAATATCAAAGCTCTGGCCATATTAGTTTCAGAGAAAAAGATGTTTGAAGATTTCACTATATAACTCTATGTTCATCAGCGGAGGAATAAATTAAATACGCTAAAAGTCGCTTCTATAGGGGAAAGGGTTAAAGGTAGATAACTCTTGACCTATCGGTCCGATTCCAACCATAATCGAACTCATCCAAACTCTTGCGGTTATATATAATCTGTTCAAGATTGAATTAAAATTGTGGCCTCTAGAGTGTAAACACTGTTAAATATTGCATTTTCAGCAATTCAAAGGAGGATAACTCTTGACCTATATGTCCAATATCAACCATAATCGAACTCATCTGAACTCTTATGGTAATATACAATCTGAGTACCGTCTTTAGCTATGTATTGTGCGCACTTTTATCATAAAATCTTTTTTCTGCAATTTGGGGGTGCGTACAATACAGTGGAACAAGACTCTAAAGCCTACCTTGACAAACGGTTAGCGCCCGTAGGCCGATGTGTTAAGATTGCGCAATACGCTGCAGGGCTTTAATTGACACCTCCCATAGCTAAGCTGGGGATTAGGGCTGTTTATTGGAGATGACACGCTAGTGACCCCAATTATAATCAGTTATGATTGTCCGGGTGTAAACTCAGGGTTGTCAATAAGATTTGTATCAAGGGATAATTTTGTGAAATCAACCGATTCGGCGGGGGGTCAAGGGGGCCGCCTAGGCCCCCTGTGGGTCCAGGGCAAAGCCCTGGTAGGGGGGCCAGGGGGGCGAAGCCCCCCCGGCTGAAAACGATTTTAAGCAGTTTTACACCCCCAAAGAAGAGCTCTCCTTGGCCAAATTTCACAACCTACCGTACCGCATTAACTCCAACAGTTCGGACATTCTTAGAGTTCGGAAACCTATAATTTTTCATGAAAATAAATTATTTTTTGCCTCTTATTTCGGACACCAAGATCAAAAGTATTTTCCATGTTTTTGGACACCATGTAACCAGGAACGTATATAGATATATACGTTATTCCGGTAAGAGATCATCAGCGTATTTTCAGGATCCAACTGTCTCTTACCTCCGTAAATGCTCGTCAAAAGGTGCTCGGCCGTGTTATTAACAAGATTGTCAATTTACCAGTGCCAGGAGATAAGCAATTACGTAATATTTAAGAAACATTGTACACACCCAACGCTCAGTTTCCCACTGCATTAAACAGTCAGAGAACTGCCACATTAGGAGGGCCTTCGTATGACTATATTTGGCTTTCTCTAGCTACTATTTTTATGGTCTCGCTATTCTGTTCAATGAAGCGTAGACTGCCATGATTGTTTTGAAAGAGGAATACCTAGAAAGATAACAAATCACGTGTAATAGTGACGTTTATTACACGTGACTTCTCGTGAGGGTGTGTACGGAATTCCGTGTTTCATTGGTTGATAAATTAAGATTTCTAAGACAAAGACAAAGGAATTATTTTCCCGCCTTTTACGAGCTGTACCGAACAGTAACGAATGACTATGCGGCATTAGTTCAATGCATAAATTATTTTCCGTCGCACACATTTTAGGGAATACCTGCTATCTTTAGAACGGATTTCCGAAAATCTTTTAACAGCACGTTTGAAAATACGTTGAAAACACCGTTTCTCGTCCGATCACCGAAGTTAAGCCGTTTGGTAATAGTCATTAGTGACTGCACCAACGTATGAGCGTCGAGCCCGGTTAGTACTTGGATGGGTGACCGCCTGGGAATACCGGGTGCCGTAGACTTTAATTTATTCGCTCCCCCGCAATAGTTTAGTCTTAACAGAACGATAACTCGGGTGAGACATTTAAACGAATAAAGCAAGCAAGTGAAAACTATTTTTAGCGCTACTTTCATTATATAACTACACTTAATATGTCAATCAACCCCTTGGTGTGTGTTACGAAATAAACAAAACATATAGCGCCGACTTATGTTTGATTTTTAACTTTTCTATAAGTAGATTTGTGCTACAGAAAATCGGCAGAACATGATTTTTGTTCTATTTTTTTTCTCCAGATTTAAGGAGTCCGTCGGACTGCCAACATGCAAATCAAAGGAGTCCGACACGATAATAAGAAGTCTCGGGCTCCCGACTCCCGTTAGTGTCGAACCCTGCAGTGGTGTGTGTTACGAAATAATCAAAAAAATGGATTCTTTAACTAACGCCGACTTGTTTGATTGCGCGCTAATGTATTTATTCAAAATACGCGGATGCGCTGGAATTCAAGGTGATTATCTTGTATATTTTTATTTTAACTTCGTTTTACCATGGAGTACTTAGACCTAAGTACTTCGTGGTTTTACCGACAGCTTGTTCAAACTTTCAGCAGCATATGAAAGCATATATACACACGTGCGTGTATAATTCCGTTGTTTAAATATGCCGAAGATTCGTTTTGATGTTTGGCGAAATTAGTACGAGGGGAAACAATACTTCATTAAGGATATATTCAAGTTTTACTATTTCCACGAGTACGGACACCGACGGCGATCGAACGTTTCACGTTAATATCGTAAATGAAAACTGAACAAGAAACCAAGGATATATATTAAATATATCTAATCTACGTCCCTGAAGAAGCTAGAAACATCATGCGAAACTTGCGAAAACTCAAACGGTAACAACGGGTTATAACAAATAAATAAGGGATCCACAACTACTGTTTCAGCTTTATTTGGGCTTCCGAACGGTTCGACCGAAAGCCGAAGTCGCAGTAACTGTTTCATTCCTTTTTCTAACTGGTCCGAATTCCGAACGCGAAGTAAAACTATAACGAGAATCATCTTCAGACGTTTAAAGACGAACACATGTTTCTTCTGATATCAACTCATTGTGTTGGATTTGTTTTTGTAACGGCGATCGAAGGTTTTCTACATAAATATCGGAAATGAAAACTGAACAAGAAACTACACCATGCAAAACTTGTAAGCACTCATACGGTAACAACGGGGAATAACAAATAAACGAGGAACCATTACTATTTCAGCTTTATTTTGTCTTCATTCGACCGAAATCGCAGAAACTTTTTCCATTTCCTATTCTGCAGAATAACATTCAACCTAGGCAGATATTTAAACCGGAAGCTTATAGGTTATATAGATCGTAAGGATAAGATCCGAGAGCATTACGTATACGCAACAACTCAGACAATTACAATAATCGGCACGGGTTATTTTTAAGCAACTAACGTCGTCTTTCAAAGTTTCAAGAGGTCTAGGCTTTTGTTTTACTCAATTAACTTGCCGAAAACGGTAATATTTGAGTGAAACTTCACTTTTTGTGATTCTTCAATTTTGTCTCTGGACAAAAAACAACCGATGCAGAAGCGATTTCAACCGATGGTTTGCATCGGCAATCGGTTACTAATGAACACACTGAAACTGTTGATGTTATGACACTTGATTGCTTATAAGCTATTAATATTAGTCTCCAATCTGAGAATGCAAGCCCTCGATTATTTGAAGCTTCTTTCGAGGGAGCATGTTAGTCGCTACGTACAGTATCTAATACAATCTAAATCGGTATGGCATTTTGAACTGAGAGAGAAATAAAGTAAATAAACAAGTTGTTATTCATAATTATTGCGTGAAATCGCTCAAAAGGAAGTAAACTTAGCTCTGGTTGCATCGTAGAAACAAAGCGTCACTGTATAAACACCCGCCATTTCCGGGCCTGAACTGCGCATAATCAAATTTACTATTTCAGGATTATTCTTTTTGATTGGCGGCACTCGATTTTCAGAGCGAAACTTTTTGTAACTTTTTCGGAACATTCGTATTCTACCGTATTTTTTCATAATTCAATAAATGCAAGTGATGAAATAACTCGATACAATAAATGTTTAGTATTTATATATTTCAATCCTAATAAACGCATCTACAAACTTACACAGAATAATGCGGGGTGATTCTAATCAGGAACATATTCCGTTCCTGTTCTAATGTGACGCTAGAAATGAAAATTAAGTATGCCCATAAAAATATGTCTGGTTTCGTTTCCAGCATTTGAAACACAGTCGCAGCTCATTTTTTGGAACTTCGAAGGGGGGATTTCACCCCCTGACTATCAGAATACAAACGGAATATCACCACAGTGTGTGATCCGGGGTCTTGTATCAGTCGAGTTGGTTGGGTAATCCAGATCTCACGAGAGGCGCAGCCTCGAGTGTGATCTGGATTACACAACCAACGAGAACTGATACAAGACCCCGGATCACACACTGTGGTGATGTTCCTTTTATTATATACCTAAACTGTTTGGGACTAGATCTATATATTGTTCAACCGAATAATCAAATATACGCATACATGTAGGCCCCTATATGTTAAATATCCTGAGTTCTATGCAAAACTATTTATGGAAGTCATGTGACCACCAATAAATTACGTCATTATTTTATGACGTATCACTTTGTTCTCGATTGAATCCGTTATTTATAAGAAGTGGCGTTTTGCAAATAACGGTCATTTAAGCGTTTCAGAACATGAGTTGAACTGTTTTAAGCTTTATCCTTTGGAGGAAAACATTAGTAAAAGTGGGTGATGTGGGTTATTCACGCTTAAAATGGAAATTAACTATTCAGAATTGACCAATTCTTAGTTTCAACTTTTTTTAAAAATAGCATCGGACCTGGAATTCCGAAACGTCACGCGCAACGCTTCTTTATATTTATAGATCGTGTACAACTTGTGTTGCATAAAAGCAGTCACGTCAACATTGTGTAGCATATATGCCATCTGATACGGATCATCTGATACGGAAAAAGATTGTATGGCCTGTATTCGCTTGATTTTAGATTAGGTATATAATAATTGTAATTATCACATATTTAACGGATTTTCTTGGTCCTAAAATATGCCTTTTTTCCAGACATTTAACCCTGAAAATAAGGGTGTGTGTTATACACGGATGCGCACAATACTCGGGAAATGACGGTAAGTTACAGAAAGATTGGTTAAAAATTGTGGCCTCTAGAGTGTAAACACCAAAATTGTTGACGACGAACGACGAACGACGGACATTCAAGGATTGCAAAAGCTCATCCTGAGCTAGCTCAGGTGAGCTAAAAATGCAGACCCTGTCCTGTGAACAGTGGGACCCCTCTGATCTTGGTCTGCACTGTTTGCATATGAAATTTGTACACTTCACAAGTACCATGTTTGTAAAGGATAGGCTACATATTGTTGCTAGTGCTAAATGGGCTGAGCCCAATACCAACACACTCAATAAGAGTCATTATAGTATGGTACATATAGTGAGGTGTGTAGAGCGGGGGACTACAGTAGCGGTATATGCATGTGTATGTGTAGAGAATTAGGGACGATGTGAACCACCGCCGATGCGAAACCGATTTACGAGACGATGTGAACCATTCCATAAGACGATGTGAACCTATTTTTTTTTTAGTTTTATAAGTGAAATATCAGATTTGTTTGTACCAATTGGAAACTATGTATACTTTTTAATGTTCATTGACCTGTTATTACCCTATTTTAGTGACTACATGTCCTGTGTTGCCATTTGTCACATGAATCACAGACAATTGCCTGCACATCTCCCTCACTTCCTTACCACAAGCTATGCACAAATCGCTCATCCTTCCGAAAAAGTTGTGCAACGGCACAATAATCACTTTTATGCATGTTTGATGACATTTGAAAAGTGTTACCTCTTTCAAAGAAACTTGATTGGTAGCTACATGTAATCTGTAATTTTCAGTCTGAGCATTTTTTTCTCTATTTCAATTACAAACAAGAGGGCCTGAAGGCCCTGATATCGCTCACCATTTGTAATGAAGCCTGATAGCTTTACCTTTGAATTTCACATGTTTTATTCTAAATCCATTCAAGTTTGTCGACCTACTGTAGTATAGTAGAGTATATCAAAGGCAGATAACTAGAGCCTAAACAATACTGAAATGAAGCCTTCTTCTAGCATTTCAAAGTATATCAAGGGCAGGTAACTATTGCCACAATGATTACATTTCAACAATAACTGCACTCCTTCCAGAACATATAGCTACATCCTTTGTGTACAAGTATAATCAAAATCCATTGAAAACTGTAGTTGCAAGAGTGTAAACGCTGTAAAATATGGCATTTTCAGCAATTCAAAGGTAGATATCTCTTGATCTACCCTATGTGTCTGATTCCAACCATAATCACCTTTTTTCGAACTCTTATGGTCATATACAATCTGGGCAAGTTTGAGAGAGCTTGGATAAATATTGTGGCCTCCACAGCGTAAACACTGTTAAATATATCATTTTCAGCAATTCAAAGGTAGATAACTTTTGACATATTGATCGGATTACAACCATAATTGACTCATCCAAAGTCTTATGGTAATATACAATCTGAGAAAGTTTGAGAAAGATTGGATAAAATTTGTGACCTCTAGAGTGTAAAATTTGTGACCTCTAGAGTGTTAACATCGTTTAATATGGACATTTTCAGCAATTCAAAGGTAGATAACTCTCGACCTATGAGTCTGATTTCAACTATAATCAAACTGATCTGAACTCTTACAGTCATTGACAATCTGAGCAGGTTTGAGATAGATTGGATAAAAATTGTGGTCTCTAGAGTGTAAACACTGTTAAATATGGCATTTTCAGCAATTCAAAGGTATATAACTCTTGATCTTTTTGTCAGATTTCAACCAAAATCGAACTCATCTGAACTCTTATGGTCATATACAATCTGGGCAAGTTTTAGAAAGATTGGATAAATACTGAGGCCTCTAGAGTGTAAACACTGTTAAATAAGGCATTTTCAGCAATTCAAAGGTAGATAACTCTAATGATCTATTTGTCGGATTTCAACCAAAATTGAACTCTCTCGAACTCTTATGGTCATATACAATCTGGGCAAGTTTTAGAAAGATTGGATAAATACTGGGGCCTCTAGAGTGTAAAACACTGTTAAATAAAGCATTTTCAGCAGTTCAAAGGTAGATAACTCATGACCTATTTGTCCGATTTCAACCATAATCCAACTCATTCGAACTCTTATGGCAATGTACCATCTGAGCAAGTTTGAGAAAGATTGGATTAATATTGTGGCCTCTAGAGTGTAAACACTAAAATTGTTGACGACGGACATTCAAGGATTGCAAAAGCTCACCCTGAGCTAGCTCAGGTGAGCTAAAAATCTTTTCAATATTTACATGTATATAAAATCTTTCTTTAAATCCTGCAACAACCCCTCTCGGCGATTATATGCACCTGTATAAAAATACTATTATTTTTGGCCGGTTTTGACCCGGTTAGAGATATTATTTTGACCTGGGCGGTGAAATGACCCGCGGTGAAATGACCCCCCCAAATGGAAAAGGACTTGAAAGTATTGTTTTTCTATATATTAATGAAAAAAATCAAATCATTTATGTTTCAAAGTCATTTTAGGAGAGTTTCATCTAATTTAAAGTGGGGGTCAAAATACCATGGCCAACTTCAAAATCATAGTAATGGACATGGATTTGCTGTTGGTTTTATTTATATGACTATTACATTATACCTTGGTTGAAAGATGTTTGAAAAAGATTAAATCTACTTCAAATACTTACCGACGTAGGAGGTAAGTTGATGTTTAACCCGGATTTTGTCTCCCGCATAACTCCTGGATGGGAAATACACAGAGATGACGTGACCCGGAATCTAAGCAAATCAGAACGAGGCTTCATATCTAGCAGAAAACAAGTCCATAATTTAGAGCTCAATCGTAACGAATTTTCATTAATTTTACACGGATTCAATCAATTTTAACTACACCTAATACAACATAAACATATTTAAAGGAAGTTGTAGTAGTGACAATTCAGGTAAGTGGATCGTAATATACGTTTTGTCGAAAGTTTTGGAGTTTGCAGGCGATGTTTAGCATCAGCCATCTTGGCAACTTCTTGGTACGATGGGATGAATTCCTATCTGAGTAAAAATGTAACTTTTAGGTCTACATAGATCTATTGACTAATCTTAAAGATTTAGTCGAATTTTAGTCCAGCCTGAATGGTTGGCCGTTGCCTGAATGGCACACGGCAATGGACAGAAACCACAATAAGAATGGTCATACCTTTCGCTTCAAGATCGAAGCCATGCAGACAAAGCTTTTGGTTTCGGTTCGTTCATTTCCAGGAAATGAGTAGAACTTAATAGTAAGTTCGTTTTATTGCATATTGCACTGCTGTGAGACTGTTAATCTGACGTAATAATGTTTAGGAAACTTCCTCAACTCGTTCTTTTGGATGACACGAGTATATTTAGCAGTAACATTTTGTCAGTTTCACAAATCTATTTTTAGACCCACGAGGCATAGGCCTGGTTTTGGTGGAACTCTATAAGATCTATTTTTAGGCCCATGAGGCGTAAGCTTGATTTAGGCGGAAATGCGCAAGTAGTATGCGCAAACTACTGTAGACCATGAGGGGTCCAAATAATCTCGAGTCTTGTTAGAATTATTGTAACATGTCAGTTTTGTAAGATATTACAATGGGATTCATTGATAATATTAGAAAAAATAGTGACAATTGGTCATATTTTTTGATATTTTAGAACGATCAGAACGATGGCAGAATCTTCGGCAAATTCCGGGAAATCATCTGAGACTGAGGTGAAGGACGTTTCCAATGTAAACAATTTAGAACGGTTTATCGATCGGGGTGAAGAAATATTGGACACATTCTCCTCGACTATTCGAGGTTTTGAGGCACATACCTTACATTTTAAGGCCTTACAAAAAACTGTTCAAGAGTTGAAAAGAAAGTCGGACGGGAATGATGAATCGGCACCGACGAAAAGGGCAAATGTCGAGGCCTCTACTTCCTCAAATGCACAGGCCTCTGCTACCACATCGGCAAATGTCGAGCCCTCTGATTACACACCAGATGAAGGAATTGATAATTATACATGTGAGCCGGAAGATGGCATTGACAATCTGTTTGTGGCAACAAATTGTGAAGACCAGAACAATGACTTCTTACATGAATTGGAGGAGTGTTTTGGGCAAGATATTCAGACAGGGGAACCAGTCAAAGAAACTGTGGCAGCCACTATTAACAGAGCATTAAGGGCACCATTAAACAAAGAGAAAATGAAACTGGTGTTGGACCGGAACAGGAGACCGGAAAACATAGAAAATTTACAGACTCCCAGAGTGGAATCAGCTCTCTGGGAACAGTTGAAAAACTCAACCAAGGCAGAAGATGCAGTCAAACAAAGATCCATTGGTTTAATCAATCAGGCCCTGGTACCTGTAATCCATGCCATGGATGAATTGAATGGAAAGGTAAATCCAGATGTCCACATAGTAACCCAACATGTGGCGGACGCATTCAAGATCATGGCCAATCAGATTAATAACATCAACAGTCAACGCCGCGAAAACATTAAGCGGGAGCTAATAGGGAAATTCAAGGTGCTATGTGAGGATGACAACAAGGTCAGCGCAACGAAGCTGTTTGGGGACGATTTCGGGGAAAAAGTCAAGAACTTGGATGCAAACAAGAACATAAAGTTCACCAACAAGTCGTCAAACCCTCCTTTTTTAGGTCAGCAACAGGGCAACCAAAGGATGTTGCCCAAGAACAACCAATCGTTCAAAACGCAAACAACACCAAAACAAAGGTCCAACCAATGGCCCAATCAAAGAAAGAAATTCCCTTTCGGGCAGCAGCAGTCCCATCCATACTCAAGGAATTATCCTCAGGGCTCAAACAACTCAGGCAGGAAGTTTGCAAACCATGCCAGAAAATGAATGTGAGTAGTTTTCCAGAATATAAACTACATTTGGTAAACACTGTTGACAATTTCTGTGGTGGCAAGACTGCTAAATTCCTTGATAATTGGAAAAAAGTAACTAATGACAGGTGGATTGTACAAACTGTGTGTGGTTACTCTGTAGAAATTGACAGAACTCCCAAGCAGCAATATATTCCCAATCCAATAAAGTTCAAAGATCTAGAGCGACAAAAAATACAGCTTGAAATTAACAGATTTATTAGTAAGGGTATTATAGAGGAAATTCCTGATGTTCGAGAACCAGGAGAATTTATAAGTAACATCTTCTTCCGCCCGAAAAAAGAGGATAAAATCAGAATTATATTAAATCTGAAACAATTCAATGAACACATGAAATACTCACATTTCAAAATGGAAACTTTACAACATGCTATTAACTCCATGACCAAAAATTGCTGGATGGGATCTGTCGATTTATCAGATGCTTATTATTCTGTACCTATTAGACAAGAGGACAGAAATTTTTTTAGATTTTATTTCAAGGGACATAAATATCAATTTAATGTGCTTGTCATGGGTTTGGCTACAGCGCCACGGGTCTGGACTAAGATATTAAAACCCGTTTTTGCCAAACTCCGAGGACAGAAATATATCAGTGTTGTGTACATTGATGACTCTTATTTGCAAGGGGATACATTTGAACAATGTCAAGACAATATCATTCACACAGCCCAACTTATGGACAGTTTGGGTCTAACTATTAATATATCAAAATCTATTCTAACACCAACCAGAAAAATTGTTTTTCTTGGGTGTGTGTTGTGTTCAAAAACTATGACAGTAAAATTAACGGGGGAAAAAATGGCTAATATCCAGGATTTGGGGACTGAAATTTTGGGAAAAAAGTTTATAACCATTAGAATGTTTGCTAAATACATCGGTTTATTGATTGCTAGTCAGCCAGGGGTACAATATGCACCTTTTTTCTATAAACCATTGGAAAAGTCAAAGGAACAAAATCTGAACTGGAAAAAGGGCAGATATGACTCATTTATGAGGGTAACAGATAATATAAAGGATAACATTAGATGGTGGGTGACTAATATTACCGAATGTTTTCGTCCAATCATTGTCCCTGATCCTACTGTACTTATCTACACTGATAGCTCGTCCTACGGCTGGGGCGCTCATCTGACCCCGGGAGATAAAATTACTAGTGGTCTGTGGTCAATTCAAGAGAAAGATTGTCACATAAATCTTTTAGAGCTACTAGCTTGCAAACTGGCTTTAATGGCTTTATGCGACAACACGAGGGATGCACATGTCCGCCTGTTTACTGATAATACTACAGCCTGTGCATATGTCAATAAATTTGGTGGTAGAAGTACTGACTTGGACTCTGTTGCTAGGGAAATGTGGGACTGGTGTTTTCATAGAAACATTCATTTATCAGCAGCACACATACCTGGTGTAGAAAATATAAAGGCTGATAAACTGTCACGGACATTTAATGATGACACTGAGTGGTCTCTGGATGGTGTTGTCTTTATGGACATTCAGAATCATTTAAAAAGGGTAGATATAGATTTGTTTGCGTCCCGATTAAATGCAAAAACTGACAAATATGTATCAAGATATCCCGATGCTAATGCTTATGCTATTGATGCTTTCTCTCTTTCATGGAATGAGTATTGTTATTACATATTTCCTCCTTTCAGTTTGATTCTGAAGATCCTACAGAAATTGAAAGTAGACAGGGGGGAAGCAGTTGTAGTAGCTCCAATATGGGAGACACAGAACTGGTGGCCCATTTTGTTGGGAATGCTAGTCCAACCGTATCTGCCATTACCACCGACACAACAAATTCTTCGGCTACCTCACAAACCGGAACAATGTCACCCGCTCAGAAAAATGAACTTGGCAGCTTTCTTAGTATCAGGGAAAATTTAAAGAAACAAAATTTATCAGAAGAATCTATTGATCTGATTCTATCTTCTTGGCGAACATCAACCAAAAAGACATACAATACTTATTTGAATAAATGGTTTGGGTTTTGTACAAAATCCAAGATTAACCCTTTAGCACCAACTTTGGCAAACTTTATCACTTTTCTAACTAGTCTCTACAAGTCAAAATTAAACTACTCCACTATTTGCATCGCAAGATCAGCAATAAATCAATTTTTACTATTTTGCTCGGGAAAAAGTTTTGCCAATTCTCCAGTTGTTAACAAATTATTAAAAGGAATTTTTGAATCTAGACCCCAATTTCCCAAACACAACAGAGTTTGGTGTGTTGGTCAAGTTTTAAATTATATCAAGGCTTTGCCAACAGACCTCACTTTGTCCGTACTTTCAGGGAAGTTGTGCGTGTTATTTTTATTACTCACTGCTCAAAGATGTCAAACTTTACATTTGACTTGCATAGAAGACATTGTGTTGTCAGATTCAAATCTTTTAATACAAACTAATCATCTTCTCAAGCAATCAAGACCAAAGTATCATTTACCACCTATAGAACTTCCGGCTTATAAACAGAATTCAAAATTGTGTATTGTAAAAACATTTAAGGAATATTTATCACGCACTCAACCTTTGCGCAGAAATACAGAGAAACTTTTGATAAGCACACAAAAACCTCATAATGGGGTCTCTAGAGATACTGTGGCTAGGTGGATTAAAACATTTCTCACTGCAGCAGGAGTGGATGTGGGTTACACTCCTCATAGTGTTCGGGCAGCATCGACCAGTAAGGCTCTCAAAAAAGGTGTCACTTTACAGTGCATCCTCAACACAGCAGGCTGGAGTAGAGTGAATACTTTTGCTCGCTATTATAAGAAACATGTTGAGACTGATCAGACATCTTATTCTTCTAATCTGTTGTCCTCATGAGAATATCTCTATTGACATTTCTCTTGTACAAAATATATATTTTTCCTTAAAACACATTCAAAGTTTTGTTATTATTGTTTAGTTTTATTTTAAAGGATGTAATTAGTGAATTTACATTAGTTATCCATGGGTCGGAGATCTGTGATTGTTAATCTTCATGAATGAACAACTCTAAAATCTCTGTGTATTTCCCATCCAGGAGTTATGCGGGAGACAAAATTGAAGGGTTAAACGATACTTACCGACGTAGGAGGTAAGTTGATGTTTAACCCGGATTTTGTTGACCGCAAACTCCTGGAGGGATTACACACCCTCCCACCCTCCCTTTGGTTTGTTCATTCATTTCAATAGGATTACATAATATCAACATGAATGTATGTGCGACTTAACTATCAGCACATTTCAAATTACATTGCATGTTGATATGGGCTCTAAAGACTGATTTGCTTAGATTCCGGGTCACGTCATCTCTGTGTGTAATCCCTCCAGGAGTTTGCGGTCAACAAAATCCGGGTTAAACATCAACTTACCTCCTACGTCGGTAAGTATCGTTTAACCCTTCAATTACATTATACCTTGGTTGAAAGATGTTTGAAAAAGATTAAATCTACTTCAAGGGGGGAGGGCGGTCAAACTACTATGGCTAATCTACAATGTAAAAGTCATATAAATAAAACCAACAGCAATTCCATGCCCATTACTTGAAAATATGTTTTCCATATATTAACAAAACAATTCAAATTATGTTTTAAAGTCATTTTGAGGAGAGTTTCATCTAATTTAAAGGGGGGTCAAAATACCATGGCTAATCTACCTGCGGTATTTTGACCCGCGGGTCATTTCACCGCTATGGTGAAATGACCCCCCCTCACACTTTTTTCAAACATCTTTCAACCAAAGTATAATGTAAAAGTCATATAAATAAAACCAACAGCAAATCCATGTCCATTACTATGATTTTGAAGTTGAGTGTGAGGGGGTTCAAAATACCGCAGGTTGATTAGCCATGGTATTTTGACCCCCCTCCCCCCTTGAAGCAGATTGAATCTTTTTTCAAACATCTTTCAACCATAGTATAATGTAAAAGTCATATAAATAAAAACCAACAGCAATTCCATGCTAACAAGCACCTTAGAGCTGATATCCCCTGCCGCAGCGATTGTCCAGAAGAAAGTGGCAAACTTTATTGTGGGAGGAAGGGGCAAATGGTGATCACCTGTCTTTAAAGATCAACATTCAAAAGCTTTTTACAAAGTTTTATAAAATCCATTCAATTTTGTACATTTTAAAGCTTAACAATACAAAAAATAAAGCCGTTTGTAGCATTATAAATCTAAGTATGACAAGGGCAGGTAACTCTTGATTCAAATTCAACAGTAAGTAAACACTTTCAAGAACTTATAATTGTGTGCAAGTATTATTAAAAAAAAATTCAGAACTGTAGAATTTACTAGAGTGTAAACACATTTTCAACTCATCAAGGGCAGAGTATTCTTGACTAATTTGCACATTTTCGATAATAACTGAACTCATTCTATAAATAATAGCCATATATGATTTAAGTTTTTTTTTCAAAATCCATTCACATTTGTACACAATAGCATGTAAACAATAAAGCCATGTTGAGCATTACTAAGTACATAAAGGGCAGATAACTCTTGCCACAAAGTATCTTTTTTTGACAATAATTGCACCCCTTCAAGAAGAATGTTTTTTTCAACTCATCAAGGGCAGATAACTGTTGACTAGTTTCTCAGTTTTCAAAATAATCACAATTATTTGAAAACTAATAGCCATACGGTACATAGTTTAAGATTTTTTTGATCAAAATCCATTCATATTTATAGATACTATTATGTAAACAATATTAAAATAAAGCATTTTCTAGCATTTCTAAGTACATCAAGGGCAGATAACGCTTGCAACAAGTATCCTTTTTTTGACAAGAATTGCACATCTTCAAGAACTTGTACTTATAGACATTGTGTGCAAGTATAATTCAAATCCATTAAAAACTGTAGTTGCTAGAAGGTAAAAACTGTTAAATATGGCTTTTTTGACTTGTCAAGGGCAGATAACTCATGACTTATTTGTCTGTTTTCAACAATAATCAAATTCATTTGAAAACTTAGCCATACATAGTTCAAGAAAGTTTTTTATCAAAATCCATGCATATTTATAGACACTAGTATGTAAACAATATCAAAATAAAGCATTTTCTAGCATTTCTAAGTACACCATGGGCAGATAACTCTTGTCACAAGTATCCTTTCTTGACAATAATTGCACACCTTCAAGAACTTGTACTTTATAATAGACATTGTGTGCAAGTATAATCAAAATATGTTGAATACTGTAGTTGCTAGAGTGTAAAAACTGTTAAATATGGCATTTTTAACACAAAAAGGGCAGATAACTCATAAATTCCTACAATTTTCTGAAAAAAAATTAATTTCACACGGTGCTCCTATGATGACAAATAAGTATACCAAGTTTCATCCAAATCTGTTTATCGGTTTCGGAGATACAGTTGCGGACGGACAACGTGACGGATGCACACACGGACGGGAGATGGTTGTTGTGGTTTTTTTTGCTATATAAACCCTAACCCTAAAACTAACCCCACATATGTGATTTTGAACCCCACAATACTCTCTTTCAACCCCACAATCACTAACTGGCCAGGTTAATGACCGAAACGGACCCCATAAGGTAGCTCCTGTAAGCCCGGACAGCCAGCCAGACGGACAGACCTAAAACAGTATCCCTCTGCCTTTTGGCAGGTTATAATTACAATGATTTTGAAGTTGGGTGTGAAGGGGGGTCATTTCACCATAGCCGCAGGTAGATTAGCCATGGTATTTTGACCCCCCCCCCCCCCCCCTCTTGAAGCAGATTTAATTTTTTTTTCAAACATCTTACAACCATAGTATAATGTAAAAGTCTTATAAATAAAACCAACAGCAATTCCATGCTAATTACAATGATTTTGAAGTTGGGCGTGAGGGGACTCAGGGGAGGGTCATTTCACCATAGCTGTGAAATGACCCGCGGGTCAAAATACCGCAGGTAGATTAGCCATGGTACTTTGACCCCCCCACCTCCCTCTTTGAAGCTGATTTAATCTTTTTCAATTATCTTTCAACCAAAGATGACCCTTTTGTTTAGATTATGTATAGAAGTTAAGATATTCCAGGTCCTGGCTATGATATTTAAGGGGAGATTGAACTTCATGCAGTGTGAATCAAAATACCGTAGCAGAAAAAAAATGTATTTGAATGGTCAAATCCTGCAATACCTTACAAGTTTCCTTCATTAATTGTCAATGATTATGCAGTAGAATGTTAATTTTTAGTCATTTAAAAAAAAAAAAAAAATTATGGAGGGGGGGTCACCATAGCGGTGAAATGACCCGCGGGTCAAAATAATATAAGTTATTTTGACCCGCGGGTCATTTTACCCCCGGGTCAAAATACCATATGACACCGGGCGGATTTTGGACCTAGGCCCGTTTAATGGGAACACTCATCACTTTTGAAGGAGTATTGTTTAATGCAAGGAAAAATCAGAAGAACAAGAGCCCCATGGGGCATATTCGCTCACCTGAGAATAATTGGAAAAATGGAGATATTGATTTATGTCCAGGACTGACCTAGATATGGAACAGACCGGAACAATTTGAACAAAATATGTAAAGTATATTTAAAAGTGTCACCATACAGAATATAAAAGCTCTGGCCATATTAGTTTCAGAGTTGAAGATGTTTGAAAATTTCACTATATAACTCTATGTAAAACAGAGACCCCCGGGGCCGGGCCAATTTTGACCCTAGGGGCATAATTTGAACAAACTTAATAGAGGACCTGTAGGCGATGATATTAGCCATATATCTAAGCTCTGGCCCTTGTAGTTTTAGACAAGAAGATTTTTTAAGTTTTCACTGAAAAAATCTATTTTTAGCTCCTGTGACCTAGTTATGCAACGGACCAGAACCATTTGTACAATTTCGGTATAGGACATCTAGAAGTGTCACTATGCCAAATATCAAAGCTCTGGCCATATTAGTTTCAGAGAAGAAGACGTATGAAAATTTCACTATATAACTCTATGTAAAACCGTGACCCCCGGGGCCGGGCCAATTTTGACCCCAGGGGCATAATTTGAGCAAACTTGATAGAGAACCTGCAGGCGATTCTATGTGCCAAATATCTAAGCTTTGGCCCTTGTAGTTTCAGACGAAGAAGATTTTTTAAGTTTTCATTGAAAAAATCTATTTTTAGCTCCTGTGACCTAGTTATGCAACCGACCACAATTTCCTGTGACCTAGTTATGCAACCGACCACAACTATTTGAACAATTTTGGTAAAGGACATCTAGAAGTGTCTCCATGCCAAATATCAAAGCTCTGGCCACATTGGTTTCAGAGAAGAAGACGTTTGAAAATTTCACTATATAACTCTATGTAAAACTGTGACCCCCGGGGCGGGGCCAATTTTGACCCCTGGGGCATAATTTGAACAAACTTGATAGAGGACCTGTAGATGATGCTATGTGCCAAATATCTAAGCTCTGGCCCTTGCAGTTTTTGACAAAAAGATTTTTTAAGATTTCCTTATTTTTTCACTTTGGTTGCCATGGCAACCACAGTTCTGCATTGTTTTTAATTCTTTGAACAAATTTGAAAGAGCTTGACCCAAGGAACATTTCTGTAAAGTTTGGTTGAATTCTGTCAAGGGGTATAGGAGGAGATGTCATTTGAAGCAATTGTTAACGACGACGCACATACGCACGACCGACGACGCACGACGACGGACGCCGGACACAGGGCCATCCCAATAGCTCACCTTGAGCCTTTGGCTCAGGTGAGCTAAAAATATTGGTTCACATCGTCCATTAGGGTGGTTCACATCGACCTGAAAATCGGTTCACATCGTCCAACAAGAGGGCCATGGCCCTAAATTCGCTCACCTGAGGACATTGAAGTTTGTACCTAAGTTGACTGGGCAAGACAACATTTTAATATTAATATAAATATAAATGGAGTTATCTTCCGGACAAGAATACATGACAAAATGGAATTTTGTTGCCAAGCTTATGACCCTTATCCATGACACATCCTCTTATCAAGCTATTTCCATTTCCGGTAAATGATAATTATTTCACTAGCGTCAGCAGAACTGGAGTTATTTTCCTGACAATAAAATATGACAAAGCGGAAAAACTAAATATTGCTGCCCTTGTGCATGGCATTTTCTCTCATCAGTTTCTTTCCATACATAAAATTTCATTACAATGGCATCAGTAGAACTGAAGTTGTCTTCTTGACAAGAAAATATCACAAAGGGAAATAACTCAGAGTTATGGCCTTTGCAAATGGCACTTCCTCTAATTAGGCTCTTTCCAAATAGGCAATTTCATTTTACCCATTACCCCATAGCCTGTTTCTAGTTTTGAAAATAGGTGACCACCTAATGCAGGTTGAAAGTAAAGCAGAATGCGTCTTAATGCAGGCTTTGCTTTACTTTCGCATCTTACATTTTCATGACATGATTTTCTTAAGTAGAGGAATAAATCAAAAGCCTAAAAATGCACATTTATGGGGTAATGGGTTAACAAACGTCAGTATTTATGGAGAAAGGGTTGAATCCTGGACAAGAAAAAATGACAAGACATACAGATAACTCTGACAAAACCAATATTAAACATAAGTATAAATATGGCATAAGACATAGTTACATAACTGTCAGTGGATCACTTCCAGATCCTGTTTCTCTAAGTATGAAGCAGACTGAACCATTTCTAAACTTTAGCAGACTACATATTCAGCTGACACGACCAGTGATCACTGAGGTCAAATATAATGCAACAGTTGTTGAGTATGCCCCTTCGGCCTTTTGCCCCTTCCTCAAAAACAGCAACACGGAACTTTGCCCCTTCTTGATTTAACGTACACGGCCTTTTGCCCCTTCCCGTTTTTTCATACACGGAACTTTGCCCCTTCCATAGCGGAATTTTGCCCCTTCCGTATATCGAAATATTGCCCCTTCTATATCGAAATGTTGATTTAAATAGTACAGTATTATTGTCTTTTTAATTTCATATTTCTTACATTTGAATTATGATTTCAGTAGACCTTTCCCGATTTTCTGTTAAGGTGAACGCAAAACAATATATGTATGTAATCATCATTATCGCTAATCACGCTTTATTTTGCGTGAAAGTTATGCAAACATAATTTTCACTTCACGCTTTGTTGGTAATTATACCGAGAGTCCTATTGTAAATGATAAGAGGACAATTTAAACGTTAAGGAACTAAAAAAGACGCCGACACAACCAAGGGGCAAAGCTCCGTTATTCGTTAGAGATGTTAACATTTAAAGGTAGTTATCACTCTTTATTCTTTAATTAGCAATTAACACTTATGTACCGGTAGTTAACATCAAAGCAGCGACTTCTGTAAAGCAGTGTTTCGATTTCAGTTAAAGTTGATTGATAATAATGATTGGTAATAAGGTTGTTTGCTGATTACTATGTCTGTTTGACCAAATTGACGAGATGAAAAGAATAATTAATTTCATATTCTTAGCCTTTAAATCGTTGGATAATGTTAAAATTGGACAGAACAGAAAAGAACACATATTTTATTCACACAGGGTTTTAAATGTATTAATATTTGTAAGTAACAATAGATTTATGTTTCCGTTTTGATAACAAGAAAAAAAGAAACGTATAAGGTATGGGTAAAGATAAGGGAAGGGGCAAAAGTCTGCCCCTTTAAAAACCCGAAAGGGGCAAAAGTCCGTGTTGGAAGGGGCAAAAGTCCGTGTTGGAAGGGGCAAAGTTCCGTGTTGCGATTTTTGACGAAGGGGCAAAAGGCCGGAGGGGCAAAGTTCCGGTATTCCCTGCTAGGGCTTACCATTTCCAGACTGAAATGATGTCTGCTTAAAACCTACTGTATGTGAAAACTGTACAAAAAAACAATTTAGAAAATGTTAAGTTGGTAAATGAGTGGCAAATAGTTTGGATCCAGATTAGATGCAGCATTATGAATATGTTGCATCTGATCTGGATCCAAAATGTTTGCAAATATTGGCTATTTGCCCTTAGTATATTAAGGGTAACTCAGGTAAATACAGTTCTGCTTAAATCAAAATACTGTGAAAACTGCCTAGAGCAGATCTTCAACTGCGCAGGGTGGTGTCAAGTGTGACCCTAGGGATTTCATTTTAACAAACTATAGAGGGTTCCACCAGGAGATACTACTGTGAAAATATCAAAGCTTAGGGCCGAGTAGTTTTTAGCAAGAAGATTTTTTAAAGATTTTTTAAATTTTTTTGCTTTTTTGCTTTTTCAAGCTGAGATTTTGCTTTTTCTCTTTCATTTGAACAACTTCTGTAGAGAAGCATCCAAGGAACATCATGAGCAGTTTGAATCCTCCCTACAGTCCACGGGTTCAGAGGAGATGTCGTTTGAAGTAAATGTGAACGGACAGACGGACAGACGTACTACGGACGGTGAGCGGTCACAATAGCTCACCTTGAGCCTTTGGCTCAGGTGAGCTAAAAATCCGGTTCACATCGTCTAGGTTCACATCGGCGCTGGTTCACATCGTCCATATACCTGTGGAGATCGGGAGACTGGACACTGGACAGAGGCATATAGAGTAAGAAAAACTGATAAGCCCCAGGGCAGGGCCAAGGGTCAAAATTTGAACAATCTTGGTAGAAGATCATTAGGTTATGATACATATGTAACAGAGTAATTTAAATGCATTTTGCGCATTTAAATTATTGCATAATATTTCCTAATGAAAATTAAGTTTTAATGATAAATTCTATTTTCAATAATTTCAGAATATTTTAAGTTAAACATTTCTTGGTTTCTGTTGATCAGCACAGTTGCCTAGATATGCATCTTATCAATAATCAGCTTAGATTGTAAACCTGTCACTAAGGACTATGGCTTTCAGTCGTCTGATAGGAACCCAGCATTAATTGGCTTACCTGTCACATGTTTATTTTAGTGATGATAATAATCAAACTGGACAACTGTCATTTCATCCCAGATAAGATCTAGACATGTTAATTAAGAATTTAAGATAATTGGTATAAACTTTTTCATTGGCTAAAAAGTCTTGATTACTTATAGATTCTGATTGGTCAGGATAATGATCTAGTCCTGCCCCTAAGAAATCTATGTTGTAATTTGATATTAGAATAATATAGAAACACTTGACTTTTGAGATACTTTAGGATAGAACAAGTCTTCTTGTAACTTTGAATTAGAGAACAGTCTTCTTGATAGAACTTGGTGTTTGTCTTTAGATGTTTGTTGTCATCTTACTTGGATATTATTAGAAGTATAATTTGGACTTGAATAAAAGCTTGAACTGCAATCATGGACTTGAGTGAATCTGGCTGCTCCCAAACTGGGAGCAGGCCCCTAAGTTAAAACAATATTAATTGAAAGCATGCTGACCGGTGACGAAAAAGGGAAAGGGCTGGCCCAAGCTGCTTGAGTTAAGAATTCCCCACAGACATTGCTCGATTGGGGGCCGCCCACTGACAACCATCGGTCACAGCTTTTAGTGGAGGAGAATATCCGAGGGAATGATCACCGGAAAACCCACGCAAATGCAAAGTAAATGTGCTAAACGAGTTTTGAAGCTAAACTGGAACTTTATAATGACGAAATGGAACTTGAACTGTAATTAGACGTTTGTGCTCGAGTAACTTGATGCCATATAAACTTTAGCCAGGAGCCAGGACCCTACTACAACCCTGAAACAGTGCTGTTTCGGACGTGCTAAACCAACCAAAGCCGGAAAACAGAGTCATCCAACAGACGAGAAGCCAAGAAGTTATAGACAGTCTAAATCTATGGAGATTGCAGAACTTTCGTGACATTTTAGCCTAAAAGTGAAGAAAGTGCTAACATTAATTTGGTAAGTGAAATTACAACATTTAGTGCTACTATTGTTTTGCTTGCAGTGTGAACAGTTGTACAAATTTATTAATTATTATTTGAAACTAATTTGTGTAAACAGCATTGCGTTTGAAAAATTCATTTATTTGGAAAATAGTCTAATCTATGCAATATTTTCTGTATAGATTTTATAACACAGTCAGAAAATTTTTGTTACAAAATTTGAGTAAAAACTTGAATGTGCTAGAAAATATCTATAATTCGCAAATTTTACATGTCACAAAAATTTGAATCTATAATCTGTTCACTGTTGTTTCACTTACCTATATAAAGAAGTAGTTTTATAAGTTAATACTTTGTAAATTTTAAAAATTAATTTACATTCAAATATGGCTTCGTCAAAATATCAGGCTCCTTGGCAGTGCTCTAAACAGACTTGCTCTTGCATTAAACATGATTGTAAGACCATATCCCCAATTTCTTTAGTGTCTTCACTTGATAAGAATTGTAGATCTGAGAGAGCAGTAGCTTTCAAACAAGTGACGCAAAAGCTACAGTTTGTCAGTCAGTCAGATCATCAGTCTAAGGATTCTGGCAGCTGTAACTCTTTTGTATAGTCACGAGTAAGCTCCTTCTTTATCTGTTGCTCCAGTCATTGCATTCACTGAGACAGCACAAAATAAAGAAGACATAAAGCAAAATAAAGAAGATTCAAAGCAAAATATGGTTAACGAAGAAGACCCAATAAAACAAAATATAGATTTTTTAGTTCTGCAAAGGGAGGATAAGTTTTACAAAAACATTTTTGAATTATAAATTAAGGAATACACTCCCAGATGATATCAATCAGGCTAAACTTATAGTCACGCAATCAGAGCAATATGAGCTCTCTAAATTCAACATTCTCCTGCATTTGTACACTCCTAGAACAAAGGGTGTACCAAAAGATGAAAAACTTATGCACGTATATGTGTGTGAACAACTCCTTCATAATTTTTTTGTTTTTATTTAGATTTCTAAGTTACAGCACAATTCAAGGTTGGTTTTACTCAAAAAGATTTGCTTAAACTGTTCACGAATCATACAATTTTACGTTAGTTTGAAAAAAAAAATATTTCAAAGTTTCTGCGACTTTAAAATTTATGTATTTAAGTTGACAATGTTGTTTTCATTGATGGATTTCAAAAACAAAGTTTCTAAAGTAAATTTCTAGAAAAATTGCAGGTTAAGGTACAACTGTGTCATATATTGCATGTGAGACAAAGTTAACAGTCTCACTGAATGGTAGTAATTTCACTTTCAGCTCATACATTGATTTAAAACTGTTGAAATTTCTACAATATGAGTATCCATGGAAGAAGATGAACTGCGTGACACTATTACATGTGTGTTATAGACAATGGACACTGTGCAGAGTGAATATATACATTGTGGTATACAGACGGTAAGGGGTGTAACAATTCGCCGGTGTACCGATATATTGCGGTGTGAGCTGAATAGTATTGCACCACGATTCAGATTTTGAAAGACCGATTTTCTTTGTTTAATTTAAACACGGAAAAAGAATGAACAAACTTACCTTGATTTTTCGCGAAATTGGTTTCGAAACCGCGTGTAAACGCAGTCCGGTGTTTTATCGTAGCCGGTGTAACAGTACTATTTCGCTTCCGTTTAATCTCGCTCAACGAGACGCTCTTATTACGAAACAAGCAGCGAATCAAGGGTCTGGTTGAACAAGATTAATATAGTAAACACGATGGCAGACGCTCAAGGAGACGAATTCGAGTTTGTAAAAAATCCAAAGGGTAAAAGTTTAGTGTGGGAACATTTTTCTTTAAAGAGAAGGCGTGAAAACAATGAAATATCTTTCAAAGTTGCGTACTGCCGCCACTGCATGAAATCAGTACAGTGCTGTGGTGGTACATCCAACCTACGGATGCATTTGGAGAGACACCACAAGATGTATGCACATGACCAAACTACTAAAAGTAGTCAATTTAACTCCAAACCAGAAACATCGTCAACAGTTACGTTTTCTAAGAATCAGCCCACACTTTTTGCAGTTTTGAAGAAATCAGAGTCATATAAGCCTACCTCAGACAGGCATAAACTTTTGACAGACAAGGTAGCAAAATTCATGGTAAAAGACTTAAGGCCTTTCAGCATTGTCAACAATCAAGGATTCAAAGATCTTGTTCACACATTAGACCCTAAGTACAGTCTTCCTTCAAAGACATACTTCTCAGAAACTGCCATTGCAGCAATGTATGACACTTTGAAATTAAAAGTTAAGGCTGACCTTTCAAGTATTTCGTTTGTTGCTCTTACAACTGATGGGTGGACTAGCAGAGCAACAGAGTCTTACGTTACCATTACTTCAAGCTTCATCAATGATGACTGGTGTATGAAAACCTATGTGCTCCAGACAAGGGCGTTACCTATTAGCCATACAGGTGCAAATATTGCAGAAGTGATAAATCAGGCCATTTGTGAGTGGGGTTTGCCACAAAACCCACCCCTGGTAACTGACAATGCTGCAAATATGACGGTGGCAGCAAAACAAGTTGGATGTGACCCCCACCTTCCATGTTATGCCCACACTCTCAACCTGGCTGTGCAGAAAAGTCTGAAACTGAATGGAGTCTCAAGGCTATTAGGTAGGGTGAGAAGAGTGGTATCTTTCTTTCACCGAAGCACCACTGCATCTGCCTTGCTAAAAGACAAATCCAAGCTTCTGGGTGTCCGTGAGGTAAAGCTGATTCATGATGTTTGCACTCGGTGGAATTCGGCAGTAGATATGCTAGAACGTTTTCTGGAGCTTTAGCCTACAGTCTATGCCGTATTGATCAGCAAAGAACTGAAATTCAGAGACTCGGATGTGTCAACCTTGAATGAAGATGATATCAGGATATCAGAGCATATCACAGCCTTATTGACACCGATTAGAGCTGTATCAGTAGCTCTTTGCTCCGAATCTACCCCTACAGCTTCAGTCATCATGCCAGTGCAGATGAAGCTCCTGCAGAAAGAACTTGCTGAAGCTGATACAGACCTGCCGATCATCAGACAGATGAAAGCTACAATGACTGGTGATCTAAGACCTAGGTAACTCTTAGCTTCAATATGATTAAATGGAATAAATATATTTTTTCACGTTAAAATACTTTTTTGACTTAAGATAAAAGAAAAATATTTTTCCTTTTTATGGTGAGTTGGTTACAAGGATATTAGGGCTTTGCTTTCAACACAACAAAAAAAGATTTTCTAACTTTTGGGGGTTTGGTGTGGGGTGTCTTTTCACTTGTAGGGACTAGAGAAATTGTTCAAATTTTAGCAAGTTTTTTAAATTCAGTTTGATATTTCAGGTATGTTGGTAATCAGGAGTTTCTAGAAGACACATCCCTTTTAGATCCAAGATTCAAAGTCACCTTCCTGTCTGAGGAGCGGGCATCAGTTGTTACAGCTAGAGTAGTAGCAGCTACAGCTAGTATTGGCCCTACCAGAGTGAAACAGGAACCAGACACCCAGGCTACCAAGCCAGAAGTCCAAGAAGAGCCAGCACTACCCCAGCTAGAACTTAGTAATTCAAGTAAGTAGTACGAGTATCAATTTAAAAATGTATCATATCTTTTTCAAATGAAAAGAGGTATGAGATTATCAACAATATTGTACATATATTCTCATAGCTGTTTTCCACATGAAAAACTTGTCACTAAGTTGATTTTTGTATTTCTGTTCTTACCAGCAGCACAAGATGACAAGAAACAAGTGGTTGGACTGGCATCCATACTTGGGGATGTGATTGTGACAAAGACAGAGACGGCCACTAAATCCACACTAGACCTGATCAAGGAGGAAATGGCCATCGGAGACTTTACCAGTTCAGTGCAATCCCTTAACCCTTTGGACCCTAGTCCCGCCTATAGGCGTCGTTTTCAAACAGTGTACATGTGAAAAGTACACTTGTCCTATGCAAACAGTGAAGACCCAGATCAGAGGGCTCCGAAAGGAGCCCTCTGATCAGGGTCTTCACTGTTTGTCATAATACCAAACATTGACAAAAACAACCCTTAAAAGTCAGAAATGGACTAGACTAAAATGAAAACTGGAATTTTCCATTTAAAGTTTCAGGGAAGAAAGAGTTAATATGGTGGAAAGAGGAGTCATGGAGACTGCCACATCTAGCTGTCTTAGCAAGGAAGCTGTTGTGTATCCCTGCCACTAGTGTCTCGTCCGAAAGAGTATTCAACTCAGCAGGGGATATTGTGTCGGCCCAAAGGGCAGCACTGGGCAGTGACAAAGTAGACATGCTACTATTTCTTAAGAAAAACATGTAACTTTAAGTCTACCAAGTGCCTGTTGGTGTTTTTTATGTAACTCAGGGATCTAGATGAGGGGAGTATTTCAAAGATTTAAATCATTAGTTTTGCATTAAACACTATGGTGTTACTACTGATTAGAATTGTCTCTCTAGATGATGCTGGGAGTAGTAACACCATAGAATTTGGTGTTAAAATGAGTAAGAAAATGTTGAATTTGTTGAATTTGTTCAGTTTACTCCCTCTTATCTAGAGCTCTGTGCCTCTGAGTATGTTTCTTGTTTCACTGTTTGTTAGAAATAAAGGTTAAAATGAGGACAATCATTGTTCTGTACTTTCACTATAAAATGACAATATATTGCAATATATTGCAATACGGTTTCTCGGGGATATTGCAATACGGTTTTCAGCGTATTGTTACACCCCTACAGACTGTAGAACAGATAATATACAGATTTAGTTTTGATATGAATGTGATATTATATGACAGTACCATATCTCTTTAATTTGGTACTAAATAGTGAAGATATATTGAATGTCCATTCAGCTAATACATTGATTTATTAATAAGCTTTAAATCACATTTGTTCAATGAGACTTGTTATACGAGGGGTGTTTCATAATTAATGCAACTCCATTAATAACTTCGATATAATAATTGTAATATGCATGTGTGATATATCGTTGGAAAGGGCAATTTCTCACCTACACGATGGTATAATGCACTATTAGATCACATTACGGGATAAATCACAATACATTTGTACTTATCTATATGACCCCTCCTCAAGGGCACTAGAAAATAGCACTTTTCAGACTTTACTTATTGACCTAATAACTTTTTTAAAAGTAAAAGTTCTATACTTTGTTTTGAAATATATCAGTTTATGTCTGAATTTTAATATAAATAAGATTTCATTACAATTAAAAGGCTCAGCTGTTTTAAATCTCATTTTTAAAAAAAATGAAATTTCTCATTTTGCTAATGAAAAAAGTTGACATGAATTTTCGAACGCTATGACATTTTTCTAGAATCGTATATCTATAATTTGATTTTAAAACATGAACATCTGCTTCAATTACTTCAATTATAGCATTGTTTGATATAACAAAATGTGTTCTAGATTTCAACAAAACCTCTTGAACATAACAGTAGTGTCATTTTTTATGATTTTTTCAGTAAGAGTTAAATATAACCTATATTTTTGTCATTTTGGGAAATAATATAATTTTAAATTGCGTAATTTGAGTATAATTGTCTTAATTAATTTGACCGAAAGTTTCATGAAATTATTTCAAATAATAAAACCGTCATGGTAATTTCAGTATCAAAATTTGTTCGAAACATTACCTAAAAAATACACAAAAACGGTCCAGTGCCCTTGACTTGGGGTCATTTAGGCTCATGGTGTGACTTGTTTATTCATGTGATCTTACAGTGCATTATACCATTATATAGGCGAAGAATGATTCTTTCGATTGATGTATCACACATGCATTTTGCTCTTATATTATTAAAGTTATTGATCTAGTTGCATTAATTATGAAACACCCCTCGTAAGCAGTGGAAAAGTCTTAACTCATATCAAAGATTAGAAGTACATGTACATATTATAGAGAAATGTACAGGTACATTGGATATTTTGATATAATTTTATGATCGTGCATTAGTTAATGCAATCGGGCATTGAAAATTATGCGTTATTTAATGTGGCTGGGCATTAAAGAGTTGACTAATTAGTCTGTTCAATTGGAACAAAAAGTTACATTTTAGATTACATGCTAAGAATTTGGTCATAGCATGTATAGTATTTACATTGGGAATAGGGCTGCAACGATACGCTCATGTAGCGAATACGAATACGTATCACGATATGACCTGGCGAATACGAATAATTATTCACGAATACGAATATAATTACAACTTATAAATGTGCTATGGTATTAGAGATTGTTTTATGATTTAATGGAGCAATAACTTTTTGACTTTTACATTTGGGGTTTAACAAATACATTTAAATGTTAATGAATATTTGCTTATGATAAAAAGAAAGAAGCAGTAGTTGTTTTAAAGCTTTAATTTCAAACAAACGTCACCCAGACTAGATATTTGTCCAAAATAAACAGCCAAATGTATAGCCATGTTGGAAGTGTTCTTGCAGGTGTACCTGAAACATAAATGAAAATAAATACATTAATAAATAGTTAAGTGAACTTGTTTTGTGAACTTGTTTTGTGTTGGTCTTATCCAGAGTTACAGACAAATGCCAGGTGATTGCATTTTCAAACAGTTTGCATCCGGATAAGACACAGAATAAGTCTATGTTTCATCCAGATCTAAGCTGATTGACTCTCAGGCTACAGCTTAACAATTATTTTTTAAAAACTGAATTGTTACTTGTTAGGGATGATGTTTTATAATTGTGTATGCATTAAATTAGGACACAGTGATCTTGATCAAAACATGAGGTTTGCAATTTTATAACTCAAAAGTGTATCCGAATTCTGCCTTCATAATTGCAAATTTGACTGAATTACTGCATCATTGATTCATTGTTGAATGTATCAAAATCTTTACAGACAAACTAATTAATTTGAAGTAATTTATCATCAGTTATTTTTTCATTAACAATTTTAACACAATAGAATAGAATATATAGACTGTAACTGCCTGGTTAATCAATTAACAATACCACCAAAAGCATTGAGCGCCACACGGATTTATTAAAATAATTCAATAGGCTTCAATTTAAAATGGGTACGTTCAGGCAAGGGGATGCTTCGATAATTCTAAGTTTCAATCAACAGCCGGTATGCTTACCTTATTTCGTGGTGACATATCTTACAGATCGTAATATATCATCCCTTTTAATACCATCGGCGCCCTTTAAAAAGCCGAAATGTTGCCACACCGGGCTCTTATTACTTTGCCGACGCTTCTACAATGTGCTTAGGCTCGGACATTTAGGGGAAGGGGTATAAAAGCCACTACCCGAACCGAACCGGACCGAACCTAGCCGAAATTTGCCGGACCGAACATTTTTCGGAGTTCCACTATAAGCATAAACAAAAATTAAATTGGAAACTTTTGGTACGTATACGATAAATAACCTATTATTTACACACTGTAAAAGTTTTGTAACCATCAGATATCTAAATATTGAAAAAAATGTGATTTTGTAATTTTAGGGGGTATAAAAGCCACTACCTTTAAAATTTCAGTTAATCCAGTTTTTCTTCTTAAAAACAGCTTGGTGTAATGTGATTTGATGATAAACGTATATCAAATCTTGTTTATTATATGACATGTACCAAAAAAAATATTTGGGGAAACATAACTCTTAAATTCACATTTGAAGTTATTTTCGTACCGGAATATTGGTTCAGCGTAATATATTCATTTCCGTAAGAATGACGCAAACTGTATTTTTCAGTGGTTTTATAGATATGATATGCAGAATATTATCAGATATTGGATACTAATCTTTAAAAAAAAAAACAGTTTTATATGTTCAAATATAAAATTCATTAAGAATATTAAAAAGTTTTTTAATGATTGTTGAAAAAGGTCTTAGAAGATATAGAACATTATTATAAACTTTGAATATTAATAGCAATTATTGACCATGCGTTTATTAATATCATGCTAGAGTAATTTCGGGTAATTCCGACACCTTAAGAGAAAAAATTATTTATAGATTTGCCGAACGTTCCTAAGATACCGTAGAGGTCGGAGTTACACGAACACACCATTTGACCTGAAATCCATGAATACGATTTGTGCCGAACTATATTAAATATGTGTGTTACTTTCGGTTTCATGTATAACTTACTGGCGGGTAACCCCGACACCATTCGGGTAATCCCGACACCCAATCAGAGTTTTTAAAAACAATGACATAAACCCTTTATTTTCTAGCTGAATCATACAAATAGGATATACAAAGGTATGTGTGCACTCTTCGCAGCCAAAAGGGTTCTATATTCTCTGGGGATATGTCAGACATACAGGCTAATTGTCTGCAACACAGAAAATGTGTCATTTCTGTGGACATGATCTGCATCTTACGCACTCGTCTTAATCTCTATATCTATTTGAATTTGCGAATGTTCGTACAAGTGAGAAATTACACGTAGATTCTACGCTTACCATTTAATATAGATCTATAACGGTGAAATTGTGATAACTTTTGCAACATTTTCAATCCAGATAAGGGGCCAACATATTATAGTCTCACCTTTTCTAACTGTTTGTAATTCGGATAAGGAATTCACTTTCACTTTTAGCTCATGCTGTATTTAGCAGACATCATTTATTGTGGTATTCACTGACGTTTAGTGACAAAGCCGTTGGTAAAACTATTCACTCACTCATTTGAATCTCTCCCTCGTAATATTCTATAAATAGGCATGCAGTTTGGGGGTTTTCTTTTGTGAAAAGTCACATGACACAACTGAAGGGTTTTCTGCCAATTAGCTGTTACTGAATTGATTCAAAATGCTATGAGAGGTGTAAAACACTGTGATGTTTTGATATCGTGTACAGTACCAGGCAATAGTTTTCCAGTCCTGACATGGACTTTTAAAAATTTCCACGATAATTGTCAGCAGTATCTACCTTTTGAAAGAGGGTACTAAATTCCTTTGTCCTGAAGCGTCTATATTAAATGTTTTAGCTAGATATGAATTAGTGCCTAACTTTCTATGAATTTGAGCATTGATTTTCTTTTCCTTTTTAAAGACGTAGATGTACAGATAAAGACCAACTCGAAGAGCTTTAGATATAGAATAAATTTTTATTAGACTAAAATTCAGTCAGGTCTTAATTGGCGTTCAATTTCATTAATTTGAATATATCACGGCTAGAGAGTATATAATTATAATATATGTGGCTAGCTCTATCATATTTTCAGATGATACGTCTTTAAACAGTATCTAATGAATGGAATTGATATAGATTATCTAGGTGTTTATGACGTTGAGGAAGTAGGAAAACGGAATTAAAATTAATTATGTAGGTCAGGTCATAAAAGTGACGGAATTAGCCTCCACACATATTTATTGTCGGGTAATTCCGACACCCCAAAAATCTGTTTACAGAGTTTATGAAGCTTCATTTCGTGACTTTTACAAAGAAGCTAAATAGATACCTTTGGTATTGTTACTCCAATACACATCACTAGATTGTGAAAAACAATAACTTTGCACACCTTATTTCGGCGATTAGCTTATGGAATTACGTAACATGGCTTTTTTGGGGGGTCAAAAATGAGGTCGCTGATTCAAAGAGATTGATACTCAGAAAGAAAGCGTCTTGAATGCGCCGATCAATTTTATGACGTTACATTTATATATGACGTCACTATTAAAATCAGGTAATCCTTGAATATGGAGTGGTAACACTATGAATTTAAGAGTCTTTAAAAAGGTGACGGGATTAGACGACTGTCGGGATTACCCGACATCACTCTATTAAACAATGCAAACAACAATTATCAAGTTATGAACCAACTGTTAAAGGCGACACACTTTAAAGTTAGTTTCATGTCTTTGAACCCAATGTTTAGGATTTATGTTTGTTTGTTTGAACTTACGTGCATACATATGTATGATTTAAGATTAAAAAGAATCTGATCATGTTATATAATTCTGTCTTGAATTTTAACTGCACCCTCTGTTTTCACAGTTGGTAACCCTCGTGGTCCTGATTTTTTTTAGCAGGTAACATGTTAACTTATTAATGGACAAATGTAAATACATGTACATGTAGTCAATTATGACTTTCTTTGATAGCTTTTTTTCTTCAATATATGGCAAAATGGAAAACAGTGCTAACCTTGATAGGATGGCTCATTCACTTGTCATCTGATCTAGGTCTACACTGATTGCATAGGAAAACTTTACTCTTCATAGTTCATATTGTATCAAGCGACAGCCATTGATTGCTGGTATTTACTTACAGTTTAGTAAAAATAAGGCAAACAACTGCATTAATCAGGCATCTGTTTCAAAAATGCACTGCCACTTCTACTTCAATTAGTGATCGTTTAATACAAGATTGACTGTACACGAATTCAGTTCAACATTCGATATTATTAATCATAAAAATGCTTAGG
Organism: Gari tellinella; assembly: GCA_922989275.2. Classification (NCBI taxonomy): domain Eukaryota; kingdom Metazoa; phylum Mollusca; class Bivalvia; order Cardiida; family Psammobiidae; genus Gari; species Gari tellinella. The sequence goes on from OV277856.1 coordinate 45,758,649, forward strand.
GAACTAATCTCTCTCTCTCTCTCTATAAATATCGATCTCCCCCTCCCTCTCTCTGGATATACAGGTTGTGTGATTCTTACGGAAATGAATATATTACGCTGGACCGTTATATTCAGGTACGAAAATCACGTAAAATGTGAATTTAAGAGTTATGTTTCCCCAAATATTGTTTTTTTGGTACATGTCATATAATAAACAAGATTTGATATACGTTCATCATCAAATCACATTACACCAAGCTGTTTTTAAGAAGAAAAACTGGATTAACTGAAATTTTAAAGGTAGTGGCTTTTATACCCCCTAAAATTACAAAATCACATTTTTTTCAATATTTAGATATCTGATGGTTACAAAACTTTTACAGTGTGTAAATAATAGGTTATTTATCGTATACGTACCAAAAGTTTCCAATTTAATTTTTGTTTATGCTTATAGTGGAACTCCGAAAAATGTTCGGTCCGGCAAATTTCGGCTAGGTTCGGTCCGGTTCGGTCCGGGTAGTGGCTTTTATACCCCTTCCATTTAGGGCGTGTTCGATTATCATTCACGGACCGGATCACAGTTGTGTTTACACCTGTTTTAATCATTTTGTAACTTTTAAATACAAAAACTGAGCTTGGTAATTACAAAAATATCAGTTGCATGTCAAAACAAAACGTAATATCTATGTTAAGAACTTAAAAATCTGTTCGAAGGATCTAAACATGCAAGTGTCAACTGGGGTCAACTGGGGTCAACTCGACAGAACTCACCGGAACTCGCATGTCAAGATTGTTTACCAACCATAGGCGCCGGAATATTTGAGTTAGTTTCTGTGTTTCTGTTCATTTGTTGTTGATAATTTGCACTTCAATTCACTTTTCTATATGTTTTTATTTGTATTCGTAATATTCGGTTCGTCAAGTCGCGAATACGATACAGTTATCGCGGAAACAAGAAATTCGGTGTACCGAATCCATGAGTGAATCGTTACAGCCCTAATTGGGAACATCTAGTTTGCCAAAGTTTACTACATTCAATGTGGCTAAGCAGTGTACAAAGTTGTAGAATGTTTTTAAAGTCAGTTCACACTAACAGTTAAATGTAAGAATTTATCCGTAACGGTGATATAGTGAAATTCCTGACGGAGGGTGTTTTATAGTAGATAGAATAAAGTGTAAGTTTAATACGATTTCTGAGATCTGTCTACAAAAATAAAGTGTTGTTCGTCCTTCGGAGTCGAAGATGACCATGACAATACAATACACTCCACATGTGGTCTATCTGTGGGTCCGGAGGTGACTGCTGAGGCCAATCCGGGCCTTGAAGGATCGGTCACATGTTGGGCACGTGTGGTTGCTGTCTGTGTGTGTGGAGGGTGTAGATGTTGATGCTTTGGCCTTGCGCATGGCTCTCTTCTTTTTCGCCACGGTAGTGCGTCTTTCTTCGGCTGTACCGGACCCAGTAAACACCTTGTTTCTCCAGGTAGATCGGTCCTCAGCATTTGTCTCCCAGGCGTTGATATCAAAGTTGAGGTCTTTGAGAGATGCTTTAAGGCTATCCTTGAAGCGCTTTTTCTGACCTCCGACTGACCGCTTGCCCTTGCACAACTCTCCATATAGCAACTGCTTGGGCAGTCGACTGTCTGGCATCCTGACTAGATGTCCCGCCCATCTTGCTTGGGCCCTAAGAAGGAGGGTGTATGCACTATGCATTCCTGCTCTGTCCAATACCTCTGTATCAGGGACTTTGTCCTGCCATCTGATGAGGAGAAGCTTGCGGAGACAACTTAAATGGAAGTGGTTGATCTGCTATGCATGTCTACTGTAGACTGTCCATGTCTCGCAAGCATAGAGTAGCGTAGTTAAGACAACTGCAGAGTAAACTTTCAGCTTGGTTTCCAGTGCGAGTCCTCGCCGCTCCCATACAGTTTGTCCGAGTCTCCCAAAGGCAGCGCTGGCTTTTGCAATTCTGTTGTTCACCTCAACATCGATGTTGGCTGCTCGAGAGAGAGTGCTTCCTAGGTAGGTAAAGTTTTCTACCGCCTTGAGACTCTGTCCTTTCACAGTAATACGAGGCTCCTGGTAGGGTTTTCCTGGTGTGGGCTGGTACATTACTTCGGTCTTCTTTATGCTTATAGTGAGACCAAAGTTGTCGCATGCATCGGAGAAGCGATCCATATCCTTTTGCATCCCCAGTTCAGTATTGGCGTTGAGTGCGCAGTCGTCAGCGAAGAGTAGGTCTCTGACAACAGTCTCTTTCACCTTTGTAATGGCCTGAAGGCGTCTGAGGTTGAACAGCTTTCCGTCTGTCCTGTATCTGATGTTTATTCCACCATCGCAACCGCCAAATGCATCTGTCAGCATGGCAGAAAACACCATTGACACCATTCCTTACTGGAAAGGTCTCTTGATTCACCACCGTCATCCAACACCTTTACCATCATGCCGTCGTGGAATTGCCTGATGATCGTGATGAACCTGTCAGGACATCCAAACTTCCTCATAATCTTCCATAGTCCTTCCCTGCTAACCGTGTCGAACGCCTTGGTCAGGTCAACAAAAGTCACAAAGAGGTCCTGATGCTGCTCCTGGCATTTTTCTTGGATTTGGCGGGCTGCAAATATCATGTCTGCAGTCCCGCATTCTGCACGGAAGCCACATTGGCTTTCTGGAAGAAGACCTTGTTCAAGATGTTGGAGTAGGCGATTCAGTAAAACCCGCGCTAGGATCTTTCCAGCAATGGACAGAAGAGCGATGCCGCGATGGTTGTCACATGACTGGCGATTTCCTTTTCTCTTGTAGATGTGAACTATGCTGGCGTCCTTGAGTTGCCGAGGAATCTGTCCTTCCTCCCAGATGGACTGAAATAGTTCAGTTAACTGTTGTAGCATACAAGGGCCGCCTGCTTTGTACACCTCAGCTGGAATTTCATCGGAGCCTGGTGCTTTTCCACATGACAGTTGGTTGATGGCCTTTTTGACTTCGACTGCAGTGGGTAGGGTGTCAAGGTCTACGTTTGTCTTGGCTTGTGGCAGTTGGGCAATGGCTTCATCATTTATGTCTGCAGGGCGGTTGAGGACACCGTGGACGTGTTCGGCCTATCTCTCTAGAATGCGTTCCTTTTCTGTGATCAGTGTTGTCCCATCAGCGTTGAGTAGAGGTGAGCAACCAGAGGACTTGGGTCCATAGACAGCCTTTATTGCGTCATAAAACCGTTTCGTATCACGTCTGTCTGCAAATCCTTGGATTTCATCAGCCTTATTCCTGAGCCAATTGTCTTGCATCTCCCGAAGTCTGGTCTGTACAGTTCTCTTGGCATGTTGAAGGCATCTTTCTTGGCTTGAGATGACGTCGTTTTGATGTGCTCTGAACCGCTGGTGCTTTCCATGAAGCAACTCTTGTATTTCTTTGTCGTTCTCATCAAACCAGTCTTGGTGCTTATTGGTTGCTGGTCCGAGATGCTCAAGGGCAGTACAATAAACTGTCTCTCTAAAGGAGGTCCACCTCTCTTCAACGCTGGTCCCATCTTTGGGTGACAAATCTTGAAGTTTTACGCTGAGATCATGGGCAAAGGCCTCTTCAACCTTGCTACTTTTCAGTTTGTTGACATTCAGCCGTTTTGCAGTCTTTTTGCCTTGGGGTCTCCTCATGGGTAATATGCTGAGCCTCAGTTTGGACAGGATCAAGCGATGATCAGTCCAACATTCCGCCCCACACATGGTTTTAGTCACTCTAACATCTGCTCTGTCCTTCTTTCACGTGATATACATATAATACAGTAGTGGTTAAATAAAACCACCTGTATGGCTTATTATCGTACAGTTACATTAAAGGATCAGAATAAGGCCAAAAAAAATAAAAATTTATTACTTGTAAGTATATGATTATGAATGCATCAGTTCTTGAGACTGTTGTTACATTTAATGTTCGAGGTATTGAGTAAAGTTTGCTTACATAGCAAATTCAATATATTTCTAATTTTAATGTACTAATTATCAGTTAAGATATGTCATTAATATAGAAGTTAAAAACAAAATTAAATGTCATTTTTCATAATCATAATGCGAACTAGTAGGAAGAGCTCTCTTGTTAATTTTATATTGTCATTTACATGAATTGTTTATTTATATCAGTAATGATATAAATAGGAAATAATACCAATAATGTGTGTATGTATTTGAATTGAGTGATTGCAAACATAATGCAGACGTGCATTATAGTTTGTGTTTGAGTGTGTTTACAATTGTTATTTGTTACAAAAAAATATAACCCCACCGCTGAATATTTTTCTTGCCATAAATACTTATTATGATTGAGGACAATCATTTTTCCAAGGGGAGGTAAAGTGTAACAGAGTAATTTAAATGCATTTTGCGCATTTAAATTATTGCATAATATTTCCTAATGAAAATTAAGTTTTAATGATAAATTCTATTTTCAATAATTTCAGAATATTTTAAGTTAAACATTTCTTGGTTTCTGTTGATCAGCACAGTTGCCTAGATATGCATCTTATCAATAATCAGCTTAGATTGTAAACCTGTCACTAAGGACTATGGCTTTCAGTCGTCTGATAGGAACCCAGCATTAATTTGGCTTACCTGTCACATGTTTATTTTAGTGATGATAATAATCAAACTGGACAACTGTCATTTCATCCCAGATAAGATCTAGACATGTTAATTAAGAATTTAAGATAATTGGTATAAACTTTTTCATTGGTTAAAAAGTCTTGATTACTTATAGATTCTGATTGGTCAGGATAATGATCTAGTCCTGCCCCTAAGAAATCTATGTTGTAATTTGATATTAGAATAATATAGAAACACTTGACTTTTGAGATACTTTAGGATAGAACAAGTCTTCTTGTAACTTTGAATTAGAGAACAGTCTTCTTGATAGAACTTGGTGTTTGTCTTTAGATGTTTGTTGTCATCTTACTTGGATATTATTAGAAGTATAATTTGGACTTGAATAAAAGCTTGAACTGCAATCATGGACTTGAGTGAATCTGGCTGCTCCCAAACTGGGAGCAGGCCCCTAAGTTAAAACAATATTAATTGAAAGCATGCTGACCGGTGGCGAAAAAGGGAAAGGGCTGGCCCCAGCTGCTTGAGTTAAGAATTCCCCACATACATTGCTCGAATGGGGGCCACCCACTGACAACCATCGGTCACACATACCAAATATCAAAGGTCTGGGCCTTTCAGTTTTGAGAAGATTTTTAAAGATTTTCTTATGCATTAAAAGTTGTCTATACGGTCATGTTAGAAAATCTGGTCCCACAGCAAGGGGAATAACTCTAGCCAAAAACTTTGAACAAGATTTTGTTCCCCCTTGTCACTGATGCTTCTGACAAAGTTTGGTTGAAATCGGGTCAGAGGTTTCAGAGGAGATGTTGTTTGAAAATGTGAACGGACGACGTACGACGGACGCCAGACACCGGACGGATTGGGATCACAATAGCTCATCCTGAGCCTTCGGCTCAGGTGAGCTAAAACGGCAAATGTCCCGGAAGAACGCGACGGACTGACATCCTTCCATTTGGGCACTTGTTGGGTTTTTCTTTTGTTTAAAAAGTACCCAACAGCAACAAAAATATCCAACAATAACAATAGGGCAATCACGGAATGAATGGAATCTATTGTTCTCCCTACCCAACAAAGGACCTTTCGTGCGTGCGGATGGACCGACAGACCGAGCGACTGACGGACGGACAACGTGATTCCTATATAGCCCCCCACCACCGGTGGTGTGGGGGCAAAATAAATGTTTAAATAGTTTTGTTCTTTTCAATTACCATACCCTCTTTAGTGTTAATTATTTTATTTTCTGGTATTAAATTAATGAAACTTTCCTGTAAGTAAGTAGACTTCCATTCAGTTTGTATGTATTTTGGAAGTCAGTGTACTTTTCCCAATTTGCTCGAAAATGCCTCTTGAATTTCCCAAATGGAAACGCTAAGGCCCCTTCCAAATTTTTGGAAAAAACGCCCTGACTTCTGGATATTTACCTGTTTTTCCCATCGTTCCACTCGGAGCTTGGAGAAATATTGACCAGGGCATCTATACACCTTGGCAGTAAAGAGCTGTTATTTGGGTTGGAGGACAGATCTGCTATAACCCTTCTTATAACTGTCTCCTTATGATTGGGGAATATCTGATTTAAATCCGAGTACAATCTATCACCTGGATCACCCAGTAATTCATGACTGCTCCTGAAAAGAAAATACTTGCTAAATAAAAGTGTCACCATACAGAATATAAAAGCTCTGGCCATATTAGAGTCAGGGAAGAAGACGTTTGAAATTTTCTCTATATAACTCTATCGAGGGCTTGGTGCAAAACTATTGTAATGAAGGAGTTACAATAGTTTGCCCCAAGCCCTCGCTATGTAAAACTCTGACCCCCGGGGCGGGACCAATTTTGACCCCAGGGGCATAATTTGAACCTGTAGGCGATGATATGTGCCAAATATCTAAGCTCTGGCCCTTGCAGTTTCAGACAAGAAGATTTTTTAAGTTTTCATTGAAAACAATCTATTTTAAGCTCCTGTGACCTAGTTATGCAACGGACCAGAACCATTTGTACAATTTCGGTATAGGACATCTAGAAGTGTAACTATGCCAAATATCAAAGCTCTGGTCATATTAGTTTCAGAGAAACTATATAACTCTATGTAAAACTGTGACCCCCGGGGCGGGGCCAATTTTGACCCCAGGGGCATAATTTGAACAAACTTGAACAAACTTGATAGAGGACCTGTAGGCGATTCTATGTGCCAAATATCTAAGCTTGTAGTTTCAGACAAAAAGATGATTAAGTTTTCATTGAAAAAAATCTATTTTTAGCTCCTGTGACCTAGTAATGCAACCTGCGATGTTATGTGCCAAATATCTAAGCTCTGGCCCTTGTAGTTTTAGACAAGAAGATTTTTTAAGTTTTCATTGAAAAAAAATCTATTTTTAGCTCCTGTGACCTAGTTATGCAACGGACCAGAACCATTTGAACAATTTTGGTAAAGGACATCTAGAAGTTTCACCATGCCAAATATCAAAGCTCTGGCCACATTGGTTTCAGAGAAGAAGACGTTTGAAATTTTCACTATATAACTCAATGTAAAACTGTGACCCCGGGGCTGGGCCAATTTTGACCCCAGGCGCATTATTTGTTCAAACTTGATAGAGGACCTGTAGATGATGCTATGTGCCAAATATCTAAGCTCTGGCCCTTGCAGTTTTTGACAAGAAGATTTTTTAAGATTTCCTTATTTTTTCAATTTGGTTGCCATGGCAACCAGAGTTCTGCATTGTTTTTAATTCTTTGAACATTTTTGAAAGAGCTTGACCCAAGGAACATTTCTGTAAAGTTTGGTTGAATTCTGTCAAGCGGTATAGGAGGAGATGTCATTTGAAGCAATTGTTAACGACGACGGACGACGCCGGACACGGGGCCATCCCAATAGCTCACCTTGAGCCTTTGGCTCAGGTGAGGTAATTACAAGGGGTGTAAAAATACAGTGAATACCGATTTGCAATATATTGCAATACTGAGGAACCTTATTGTAAAATATTTTGGAAACTTGTAAGTACAAAAATTGGTTAGAAATTAGCGCTGAAAACTTATTTAAAGAATTGAAAAGATAAAAGGGAGTACTTCAAATACAAGGAAGGGTAAAAATTAACATAGATATTTGCTATGAATGTTATAATTGTCACAGCATTACATTCAAATTAACAGGGCATCCCCTCTCTTATGTTCTCAAATAGTATACAGAATATTGCAATACGGAAAAACCGTATTGTAATACGTATTGCTAAGAGGAGTATTGCAATACAATATAATGCTGTATTTTTACACCCCTATAAATTACTATCTACAGTGCCTCCTCCCCACAACGACCCTCCGAACAACTATCCCCCCTTTCAACAATGCTTGCCACTTTCCCTAAAAAAGAACAATTATGTGTGCACCAGGTGACGTCATCATTGATGAAAGTGTTAAAATTTGGGCACAAATTAAGTCATTGGATTATTGGATTATGTCCTGAGTGTGTCGATCTATGACTATGGAATAGTTATCTGCACCTGAACCAATTCAAGTAATCAGTGTATCAGTGTAGTGGTGTTTTCGGACTTGACTTTTTAGGCTGCTGGCCAATAATGTGAACCCTCCCCCATAGGGGGACTTTTGGTCACTATGTTTTTCTGAAAGTCCAGGGTCTGTAGGTTCAAATCCTATTTTCTGCACTTTGAGCGTTGGGGCTTTAGTCAAAAATTTGACTTCGAAGATTACCTCCCCTTGCATAAATAGAGAAATACGTAATTTTATGTGTAGTTGTTGCACTAATATAATTTTTTTATTTAACTTATATGATCTAACACAAAATGATTCATTTATGCAACATAACTAACTGAAAGCAAAAAATGCAAAAACAATTGGACATAACTCTAATTTTATTCAAATTATCTCCCCTTAAAAGTACAGAATGCAATTTTTATACAAAACGAGTCACTTTTCCCTTTATAAATGTTGAATACATGTCCACAAACTAAATATATAACCTTTGGCTTATACAGCATAGTCTGTGTGTGTAATTGAACAAAAATATTACCTCCCTTTTTTAATTTCTGTCATATTGTTATTATGTCGTACATTATTTTGGGGCAGAAAGAGACACTTCAATTTATATATTTTAACTGGCAATTCAAGTTTTACACATAATTGATAGAAAAGGATAATGTTTACAACTAAAATTCTTCTTTTGTTTGAATTGTCTGCCCTTAATTTAGGGTTAAAAGCTGTTTTATGATATACATGTACATGTATATTGTTAGTTGCATATTAACATAGGTCCTTTGTTGCCAATTACATGTTATTTTACAACATTATCAAGTGAAAAGCATTCAATTTGATAGTTGCTTTAAAGAAAAAAAATTGATGGGAGTAAGATAATTGCCTCCCTTTCAAACAAAACAAGAAGAACAAAAATTAGAGGATATAGTGTTAGAAAGGTTATACATGTGTTGTGAGAACGGAGTCGAACGAGCTAGACGGGATCTGGATCAGATCAACTAGTCCAATCACTTTAATTAATTTAATTAATTAAGGCAATTAGTCAAGTTGTTTTAATCACTTAAGTCAGGATGACACCACTGACCTCTAGGGTCAGAAATAAGAATAAAGTTTAACTGTTTTAAAACTTTCTTTTAATTAAGAACAAATTTAATTACATATCATGAAATCTAGAACAATTGCCACAAACATTAAAAAGAGCCAGCCAAGTGGTGAGAATATTGTGTTGAATGGCAACTATTGAAATACTGACAATGATAGCAGCAAAAATGAACAGATTACAGATCAAGTTCAATCCTGCAGCTACCATTAACCATATCATTGTCTCAGCCTATGAAAAAGTGAGAAGAAATAAGGACTGAAAAGGTCCTCTGCTTTAGTTTAAATACTGTTACTAAATTGTTAACTCTCTTTGAAATATTAATCTTTCCAAGTTATAGTTTAGTGAATAAACTATAAGTGCCTGAAGTGATACCTTCTGCTGAGATGTGGTTTTCTGAGTTCTGGTTCTTTTATAGGGAGAAGCTGGACCCCAAGTCATGTGACAAAATGGAGCTCACTGATTGGCTGATGGATTCTTGGTAAAAACTCTCCAAGATCCTATTGAATTAACTTTTTCTTAATACACATTAATAAAGTCTTAAACTCACAATATATTCTTTAAATGCAAGAAAATGAATATGGCAATTATCAAAAGTTAATAATAAGTTCACATAACAAAACTAAGAAATTCCTACTGGAGCTTGTCCCTTGGTGAAAGGGAAAAAACATGGCCGCCATGGCTGATTTTCACACAAATCTTCTAATTACACAATCAATATAATTTTCCCAATATCCAAAGTTAAGCTTTACCAAATTTAGACCATGCTTTATAAGAATATTATATCCAAAAATTATGAATAATTCTGTAGACTTAGGGTAGAACCAGACAAGGGTGGAATTAATCCATATTCTCCCAACCTGACCCCTACTTTCAGCCTAGAAGATAATTAGCAAATACAAGCTCCTATTCCATATTCTCAGCATAAAAACATCATGAAAATATTCCTTAAAGTACTAGTTACACATAATATAATATATCATATAAGTGTGGAAAACAAGGTGTATTATGCATAATAAGGTTCTGTAATGGTCAGAAAAAGTAGGTCACCAAAATCGGACCTCTGCTCCCCAATTAGCAACAATAACAAACATTTTAAGTGACTAATTACCCTGTTGAACTGTATGTCAACAGGATCCAATCACCCAAAAGGCTTATTTAAGTCTATAACCACCTTTTTATCACAAAATTAGCAAATATTCCTTCTTAAAAGAGTAGTTTTAATGCTTGACATTTTTCCCTATAATAACCTATATAGATTGCTAAACTTGCTATGTCAAAATACATTTTCAGCTCTAATTCAACATTTAAGGTAAAAACATACTGACATCATACACCGAAAGCTGCGTAAACAGATTTCGGCCATGATGACAGTTGTCAATAGTCAAAAATGCTGTCGTGAAAGGAGTAATCTTACATAAGCATAATCAATATCAATAAAGCAAAATATCAACTCTAAGACTAAAAAGTTATAGAAACATGTCAACTCTAGCCAGTTTTACAACACATGTATAGAGGTGTTGATGTATCCATTGGTGGACCGCCTTTAGACAACATTTTAGCACTGTATTAGTTGGTGGACTGCCTTTATATAACTTTTTAGCACTATATACGTTGGAGGACGCTTCTAGATAACCTTTCTAGCACTGAATCCGTTGATGGACCGCCTTTAAATAAAGTTTTAGCACTGTATCCGTTGGTGGATGGCCTCTAGAAAAGGTTTCTAGCACTATATCCATTCGTGGACGTCCTCTAGATAATGTTTCTAGCACTGTATCCGTTAGTGGACCTCCTATAGATAACGTTTCTAGCACTATATCCATTGGTGGGCAAACTCTAGAAAAGGTTTCTAGCACTGTATCCGTTGGTGGGCAACCTCTAGAAAAGGTTTCAAGCACTATATCCATTGGTGGACGTCCTCTAGAAAAGGTTTATAGCACTGTATCCGTTGGTGGACCGCCTGTAGATAACGTTCCTAGCACTGTATCTGTTGGTGTACCGCCAGTATACAATGTATACCATTTCCAGCACTGTACCCGTTGGTGTATCGACTCTAGATAACGTTTAAAAAACTGTATCCGTTGGTGGACCGCCTCTACAAAAGGTTTTAGCACTATATCCGCTGGTGGACTGCCTTTAGATAACGTTGTACATAGCAGTGTATCCGTTTATGGACCGCCTGAAAATAACGTTTCTAGCACTGTTTCCGTTAGTTGACCGACTTAAAACATCGTTTAAAGCACTGTTTCCGTTGATGAACCGCCTGTAGATAACATTTTAAGCACTGTATCTGTTGGTGGCCCGCCTTTAAAATATATTTCTAGCACTGTATCCGTTGATGGACGGCCTCTAGAAAATGTTTCTGACACTGTACCCAGTGTTCTGCCAAGAAATCCAAAACTATGGGCCCCAGGGCCCATTGGACATGAAACAAGAGCCCCTTTGTTTAAAAGTACCCAACAGTACACAAAATACCCAACAATAACAATAGGGTAATCACGGAATGAATGGAATCTATTGTTCTCCCTACCCAACAAAGGACCTTTCGTGCGCTCGGACTGACGGATGGACGTTCTTAGGAGACTGTTGTTGTGGGGTTTTTTGCTATATAAACCCTAAAACTAACCCCACATGCGTGATTTTGAACCCCGCAATACTCTCTTTCAACCCCACAATCACTAACTGGCCAGGTTAAAGACCGAAACAGACCCCATAAGGTAGCTCCTGTAAGCCCGGACTGACTGACGGACGACGACGGACACAGGGCGATCACAATAGCTCACCTTGGCACTTCGTGCCAGGTGAGCTAAAAAGGCAGTATATTCGGTTCACTTGCAAAAAAAGAACAATTTTCTTTTGGTATGTTGAGTGATAGTAGGGTTGCATATTTTACATTTGAAATGAAAGCGATCCATCCCCTTGTTTTCAATTTCCCATACTTTGTAGCAGTCAGCAACATTTGAAGAAAAATCAATCCCAATATGACTGCCACAATGGCAACATAGAGGAATGCATTCTTTCAAAAAGTCCTATAGCCATGCATACACATATGGAACCAGATTTATTTATGAGTACATGCAGTTCTGGTTTGTTATTAAGATTACAGTTCTAGATCTACCCATGCTTCTGAATCAAGAGAATATGTTTTCTGCCCAAGCATACAGCTTACTTAAATTACATCTGTATCAAATGGTTGATTCACTTGTTTTACAATCGGGCCCTGCTACTATTGTGTTTTATCTTTATTCCATACTGACTCGTGTCCTGAATTTCCAATCAAATGCTTGGATATTAAAATTAATGTATAAACTGATATATGTATATAAAACGTGTATGTTTGCAATTCATTAGAGGCAATATGCGTGTATACAAACAGCAAACAGGCCCTTTTATGACCGATGTAGATCTTTGAATTTATCTATGACTTGAATTAGCTCTACAGAAGGAATGGTTTGGTGGTATGCAGGATGATGTAACCTCAAGAGTTGAAGCTAAAGACATGGCATTTCACTTGCAGCGAGGCTTCCTTGAATTGCAGTGTTGAATACATACATGACATTTTGAAGGTACTTAGCCGGCAAATGTCAGATTGCGGTCTCGTTGTGATATTACAGTTCTTAACTGATTTACTTGGGCCAAATGTAGTTAACCAAAACATGTCAGGGAAGAAATATTGTAGAGCTGTTTGCATGCATAAGCTGTCATTACAAGCTCTGTGACAAGTGCTACTCTCATTGTTTCTTGAACATGATCCATTTCTGAAGGCTAGTATGCAAGAAGAAACCAATGATTTCAGGGTGTTCTTAGTGTCTTGGCATCCTTCTGCTCCATACTAGGTGAGACAGATTAGCCCAAAGTGACGATATTTAATTGGGAGCTGCATATAGATGCGTTCAGGATGATGATGTCGTTCTTTTTCCACTACGATCATAACATTTATGTGAGTAGGGGTTCTGAGATATGTCAGAGATGAACATACTGCCAGACTAAGCTGAGGTCGAGTTCAAAGCAGGCAACTTAAATGTTGTTAAGGTTTCAAGCCAGCCATTTAATCAAGTAGGCCTAGATCACAACCAAGAATGGTTAATGACACTGGTAAGACGTGGTGACATCTTAATCATCAAAAAGACAACGTCTGCACTTAGTATTGGCATTGCATGTCTTACAACCTAAGAGGTCATTTAAGTACATGTATATAGATTCGCAGAATCTTCAAGTGAGAAAGATGAGGTCAATATTGCCAATGCTCTTCGGAGTGAAACCATATATGTTAAACCAACAACTGCACAAGATATATCATTGCAAAATAGTCAACAAAGACCTAGCAACTACAGACATACAGGATTCATTACTTGGTGCTAGACAACTAGGACAAGAAACTCTCAACACGTTTGTAAATTCACGTCTGATTGTCGATGAAGTAGGACAAACAGCACTAGCAAAATGATCCCCTAAGCTTTGCTTCTCTTTATTCTGTACCAAAGATGTCCAACTTCAAATCAGCACAGAAGGTTATCGAAGTGAATAGAAAGACCATACATAGGATCATAACAGCATACAAAGCCCATCGCCCTGTAAATCTGAAGCAGATTCTTCAGCATTAATTAATGCCCGGGCCTGTGTTGCTGGCAATTATAGTGAAGTCTGCATGCAATCTGCTAGCAAATCACTCCTATCTGATATCCTAATCAATGATTTGGTAATTTCATCTGGCGTGACCCTATATGGAACAATAGCAACAGTCATACATGGACAGGCCTTGGTTATGAATATTGGGAAACCACATGACATCACATTCCCTGACTATGCAAATGCATTTGTGAACAATGTGATGACCATGGATGCAAACATCGAGCGAAATTATGTAGTTTTTGACCATTACTAACAACATTCCATAAAATCTGGAACAAGACAAAAGCGTGCAAAAGTATCACACCAAAAAAAGAGTAATGACAGACACGTCAATTCCGTTGCCCAGTAACTGGGCTTGCTCATTGTCAGAGAGAAAACAGGACTTGTCCGAATTTCTTACCAATTATATCATTCAGAATGTGCTGACCAATAAGACCATCGTAGTTGCTGGTGGTCTCAACAAGCTCATATCTGTTATAACATCAAAACCTGACCTGGAGAAATTTCCACTACAAGCCACTAATACGGAGGCTGACAAACGTTTGGTACTCCATTGCCTGAGCATTAATTGTGAGTCCATTGTAGTTGCTTCTCGGGATACAGATGTAAATCGAAAACGAGTTTGGAGAAAAATACAAAGTGGCTGATACAAGGTGGCTGATATTGACTCTTGTATTTTACTGGGAAGACACATGCTGAAACGCTCGATTATTATAAGGTGACATGTAATAAAGAGCCTGATCAGGGTCTTCTCTGTTTGTCACTTAAACATATATTGTAAAAAATCAACCCTAAAACGTCAAAAATGGACTAGACTTAATTGAAAACTAGAATTGTCCATTTGAGTTTTCAGTGCACATGATGTAAGGGATTCACATTTTCCTAATATTTCGAAGGGGGTCATAATTTTATGGGGGGTCACTTTATTTCATGTCATACCTGAAATGAAGTGACCCCCTAGAGTCAAAATATTTCAAGAGGGGGTCACTCTATTTCGGCCAAAAGTCACTTTTTTCTGAAATATTTCGCCCGGGGGGGTCAAAATATTTCGACCGGGGAGTCACTCTATTACGGGGGTCACAATATTTCATTGCACCGGAACCATATTAACAGTATTGGTTAAGGGCTTCTACAAGTGTCATCATGTCAAATATCATAGCTCTGGCCATATTAATTTCAGAGATAAAGATGTTTGAAGATTTCACTATATAACTCTATGTAAAATTACGACCCCCGGGGCGGGGTCATTTTTGACCCAAGGGACATAGTTTTAACAAGAGCCCCATGGGGCATATTTCGCTCACCTGAGAAAATAGCTGAAAAAATTGCGATAATAATTTAGGTCCAGGACTGACCTAGATATGCAACAGACCCGAACAATTTGAACAAATTATGTAAAGTATATTTTAAAGTGTCACCATACCGAATATAAAAGCTCTGGCCATATTAGTGTCAGAGAAGAAGACGTTTCAAATTTTCTCTATATAACTCTATGTAAAACTGTGACCCCAGGGGTGGGGCCAATTCTGACCCCGGGGGCATAATTTGAACAAACTTGATAGAGGACCTGTAGGCGATGGTATGTGCCAAATATCTAAGCTCTGGCCCTTGTAGTTTCAGAAAAGAAGATTTTTTAAGTTTTCATTGAAAAAAATCTATTTTTAGCTCCTGTGACCTAGTTATGCAACCGACCAGAACCATTTGAACAATTTTGGTTTAGGACATCTAGAAGTGTCACCATACCAAATATCAAAGCTCTGTCCATATTAGTTTCAGAGAAGAAGACGTTTGAAAATTTCACTATATAACTCTTATGTAAAACTGTGACCCCGGGGGCGGGGCCAATTTCGACCCCAGAGGCATAATTTGAACAAAATAAATAGAGGACCTGTAGGCGATGCTATGTGCCAAATATCTAAGCTCAGGCCCTTGTAGTTTCAGACAAGAAGATTTCCTTAAGTTTTCAATGAAAAAAATCTATTTTTAGCTCCTGTGACCTAGTTATGCAACTGACCAGAACCATTTGAACAATTTTAGTATAGGACATCTAGAAGTGTCACTATGCTAAATATCAATGCTCTGGCCATATTAGTTTCAGAGAAGAAGACGTTTGAAAATTTCACTATATAACTCTATGTAAATCTGTGACCCCCGGGGCGGGGCCAATTTTAACCCCAGGGGCATAATTTGAACAAACTTGATAGAGGACCAGTAGATAATGCTATGTGCCAAATATGTAAGCTCTGACCCTTCCAGTTTTTGACAAGAAGATTTTTTAAGATTTCCTTATTTTTTCACTTTGGTTGCCATGGCAACCAGAGTTCTGCATTGTTTTTAATTCTTTGAACAAATTTGAAAGAGCTTGACCCAAGGAACATTTCTGTAAAGTTTGGTTGAATTCTGTCAAGCCGTATAGGAGGAGATGTCATTTGAAGCAATTGTTAACGACGACGGACGACTAACGACGGATGACGACGGACGCCGGACACAGGGCCATCCCAATAGCTCACCTTGAGCCTTTGGCTCAGGTGAGCTTACAATCTTGATAGAGAACCTTAAGAAAATGCTTTGTGTCAAATATCTAAGCTCTAGGTACTGTGGTTTCAGACAAGAAGATTTTTAAGTTTCATTGAAAAAATCTATTTTTAGCTCGTGTGACCTAGATATGCAACGTACCGGAAATGTTTGAACAACTTTGAAAGAGGACAATATAAGGATCATTCAAGCCAAGTTTGGTAACAAGAGGGCCAGAATGGCCCTTGATCGCTCACCTGACAATGGTGACACTAGGATGGGTCACGTGATTTCAGAAAAGAAGATATGTAAAAGGTGACCCCCAGGGCGGGGCCAATTTGAACAACTAAGATAGAGGACCTGTAACCGATGATACATGTATGTGCAAAATATCTAAGCTCAGTGTACTATGGTTTCAGACAAGAAGATTTTTGAAGTTTTCATTGAAAAAATCTATTTTTAGCTCGTGTGACCTAGATATGCAACGTACCGGAAATGTTTGAACAACTTTGAAAGAGGACAATATAAGGATCATTCAAGCCAAGTTTGGTAACAAGAGGGCCAGAATGGCCCTTGATCGCTCACCTGACAATGGTGACACTAGGATGGGTCACGGGATTTCAGAAAAGAAGATATGTAAAAGGTGACCCCCAGGGCGGGGCCAATTTGAACAACTAAGATAGAGGACCTGTAAACGATGATACATGTATGTGCCAAATATCTAATCTCAGTGTACTATGGTTTCAGACAAGAAGATTTTTGAAGTTTTCATTGAAAAAATCTATTTTTAGCTCCTGTGACCCAGATATGCAACAGACCATAACCAATTCAACAATATGTGTGAAGGACTTCTAGAAGTTATACCATGCCAAATATCAAAGCTCTGGTCATATTGGTTCCAGAGAAAAAGATGTTTGAACATTTCACTATATAACTCTATGTAAAACTGTGATCCCCGGGGCGGGCCAATTTTGACCCCAGAGACAAAATTTGAACAAATTTGATAGAGGATCTGTAAACGATGATATGTGCAAAATATCTAAGCTCAGTGTACTATGGTTTCAGACAAGAAGATTTTTTAAGTTCTCATGGAAAAAAATCTATTTTTAGCTCCGGTGACCCAGATATGCAACGGACCGGAACCAATTCAACAATATAAGTCAAATACCTCTAGAAGTAATACCATGCTAAATATCAAAGCTCTGGACATATTGGTTTCAGAGAAAAAGATGTTTGAACATTTCACTATATAACTCTTATGTAAAACGTTGACCCCAGGGGCGGGCCAATTTTGACCCCAGGGGCAAAATTTGAACAACTTTGATAGAGGACCGATAGGTTATGACATGTGCCAAATATCTAAGCTCTGGCTCTTGTGGTTTGTGACAAGAAGATTTTTTAAGATTTCCTTAATTTTTCACTTTGGTTGCCATAGCAACCAGAGTTCTGCATGGTTTCAAGTTCTTTGAACAACTTTGAAAGAGCTTGACCCAAGGAACATTCCTGTGAAGTTTGATTGCAATCAGGCAAGTGGTTTTGGAGTAGAAGATGTTTGAAGAAATTGTTGACGCACAACGCACGGCGCACAATGCACGCCGGACATTGACTGACCACAAAAGCTCACCTTGAGCATTTTGTGCTCAGGTGAGCTAAAAATCTATCCAGTAGTTTCAGAGGAGATGTCGTTTAAAGAAATTGTTGACGACGAACGAAGGGACGGACAAACGGACGGACGAACGAACGACGATCAAAATAGCTCACCTTGGCACTACGTGCCAGGTGAGCTAAAAAACAATGCTCAAAACTAAAAATTACAGATAAGCTATTCATCAAATTTCTATGAAAGAGGTAACAATTTTCAAATGTCATCAAACATGGATGATGCAAACATGATTATAGAGTTTTTAATTGCATAACCATACTCCAATTTGGTATACTATCAGAGGTGTAGATAAGGCGCGTATCTGCGTATTTACGCAATTAAAATTGGTGAAGTACGCAATTATTTCAAAACTAACGGGTGACAGTACGCAACAAAAACAAAAGAAAACCCAATTATTTAAAAGTGAGTGCGTAACAAACAAACTAATACTCAATTGTTTTTCAATTTCATCGGGTATCAACTTAACTTTCACTTTAGTTGACACTAGCATATAGAACTGTGTTCGATAAACGCCGAACATATTCGAAACGGGATGACGTAAAGTGCACCTGTTACAGTATCTCGATTCTAAATTTAACGGAAATCATAGAGGGAGTCCGAATGAGTTGCCATGAAATCAAGTTATCAAAGCACCATCGAAACGGTTCAAAACAGTGTGCTCGCCCTTGCGTGTTATTAGCAAGATTGTCAATTTACCAGTTCTGGGAGATAAGCAATTACGTAATCTTAAATACACAATGTCCACACCCAACGCTATTTTCCCGTTGTATTAAACAGTCAGAGAACTGCCACATTAGGAGTGCCTTCGTATACTAATATTTGGCTTTCTCTAGCTACTGTTTTTATGGTTCAATATGTTCAATAAAGCGTTAACAGCCATGATTGTTTTACCTAGAAAGATATCACCCACAAATCACCTGTGATAGTGACGTATATTTCATGTGACTTAATCTTGAGGGTGTGTCCGAGATTCCGCGTTTCATTGGTTGATGACTTAAGACAAAGGAATTATTTTCCCGCCTTTTACGAGCTGTACCGAACAACGAATGACCACTGCGCGGCATTAGTTCATCGCATAAATTATTTTCCGTCGCACAAATTGTAGGGATCTTTAGAACGGATTTCCGAAAATCTTTAATTGGCAATAATGAAGCACATTTCTCAGGAGTCTTCAGTGTGTTCATTAGTAACCGATTGCCGATGCAAACCATCGGTTGAAATCGCTTCTGCATCGGTTGTTTTTTGTACAGATACAAAATTGAAGAATCACAAAAAGTGAAGTTTCACTCAAATATTACCGTTTTCGGCAAGTTAATTGAGTAAAACAAAAGCCTAGACCTCTTGAAACTTTGAAAGACGGACGTTAGTTGCCTAAAAATAGCGCCGATTATTGTAATTGTCCGAGTTGCTGCGTATACGTAATGCTCTCGGATCTTATCCTTACGATCTATATAACATATTAGCTTCCGGTTTAAATATCTTATTTATTTGTTATAACCCGTTGTTACCGTTTGAGTTTTCGCAAGTTTCGCATGATGTTTCTAGCTTCTTCAGGGACGTAGATAAGATATATTTAATCTATGTCCCTGGTTTCTTGTTCAGTTTTCATTTACGATATTAACGTGAAACGTTCGATCGCCGTCGGTGTCCGTACTCATGGAAATAGTAAAACTTGAATATATCCTTATAATGAAGTATTGTTTCCCCTCGTACTAATTTCGCCAAACATCAAAACGAATCTTCGGCATATTTAAATCACGGAATTATACACGCACGTGTGTATAGATGCTTTCATATGCTGCTGAAAGTTTGAACAAGTTGTCGGTAAAACCACGAAGTACTTAGGTCTAAGTACTCCATGGTAAAACGATATACAAGATAATCACCTTGAATTCCAGCGCATCCGCGTATTTTGAAATAAATACATTAGCGCGCAATCAAACAAGTCGGCGTTAGTTAAAGAATCCATTTTTTTGTTTATTTCGTAACACACACCACTGTAGGGTTCGACACTAACGGGAGTCAGGAGTCCGAGACTCCTTATTATCGTGTCGGACTCCTTTGCTGATTTGCATGTTGGCAGTCCCACGGACTCCTTAAATCTGGAGAGAAAAAACTAGAACAAAAATCATGTTCTGCCGATTTTCTGTAGCACAAATCTACTTATAGAAAGTTAAAAATCAAACATAAGTCGGCGCTATGTTTTGTTTATTTCGTAACACACCAGGGGGTTGATTGACATATTAAGTGTAGTTATATAATGAAAGTAGCGCTAAAAATAGTTTTCACTTGCTTGCTTTATTCGTTTAAACGTCTCACCCGAGTTATCGTTATCTGTTAAGACTAAACTATTGCGGGGGAGCGTATAAATTAAAGTCTACGGCACCCGGTATTCCCAGGCGGTCACCCATCCAAGTACTAACCGGGCTCGACGTTGCTTAACATCTACATCATACGTTGGTGCAGTCACTATATATATAATGACTATTACCCAACGGCTTAACTTCGGCATGGAGGAAGTATACTTCCTCCATGACTTCGGTGATCGGACGAGAAACGGTGTTTTCAAAGTATTTTCAAACGTGTTCAATTGCTGTTAAAAGATTTTCGGAAATCCGTTCTAAAGATAGCAGGTATTCCCTAAAATGTGTGCGACGGAAAATAATTTATGCGTTGAACTAATGCCGCATAGTCATTCGTTACTGTTCGGTACAGCTCGTAAAATGCGGGAAAATAATTCCTTTGTCTTTGTCTTAGAAATCTTAATTTATCAACCAATGAAACACGGAATTCCGTACACACCCTCACGAGAAGTCACGTGTAATATACGTCACTATTACACGTGATTTGTTATCTTTCTAGGTATTCCTCTTTCAAAACAATCATGGCAGTCTACGCTTCATTGAACAGAAAAGCGAGACCATAAAAATAGTAGCTAGAGAAAGCCAAATATAGTCATACGAAGGCCCTCCTAATGTGGCAGTTCTCTGACTGTTTAATGCAGTGGGAAACTGAGCCTTAGGTGTGTACAATGTTTCTTAAATATTACGTAATTGCTTATCTCCCGCACTGGTAAATTGACAATCTTGTTAATAACACACACGGCCGAGCACACTTTTGACGAGCATTTACGGAGGTAAGAGAAAGTTGGATCCTGAAAATACGCCGATGATCTCTTACCGGAATTAACGTATATATCTATATACGTTCCTGGTTACATGGTGTCCAAAAACATGGAAAATACTTTTGATCTTGGTGTCCGAAATAAGAGGCAAAAAATAATTTTTTTTCATGAAAAATTATAGGTTTCCGAACTCTAAGAATGTCCGAACTGTTGGAGTTAATGCGGTACGGTAGGTTGTGAAATTTGGCCAAGGAGAGCTCTTCTTTGGGGGTGTAAAAATGCTTAAAATCGTTTTCGGCCGGGGGGCTTCGCCCCCCTGGTCCCCCTACCAGGGCTTTGCCCTGGACCCACAGGGGGCCTAGGCGGCCCCCTTGACCCCCCGCCGAATCGGTTGGTTTCACAAAATTATCCCTTGATACAAATCTTATTGACAACCCTGAGTCTTTCTATATAAGTAGGTCTATTTAGGTTTATGATTTGACGTCTTTTTCATTTCTGTGAGAATTTATGCACAAGCTTTCTGAATCTGAATTCATGGGGGTCTAGGTAAAACGCTAGCGCTTCGCTTACACTAGTTAAACTATGAACAGAAACGCTTACGGGTGCGAGAAACGCTGGCGCCTGTTAGATTATATAGTGGTCAACGGGCCGTGACTTACCTGGATAAGGTTTGAGCTGTTATGTTAGCAAACAATTTTCATTCCGTGTTCAAAAGTGTATATATGCAGAATGTAGTCAATAAAGTACTGGTTTTTTGTTCTTTTTTTTATGTCATTTTAAAGTGTCCTTGTTTAAAGTACAAATCATGATTTAAACGCGGAATTATCAACAGCGTGTATACATCTGTGATTTAAATTTTAATTTCAGCAAATGTGTCTTACTTGCAACTACAGTTTCCTATGAAATATAAAATTATAAGATATTCTATAGTAAAAGTTATTTCCTTTTTTAAATTAAATTAATATTTAATCGAAAATTTTAATTAAGCCTTTTTAAGTATATTTAAATCCTTATGTTATTCTTGCCGAAATTATATGCATTTTACCCAATTTTTTAAAAAAGTTTAAAAGGAATAAGATTTAGAGAAAAACAGAGCGGACTAACAGTGACAATACGCAATGTTTGAACAATAGAATCGCTGGAAGAATGCAAAAACGCTTGCGCCGGTTAGAATATATAGTGATCACCAGGCCATAGCGCTTGCGCTGGTTAGATTATTTAGCGAGGAAGACCTGCGAGCATTAAACTATGAACAAAAACGCTGGCATTGGTTAGATCATATAGCGGTCAGCGGGCCGTAAAGCTTGCGCCGGTTAGATTAAATAGCGGTCACCCGGGCCGTAACGCTGGCACTGAGTAGCGAGGAAGACTTGCGAGCATTAAACTATGAACAAAAACGCTGGCACTGGTTAGAGTATATAGCGGTCAGCGGGCCGTAACGCTTGCGCTAGTTAAAATATGAACAAAAACGCTGGCACTGGTTAGATTATATAGTGGTTAGCGGGCCGTGACTACCTGGTCAGCGCTCCGCTTCATTATTTTAATTATTGATCAATTAATTATTTCTGAAAGCTCTGTTTCTCCACGGAAGCAGACGGACGCACAGACTTCCTTGGAGAAACAGGGCTCTGTTTCTCCACGGAAGCAGACGGACGCACATATTTCCTTGAAGAAACAGGGCTGTTTCTTCACGGAAGCAGACGGATGCACAGACTTCCTTGGAGAAACAGGGCTCTGTTTCTTCACGGAAGCAGACGGACGCACATACTTCATTGAAGAAACAGAGCTACTAGCTCTCTGTTTCTTCGATGAAACAATCGTCCATGAAGAATCAGAAAGGCGACCTTTCTGCTTCTCCACAGACGGACGGACAGAGACAGACGAACGAACAGAGACAGCCAGCGTTTTTGTTCATATTTTAACTAGCGCAAGCGTTACGGCCCGCTGACCGCTATATACTCTAACCAGTGCCAGTGTTTTTGTTCATAGTTTAATGCTCGCAAGTCTTCCTCGCTACTCAGTGCCAGCGTTACGGCCCGGTGACCGCTATTTAATCTAACCGGCCCAAGCGTTACGGTCCGCTGACCCCTATATAATCTAACCAGTGCCAGCGTTTTTGTTCATATTTTAATGCTCGCAAACCTTCCTCGCTAACAAGCGCCAGCGTTACGGCCTGGTGATCGCTATATAATCTAACCGGCGCAAGCGTTACGGCCCGCTGACCGCTATATAATCTAACCAATGCCAGCGTTTTTGTTCATAGTTTAATGCTCGCAAGTCTTCCTCGCTAAATAATCTAACCAGCGCAAGCGTTAGGGCCTGGTGATCACTATATAATCTAACCGGCGCAAGCGTTACGGCCCGCTGAACGCTATATAATCTAACCAGTGCCAGCGTTTTTGCATTCTGTCAGCGATTTTGTTACTAGTTTAAGCCTTCACTATTGTTGGCTTCAATCATTCCGTATTATCACTGTTAGTCCGCTAAAAGTAAATAAATTTTACTATAGATTACCTTATAACTTGATATTTCACAGGAAACTGCATTTGCACGTAAAACAAATTTGCTGAAAACATAATTTAAATCACGCTGTTTATAATTCCGTGTTTGAATCATGATTTGTACTTAAAAAAAAACAACAATAATTAAACAGCAAAACCTGTACTTTATTGACTACATTCTGCATACATGTTTGATATGTTTGAGAATTATGAGACACAAACAACACCTTTAACTTACGATTTTAAGGACAATGGATTCAATCAATCTATCAAACTAACACGTTTCACTGGCGGTGTTTCTTCAGTAAACAAGTCTATTAGAGACAATTAAACAATTAATTCCATGTATAATCAAAGTGTTACCGACAGTTTGCATCTCTAATAGGCAATGATTATCTTATTTTGTCACTATTGTGTAATCAAGTTGACAATATAAATGAGGAGATCTATCATCATTATATTTTTCCTGCGAGGCTCATGTCCGTCAATCGTTTCATTCATCAGGTTGTGGTGACGCTTCGCGTTTCGTCTGCTCTTTCCTCTCCAATCCGACGAGAAGTGAAGTCAAGTCATGCCTAATTTGACTGGTTATCGGGTTTTACTGTAGCCATTTAACTGCATTGGCATATACTCGCGCACACAGTCTACCTTTATTAATAAAGGATAGTAAATCGCGGAAAGGATAGTTGTAATTGTAAGACTGGATATCGGGTTTTACGTAGCCATTTAACTGCATTGGTATATACACGCGCGCACAGTCTACATTTATTAATGAAGGATGGTAAATCGGCGGAAAGGATAGTAAATAGAGCAAAGGTACGGAAGACGAAAATTGCGCCCGTATGCCCGCGCCATTACGAATTTTAAGGGTCAAAGTGAAAATATTGCGGGAATCCCGCAATTCCGCGCTCTAGGTGCAACACTGTATCTCATATGTGATATCAAAAATTCTGTGATAGGTATGAATGTATTTTATAATGCACTTTGTAGAATTTTACTATATTAACTTAAAAATGTATTTTTTTACAGGCTGTTAGTTAATTTTATTGTTAAGAAACTTATGTTATTATGTCGGTAAATAGCTTTTAGCTAATGTTAAATATGATGTGAAAACTATAAATAAAGTTTCTTGTACCCAATGAGAATTTACCATTTTTTTGGACCACTTAAAGTCGCTAAAATAGGGTAATAACAGGTCCATGAACATTAACAAGGGCCACTATGGCCCTAAATCGCTCACCTGGTAAACCATGGCAAACTTGAGCTATAGTGACCTAGATTATATTGGACTTGACCCACAATCAACCTCAAGAGTGTAAACAAGATTTTCCTATGATGTGACCTAGTGACCTAGTTTTTGACCAGACAAGACCCATATTCAAACTTGACCTAGATATCAATGAGACTATCTATCTATCTATCTATTATCCCATGATAACTATTTATGCCTTTACTAAAAACTGTAAATGTCCCCTTGCCAGTGGCGATCAAAACGTATCTTGAAAGTTTCCACATCCTTCGAGTCAACCACATATTGATCAAGTTCATTCCATAAATCTATCACTCGAGTTGAAAACTGTTTTTGGCAGAAAGTTGATCTATGAAAAGGCTTGTCCAATTTCAGATTATGACCTCTTGTTGATGGTGCATACTGGACAAACTTTTCGAACGAACCGTCATCAATTCCCTTCACAATCTTAAATGTTTGTATGGCGTCTGCTCTCTTTCGGCGATGATCAAGACTAATAATCCAAGAACTGGTAATTCAACTTTCACTTTCGAAATGACGCAGGACCAAATATAGTCAAAAACCTTTCATGAATTGGTACTTTAATTGGCATTTCTCCAGTTTTGTCTTAAGAAATGTTTTGAATAAAATAGTTACACTTAATAGATCTTCATAAGATTCTCAAAGTTGTCATGAAAATGGTTCTCCATCGCCGTTTCTAGAGATCAAAGACCCGCGAAAACCAGTAGTCTGAGACTGATACAATACTGTAGGCCTACGGTGGCTACCCATAAGTACAGTACTAATAATAAATAAAGTCTTTAATTAGTATTTTAATTGTGGCAGGTGAAAACATCATAACATTATTGTACTTACTGGTTTACTAAAGCCATCGTACGAATCACATTTTCTTTTTCTTTTTTTCTCAGAAAACTTCCGAATGACAGAGTTATCGTTCCTAGGGAACTGGTCATTTCGTACCCTCGCCTTTTCGTACCCTATTTTTTGGGTCCATGGAAAAACCCCATACGACTGGCACACTACTGGTATGGCTGCCCATACGTATCCATACGAGTTGAATCTATACTGTAGGGGCTTTTTTATGGGTTTTATTCTATCATATATGATAAATATGATCTTTATGAAGATATTCCATTAAAAAAATTACATTAAATCCCATTATTAATCATATAATATCGATATTTCCAAATACGTATGAATATCCCATACGAGTAAATGACCATACGAGTTGAATCTATACCGTAGGGCCATTTTTATGGGTATTATTCTATCATACATGTTAAATGTGATCATTATGAAGAAATTCCATAAAAAGATTAAATTAAATCCCATTATTAATCATATAATATCGATATTTCCAAATACGTATGAATATCCCATACGAGTAAAAGGGCCAAATACGAGTTGAATCCATACCGTAGGTGAACGTGTGTGGACATAAGTCTATATAAAAAATATATGACCATAATATAAACATATAGCTATATCTTTGGGTTTATTTTAATAATGTATCAAAATTTCCCAAAAATGTCAGAAAAGGCACGAAACTAGTATTTTTCTATTAGAGATAATAATTATAATTTTACACGTTTTAGAAAGTTTTTTTCTCCATTTTCTAATTATGATAAAGATATTCTATTAGGTCTTTTATAAAATATACAAATATTGAACGTGTAACTCAAGCTAAGCTTGTACATTCCAAACACGCTTGATCTCGCCTATGTTTAACACCTTTGCCAATCACTTCCTGTAACACGTGTCGCTTTTAATAACACGTGTCGGTAACAGCACGTGCCCCTAATTGCACTCAGGATACGAGTTTTGGAAGAAAGCTTCCGCCACATCAAATCTTATACCGCCTGTTGCATGCCTAGTATAAGTTGATGCACTCGGGGCTCGGGACGAGAAACCAGCTTTCGTGAGCCCCAAAATTTGGAAAAAAAATGCCGAAATATAAACAAAATACCTAAAAGTGTCCAAAAAGTGTCATAAAATGCTTGTGTGTATTGACCTCACACTCTAAATGGCGCGTGCTCTTTAACCCCATTCACTATAAATTGTCGTCTGCTTTTATATTATAAATTCTTTTTCAAGTAATTTGGACATTTGTCTGATGACGATCCAAACTAGCTGTTTGCACCTAATCGATGTTCTCAGTGTTAAGGAAACAACCTTATAAGAAAAAAGCAATCAATATTTTTATGAGCAAGATGACAGGTAAATACTGTTTAAATTACTGCATTCAACAACATGCTGTATTTTAAAGAACACATGCTTGTAAACTGAACAGAACAGAATTGAACAGAGCAGTTCTGTTCAACAAATGCTTGAAAAATAAATGTCTTCGGTTTCGGTTCCAAACCGACAACGCTTAAATATGTTTGAACACATTCCCGTTAGTGTTATACTTGTGGAAAAAAAGAAATAGATTAAAAATTAACATTTCAACTTTATTAGTGGTCTGTTTTACTATTCTGAATATTAATAAAGAAAGCAGACGACGTTATTTTTGTAAAAAGAAATGCAAAGATTTGGCATGCTTTATTTGCTCTTTTATCTGGGTAATTAAGCACATTGTATATAAGAGTGTGAGAGGTCGATAAACCCAAGTATTTTGTTTGTAAATGAGACTGATTATTTAATGAAGAATGAATCTGAACTGAAAGAGAACAAATGATAAAAGTATGGAAACAAAGCAGCATTACATGTTCATGGGCATCAAAATACGAAATTGTATTAATAAGCAGAAATACATCTTAATTGACATTGACGTACAGAAACAAACGAAGAAAATTTAAGAATAATGATACGGTATTAATAAACAGTTAAACCCCTATATTACCACAGTTGAAAGTTGTTTTAATCTAGTTATATACCTAAATGCATCACTCAATTCGTGGGTTTTTTCGCGCTCTTTCGTTTAACGGTCTTCTTCTCTGTCCAGGTTTTTTTGCCACGCCCACTGCCTTTTGAATAACACTGTACCTACCATCTGCTGAAGAAACAAAATTTACCGCTGCTGCGCGTTTTCTATTGTCCTTTAAGAAAAGCAAAAAATAGTCTTTTTTTTCATCATCGGATTTGCATCGCCAAATTGCATCGGTCACGACATGTTTTTTCCTATCAAAATCTGTCAAGCGGTAATTTCCCGTTTCATGAAGCGCGCTTCTGTAATCCATGAAGTGAAGTTTTGTTACACTGTGAAGTTTTTTTACAAGTTCTGGCATAGTTTTCGGCCTCCAATTTGTGGTTAATTTTACAATGTTGTTAATGGATTCTGCGTTATTGTTTGTCCAAGTTTTAATTTCTTTGCCTATTTGAGGATTGATTACATTGTTCAGAATTTTAGGTTTGAGATGATTGTCATAGTAGTTATGAAAGGCTTGATAATTCTCCGTTTTCTGCATAAGAGCATGTGATTTTTGTTCAAAGTCAAATGACGTGTCTGCTGACAAAAGCCCGTGTTCATTGTTAAAAATGTCTTGGATGATTTCCTCGCGTTCTTTTTTTTCCATGCCAATTTTGTTCTGAAGATGATGGCGGACGTTATCTTTAAGGTGTTTCGTACAGAGTAAACGTTTTGCGCCCGGAAAGACGTGCTCAATCGCTTTCGTCAGAGCTCTTTCGTCATCGCTGCCGAATTCAACATTATCCGAAACTCTCAATTCTAATGTACCTACCTCTTTGTCCAGTTCAGATGCAATGTGCTGTAAGAAGCTCTTATATGTTTTGTAACTCGCGTCTTTGTGTAAGAGTAAAGGACCCATAAAAATTGGATGCGTACCAGTGGTTTTCCGGACAAGCCATTGGTTCTTGTACACTATAATGGTAGCGTAGAATGCACCCAAATTGAAAGTTCTGTCTATACCTAAAGGTTCATCGTGATTGTGATTTAAAAAATGTCTGAGGTCTTCAATTTGCTCTTCTGTGTAACAGATTATAGATGGGACTTGTTCTTTATTATGTATTACAGTTTGTACAAAATGGTTGCTGTTAACCATGCCTATAACGTCTAAAATTTCATCTGCTATATTTGACTTAAGCCGTGTTTTTGTTAGTTCCCCTTTCCTTTCAGCTTTTTTAATATTTCGAATGACGTCAAAATCTCTTACACATGTGGCTGAGTCGTTTGCTTTTAATTCCATGAAAATGTCTCTTGGATTTTTACTACCATCTTTGATTTGCTCTTTTACATGATCTATTGTATCAGGCGCTGTGCGCACGAACGCCGTACTTTCCTTCGAACTCCCATGCGGCAATGGTCGTACGGGTTGCTGTCCTGTGTATTCGTACACAGCAAAATCGGAAAGACCGTCAAAATTGTGCATTTTATGTGTCGAATTACTGGATAGTTCGATATCATCAAAGTCCCTCTTCGCAGCAGTTAATAATCATGATATTTAAATATAACCATATACAGACTGTTCCGTATTACCGACTATCCCTGGCAAATTTTGGTTTCGATTATACTCTGCATGCTTATATTCCTTATAGTGTAGATTCAACTCGTATTTGGTCTGGTTCATATGATCATTGACTCGTATATGGGATATTCATACGTATTTGGAAATATCGATATTATAGGACAAATAATGGGATCTAATCTAATTCCATTTATATGGAATTAATAAATAATGATCATATTTAACATGCATGCATTAGATTCAACTCGCTTGTTGACAATCAACACAGGTAACAGATAACAGTTTGGCGGCACATTAAAGCCAGGCGACTATCACCTTGCGGTTTGTTAAAGGGGATTAGTGGTATGTAATTAAAGGTCTCAGCATGACACCCTCCATGTTTTATAAGTGATTATCGAGTCTAATTGATATTTTGCATCAATGAAATAACCCATCAAAAGGACCGTGTCTCATATTATTTATTGAATAGTATGTATCCTTATCGTAAAAATCTGATCTGCATATACACCAAACTGATTTTATTCTGAATTAATGTTATTATTGCGTTTATTGTCGTTTTTATTATCAGCATTTAGTCAGCATATATTAAAATAAATTATAGATTCTATTCAATTGTGAATTTATTTGTGTTTTCCATACCTTACGAATTGTGTGTGCATTTAAATTTGTGGCCATGTATTATAGATTTAATTCGTATGGGGTTCGGGTTCACATATTTAATCATAGGAATATTATAGGATAAAATGGAATTTACATTAAAACAAAATATTTGGATCTCTAATTATCATATCTATTGTTTCTAATAGAATATCAGCCATATAAATGAACCTTACAGTGTAGATTCAACTCGTTTTTGGCCCTAGTTCATATGGTCATTTACTAGTATGGGATATTCATACGTATTTGGAAATATCGATATTATATGATTAATAATGGGATTTAATTTAATCTTTTTTATGGAATATCTTCATAAAGATCATATTTATCATATATGATAGAATAATACCCATAAAAATGGCCCTACGGTATAGATTCAACTCGTATGGTCATTTACTCGTATGGGATATTCATACGTATTTGGAAATATCGATATTATATGATTAATAATGGGATTTAATGTAATTTTTTTAATGGAATATCTTCATAAAGATCATATTTATCATATATGATAGAATAAAACCCATAAAAAAGCCCCTACAGTATAGATTCAACTCGTATGGATACGTATGGGCAGCCATACCAGTAGTGTGCCAGTAGTGTGCCAGTCGTATGGGGTTTTTCCATGGACCGCTATTTTTGGTCATTTCGTACCCACATTTTTGGTCATTTCGTACCCTTTCAAATTCACTAGTCATTTCGTACCCATATTTTTGGTTATTTCGTACCCTCGAAAAAAAATCTTTTTATTACATATATTTCATAATTTTTACGCAAAATTTAATGAGCTAATATTATAATTATGTTAGATCGGGTCTGCTCAGAAATGAAAAAAAATCTTATTCTGCTGGTTTCATAATTATTTGAACAGTTATCAAATCCAATAGTAACTTCGAATCCATATGTACATTTAATACAAGCTATAGTTCTAACTTAAGTGATGTAGTTAGCAACAACAATCATGTTTAAAATACAGTGCTCCATCTCTAAAACAGCCATACGAAGCTCCTGTTCTTTGGTATCAAGACTTATACACATTTTGAAAGATTATTAGGATTATTGAACAATGGTAACATCTTAGACGAGTCGTTTGTTAACCAGCTCTGTTATAGTAGTGTCATAAGGTTTGAGGTACCAGCACGGAATGTTGCAGAGTGTGCCAGTTTGTGCACAATGAATGAGGACTGCAATAGCGTGATTGTAGTACGGAACATAACCAATGCATGATTTGGTCTTACGATCTACAGTGCATGTCTAGGACATGCTTCTTCCCTTCAAGGTGCACACTTCTACGGACAAGAGGAATTAGGGGATACACCCAACAGGAGACACAAATTGTGGGCGTTGTTTGGAGGGAGTCGTTATCGGAGGGAACTTTGCAAACAGATTGATTCCAGATCAGACGCCGCTTGAATCAAGCTGTTTGTTACTCATTATTATGTTTTTTTATGTCAAAATGTCCATTACGTAACTTTGAGAAAAACAGCAGATGACAATTTTAAGCAGACGACAATTTTAAGCAGACGACATTGCATCCAGACAATGGTGTGTGTCAGTCATGAACCAAAACGTAATTCGACAAGCTATATATAGCGAACAATGATTCTAACCAACAAAGACTAAACATGTCCTTTATCTGCGTTATTTACCCACAAGTCAATACAATTGGACTTCTTTAAAAAAAAAATAAAGAAAAAAGGAAAAAAAGTTTTGATTCGAATGAGACTCGAACCTATGACCTTTTGATTGTTAGTCAACCACACTACCGACTGAGCTATCAGCACTTAGGTAGAATAGTGGTACATGTATGAGCTGGGTGCTGGGATCCTTACACCTTTTATTCATATGCTAATCTAGGACCAGTGGCGATACGGAGTACAAAACGACTGATGTACGTTTTATAATTTTCATTAAAATTAATTCAGATAGCACAGCTAGTATAAGATTGAATGAAGAATTAATTATTATGATATATTTCCACGTAACCATGTGAATTTAAAAGTTTTTGTATTACTTTCAGAATTTATTTTAACTTGCTGAATGTTTCAAATGTTTTATTTAAGATGTCATAAATTTCCCTTCTGCCAATTTCATTGAAAAGTCCAATACTTGCGTTCTTTGAATAGATTCCCGTAAGGGTAATCACTGACGCCTTTGGTGTCATTTGTATTTGTATGCACCGGTCTTGCACCGACGGGGTGAATTACAAGAGCAGCAATCGAGTGCCTGACTATGTCTGTAAGTCACTCGGCTTCTTTGAGTGCTTGGTTATACCTGTAAGTCACTCAGTTTTTTCCTTTGCACCATTCCTTAAAGGGGATAGTGCATCAATGGATAGAAGTCTGACATATGGTCGTCGGATTCTTCCACTTCCAACTAGGCATTACCGGCCTACGGTGATGTAGATGAAGATGTTCGACGACAACATTTATCGAGATTTATAATGGGGGCTTCTCAAAATTACTTCTAACATCGACCATCATCACTAAACCCCATCAGTATGGATCAAAACAAACGAACCTGTAAATCGACATCACCGCACATTCATACCATAATGATTTCAAATGTTCTAAGTTAAATTATATATTTTATAAACGTTGCGCTGTAAATCAGGGCATAACATTAAAAAACCATGTGCAATCAATATCTTTCTTGATCTTGTGAGGCTGTGATGAATGCCTTGTTTCAATAGAATGGCGTATACAGTAGAACTTCTCTAAACTGGTAAAACCTATACATTATATTCATGTAGGTTAAGAGACAGGTGATTGTTTAACTCAGGACGACGACATTATAAAAAGCTCCCAAGCACGAGAGCTTTTTGTTATAGTATTGGTATGCATTTAGTGGCTAATTGTAATGAAAACCAAGCAGCAATAATTGTCTGTCAAGTGTAGCGAAACTCTACTGTACATAATGATAAACTTGTGTGCACGATTAAATTGAGCGTTAAGGCCGCTCCAAATAAACTTACACCGCCTCGTTTCTTGTCCTGTGTCACCTCGCATTATTTCTATTATAAACGCACAGCATTGCAACGGAATAAATGGTATGGTATGGTAAAATTTACACTTGAGGAAAAAGTGTTGATAATGAGAAACTATCATACAGAAACATCCAACATCATGGAGGGACGTCCATTTGATGTGTAAGAAAATCTGAACCCTTAGCGGAGGCAGCAATATGTCAATAGTACCTGTTTATGTGTGCGCGTGCGTAAATGACGCGAAACGAATTAACCCCGTCTACATGTACTAGACGGAGCAGAAAAGGCGATGGAAAAAATCTAAAATAACAAAATATATTCGGTGACTTTTCTTGAAGATGTTTTTAGAGTAGAGTGGTCATGTTTTAACTCATTCACCCATGAAACTTTAAAGAGACAATTCCAGTTTCGAATTAAATCTAGTCCATTTTTGAAGAATTATGATAGATTTTAACAATATTTTACAAAACGACAAACATTATCCTGATCAGAGAGTGATCAGGGTCTAGACTGTTTGCATATATAGGACAAGTGAACTCTTGATAGATATATGATTTGTTAATGACGATAAACTAGTCGCTAGTGTTAATACCTGATGCACGATAATGCCACATACTTGCTTTTGAGTATTCTATATGCCATCTGGTTTTCAGTCTCTGTTACTCTTTCGGTGTCAAATCATTTTGTCTGTAACATTCGCTTTCTACTTCGAAATGTCAAACTGAATATTTTATAAATTTCGTAACACAGACATGATAAGTATGTCAAACAGTTTGGATCCTGATGAGACGCCGAGTTGCTTGGCCTAGCTCTCATCTGGACCCAAATAGTTGCAAAGATATGACCAATTTGCCTTTCACACCGGTAGAGTTAACCCTTTGAACTCCAGTGCCCTTCAGAAGAGTTTATTGCAAAATATGTAGATCCAAATCAGGGGGCTCATATAGTTCTGCATTTTTCTGCTATATTTTCTAATGCTTAACTTCGAATTTGGTGAAAACGAAAACCTTTTTTATATAAAAAAAAAACCTGTTATTCACAATGGATAAGTCCATCATCGATAATTCTATTGTACATTCTGAGACGAAACTATTAACTCCAAATACGACTTTCTGACACCATCAAACTGCTTGGATCCAGATGACATATCGAGAATCTCGGCGTCTCGTCTGGATATATGCTGTTTGATATTTAGACAACGGTTTTACAAATTTTAAGCCGTTCCGGTCAATTTTAAGATTAAAACAGACGACATTTTATCAAGCAGGAGTGCACGACCACGTCCCCAAGAATACAGGGTTGCAATGGCTGCCAAGTTGTCCCGTGACTCCGATGGTGAAGAGCCCCTTCCCCGTAGACGACGATTGGCAGATTTAATACGTGAAATCACGAATGTTATAACGACTTCATTAGAAACAGGCCGTCCCGTTTTCATGAACCTTAATTTTGGAAGTGACTTCGAATTAGTCATGAGAAATTTAAAACTGTAAGTGCCACATTGACAATACTACAGTTTATTCCACTCCCTTAAAATAACCATAAATGTTTGCATGTTTGGCCTATAATTAATAGTCCAAATTGAACGTACTCCTTTTGAGTATCTCCCTGGTATTGGTCAAAAATTGAGTGTCGTCGAACGTCTTCATCTATATCACCGTAGGCCGGTAATGCCTACTAGTACATTCCCAAAATGGTCTGCTTTATTTTTGCGTTCGATTCTCAAAGCTTGCTTAAATCAAACATACATACTTCTTTTAAAGCTTTAGTTTTGAAATACATGTATGTTTGTTCTGAGTAATAATAAAACGTCTCTAATACGACCACTTAATTATGTTAATTATTAGGGTTTTACAATAGTTTGATTGCTTAAAGCAAAGTGACAGTAAAACGAGGAGCTTTCTTAAACTGTCACCTGTCTTTTAAACACTCAATTAGCCTTCTTTTAGTGGTCGTAATAGAGAGGTTTTACTATTTATAGCAATAGATTCGACTGATTACAGTGGAACCTTTGAATCCCGAACACCTATATTATACTTCAAATAAACATTAACTGGCGAGATGCTTTCCGTTGGCGCAGAAATTGAGTGTAACCTACGGACGCCCATTGAGGCCCTTTTGAGATAGAAGTTAGATGGCATTAATTCAAACTTAAGTTCTAATTCCTAAGTTCGAAATGTTGCCGGAACATCTAATATCTAACACCTAAGTTCTAAGTTCGAATTCTTGCCGAAATTGTTGCAGGAACGTCTCAGATCTAAGTTCTAAGTTCGAATTCTTGCCGGGAACATCTAAGATCTAAGTCCTAACACCTAAGTACTAAGTTCGAATTGTTGCCGGGAACATCGAAGAACTACGAATTGTTTGTTAGAACTTAGGTCTTAGAGCTTAGATGTACCGTAAAGGCGGGAAAACGTGGCGCCATATTGCTTTCAACTGCAAAAGAGACAGGAAGATGGTGTAAGCTAAACTTCTATTTGCTTATTTATCTATTTTCCTTACTTACAAGAATTGCGGATATTTAGCTAGTTTGTTTTAAGATTTGGCGATTAGAACCTGTACACAATATAGGGGTTGGGTAAAAACAACCAATGTCATCATCTCCAACAGGTTGGGACAAACTTCAAATGTGGATATTTTAGCCATTTCTAGCTATTAGTGTATATTAAATCACACTCCTATCTTAAAAGCAGATTGCTTCTTCACAGAGGGGGTATTAGGCAGAGAGTACATATGTACAAATATTTTCTGACAATCAACAAATTAAAGGCGTAATTGGAGCCCTCCCCTTCTCGAGAAAAGAAATTGTAACGTAGTGTAAAGTCTTGCTTTTAGCAGATTTAGAATTATAAACTACTGTGATCGTCTAATTGGTGGGGAGGAGTAATACAGTCCTTTCTTAGTTGCAATGGTCTTTATTTACCTGTAATAAACTAGTTTACACATGTGTATACGTCCGTGAGTAAAGAGGCGTGTGCTTGAAACAATTGCAAACTGTCGATCAGAAAACAAATTTTCATACTTTGATCCCGATCAAGATCAGCTGTATATGCTATGACCAGGATAATTTTGCAATTTGTTATAACTGAAATATTTCCTGAACTACAACTGTTTTATCAATTTTTTTTGCTATCCGTTACTCGTACACTTGGAAAATCATAAAGTATGTTGTTGAATAACGATGTAAACATTCATAAAAGTTTTCATTATGTTTATAATTCCTGTTATTTGTATTTTTCAGGATGAACATTCTGCCAAGTAGACGTGTTGAGTGGTCACAGGAGATCATTCTGCTAGAGCAAATACAGCAGATCTAGATCCAAGTGCATTCAGTACATCAGCCAATCGCCAATTGACATTGATAGTCGCATTGCCTTTTTAATAAAAAAGGGACAGATAAATTGAATAAGAATGAATATTGTGTCTTCAAATACAATATTTATGTGTAGCTGTCTGTCATTTTTCAACCCATTATTCCATAAATACTAGGACACGGTGTTGCGCCTGTTATTTATACCTCCAGTGAAAAAAGAGATTCACTTTATACAGTTATAAGTTATTTCAGTAGAAATATTTCTATATTCTAGCAGATGGTAGCTTAAAGCAGGCCGGAAGTATATCAGAGTGTACCTGAAGGTACATTCTGCAATACTCTAACATGCATTTAAGTCATGAGAGTCAACTATCTTCAATATTAGAAACAGGCTATGAAATAAAGAGTTAACCCATTACCCCATATAATACACCTCTTATTTATTCATCCACTGAAGAAAATATTTTCAGTTTATACTATCAACATGAACATGTATCATAATAATTATTTCTATATCAAAGCAGATGATAGCTTAAATCATACTGCAAGTAAAGCAGAGTGTGCATTATGGCACACTCTGCTTTACTTTCAACCTGCTTTAACTATTCTCGTGTCTTTTAATACTACAGTGGAGAAAACGTTATATTCTTTCCCGTTTAAACGCAAACGGAATTACACAACCGCATCACAATAAAACAAAGAAAAAGACAACTTTACGATAAAACTGCCTCTATATGTTAATCTGAGTAGCAAACAATTTGGCGCCTGATCAGACACCGGGCTACCCGGCGTCCTATCTGTCTCCAAACTCTTTGGAATGAAAATTTTATTGTTTTGCGTAAACGCATTATTTGGGAAAGAATATCGTCTTCTCAACAGTAGCAACAGGCTATAGAGTAATGGGTTAAAAGGAATACTAGTCAAACTTTCATATGTCTAACTCAAACGTTTTAGTCGAACATATCAATATTTCAAAGTTCAAATGTTCTAAAGTTTAAACTTTGACATGCTGAAATTTTATAATTCTAAATCGAGTTCAAATTAATGTTTCGGGGGTAAACACAAGTAATTTTGACTTAAATGAGATTGAGATACCAAGGTTCAACTGTATGTCATTTACCCACTAAAGGACCCAAAACATGTTGGTTTTTTAGCTCACCTGAGCACGTTGTGCTCAATGTGAGCTTTTGTGATCTATCTTTGTCCGGCGTCGTGTGTCAACAAATTTCTGCAAACATCTTCTTCTTCAAAACCACATGCCTGATTGCAACCAAACTTCACAGGGATGTTCCTTGGCTCAAGCTCTTTCAAAGTTGTTCAAAGAATTCGAAACAATACAGAACTCTGGTTGCCATGGCAACAAAGTGAAAAAATAAGGAAATTTAAAAAAAAATCTTCTTGTCAAAACCACAAGGGCCAGAGCATAGATATTTGGCACATAGCATCATCTATAGATCCTCTATCAAGCTTGTTCAAAGTTTGATCCTGGGGTAAAAATTGGCCCCGCCCCGGGGGTCACCGTTTTACAAAGAGTTATATAGTGAGAAGTTCAAACATATTTTTCTCTAAAACCAATATGGCCAGCTCTTTTATATTTGGCAATGTGTAACGTCTAGAGGTCCTTCACATATGTTGACGAATTGGTTCCGGTCTGTTGAATATCTGGGCCACTGGAGCTAAAAAATATGTTCATTCAATGAAAACTTTAAAAATCTTCTTGTCTGAAACCAACATCAACTAAGCTTAGGTATTTTGCACATAGCATCGTATACAGGTTCTCTTTCAAAGTTGTTCAAATTTTGTCCCTGGGGCCAAAATTGGTCCCGCCCCTGGTGTCGCCGTTTTACGTAGAGTTATAATAGTTAAATGTTTAAACACTTTTTTCTCTGAAACCATTATGACCAAAGCTTTGATATTTGGCATGGTGTATTGTCTAAAGGTCCTTTACATATGTTGACGAAATGGTTTCGGTTTGTTGAATATCTGGGTCACTGGAGCTAAAAATAGATTTTTTTCAATGAAATAGATTTTTTTTTTCAAAGAAAACTTTAAAAATATTCTTGTCTACAACCAAAATACACTGAGCTTAGATATTTTGCACATAGCATCGTATACAGGTTCTCTATCAAAATTTTTCAAATTTTGCCCCTGGGTCAAAATGGCCCAAAATGGCTCTTTGGGGTCTACATTTTGTGCAAATTGTCAAAAGGAGGCATTGTAAGGTAAAGGGTTGAAAAGAGATTTATTTAAACTTTGTTAAACTAACAAAAGGGCGTTTAGGACATAAAAGGATCCTAAAGTCGTCTGAAATCGTTACCGTAAGATCGCTATATAATTGATACAGTATAGTCGCTATAATCATTTAGATCACCATGTAGTCTGATTCAATAAACAATACAGTTTCAGTTTCATCAGTGCAGTACTTTGAACGTGGATATTTTATTAAATCTCACAGCTATTGTGGTTGTACTGCTATCTAAATAAGAGTACATAATTTTCTCAAGTTTTAACGCCCGATTAGATGTCAGGATGTGTATAAACTGCGTATATGACACGTTTGTAAACACGGCCTTGTGTAAACATTGCCAGGTATTAATTGAAATAATGGAAATATTTTGTTTGGAAAGCTTGATAACGGAACAATGACAGTCAGGTAAATATCTTAAATCAATGCACAATATAATGTACGTTTGCTTTTCTTAGTGATCTACTTAGAAAACAAGGAAAACAGATGAAAACACCTACCGTACACGTCAGCGTGTCGCACTGAATCGATTGACTCCTTACAATCTAATCGCAAAATCTAGTCATTGTACAGTTCGTTTATACACTGTGTTTAAGCGTCAACATAATACGCCCGTCACATATTGTCGTAATGTACAGTAGTGATATTATATTTTAAACAAACTCTCTCGTTTTATTTCTGCTGAAATCAAACAGAAAAATCATAACTGTTGTTATCTAAGTATTTTATTGCTAGCACTTTCGAACGACGTTGAACTAAACCCAGGCCCAAAACCTCCAAAGTATCCCTGTGGTAACTGTGGCAAGGCCGTTAAACATGGTCAAGCTGCTCTGTCGTCTCCCAATATTGAATTATCTCCCTTCTTCAAAAAATACAAAACATTTTTTTCCGGAGTATATCTCTTGACTCCTACATCGTAAGTCAATGGAACTTGATACAGTGATAGCTGATGACATAAGGAGGTGCAGTACACAAGAACCATGACTCTGTCATTTCCCAATATTTAATTATCTTCCCTTTTCTATTTAAAAAAAATCAAATTTTGTCTGGAGTATATATCTCCTGAGCATTGCATTGTAAGTTGATGAAACTTGATACAGTGATACGAGATGACAAAGGGAGTGCTGTACTCAAGAACCATAACTCTGCCATCTCCCAATATTGAATTATCTCCCTATTTCTACATAAAAAAAATTAAAAAATCAAATTTTCTGCCGCACTATAACTTGATGAAACTTGATACTGTACGTGTTAGAGGATGACAAAAAGAAGTGTAGTACACAATAATTTCAACTCTGTCATCTCCAAATATTGAATTGCCTCCCTTTTTTTTTGTCTGAAGCATATCTCCTGAACGTTACATCGTAAGTTGATGAAACTTGATACTGTGTTCACCTACTAAACATGCTATACCTTGGGCTTTTTCTTTGTGGGCAGCATCCATCGTTGGGAACGATATTCTTGTTTTAGCTGTTGGAACTGCAGTATTGTTTTATTTAAACTTGATACATTGGTTGGCATCCGTTTCATTTTGAATTAGAGCTTTTATGCTAGTTGCACATATGTGTTACCGGTAGTAATAATATTTTCATGTGTTTCTAAGTTGAGTTTATTCTTAGATTTATTGATTGATTGTATAAGATCATTATATTCAATGAAATTTCTTCAATTTTCCAAAATCAACTTTCTTTATCTATTACACCTGCAAAGAAATTAGTACATACACAAAAAGACACACACTCTAGTTATTATTTTTTTAAACTTTATTTACATGAGTAATCTAGCACAGAATGAGATACAGAATGAAAGTTCAACAAAGTAATGTTTATCATATAATTTTGATCAAAATGATGTGAAACATCAATTTGTAGATAATCGTATTGAAAAAGCAAGTTGGAACCTGGTTTTGCAAGTAGAAAATATGGGCACTTGCAAAAAAATGCAAGTGGGAAAAAATCTAAAGTTTAAGCCCTGCAAGCAATACGTACTTTGTCTTTAACTGAGGTAAGCTCACTGGTCGATAGTTGCTGGCACAGGATTTGTTCCCCTTTTTATATACATTGTGTACGGCACTGCTCATGGATGCACCGTTCCATTCTTTTCTCAGATAGTGGTTTGTTAAATATAATGATAAGTTGTACAATTAACTGTTGTCTTAGTACTCTAATAATTTTCGGACGTATTTCGTCCATACCTGGCGGTTATTTGGGTTTAATGCTGTTAGAGCTTTAAGAATGTCATGTTCCGTTATTCTTAATGTGGGGTTTGACTTGCTTTTCTTGTCCATGGGCTTTGTGCGGCGTCTTGTGGCTCTTTCTAGATATTACTGTACAGTGTTCCCTCTCCACAACGACACCGAATGGGAGATGCAACATGTGTGTTTTTAGGAGGGAGTCGTTATAGGGAGGGAACATTAAGATTTGGCTTACATTTGCAAACAGCTTGAACCCAGATCAGACGCCGCGTCACGCGGCGTCTGATCTGGATTCAAGCTTATTGTCACTCGTCATTACATTTATTATATCAAAATGTCCACTCTAAGACAAAACAGCAGACGCCAATTTTAAGCAGACGATATTGCAGCAGTAAAAACGTTAGATATTATTGTCCGGTTTAGGGAACTGCGACAAGGGTTGTTGTAGGGAGGGAGTCGTTGTTGTGAGGGCCGCAATAGGGAGGGAACACTGTACTAAAATACTTGCCTAATACTTCTGCCGTCGATTGGTTATCTACAACTTTATGCGAATTTAGGTCCAAGGGATCAGTACACTTTTGAGAATGCATTTATTTGCATATCCTTTGGGGCTTGTTTAGCGTCAATTGATATAATTTCTTCGTATGACTACCTATCTCTTCTTACTAATTTTGTGACTATTTCTGGTACTATTGTATGTTTCCTAACTTTCGGATTTTTAGTTTGTACAAACTTTCTGGACAATGTATATTTTTGTTTTGATCAATTCTGTTGTTGTTGTTGTTTTGTCCAATCAGAGTCTTATCATCTGTGTTTGAAACTGTACATATTTGGACATGATTATCCTCAATAAGCCTTATTTGCCCTTAAACAATTTGCCATATATGATTGACATCATTTTGACTGTCACATAATTTTTCCACCCAGTTTACATGTTCTGTTGTGATCTTGGGTCTTTAATTAATCCGTCAATACGTCCTGGTTAATGCATCAAATATTATTGCATGCTAAAGCATGCAATAATATTTTATGAATTAACTAGCTTGTCACCACCTGACCCCTTAGAAACATAATCTATATACCAATTAAATGTTCTGGTGAAAATCCGCTACACGTATAGATACGCCCGGCATAGCCTTAATTAAAGCGACTCGCAACCGGATGGTGTACTTGTCAAAATAAAATAAAATACTCAAATAAAAGCAAATTTGTGGCATTATTTGGCTTCTGACATTAAAAAAATATGATCAGTCCAAAAAAAGTCTCAAGAATCGTCACCGAATCTTAGTTTTTTTTAGATATATTCCATCTGTTTTCAATAGCGTCAGCTGACGGTTTTGCTGTTGTTGTTGCTTCTCTACACGGGCTCTGACATAAACCGGAGCCGAATAATGTAGTATTAAGCTCTACCAGTGAAGTACGTTAATTCGCTACCATATGTATAGAGAGCGTCCGTGGTCGAGGCAGTAAAGGCGTGTCCTCATTTTTCTTGTTTGTCTCCGCAATGGAGGGTCACGGGTTCGAATCCCACCAGAGCTTCTTCTTTCCTTTTTTTTGGAAATGCATTTTTTAACAGAATTTATTATCCTAAACTAAATCTTACCCATTTATATAATCATTTGACATATATTTACAAATTACCATTTTTAATGCTAAATCCGGTTGCGAGCCTCTTTAATGAGCATTGTCAGTTCTTTGATAAGATGAAACAATGTGTTAACACAAATGAAACTATTTATCTTTTCTTAAAAAGTCTATATTGTAGTTACCAATAGGGTGTATCTGGATCTACAGCTCTTTTATTTGAATTTAATCTGGTTGCAACCTGTTTTTGAAGAGCATCATTATTTCTGTGAGAAATTACAAACACATGCATTCAGTAAGACATCTAGCAGACTGCAAATGCCAGTAAAAAATGTCCTAGTACAATATGGGAAGAGAAAGTAACCCGATACCAGGCTTTCTGTAGGATTCAGATATATATGGCTCTTATCAAAATGGATTTCAACCATCCGAAAAATTACTTGGTCCTCTTCTGACCATATAAAGTTGTCAGTCTAATCTGAATTTAATTACTATTTCATTAAGAGGTCAGATAACCATAATTTGTGCAATATAGAAATATATCAGTCCACCAGCTTATCACTCACTGTTTGAAATTATTGCATATATGGTGACAATGGATTGAATCACAGGTACTTGACACATACTTTATTATATCTATTAATACGACCAATGATATGAGTTATTCAAATGTACATGTTTATAGCTAGTCTATATCCGGGACCCTATATTTTCCCGCCATATACTGATCGCGGACAGTCTGTAATAATACAACACATCTTCGATTCAATCCACAGGTACTTGACACATACTTTATTATCTATTAACACCCCCCCCCCCCTTTTTTTAAATTTTTTTTTTTTTTTTTTACTATACTTCTATTATAGATACAAGGTAAACAGCGCAATTCAACACCTAGTCTTTACTATCGACTTAAACTGATGCTAAAATAAACTAGATCGCCGATATTCTCTTGTGGTACCCTCGGGAAATGACTAATTTATCAATATCTACTTTTTATTTCATCAAATTCCGTCAAATAACGCCACAGTATGTGAATTATAACGAAAAACTATGCTTTTAATAGGGCATGATTTTATTAGATTTTTTATTTTATGAAAAAAAAGTAAAAAAGTTTGAAAATGAAATAGTTCTAGAATTAAACTTTTTCTTATATTCTACCAAATGAAAGCCAATGCTAAGTCAGTTCAAAATATGAAAAGAAATTGAAAGGTCAGTGTTGAAAAGTTTGAGTCATTAAAGTAAAAAGAGTTATCTCCCCTTACAAAATTTACAAAAAACTACAATATCGATGATATTTAGAGCTTTATAAATTTCACATTTGGTGTCTGTTTTCTCTTAAATTAGTTTTTGTATGAAGAAATACTACCATAGATAGGAAATAAATAACAGAAAACCAAATTATCATATTTGTTTTCATTTAAAATGGATTTTATTGAAGTGGGCTGTTTGAAAAGGACAAAATAAGAGAAAGTGGGTGGGGTAATTTTTACATGGCCATGGAGCCAACTGTTGTTCACCAAAATGTACACTTTTTCTATTTTTTCATGCATCTTAAATAGCTCTTCAATACAAAACCATCATAAAGTGTTTTCATATGCTTTGAAAATTTCTTAAATTCATGACATTGATACACCCTTAAAACAGTCGTAATGCTCCCTATTTTTATATACGCATATAATGCCAGGTGATCTGGATTCATTCGATTGATTGAGAGGGTCTTCATGTTTGTTTTATCTAGTGACACTAATCACGCGGTCACGTGACTAAATCAACGCTCGATTTTAGGGTTTGACAACATTTTGTCAACGGAAAACATCAAGTGGTGATTCGAATGGACTTTGTTGACAACTATTCCAACTAACGCGATAGTTGTCCTGATTCGAATACGACCAATATTACATCTCCCTTCTTTTAATAAAAGATTAAATAAAACGTTATTTAATTAAATTTTGAAAAGCAATGGTGATGAGTAATCAACGCAATACATGTGAAATATATAATCTGATGAACAGTAAGTTTCTCTAAATGCGTTTAAAATTTCCAATGTACAGTGATCTAAAGCTTAACAAAGTCCATTGTCCTGAACATGTGTTCATAATTGGTTAACATTTACTATGGAATTTTACTACGAGATAAACAATTCTCACGCTCAATTTCACATCTCCTTAATTAGCCGGGAAGTTGGTTTCACAGTACGCCCTTTCATTTTTTATCATTGTAGGTCATTTGCTTTGACTCATTTGTTTTAGGCTGGCTACAAGTTTCTGCATGGCTGATGCAGAACATTTGGGAAACTTTCGGATAAGTCGTGAAATTTGTC
The DNA here is from genome assembly GCA_922989275.2 of Gari tellinella. Classification (NCBI taxonomy): domain Eukaryota; kingdom Metazoa; phylum Mollusca; class Bivalvia; order Cardiida; family Psammobiidae; genus Gari; species Gari tellinella. Next base: position 45,803,210 of record OV277856.1, read on the forward strand.
TTTTGTACTCATTAGAAAACGTCTGTTTCGTCTGTATATACAACCATTTTCAGTTTGCACTGTATATGATCTGTCATTGTTAGAATTCAGCACTTTTGCTTTAACCCATTTCTTTTTCATTTAGATCCTGATCATTTGTCCTTTGTCAAGTGGTGGTTGTAGCTTAGCCTGTCGATCATAGTATGTATTTTGTGTCGCACGCGACTGCTTCATTTTGTCTTGCACAGCCTGTGTGTTTACCGTCTGTGGTTTTAATAGCGGTTTTGCTGTTGGAATAATTGACCGTAGCCTTCGGGACATGAGAAGTTGTGATGGAGAATAGCCACATTCAAGCGGACAATTTCTGTATTCAAGAATGGCTATACATGTATATGTGTCCCTACTGTCAGGTTTAGCTTTCGTCAACAGTCGTTTAGCTGTCTGTACGGTCTTTTCTGCGAGGCAATTCGACTGTGGATACAAGGGGCTTGAGGTTGTATGATCAAACCCCCATTCTCTAGCAAATGTAGAGAATTGATCGGAAGAAAATTGAGGTACATTGTCACTGACAAGCTTCAGGCAAATACCATATCTAGCAAAGTGTGTCTTAAGCTTTCGTATGACCGTCAGACTTTTTGTGTTCGGTAGTCTGTCAATCTCAAAGAATCTAGAGTAGTAGTCAACAGTAATCAGATAATCGTCACTGTCAAGTGTGAAAATGTCCGTTGCTACAATTTGCCAAGGTTGTTCTGGAACCTGGTGAGGTTTCATAGGTTCCTTGGTATTTGAATACCTGTGTGTCAAGCAGATGGCACACCTTTGTATCATATCAGAGATGTCATTTGACATACCAGGCCAAAACATGACGTCTCTTGCACGGCTGTTGCACTTTGCAATGCCTAGATGTCCTGCATGAATTTTGTCTAGCATAGTCTGTCTCATTTCAGGAGGAATGACAATTTTCTCGCCTTTCATTATTATGCCGTCTATGACAGAAAGTTCGTCTTTGTTATTCCAGTATTGCACTATAGTGGAATGGCAATCAGTCCGTTTGTCTGGCCATCCGTCCAAAATGACCTGTTTGAGAGTACACATATGGGTGTCATTTTTAGTCGAGACTCGAACCTCGTCCAGCCGTTGGTCACTCATGTTGGGGCTCGGCGCAACAGAGTGGATCTGGAAGTCAAGTCCGTCCAACAAGTCGGGGTATGTGTCTTTTACATAATACCTAGATAGAGTGTCTGCAACAGGAATGGATTTCCCAGGCAAATGTTTGACCTCCATGTCGTAAGCTTGCAGTTGCAAAAGCATACGCTGTAACCTTGCTAGGTTGTGGTCTGTACTAGTACATGTCGTCCATATACGTAGTGGTGAAACCGTTTGCATCCAAATAGGATTGCAAGCATTTCTTTTTCTATTTGTGCATATCCTATCTCTGTAGGGGTCAAGGATTTCGACGCATATACAACGGTTTTGCCGTCCTGCAAAATGCATGCACCCAATCCGTGTTTCGAACTGTCAACTTGTAATGTCGCAGGTTTGCTATTGTCAAGATATGCCAATACAAGGCTTTCTGTCAACGCCTACTTGGCCTTATCAAACGCTTTGTCATGTTATCTGTCCAACCGGAAGTGATTGTCGCTTTTGATAAGCGCTCGCAGAGGATTTGTCAATTCAGCCAAATTTGATGAAAATTTGCTGAGGTATGTGACCATCCCTAACAGGGCTTCAAGCTTTGCACGTGATTTAGGGGCTTTCATCTGATGAATTGTCGTCACTTTGTTGGGGCCAGGTTTCAGTCCGTCAGCTGTAAGGACATGACCAAAATACGGAACTTCCGTAATTACTATCTTTGACTTGTCAGGGTTAAGTCTGATCCACTTTTCTCTACAACGTGTCAATACGTTGCGCAAATTAATGCCATGCTCCTGTCGAGTCTGTCCGTGGACAAGTATGTCGTCAACTATGGGAGACGTAGGAAGCGGTAACGTCCTTGAGGACTCCCAAACGTACATAAGTACAACGATTCCTCAGTGAGCTCAATGCTCCAGTAACCTGGTTTTGCGTCTAGCACAGAAAAATGGCGGGAATCAGCTATATCAGAGGTTACCTCATCAAGCGTTCTCATTGGATAATGGGGACGTAACAATGCGTCATTCAAGTGCTTGGGGTCTATGCATATGCGCAGTATGTCTGAATTCGGTTTCTCTACGCAGACGAAAGAATTGACCCAGTCTGTTGGCTCAGTGACCTTGCAAATAATGGCGGCTTTTTCCATTCTGTCCAATTCTTGTCTGAGTCTGTCTTTTAATGCATACGGTATAGACTAGTACACGCCTTGTGGGGTTAGCGACTGGTATTGCATCCGGTTTAAGGTGAAGTTTGTACTTCCCTGGGAGGAGACCTATGCCTTGAAAAAGGTCTTTGAACTCTGTCAATATGTCTTGTTTCGTACATGTCTGGTCTACAGAGTATGTCAGTTTGATCATTTCCATTTCAATGGATGTAGATAATGAAAGTAAGGGTTGAGCTTTCGTGTCGACGACATAGAACTGTGCCGTAACCTGTTTTTCTTTGTATCTACATGGCAAGTATGTAGTACATGTACCTAATATTTTGAGAGAATCGCCTGAATTGGACAATTTGTGTGAAGCTTTGGATAGGGTGCCATGAACATGCAGCGACCTGTAAACATTATTTGGCAAAATGTTAACCATTGAGCCTGTATCAATTTTGAATTGTACAGGTTCACTGGTCTGACCTATCAAAAGAGTAGCATGGGCCTGTGAAACCAACTCACCTGCGGTATTCACGGTGTCCACATAAAATCCATCGTCTTCTGAATTGGATTCCTCACTCACTCTTAATTCGTTCACACCTTTAGTAACATTTGTCCTACACATTGATGCAAAATGATTCCACTTTGTGCATGCATGGTACTGTTTTCCCTTCACGGAACACTTGTACGTCTTGGAATGTTTATTTCCACAGTTTCCACACTTTGGTAATCATGTCCCTTTTTGTCACGCTGTGTATGTATGTATATCTCTGTCTTGCCGGTTGGCTCTTCCCTGTGGCTCTTGATTGTCGTCTCACGTCGTCCACCGTCGCTGACGTCGCACCGTCTGCGAACGCGGTCATTGACCTTAGTTGCTCCCTCGAATACTCGAAGTTCTGGGCGGTTTGAATAGCTTTATCCAAAGTTAATTTCTCGCCCTCATTGCAGGGCTGCCATTTCTCCGAATTTTTCCTAAATCTTCGGATTTTTTCCCAGTACACGGTAGCTCAAAGCAGGCTTAAAGTAAAGCAGAATGCGCCTTAAAGGGACTCGCAACCGGATGGTGTTTTTGTCAAAATAAAATAAAATACTCAAATAAAAGCAAATTTGTGGCATTATTTGGCTTTTGACATTAAAAAAATATGATCAGTCCAAAAAACGTCTCAAGAATCGTCACCGAATCTTAGTTTTTTAGATATTTTGCATCGTTTTTCCATAGCGTTAGCTAACGGTATAGTTGTTGTTGTGCTTCTCTACACGGGGTCAGACATAAACCCGAGCCGAATAATGTTCTATTAATAGCTATCATTGAAGTACGTTAATTCGCTACCATATATATAGAGAGCGTCCGTAGCCGAGGGCGTAAAGGCGATGCCTTATTTTTCATTTTTGTCTCCGCATGGATGGTCACGGGTTCGAATCCCACCAGAGCCTCTTCTTTTCTTTTTTTTGGAAATGCATTTTTTAACAGAATTTATTATCCTAAACTAAATTTTACCCATTTATATAAGCATTTGACATATATTTACAAATTACTATTTTTAATGCTTGATCCGGTTGCGAGCCTCTTTAAGGCGCATTCTGCTTTACTTGCAGTCTGCCGTGAGTTGTCGCATGTCAACAAAACTAGAAACAGGCGATGGGGTAAAGGTACGATTTCGTAAAATCGCACTTGAAAAATGCAAATTTCGAAATCTTAGGATTTTTCACGTCAACTTATGGCAGCCCTGTCATTGATTAGTTTCTCCCTTAATTTACCGGAGGATGTGCCAAAGACAATCCTGTCCCTTATCATGTTATCCGTGTCTGTGAATTTACAGTCTTTGGCTGCAAGCCGGAATTTTGTAACGAACGATTCTATGCCTTCGGCACCCTGTGTGATATTGTTAAACTTGAACCGCGCAAATACCGGGTTCAATTTAGGCTGTACATATTCCTTAAACTTTTTGTACAGGTTTTCAGGGTTTTTTGCCTCTTCTTCGGTCAATTGCCATGTTTGGCGAATGTCCCTTCCTTTATCCCCGATCCATAAGAGAATGTAGGATACTTTCTCTACGGGTTCTTTGTGATTCAGAGGCCCTGTGAACACGAGCTTTGCGTGTCTTTCAAATTTGTCCCATGCCTCTGGGAGGTTGCTACTTTCCCAGTCCATTTTGGGAATAGTTATTCCGTATAACTCCATAACTAGATCTAGAACGTTGAATAAAAACTTAAATAGTTAAAACAAGTTCCTCAAACGTGTTAAAACACTTCTGGCACCATGTTGTGATCTTGGGTCTTTAATTAATCCGTCAATAATGGATTGAATCGAAGATGTAAGACAGTGTGTTGTTAACAGTTCAGTTTATTATTACAGACTGTCCGCGCTCAGTATTTGGCGGGAAAATATAGGGTCCCAGCTATAGACTAGCTATAAACATGTACATTTGAATTAGTTCATGGCTTAGTTCCTCTCTTATACATGATCAAGGTTAATATTGTTGTTGCTTTCCCTATTTTTCACAGTTTTCGTGACTGCACTACTTACGTAATTAAAAATGATAATAAAGTGATCACTTTTCCAAGCGTACTCTGATTCTCAATGCCTTCCATTGCAAACTCATCTGACGTGATTATGAGATCAAGTATGTTTGGCTCGTCGTTGTCTATCCACCTAATGGGCTTATTTATATGTTGGAACAAGAACCTATCTTGGAGAAAGCCAACTTTCTTTTTCAATTGAATTATCTTTATGTGTAGTTTGGAGGTCCTCCTCTAGGTTTTGATAGTTTAAGTCTCTTATTACTAAAATGGTAACATTTCATCTCGGTTGTAAATTCAACGAGAGCGGAGTTCCCTAAGATTTCTATTTTTTCTCCCAAACTCTGAACACTAGATCATCGGTGTATCAGACCTACGAGTAGGGTACCAAGAAGGTCTTTTTATGTTAATTTCGTTATGGACCCCTAGTTTCCAATGACCGCCAGTCAAGATGGACTTACATATCACCAAGACTGCAAAAATTTTGTTACAAATATGGCTGCCTTCCTTTAGAATATTTCAATCCCGTCTGTATCTGACTTGGTATGAGAGTCCCAAGAAGAGCAGACGTATTCCAGTGTTGGTCTGACAATGGTATTGTATGCCATCTCTTTGGTGCAGCTTGAGCCTATCTTATATTACCCTGCAGACAGCCAAATGTGGAGTTTGCTTGCTTAAGATGTTTGCAATGTTTCCATCCGATTTTTTGGGGGGATTATATGGTTATGCCCAGGTAACTTAGCCTTATCAACAAGCTGCAATTAAGTGTTTGCCATTTATAGTGTGTGGGTATTATTGATTTTTTTGTAGTAATCGAAAGGAAATTGCATTTTCTGGGTGGAATAACATTTTCCATGTTGTTTTTTCCCATGCTGAAAGCTTATCTAGGTCTTGTAGAATTTGAAGGGAATCAGATAGACATGTAATGGTTAAACAGGCAATAGTAGTGTCGGCAAACAGGCGGGTAGCGGAATTAAGGCCAACATGGATGTCGTTTTTAAATATGGAATAAAAAGAGTGACGGGCCTAATTAAGATATAGCATTGTAGAACAACAGACTTTGACATTGACATAGACAGATCATTCGCCTTCTACAATAACAGCTTGTTTCTTTTCTGAAAGGAATTTTCAATCCATGTGATGGCCATAGTATTTGAGTATGTGACAGAGAAGTGAGTGACAAACCTTATCAAAAGACTTGGAAAAGTCCATTATCATTGATTCTCATACATCAGACCCTTCTCATATTTCCAGAAGCCTCACACATACAAGCCAGTATACACCAGTCTGTTATCCGTGGTCTAAGTTTGAAGTTATATAATCTAAAAAGTCTATAAGTTGGGATTTGCATTGATCGTTTCTGTCTTGAAGAGTACTATATAGAATCATACCCGGTCAGATTCATTTGAAATATTTTCGTGAAACATTTCGTGTCAATTTATCCAATCAGTATAGATAGATAGATAGATAGATTAGATAGATAGATAGATAGATAGATAGATAGATAGTATAGATAGATAGATAGATAGATAGATTAGATAGATAGATAGATAGATAGATAGATAGATAGATAGATAGATGGATGGATGGGATGGGATGGGATGGATGGATGGATAGAGAGAGAGAGAGAGAGAGAGAGAGAGAGAGATAGATAGATAGATAGATAGATAGATAGATAGATAGATAGATAGATAGATAGATAGATAGATAGATAGATAGATAGATAGATTGGGTAGGTAGGCAGGTGTAGGGTAGGGTCGCGTAGGGTAGTGTAGGTAGGCAGGCAGGCAGGCAGACAGACAGACAGACAGGCAGTAATTATAACAAAACAAAAATACAACAGCTAAATTTTATTGGATTTAGTTTTTACTTTTAATTATTTTGACTTCTGCGATCCCTTTAATTTTATTTTCCTACAAAATTTATTTTATATTGCGTGTTTTCCTTTCAATTACGCCATTGTTGTTGTTGTTGTTGTGTTTGTAGATTCCTCCGTTGACTTGTCGGAGCACCCAGGACTTGGTAAGTCCTGGTAATTATGGCGTTCTCACTAATAAAGTTCAGAGATGAAGCAAATAAGTTCAAAGAGCCTTATGCCAAGGCTTACGGGTCCGTGTATTAGCGGCCAGAAATCACATGTTAATATTAGCTTCACACACGTCTGCCTTGGCTACGAATTATAGCTGAAAACTAATATTGCATGCACATGTATAGTCTATTCTTAGGGCTCACAAAAGAAACACGTCCGTTCAGCAGGTATGGCAAGAAAACACCTGGAACTAAGTGGAAGTCCTACCTGACTTCTTAAGTCTATTATAGTTCAAAATTAAACAAATAAGTTCAAAGAGCCTTGTGCCAAGGCTTACAGGTCCATGTAATGTGCCAAACAAATTTATTCCGTGTTTTATACAAACCCCAATAATAGGGTACGAAATTGCAATGGTACGAATTTACCAGTTTTCTCATTTGGGGACGAAAAGATCAACGGGCGTGCTCTGTTTTTAAGCAAAATGACAACATATGATGTTCACGTATATATTTATGACCTGTCTAGAGGGGTTGCAAGAGCCATGTCACCAGTATTTCTAGGTAGATTTTTTAGAAATAGTCAGATACTCTTTTGTAACTAGTTTTCGCGACCATGAATAGACACATTTCATAGAACATTTCCGAAAGATATAAATTACGTTATGTGATGATCAGAGAATCATTGCTCATCTATCTACATCTACGGGGTTACTCCCTACTATCAATTGCTGATAATGACAGGGAGGTCGGGGGACAGTGTTAAAATAAAAGCGACTGCTATTTCCAAGTAGTCACAAACAGTGCAAAACAGTGCAGTAAACAGACAATTTAATAAAAACAGTTATGGTTCACCCAATTACCGGTGATCTAAGGATTCGTCTGACTATTTCTCATCAATTAATAAGGTTTTTAACTAAAAAATATATTAAACATATAAAGTAAACATTTCTTTATGATTTTCAGCTTTAATATATAAATACACCCATAATTTGACATAATTAATCATAGTCAACTGTAGCGAGTGCACCGCCATGTTTGTTTTGGTTACTCGTCCTATTATCGGTGATGAGGTAAAATGACACCCGGAACAATTTTCAGGTATCGGCTTGAACTTCTATCAAACATTATTAAGAAAGGCTATCTGTTAACATAATTTTTAACTGAAAAGTTGTAATATTTTCCGTCACATTTTTTCACAGTGGGGGCAATGGAATATGTCACATTATACAAATGGGTTAAATGGTTTTATATGGGGAGAAAATGATTTATAAAAAAAAATGCACACTTTCCCTTTAGGAAAGTTTTTTTTGCTTTATACACATTAGTCTTGAGCAGCAGCCGAAAGATAAACGGAAGTTACATTCTGACACATGCGCATAGCGGCGCTATGCGGAATACTCGGAAATCACTGGTAATAGGATGTCCACGGTAAACGGGTCAATGGCGGTAAGTGATTAGGGTTTGAAAGAGCAGAGGCTAGCAGCTCATTTTGCAGTCATACATTTCCTCTGTTATACCTTTAATATTGGCATCATATCATGTTGTTGTTGTTTTTTTTTTTACATTTTTCAGTTTCAGCTAGATTAATTTATCATGCGTCCTCATTATTTCTATTTAATACTTCTACGCCATCAATTCTGATGATTATGAGAAGGGGCACTTTTTAGGTGCACCATTGGGACTGTACCTGGCCGGTTACTTTATCCTGACACCAACGAACCACAGGGAGCCAGAACGTAGGGGGTATTTGTGGCCTTAAATGACCCCAAAAAAATAAAAATAAATTATATGAGTATATATCATAGACAAGGGGTTGAACTCTCAAGAGGGCCATTTCACTACCTCCCATGATAAACACGTCATATTTTGTACACGTTTTGATCAATTCAACTACATTCAACAGTTTCAAGTACCTAAATAGTCACGCTAATGATAACCGTTTACTTTTATCCTGCAATTGTACTTGGTCTCGAAAAAAAAATCAAAATCCGACCCGAACGATGCCTATTTTGCGAGGTCGGCAGCACTGGTGCAATCGTCATTTTCAAGACTGAACAGCAACACAACGCCATGCAGGGGAGAAACGGGCGCATGCAATCAATAAACGAACATATTACATGCAACTTACCCGCATTAACCGTCCGCAAAACGCACTCATTAAATCCACCAATTTCGCTCACTTTCTGTTTGAACAGTCAAATATCTACAGCTGACCTCCATATTCAATCACGTGACCGCAGATACGGCCATAGGTTACGGAACACCAAATAGACCGGAAATGCTATGTACTGTTTTTTTGCTTTTGATGTACTACACAGGTGCGAGCGAATAGATACCTTAAGACATTTCAGTTATCCTAGAAGGGGTTTATGTAGAAATTATGTGGTTTGAAGTGACATCTCCCTGTTTCAGTCGGACCCTCTGTCAAAAGGTAGCAAAACACCAGTCATGTCATTGAAGTCATGATATTTTTCTTAGATAACACATGACCCCCTGTTTTTAGCTCACCTGAGCCAAAGGCTCAAGGTGAGCTATTGGGATGGCCCTGTGTCCGGCGTCCTGCGTCGTTAGTCGTCCGTCGTCGTTAACAATTGCTTCAAATGACATCTCCTCCTATACCGCTTGACAGAATTCAACCAAACTTTACAGAAATGTTCCTTGGGTCAAGCTCTTTCAAATTTGTTCAAAGAATTAAAAACAATGCAGAACTCTGGTTGCCATGGCAACCAAAGTGAAAAAATAAGGAAATCTTAAAAAAATCTTCTTGTCAAAAACTGGAAGGGCCAGAGCTTACATATTTGGCACATAGCATCATCTACTGGTCCTCTATCAAGTTTGTTCAAATTATGCCCCTGGGGTCAAAATTGGCCCCGCCCTGGGGGTCACAGATTTACAAAGAGTTATATAGTGAAATTTTCAAACGTCTTCTTCTCTGAAACTAATATGGCCAGAGCTTTGATATTTGGCATGGTTGCACTTCTAGATGTCCTATACCAAAATTGTTCAAATGGCTCTGGTCGGTTGCATAACTAGGTCACAGGAGCTAAAAATAGATTTTTTCAAAAAATCAAGGGACATGTTATGTTTAGTCTTCGTTGATTAGAATAAGTAATGTTATATACGGTCCAGTTATATGTCCACTTACATGTACGTTTTAATTTAATGACTTACAAGTCAATAAAATCGGTATGCATGTATACGATTTGATCGAACTATAAAGCCACACATTGAAGCTTATCAATACGTCAACCTTTTCAAGATCAACATTGCCCATTATTACTATGTTTAAACAATAGAATTAACCTTGTATGCAAGTCCGTGAATAAATAATAGCGCATTTTAATGACAGAATTTTAATTTTAAGGTAAGTAACTGTATCTCAACTTCAAATTGCCCCCATTTTAATAAGAAAATCTGTTATAACATCAAATCCTGACTGTAATATTTTCTAATTTTTTCTGACCAACTGTTTCATCAACCATATATTTGAAATAAATGAAAAAATATATACATTGGATGAGTCAGTTTTTGGTAATGGGGCCCTACCGATATACAGAGTTACTCCGCATGGAACGTATGTTTAGAGTAGCGCCCCTTGAATTAGAGGTTGTTTCCGGTCCAATAGTGAAGTACACATAGTATCTAAAATCCTATATCCTCAAACACGAATTTGAGGAGATCGTCTGCTTGTTAGTGTAGAGCTTACGTTATATACAGTGGAACCTGGCTATACATTATTGAAAGCGCAATCTCTCATATTGTTCAAAAATAGAATTAAGACATGCATTTACTTTACAATAAAACTTACAAAAACTTGCATAGATAAATCTATATCGTTCTATGCATGTCATTTATTCATATTCTAATTAAAATAAGTCATCAATCTGCACCTCAATAAATATGTTTTAGACCTCCCAGCAGATGATAGCTTAAATCAGAATGTACCGTAACCTGCCTTAAGGGGTCACCTATCTTCAAAAATAATACCGTCTATTGGGTAAAGGGTTAAACCCCGTTACATGGATGTGTCATAGCAACATTCTGATTGCTGTTAATCAACCATAAACCCTACCCGCTATGAATACCTATCATTTGATTTATTACTTTAGCTGATTAAATAAGGAAAAATACCGGAGGAATGATCAATTATGCTAATAGCATGATAAGGGTTAATATTTTTTTTTAAAAAAAGACTGCCTACTTTCTTGTTAAAAGTTTAGAACATGATAATTTTGACTTAAAACATATATAAGTGTGAAACAGTTCTACCCCTGATCAGCCTGTTAGTATATAATTATGCTGCATCTTATCTGGTTCCAAACTTTTTATAAATGATAGTGTTTTAAGCCTATTATAATTAGTGAACTGGTAAAAGATCAACAGAAATAAAGTTTTAATCTACTAAAACGATGGAATACATGCTTTACTTTCAACATTGAGTCTTCAATAGAGTACACATTTAATGATAGGAGAGGGGTTCTAAAGTATTTATGTTGTTAAAACGGTATGTATTTCCTATTAACCCTTTAAATACGCCTTTGGTTTATGCTTCCATTGAAGGAAAGAGTTCTCTATCAAAGTCTTTAATAGCATGAATGTGCAACATTAAAAACATTGAATATCCTAGCAGATGGTAGCTTAAAGCAAGCTGAAAGTAAAGTAGCATGTACTTTTCAATCTACCTGTAATGACATCTGTCTTTCCAGGTAGGAACAGGAGATCGGGTAATGGGTTTACCCATTACCTAAACCCATTACCCCACAGCCTGTGTTAAGTATTGAAAATAGGTCACCACTTAAAGCAGGTTGAAAGTAAAGCAGGATGCGGCTTAATGTGCATCCTGCTTTACTTTCACCCTGCTTTAAGGTACCACCCACTACGACTGACATAAAATATCACCTATGTTTCATAATTATGACTGCTTTGCAGCTTAGTGCTTGAAGAGGATTTATTTGCTTATGAAGGTGGAATTCATTAAAGGAGTAAAAAGCATAATGATGTGGGGGTAATGGGTTAAGCTTTTGCACATGAAGGAGTGCATGGTATTGGAGATTAAAACTTATTCCCCACATGAATAACAATGTAGATCCTATATAAAAAAATATTTTGGTGTGATTTGAATCCAGCCTGTGTACCCAAGACTTAAGCTTCCGTTTTATGGCTTCTCATAGCAGGGATTCACATGGAGCATTGTGTATTTATGACTCTTATTGGGACAGCACCTGCACCCCAGTGGGGGTTCAGTATACAATTCGATTTCTAGCTAATTGGTTACTTCCTGTTGTTAGTTGTGATGGTGCTTTGCGCTTTATGGCCCCTGGACAGAAGCCTTGAGAGGTGAAATCCATGTGCGCTATGAGCATGACAGGCTGAACTATTTCTATGAAATTTCTGTCAACTAAAATCTGCTGGTATATAATGAACAAACAAAATATACATTTTTGAAGAAACTGTTTACCATTCAACATAATTATTTTTTGTTTATGTATACACCATAACAAACTAATTAAATTCTGATTAATGCTATACAGGTAAGCTTATATTTGTGAATTTACAGAGAGTTATAAAGGATTCATCATAAGTACGAACCTACTTGGGTCCATCTGCTATTATTATTGTTTCCGGTAGTATGGATAAAACAATGACATCGACCTAAGCCCCGTGAGCGTCACACCTGCACTTTGGAATGCAATTATTTGCTATTATTTCAGGTAAACAGATAGATGGAATATGGCATACAGGCATTGTTGTATATGGCCAAGAGTTCTTCTTTGGCGGCACAGGAGGAATAGAATCATGTCCACCAGTAAGTACAGACAGCAGATCCTGCCAATGTAACATTCAACTTATCACAAAGCTTCAGATAAGGGGATTATTTCAAAATCTAAAATCTTTATTTCTGCTTTAAACCCTATGGTGTCACTACTCATTAGAATAGTCTCTTTGAGACACTTCTAATGAGTAGCAACAGCACAGGATTTGGTGCCGAAATGATTGAGAAAATGTTTACTTTGGTCAGTTTACTCTCTCTTATCTGGAGCCCTCTGAATATCAATAGATATTTCTATGTTCTACCACAGAGTGATGTGAGCATATAGTTTACGCTTGTTACTTACTATATAATTTAGTCCATTCATCCCATTCAAGAAGTTTTTGTCCAGCCAAACTGCGTAGTGGGCATAAACAAATATATTTATACCCCCTCAAACGAAGTTTGGGGGGGGGGGTATACTGGAGTCACCATGTCCGTCCGTTTGTCCGTCCGTGCCACCGAAATTGGTTAGCGGGCCTTTTCTGGCCAGATAACGGTAAACATAACAAAAGAGTACCATAGAATAAGGGGCCGTGGCCCGTTATTCAAACAAAAGAAAATAAAAAAAGAAAAGGCCCTCTAACCCACTTCGGTGGCACGTCCGTCCGTTTGTCCGGAGCATAACTTCCAAAGTATAAGAGCTATTGACTTCAAACATCATATACAGATAGATCTCATTGACCAGGAGTGCAGTGCGCAAGAACCATAACTCAGTCATCTGTATTTTTGGAGTTATTGCCCTTTGTTATTTTTATCAAATTTAGGCTTGTCCGGAACATAACTTCCAAAGGGTTGCAGGTCAAAACGCCCCATAGTCAAAACGCCCCCAAATTGGTCAAAACGCCCCCACAATTGGTTAAAACGCCCCCCAACCTCTAGTCAAAACGCCCCCATCTTTTTTATGCTATATAAAATATATAATTATGAACTTCTATTTGCTTTTTATACGACTATTAATCGGTAATTGTTATTTTAATATATTTTTAAGGTGATTTCAATTTCCCGGACATTGTTACCCGTTAATAAATACATGCTTCAATAAACGCTGATATACACTTACAGAAAATGAATATAAAGTGGTCACCTGATGTTTAAAATTAGAAACAGGTAAAGGCTTAAAATTCCATCTCAACATTTTATAACTTCATTTTTTAACAACCGTATACTTTATCTGCTTTATGTGTGTTGTTAATTCTTGCCACGTGTTTGCCAAAGTGCTGAAGTGATTACCAAAGGTGTGAAGTGTGAGTGTTTATTCCTTTAAAAACAATCATTGATTTCAGGTTAGGTGTCGTTCATTTGTAACAATTGATGTCTGCTTTTTAGCTCACCTGAGCCGAAGGCTCAGGATGAGCTATTGTGACCGCTCTTCGTCCGTCGTCCGTCGTATGTCGTCTGTTCACATTTTCAAATGACATCTCCTCTGAAACCATTGACCCAAATTCAACGAAACTTTAGCACAAGCATCAGTAGGTCGGGGAACGAAAACTTGTTAAAGTTTAGTGGGTGGGGTAATTTTTAGCTCACCTGAGCTAGCTCAGGGTGAGCTATTGCAATCCTTGATTGTCCGGCGTCCGTCGTCCGTCGTGCGGCGTCAACAATTTTAGTGTTTACACTCTAGAGACCACAATTTTTATCCAATCTTTCTCAAACTTGCTCAGATGGTATATTGCCATAAGAGTTCGGATGAGTTCGATTATGGTTGAAATCGGACAAATAGGTCATGAGTTATCTACCTTTGAATTGCTGAAAATGCCATTTTTAACGGTGTTTACACTCTAGAGTTCACAATTTTTATCAAATCTTTCTTAAACTTGCTCAGATTGTATATAACTATAAGAGTTCAGATGAGTTTGATTATGGTTGAAAGCAGATTTATAGGTCGAGAGTTATATACCTTTGAATTGCTGAAAATGCCATATTTAACGATGTTTACACTCTAGAGGCCACAAATTTTATCCAATCTTTTTCAAACTTACTCAGATTGTATATAAATGACAGATATTGACGAAATTGTCGGTGTATACACACATGAACTTAAAGCCCTGATCAATAAGCATGCACCATTGAAAACTAAGACCATAACTCTCAGGCCATCATGTCCATGGTACACCCAAGAACTTCACGATGCTAAACATTTAAAGCGTAAGCTGGAACGAAAGTGGAAATTATCAAAACTCATAATTGATCATCAACTGTATCGAGAGCAGTGTGCTAAAGTAAACAAACTATTAGCAGAGTCAAAGGTTAATTTTTACACAGAAAAAGTAGAATCCTGTCAACAGGACTCGAAGAGTCTTTTTAAAGTCACTAAGCATCTCCTGGGTGCAAACAGTGAAATTGCACTGCCAAAAAATGGGTCCTCAAAACAACTTGCGCATGATTTCAGCGACTTTTTTATTGAAAAGGTGGACAAAATACGAACAGGCATTGCCTCTGAATCAATGTCATGCACCCCAGTCATCACAGAAACGTTGCATTCAATGAATTCTTTAGAAAGCTTTGACTCTGCTACAGCAGAAATTGGGGAGATTGTGAAGGCATCCCCATGTAAGTCCTGTGAACTCGACCTAATACCTACATGGCTTTTAAAGTAATGCCTTGACGAGCTCCTACCGTCGTTAACAAAAATTGTGAACTCTTCGCTGGAATCTGCGTATGTTCCAAAAGAATTCAAAAAGTCGCATGTAAGACCTCTTTTGAAAAAACCTGATCTCGATACAAATGATCTTAAGAACTACAGGCCTGTATCAAATTTGCCATTTCTCTCAAAAGTATTAGAAAAGGTAGTAGACAAACGCATTGAGTCCCATTTGACCACAAACAATCTGCATGAACAACATCAGTCAGCATATCGTAAGCATCACTCTACAGAAACTGCTCTTCTAAAAGTTCAAAATGACATCTTGCAATATCTTGATAAGAATGAAATCACAATTCTGGTGATGCTTGACCTATCTGCCGCATTCGACACAATTGATCATGAAACATTACTCAATCGCCTTGAAAAAGACTTCAAAATTATTGGAAACCCACTAAAGTGGATGACCTCATACCTGACCGACCGTTACCAAACAGTCGCGGTAGATGGCGAATTATCTGCCCCAGTTCAAATGAAATATAGTGTGCCACAGGGGTCAGTCCTTGGGCCGAAGAACTACATCTTGTACACAAAACCTGTCGGCTCAATTTGCAGAAATCATCAGCTGGATCATCACTTCTATGCAGATGATTCACAGTTATACTTGTCATTTAAGCCTAAAGACACATCTTGTCAACAAGAAGCCCTTTCAAAAGTCGAAGGGTGTCTAAAAGACATAGTATCATGGATGCACCAGAACATGTTGAAGCTGAACACTGACAAAACTGAGGTCATACTGTTTCATTCAAAAAAGTTTAACGTTCCTGAAGATTTTCACGTACAAGTGGGAAACTCTAAATGCAAACCATCAGTATGTGTGAAGAATCTTGGTGCTAGATTAGTTTCCCAAATGGATATGACACAGCACATTAACGCTGTGTGCAGGTCTGGCTACTCACAGCTGCGGCAGATAGGTCATATTAGACAGTACCTTTCTCCAGAAGCTACAAAGACCTTGATCAATTCTCTGGTCACTTCAAAAATTGACTACTGCAACTCACTGCTGTATGGGATTCCCCAAAACTCATTATGCAAACTACAGCGTGTGCAAAATACAGCAGCCCGCATCATTACCAGGACCCCTCGGTACAATCACATCACTCCAGTCTTGAAGGATCTTCACTGGCTTCCAGTTCAACACAGAATTGAATTCAAAATTCTGACACTCACATACAAAGCCATGTGCAATGATTCTCCAAGGTACATTGTCAATATGCTTGACGTGTATAAACCTCGAAGAGAGCTGCGGTCTGCGACTAAATCAGTATCGCTGGTTGTACCGAGGAGTCGTTTGGTGAGGTTTGGAGACAGAAGTTTCATGCATGCAGCCCCAAAGCTCTGGAACAGTCTACCATCAGACATCAGAGATGCGAGCTCAGTTGCAGTCTTCAAAAAACGTCTGAAAACTCACTTCTTTAATATGTATTATTAGAACACTGCTACCTATGCGATATGTTCTTGCTGTAGATGTTGTGGGTTTAAATGGGAGTTCTGGCGTATTATCTGGTTTATGGTCTCTCAATTAGAGAAATTTTTAGTTATTGTCGCATGCTATTTTTCTTAGTTATATTGCATTGGGCGGCCTTCATTTGGCGTTCTGCTATTGTTTCTATTGGTCGGCAATCATTAGCCGGTCGGTTCATTGCTGATTAATGGGGGTAATGTAATCGCCGTTTGGGGGCTGTCTTTTGTATGTTTATTTATGATTATTTAAGATCTAATTGTAGTTCTTTGTCTTTTGTCGGCGGCCTGCATTGGGCGCTTTACTATTATTTCTATCAGTCGGCAATCATTAGCCGGTCGGTTCATTGCTGATTGATGGGGGTAATGAGATCGTCTCCTGGGGCTGTCTTTTGTATGTTTATTCATTTTTATCTTAGATAATTGTAGTTATTGTCTTTTCTCGACGGCCTGCATTGGGCGCTCATCTATTGTTTCCATCAGTCGGCAATCATTAGCCGGTCGGTTCATTGCTGATTGATGGGGGTAATGTGATCGCCATTTGGGGCTGTCTTTTGTATGTTTATTCATGTTTATCTAAGATCTAATTGTAGTTATAGTCATTTCTCGGCGGCCTGCTTTGGGCGCTCTACTATTATTTCTATCAGTCGGCAATCATTAGCCGGTCGGTTCATTGCTGATTGATGGGAGTAATGTGATCGCCGTTTTGTGGGGCTGTCTTTTGTATGTTTATTCATGTTTATTTTAGATCTAATTGTAGTTACAGTAAAACTTTTTTATAACGAACTCTGATACAGCGAATTTCGGCTTATAGCGAATTTATTTTCGTTCCCCGGCCGAGCTCTGTATTAATTCTATGTTAACTAACATGTTTAGTACGAATTCGGTTATAGCGAATTCTCGTTTATGGCGAACTGATTTTCAAGTACCTTTATTCACAACACAGTGTAAAATACCTTCGTTAAAGCGAAGTCTCATCTTGCTTCAGTCTTCAGTCACCTATGTAATTTTCGCGATAAACACCGTGACGCATAGGTGTTAAAACACACAATAAGATCTGGATGACTTGTGAATTGATCCGTAATTACGATACGGTATAATTACCGTATAATCTAAATGCTTTTTTAACTCCATTTGTCCTGGAAGCATAATGTGCGCTTCACTGTACGTGTTGTCACTATGTAGTTCTCGTGTAAACGTTTATTTTTGTCCGTGTCGAATTATAGATATGCGTAAGTAACTGGCCCCATATCTTGTCCATTTCCTACGTGTAGACGAAAAAGGTGAAGTAATCCTATTGTCGTGTCATTTACATAACCGGGTCTGATTATTTCGACTTGTTTGATTGGATGTTTAAAAGAATAAATAAAAACATGATAACTCTCAGCCGGTGAAGCAGAAGATTTAACTAAACGGAATCTCAATGATTTAAAAATTAGAGGTCGGTAATATTATCACGGAATATTAAATCCTTGCTATTTATAACAACTCAAGTAAAATGAGCATATGACGGCTCGCGTGTTAATCAAACTGTACACACTAGTGTATTTACGTGTTTGGTATCATGGAAGTTTAAGAGAATACACGGCATATGCGCTAACAAATCGCGTTATCGCTGCATATTTTTCTTTTCCATTTTTTCGCTTGAAGATGTGACATAGATCGTGAATTGCATTCCAAGATTAAATGGTAGTCAAGGTAAATAATAACCAGTGTATGAATATAGAATGTGACCGCGTACATGTATTATGGCGACGTATTTCAATATGGCACTGAATATAAAGTTCAGTTGCAAACCAGGATGATAACTTATAACGAATTTCGTACTATCAATATAGCGAATAATGTTTAGAGCGAAGTAAATCCTCAAGTCCCTTGGAATTCGTTATAACCGAGTTTTACTGTATTTTGTCCTTTCTCGCTTTGTAGGTACTTTTGTGTAATCTTATGTGAAGCGCTTTTGAACGCACTACCCCTGTGTGAAAAGAGCGCTATATAAATCTGGTATAATAATAAAATAATAAATAAATGATATTACCATAAGACTTCGGATGAGTTCAATTTTGGTTGTAATCGGATCAATAGGTCAAGAGTTACCTACCTTTGAATTGCTGAAAATGATATATTTAACAGTGTTTACGCTCTAGAGGCCACAATATTTATCCAAGCTCTCTCAAACTTGCCCATATTGTATATGACCATAAGAGTTGGAAAAAGGGTGATTATGGTTGGAATCAGACAAATAGATCAAGAGATATCTACCTTTGAATTGCTGAAAATGCCATATTTTACAGCGTTTACACTCTTGCAACTACAGTTTTCATTGGATTTTGATTATACTTGTACACAAAGGATGTAGCTATACGTTCTCGAAGGAGTGCAATTATTGTTGAAATGTAATCATTGTGGCAATAGTTACCTGCCCTTGATATACTTTGAAATGCTAGAAAAAGGCTTAATTTCAGTATTGTTTAGGCTCTAGTTATCTGTCTTTGATGTACTCTACTATACTACAGTAGGTCGACAAACTTGAATGGATTTAGAATAAAACGGGTGAAATTCAAAGGTAAAGCTATCAGGCATCATTACAAATGGTGAGCGATATCAGGGCCTTCAGGTCCTCTTGTTCTTGTTGCCATGGCAACCGCGCACAAAATCTAGAAAAAAATCTTCTTCTCTGAAACTACTGGTCCGATTTCAATTTTGTTTTCACCAAAATGTTTGTCAGTTGATAGACTTTCAAAGTTGTCCAAAGAATTTTGATCCGTAAAAAACATGGCCGCCAGAGGGCGTGGTCATTTTCCGTATTTACATAATATTGACAACCCAAATCAAAAACTTAAAAGATCTTCTAGTCAAAAACCATAAGTCCTAGAAAGACCAAATTTCTTATGTAGCATCATGTAGTAAACCTTTACCAAGATTGTTCAAATTTTGACCCTGGGGCCAAAAATGGCCACGCCCTGGGGCTTATCAGTTTTTCTTAGGAAAACCTATAAAAATCTTCTCAGAAACCGTATGGCCTAAATCATTAATATTTGACATGTAGCTTTGCCTTATGGTCCTCTACCAAGATTGTTCAAATTATGACCCCCGGGTCAAAAATGGCCCCGCCCCGGGCTTATCAGTTTTACATAGACTTATATAGGAAAACCTTTAAAAATCTTCTTCTCTGAAACTGTAAGGCCCAGGTCTTTAATATTTGACATATAGCTTCGCCTTGTGGTCCTCTACCAAGATTGTTCAAATTATGACCCCCGAACCAAAAAAGGCCCCGCCCTCGGGCTTATCAGTTTTTAGCTCACCTGAGCCAAAGGCTCAAGGTGAGCTATTGTGACCGCTCACCGTCCGTAGTACGTCTGTCCGTTCACATTTACTTCAAACGACATCTCCTCTGAACCCGCGGATTGTAGGGCGGATTCAAACTGCTCATGATGTTCCTTGGATGCTTCTCTACAGAAGTTGTTCAAATGAAAGAGAAAAAGCAAAAACTCTGCTTGAAAAAGCAAAAAAGCAAAAAACTTCAAAAAATCTTCTTGCTAAAAACTACTAGGCCCTAAGCTTTGATATTTTTACAGTAGAATCTCCTGGTCGATCCCTCTATAGTTTGTTAAAATGAAATCCCTAGGGTCACACTTGATGCCACCCTGCGCAGTTTAAGTGCTGCTCTAGGCAGGTTTCACAGTATTTTTGATGAAGCAGAACTGTATTTTACCTGAGTTACTCTTAATATAGTATAATACTAAGGGCAAATAGCCAATATTTGCAAACATTTTGGATCCAGATCAGATGCAACATAATCATAATGCTACATCTAATCTGGATCCAACCTATTTGCCACTCATTTACCAACTTAACATTTTCTAAATTGTTTTTTTGTACACTTTTCACATACAGTAGGTTTTAAGCAGACATCATTTCAGTCTGGTAAGGGTAAGCCCCAGAGCTCTACCCACTGAGGTCAAATATTATGCAACTGTTAGGGAGTATCACAGAACTGGTCATGATCAGCTGAACATGTTGTCTGCTAAAGTTTAGATATGGTTCAGTCTGCTTCATACTTCGAGAAACAGGATCTGGAAGTGATCCACTGACAGTTATGTAATTATGTCTTATGCCATATTTATACATATGTTTAATATTGGTTTTGTCAGAGTTATCTGTATGTCTTTTCATTTTTTCTTGTCCAGGATTCAACCCTTTCCCCCCATATACTGACGTTTGTTAACCCACTACCCCATAAATGTGCATTTTTAGGCCTTTGATTTATTCCTCTACTTAAGAAAATAATTCCACTTTAAACAGTCATGAAAATGTAAGATGCGAAAGTAAAGCAAAGTGTGCATTAAGACACATTCTGCTTTACTTTCAACCTGCTTTAGGTGGCCACCTATTTTCAAAACTAGAAACATGCTATGGGGTAATGGGTAAAATGAAATTGCCTATTTGGAAAGAGCCTGATGAGAGGAAGTGCCATTTGCAAAGGCCATAACTCTGACATCATTGTTTTTAGCTCACCTGAGCAGAAAGTGCTCAAGGTGAGCTTTTGTGGTCAGTCAATGTCCGGCGTCCGTCGTCGTGCGTTGTGCGTCGTGCGTCAACAATTTCTTCAAACAGCTTCTTCTCCAAAACCACTTGCTTGATTGCAATTAAACTTCACAGGAATGTTCCTTGGGTCAAGCTCTTTCAAAGTTGTTCAAAGAATTTGAAACCATGCAGAACTCTGGTTGCTATGGCAACCAAAGTGAAAAAATAAGGAAATCTTAAAAAATCTTCTTGTCACAAACCACAAAAGCCATAGCTTAGATATTTGGCACATGTCATTACCTATAGGTCCTCTATCAAAGTTGTTCAAATTTTGCCCTTGGTGTCAAAAATGGCCCCGCCCCGGGGGTCAACGTTTTACATAGAGTTATGTAGTGAAATGTTCAAACATCTTTTTCTCTGAAACCAATATGTCCAGAGCTTTGATATTTAGCATGGTATTACTTCTAGAGGTAATTGACTTACATTGTTGAATCGGTTCCGGTCCGTTGCATATCTGGGTCACCGAAGCTAAAATTGAATTTTTCCCGTGAGAACTTCAAAAATCTTCTTGTCTGAAACCATAGTACACTGAGCTTAGATATTTTGCACATAGCATCGTCAACAGATCCTCTATCAAATTTGTTCAAATTTTGTCCCTTGGGTCAAAATTGGCCCCGCCCCGGGGATCACAGTTTTACATAGAGTTATATAGTGAAATGTTCAAAGAACCAATTTGACCAGAGCTTTGATATTTGGCATGATGTAACTTTTAGAGGTCCTTCACATATATGGATGAATCGGTTCTGGTCTGTTGCATATCTGGGTCACCGGAGCTAAAAATAGATTTTTTCAATGAAAACTTCAAAAATCTTCTTGTCTGAAACCATAGTACACTGAGTTTAGATATTTTGCACATATCATTGTTTACAGGTCCTCTATCTTAGTTGTTCAAATTTTGCCCCTGGGGTCAAAATTGGCCCCGCCCTGGGGGTCACCTTTTACAAATCTTCTTTTCTGAAATCACGTGACCCATCCTAGTGTCACCATTGTCAGGTGAGCGATCAAGGGCCATTCTGGCCCTCTTGTTTGAGTTATTACCCTTTGTGATATTTTCTTGTCAAGAAGACAACTTCAGTTCTACTGATGCTATTGTAATGAAATTTTATGTATGGAAAGAAACTAATGAGAGAAAATGCCCTGCACAAGGGCAGCAATATTTAGTTTTTCCCCTTTGTCATATTTTATTGTCAGGAAAATAATTCCAGTTCTGTTGATGCTAGTGAAATAATTATCATTTATTGGAAATGGAAATAGCTTGATAAGAGGATGTGTCATGGATAAGGGTCATAAGCTTGGCAACAAAATTCACTTTTGTCATGTTTTCTTGTCTGGAAGATAACTCCATTTATAGTTATATTAAAATGTTGTCTTGCCCAGTCAACTTAGGTACAAACTTCAATGTCCTCAGGTGAGCGAATTTAGGGCCATGGCCCTCTTGTTCATAGGAAAAGCTTTAAAAATCTTCTTCTCTTAAACCGTAAGGCCCAGATCATTTATATTTGACATGTAGCTTTGCCTTATAGTCATCTACTAAAGTTGTTCAAATTATGGGGTCAAAATTGGCCCCGCCCCAGGGCTTATCAGTTTTACATAGACTTATATAGGAAAACCTTTAAAAATCTTCTTCTCTTAAACTGTATGACCTAGATCTTTAATATTTGACATATAGCTTTGCCTTGTGGCCCTCTACCAAGATTGTTCAAATTATGACCCCCGGGCCAAAAATTGCCACGCCCTGGGGCCTATTAGTTTTTCATAGGAAAACCTTTAAAAATCTTCTTCTCTGAAACCGTAAGGTCAAGATCATTTATATTTGACATGTAGCTTTGCCCTATGGTACTCTACCAAGATTGTTCAAATTATGACCCCTTGATTAAATTTGGCCCCGCCCCGGGGCTTATCAGTTTTACATAGACTTATATAGGAAAACCTTTAAAAATCTTCTCTGAAACTATAAGGCCCAGATTATAAATATTTGACATATAGCTTTGCCTTGTGGTTCTTTACCAAGTGTGTTCAAATTATGACCCCGGCCAAATTTGGCCCCACCCAGGGGCTTATCAGTTTTTATAGGAAAACCTTTAAAAATCTTCTTCTCTTAAACCGTAAGGCCCAGATCATGAATATCTGACATGTAGCTTCGCATTGTGGTCCTCTACCAAGATCAAATTATGGCACCTGGGTCATAGCTATATCAAAATGTTGTCTTGCCCAGTCAGATTCTATAGTACAGTGTCCTCAGGTGAGCGAAATGTGACCCTCTGGGTCTCTTGTATTTCTCAATTGCAGGTGTTTGACTTGTATAAAGTGTCAAACATTTTGGATACTGATCAGATGCCGCGTTGTGCGGCGTCTGCCAGGATCCAAGCTGTTTACAGTTAAAATGGCACTCGGGAAAAGGCAGTGAAGAGGTTAAGTAAATAAACGAATGCTGTAAATATTAAATCTAAATAAATAATATCTTTCTTTTATTAAAGAAAATGGTTAGATCTAGATCTATGTGACTTTAATTATCCATTGGGTGACCGCTCAACACGTCAAGCTTATAATATATAAGAATATGATGTGGCGGATCTCTTAATCTACTTTATATGACTATTTATATGTGACTAAGATGGTGTAGTAACTGTAGGTCCACTTTGTACGAATCTGAATAAAACTATGTTCTGTTCTGTTCTTAAGCAGATGCTATTAGCGGCACGTGTGCAAACTCATTATGTGATTACAAAAGGTGTGAAATCTAGGTGAGATAATCGTCTCCTGCTAGTTGGCTAGAGAGGAATTTTTGTTTTTAACAAGTTTTGTTACTTGAATAAATGTCTACATCTACAATTTATTTATGGATAAAATGATAAAATATACATCATACTATAAATTGGAAACAATTTTGGGTTCAGGGCTAAGCAACGTCTTTTTTAGGGGGTGATGTCCAGATGTGTTACACAGGATTATGACAGGTATAGATATACATATGTTTGCTTGTTTTGGAGGAATAAATGATAAAGATACTTTAATATGGTCATAAACTTTGATTACATTTACTATAAAACATATTTGAATGCCTATATGTAGTAGATTCAACTCGTTTTGGTTTGGGGGCGTTCTGAAAAATAATATGGGGGCGTTTTGACCAGCATATGGGGGCATTTTGACCAAAATGGGGTCGTTTTGACTGTAATTCCTTCCAAAGTATAAGAGCTATTGACTTCAAACTTCATATACAGATAGATCTCATTGACTAGGAGTGCAGTGCATAAGAACCATAACTCTATCATTAATATTTTTGGAGCTATTGCCCTTTCTATTCACGCACTATCTCCGCGATGCGTCCATTCATTGCAATAAAGCGACCAATAGAAACGGTCACAGACAAACAATCGCCCGCCAATCATTATCAATAACAACAAGTACACGTGCAAGTTTTGCAAGAATTGTAATATTGTTGCCATGCATGCTTCATTATCACAGTGGGTATTTTGAACATAAGTTGATTTTAAAGGATATTTAAGTGATGAAATACTCTGCCATGGATATATAGTGTATATGATGGAAGTAGGTATGCTATTAAAATAATTTAGTATTAATTTATATTACCTAAACTTAAAGAACGAACTGCGCGTTCCAAGTTAAAATCTTTATTTACAAATTATGACTGAGTATTCTTACCTACAGAAGCGTGTTTATGCTCTTCATTCCGTTAAATTTAGCTCCATTTCAGACTAAATAAGTTGGTGTATTTCATGACTATCTAAGCCCACATTGCGTTCAAAGAAACTTATCATTTCTGCTTTTTCAGGCATTTACGGAATGAATAGCAAACGTTATTTACGTGACATTCCTTGGCAATATTATTAATTATTCAGAAAATAACTTAAATAAGACAAGTTGCCTTTCACATACCTCTGCCATATGTCCTTCCCACTGAAGAGCCTTAATCCCAGACATCTTTTGGAAGTAGGCTTTGGCATGTTTCCATGCTCCCTCTATGCAATTCGTGTCTACCACCTCCACTTGGCCGGTCTCCTGACTTCTGTAGACCTTCTTGAAGGTGTATTTATGTAATACTGTGAAGTTCCTGTAGCCCCTGTCGTTGAGGTAAAAGTTGAGGTTAAAGTACGAGGAAAACCCATCTGAGTATATTGATGACCCTGGTTCTACATGCCTTTCTATCAGTGGAATAAGAGTTTCCTCACTCCTACTCCTGACTGGATACAGGATGAGGGCCTTGCTTTCCCTCTCTACCATCCCAAAGACCCACACCTTCAGCCCTTTGGATCCATTGCCTCGATGGTATTTACATCTGCATCCAAAGAGGGACTCATCAATTTCTATTATTCCTGTCAAAACATTTAGGAAAATATTTATGGACATTAGTTATTAGTATAACAAAGTTATGCAGAAAGCTTTTTCATCAGCTTTCTGTGTTGCTTTCTACTTGCATGGTCTGCCTAAATAACTGCTAAATCCATGATAAATGATATGCAGAAGACTTTTCAGGAGCTTTCTGTGTTGCTTTTGACTTGCATTTACTAAATTCATCTGTATAACTATTAGTTCGGGAGTCAAGGGGTTAAACGTGGAAATGCCGGATGAAGTTTTTTTCTCTGCAGTTTTGCAGGATGTAGCTATATATTCTCGAAGGAGTGCAATTATTGTTGAAATTTAAGAATGGTGGCAATAGTTACCTGCCCTTGATATACTTTGAAATGCTAGAAAAAGGCTTCATTTCAGTATTGTTTAGGCACTAGTTATTTGCCTTTGATGTAGTACTCTACTTTACTTCAGTAGGTGGACAAACTTGAATGGATTTAGAATAAAATGGGTGAAATTCAAAGGTAAAGCTATCAGGCTTCATTACAAATGGTGAGCGATATCAGGGCCTTCAGGCCCTCTTGTTATTCAGGTTAGATGTAGGAGCGGTCTGCATTTTTTTCCAACCTGCAGTAAGCAGTCACCTGTCTTTGAGACCTAGATAACCTCATTTTGATGGTTGTTAAAGACCGACTGTAGCATGTGATACGATTGTTGAAATTCAGTACTGACATTGTGGCGTTGTCTGACGACAAACGCCACAAAAAATGTAATTCATATCTCTACCTTCTTCTCCGACTTAAATCTTATCTGGACTTGCATTCTAGAAAGCTTTTTTTCAATGCATATATTTTGCCGCACCTTGACTATTGCCGTACAATATGGGGTAATTGTAGCAGTGACCTCCTGAACTCTGTACTGAAATTTCAGAAGCCTGCTGCTAGAATTATTTTAGACAAGGAGTTTGATGCACCATCAGAAGAACTATTTCAATAACTGAATTGGATGAAAATTAAAGATAGAATAAATTACAAAAAAGCTCTACAAGTATACAAGTCACTAAATTATCTTAACCCAGAGTACTTGAACACAAAATTCAATCTCAAAACAGGACGATCCCTCAGATCTATAGATAATATGGAACTTATGATTCCAAAACCAAGATTGGAGTTCTTTCGAAAATCTCTTCTCTATTCGGGTCCGAAAATATGGAACGATATACCTAAACACATTAGACTTTCTGATACAGTTGATCAGTTCAAGAAATCCTATATAAAATGGATCTTCTCAGTCTGAATAGTTAAGTCCTCTCTAAGTGTCTCCTTCAATTTTGACTTTGAATTATGTGTATATTTGAATGTAAATATGTATAGATGAAAAGTATAAACTCTTTTGTTACTATCTGCATAGAACTTTTGAACTTTCAATGTAATGCATTACATTGAGAGTTAAAAAGTTTTATGCAACTATCTTGTTGACTGATTATTTATTGTGTACTTATTTTCAACTGTATAATACTTTTCATTGCCAGTTACATCAATTAACTTCTAAAAAGTTAATAATGTAAGTGTAACTGATGTTTCCTTAGTAATATGAATTATAACTACATGTATTTATTAAAACTTAGTGAAACATATATGATTACAGTACCGTTATCTTTGGAGTATGGCAATGACTGGTACATATTCTCAATTTCTCTTGTTCTTATGTGCTAATTTTCTGTATATAACTATGTACATGCCATGATTGTGGACCATATTGAAAATTGGTTACACGCCAAATATGTTATCCACGTAAAATAAAGTCGTTATTATTATTATTATTATTATTATTGGTGAAATAAAACATGAGCAAAATTCTCCGGGACCAGACTAAAACTCCGACCTAGACCTGTAGATAGTCACAATATGTGTTCCATTTCATTGTGCTCCAAGCTAGTTTAAAGGCTCATATATCTGAGCTAGCTCGTACGAGCAAACTCTTGACAAAACCATTCGCGAGCTCGCGCGATCTTATTTCAAGATCGCATTTCACCCTGTTTTCTAGCTTTATTATCCCCACAGGGAAAACCCTAGCTCCGGGGGTGATGTCCCCCCTCGTAGCAGCACATTTAGATTGTTGGATATATGTGATCGACATATCATGAATAATAAATGAACTGAAACATCCTTTTTGTGACCAAATATCTTCATCAATAATTCTATCGATCTCTATATACTACTATCGGAATAGCCCACGGTCCCATGTATTTTGATTGATTTTTCCATAGGCCGGGGGATGTTCCGGTAGTACATGTAGTATACTACTACCGGAATAGCCCACGCTCCCATACAAACAGTGCTTTTTTCCATAGGGCGTGGGCTGTTCTTACATCCCCCGCTCAATCTTAAAATTGCCATTTTTAGACACTAACCCCAAAAAAGTCCATGCCCCTGTTTTCTAGCTTTATTATCCCCACAGGGAAAACCCTAGCCCCGGGGGTTGATGTCCCCCTTAGTAGCAGCACATTTAGATTGTTGGATATATGTGATCGAAATATCATGAATAATAAATGAACTGAAACATCCTTTATGTCAATAATTGTCTCGCTCTCTATATACTACTACCGGAATAGCCCACGCTCCCATACAAATCAATGCTTTTTTCCATAGGGCGTGGGCTGTTCTTACATCCCCTTCTCAATCTTAAAATTGCAATTTTTAGACACTAACCCCAAAAATAATTCCAAGCCCCTGTTTTTAGCTCACCTGAGCCATAGGCTCAAGGTGAGCTATTGGGATGGCCCTGTGTCCGTCGTTGTCCGTCGTGCGTCGTCCGTCGTCGTTAACAATTGCTTCAAATGACATCTCCTCATATACCGCTTGACAGATTTCAACCAAACTTTACAGAAATGTTCCTTGGGTCAAGCTCTTTCAAATTTGTTCAAGAATTAAAAACAATGCCATGGCAACCAAAGTGAAAAAATAAGGAAATCTTTAAAAATCTTCTTGTCAAAAACTGCAAGAGCCAGAGCTTAGATATTTGGCACACAGCATCATCTATAGGTCCTCTATCAAGTTTGTTCAAATTATGTCCCTAGGGTCAAAATTGGCCCCGCCCTGGGGGTCACAGTTTTACATAGAGTTATATTGTGAACTTTTCAAACGTCTTCTTCTCTGAAACTAATACGGCTAGAGCATTGATACTCGGCATGGTGACACTTCTAGATGTCCTTTACATATTTTGTTCAAATGGTTCCGGTCGGTTGCATAAGTAGGTCACAGGAGCTAAAAATAGATTTTTTCAATGAAAACTTTAAAAATCTTCTTGTCTGAAAGTACAAGGGCCAGAGCTTAGATATTTGGCACATAGCATCATCAACTGGTCCTCTATCAAGTTTGTTCAAATTATGTCCCTGGGGTCAAAATTGGCCCCGCCTCGGGGGTCACAGTTTTACATAGAGTTATATAGTGAAATTTTCAAACGTCTTCTTCTCTGAAACTAATATGGCCAGAGCTTTGATATTCATCATGGTGACACTTCTAAATGTCCTTTACATATTTTGTTCAAATGGTTCCAGTCGGTTGCATAAGTAGGTCACAGGAGCTAAAAATAGATTTTTTCAATGGAAACTAAAAAAATCTTCTTGTCTGAAACTACAAGGGCCAGAGCTTAGATATTTGGCACATAGCATCATCTACAGATCCTCTATCAAGTTTGTTCAAATTATGCCCCTGGGGTCAAAATTGGCCCTGCCCCGGGGGTCACAGTTTTACATAGAGTTATATAGTGAAATTTTCAAACGTCTTCTTCTCTGACACTAATATGGCTAGAGCTTTGATATTCATCATGGTGACACTTCTAGATGTCCTTTACATATTTTGTTCAAATGGTTCTGGTCGGTTGCATAAGTAGGTCACAGGAGCTAAAAATAGGTATTTTTCAATGAAAACTTAAAAAATCTTCTTGTCTGAAACTACAAGGGCCAGAGCTTAGATATTTGGCACATAGCATCATCTACAGGTCCTCTATCAAGTTTGTTCAAAATTATGTCCCTAGGGTCAAAATTGGCCCCGCCCCAGGGGTCACAGTTTTACATAGAGCTATATAGTGAAATTTTCAAACGTTTTCTTCTCTGAAACTAATACGGCCAGAGCTTTGATATTCATCATGGTGACGCTTCTAGATGTCCTTTACGTATTTTGAACAAATGGTTTCAGTCTGTTGCATATGTAGGTCACAGGAGCTAAAAATAGATTTTTTTCAATGGAAACTTAAAAAAATATTTTTGTCTAAAACCCTAGTACCCTGATCTTAGATATTTGGCACATAGCATCATCTACAGGTCCTCTTTCAAGATTGTTCAAATTATGCCAATCGAGTAAAAAATGACTCTGTCCTGGACATAAATCTTTTTCTCCATTTTGTCAGTTATTCTCAGGTGAGCGAAATATGCCCCATTGGGCTCTTGTCTAGCTTTATTATCCCCACAGGGAAAACCCTAGCCCCGGGGGTGATGTTCCCCCTAGTAGCAGGACATTTAGATTGTTGGATATAAATTATCGAAATATCATGAATAATAAATGAACTGAAACATCCTTTTGTGACCAAATATCTTCATCAATAATTCTATCGATCTCTATATACTACTACCGGAATAGCCCACGGTCCCATGTATTTTGATTGATTTTTCCATAGGCCGGGGGATGTTCCGGTAGTAGTATACTACTACCGGAATAGCCCACGCTCCCATACAAATCAACGAGTTTTTCCATAGGGCGTGGGCTATTCCGGTAGTAGTATAATATAGAGCGACAACCTTTCAACAGTTTCAGGCATTTTATGATGCCAAATAAGCTTCATTCCGTAATTCTTAATTTTCGTTTATTTTGTATATTTTTGTCATATTAACCCTTGAATCGGCAACATTTCATATGAAATATACTTTTAACAGATGCCCGCATTATTCCGAGTTGTCAAGGAATTAGCCATAACCATATTTATTTTTAGAAGCCGGACTACTTTTTCCCCGCGTGAGATATTCTGGTATTATGCCGTAAAGTTTGTTTCAGGGTTTATAAGAAGGTTGTCAAATGTTTAAAATGTGTGAGTAATATTTTATGCAGATAAGCACAGAACAGCATTGCAGAACAGTTCTGATCAGAAGACTCCTTGGTCTGAATTATCTGTATCTGAGTCTACATTGTATGCATAGGACAAGTGTACTATTCACTGGTATACTGTGTGAAGGACAAGTATACTCATTGCTAGGGTTTGATGCTTAGCCCATCACTCCATAGCTTCTGTTATGAAGTGTCCATTTAAAGCAGGTTGAAAGTAAAGCACAATATTAATTTAAAAGCATAATCTGCTTTACTTTCACCCTTTAGCTACCATATGGAAACATTGGTATTTTATGTTCAGGACTTTATGGGAACTACTTTCCCTAATGTACTAATAAAGTGTAAGAAATCATTTTATGGAGTAATGGGTTGGGTTTAAACATTAAGTAAACCATTGAAACACCATTTAATCAACCAGTTTTTTGCCTATATTTCAATGCTAGTAAACCATTTAAACAACATTTAATCAACCATTTTTTTGCCCAAATTTCAATGCTAGTAAACCATTTAAACACCAGTTTTTAGCCAAAGGCTCAAGGTGAGCTATTGGGATGGCCCTGTGTCCGGCGTCCGGCGTGCGTCGTCTGTCATCGTTAACAATTGCTTCAAATGACATCTCCTCCTATACCGCTTGACAGAATTCAACCAAACTTTACAGAAATGTTCCTTGGGTCAAGCTCTTTCAAATTTTTTCAAAAAATTAAAAACAATGCGGAACTCTGGTTGCCATGGCAACCAAAGTGAAAAAATAAGGAAATCTTAAAAAATCTTCTTGTCAAAAACTGCAAGGGTCAGATCTTAGATATCTAAGAGTTATATAGTGAAATTTTCAAACGTCTTCTTCTCTGGAACTAATGTGGCCAGAGCTTTGATATTTGGCATGGTTACACTTCTAGTAGTCCTATACCATAATTGTTCAAATGGTTCTGGTCGGTTGAATAACTAGGTCACAGGAGCTAAAAATAGATTTTTTTCAATGAAACCTTAAAAAAATCTTCTTCTCTGAAACTACAAGGGCCATAGCTTAGATATTTTACACATAGCATTGCATACAGGTCCTCTATTCAATTTGGCCCGCCCCGGGGGTCACAGTTTTACATAGAGTTATATAGTGAAATTTTCAAACGTCTTCTTCTCTGAAATTAATATGGCCAGAGCTTTGATATTCAGCATGGTGACACTTCTAGATATCCTTTACCTATTTTGTTTAACTGGTTTTAGTCTGTTGCATATGTAGGTCACAGGAGCTAAAAATAGATTTTTTTCAATGGAAACTTACAAAAATCTTCTTGTCTAAAACCCTAGTACCCTGATTTTAGATATTTGGCACATAGCATCATCTAGAGGTCCTCTTACAAGATTGTTCAAATTATGCCCCTCGGGTAAAAAATGACCCCTTCCTGGACATAAATAATTATCTCCATTTTGTCAGTTATTCTCAGGTGAGCGAAATATGCCCCATGGGGCTCTTGTTAAATGTTTGTTCAATGCTGTTCCAATGCTCTTTAAATACTGTTTCAATGCTGTTTCAATGGATTGTATAACTGAAGAAGCATATTGGAAAAATTTAATGGGTTCCTTCAACTTTTAAATGCTCATTCAATGGTTTGAAAAACTGCTCTTTGAATGCTCTTTTAATGTCATTTCATTTTGCTAATAGTGCGCTCACATTTGCTCTACGGCGGCCGTGTGGCGGCCGCAGAAACATGAAATCAAGAGAATCTTATGGCGGCCGTAGAGATGTTACGGCGGCAGCCGCACGGCGTATCCCAATATTTTACAGGCTGTAGAGCTCGCCGTAGAATTATAACGAGGAGTTATAACATTTTTCATTTCTACGGCGGCCATAGAAACCCACGCCGCAGGCATGAGGGATATACCTCTTGTGACAAGACCCTACTGGGGGTATGAATCACCATTTGTGATAGGTCTAGTTTATGCCAGGTGATAGAGTATTTAAGGGCTATGTATTTTTCAATGCGTATTGTAATTTGTCAGATGAAAAGTTTGATTATCTGTACAATTTTTTATGCCCCCGGCATCGACAGATGCGGAAGCATATAGTAATTGTCCTGTCCGTGCATCCGTAACAAAAGTAGATTTTACCATTTTGTCTAGCATCAACACCGCTTACCCAAATGCTTGGATACTTATACTGTTGTTGCCTTGGACCATTCCCTATCCACCAATATCGCCAAACTTTGATTTTGACCTTTACCTAATTTGGACTTAGAATATTTTAAATAGGTTATTTCTTGGTTAACTAGATTTTACCGTTTCGTCTAGCATCAACACAACTGACTACAATGCTTTGATACTTATATAGTTGTTGCCTTTGACCATTCCCAAGATCCGAATCAGTGATCATTCAATGACATTTTGTACCAGAAAAGTTAGTAAAGAGTTTATAGGTTTACATAATACCACAAAAATCCGATCAATGAAGAATTACAACAAAGATGATTTTCAAAATACTTTGCTAAATACAGACTGGAGTTCAGTTTTATTATGTGATAATGTATCAGTTGCATGGGATTCTTTTAAATCAATATTTTTATCTGTTGTTAACAATGTAGCACCTGTGAAACAAGTAAGAATAAAGCAAAGAACTGAACCATGGATTACACAGGAGATTCTACAAAGTATGAATGAAAGAGATGCAGGTTTTAATAGGTGTAGGAAGGACAAAAGTGATGAAAATTTAGTTAGTTTTAGACAACATAGAAATAGAACACAGCAACTTATTCATAAGGCAAAACAGGACTATTTTAAACACAAACTGGAAGAAAACAAATCAGATTCTAAATCTCTTTGGAATACTCTCAAACACCTTGGTCTACCTACAAAAAAGTCTAAATCATCATCATGTTCAAATATTGGTCTCAAAATGGGTGAGAGTAATGACATATGTTTTGATAGACAGTCAATCTCTGAGAAGTTCAATGTATTTTATACAACTGTTGCTGCAAAACTAGTTGAAAATTGGTAGATTTGGAAGAGAATTTGTTTTTAAATTCTATGCACAGAAAGGGGTGATACCTTATAATTTTTCTTTTTCTATTTTGTCAGAAAACCATATTTTGAAGTATTTAAGTAAACTTAGTGTGAATAAATCCACTGGACTTGATGGTATTCCTAGCAAATTTGTTAGAGATAGTGCAACTATAATAGTTTGTCCTCTCACACATATTATCAATTTGTCCCTGATACAAGGAGTTGTCCCTGATGATTTGAAATTAGCACGGGTTGTTCCCCTTTTCAAGAAGAATGACAAAACGGAAGTGGGCAACTATCGCCCGGTGTCAATACTATGTATTTTATCCAAGGTTTTTGAAAGGGTTGTCTATGACCAGGTTGACTCTTACCTCAGTGAGAAAAATCTATTGTATGAACTTAGTCGGGTTTCAGAAAACTGTTTTCAACTGATACTTGTCTCATTCATCTTTCAAATTATATCAAATCACAAATGGATAAACGTAATTATATAGGCATGGTTTTACTTGATCTGCAGAAAGCATTCGACACAGTCGATCATTCAATACTTTTAATGAAACTAGAAGCTATTGGTCTTGGGCACGATATTCTTAGATGGTTTAACTCATACCTATCAGACAGGAAACAGTTAGTTGATGTCTCTGGAACATTCTCTAACCCTCGTGATGTAACTTGTGGTGTACCCCAAGGATCTATACTTGGCCCCTTATTATTTTTAATTTATGTGAATGACATGTCTGCTGTTGTCAAAAACAAATTATTACTATATGCTGATGATTCTGCTATTATGGTTTCTGGTAAAAATAAGTCTGAAATAGAGCAAGAGTTGTCGGAGGATCTTGAAGTGGTTAGTCAGTGGCTGGTGGATAACAAGTTGTCTTTACACTTAGGAAAAACAGAGTCTATTATTTTTGGCTCCAAACGTAAACTTCAATCAAATACGAATCTTAATGTCACATGTAATGGTCAGGCTATTCAGTCTACTTCGTCGGTCAAATATCTTGGAGCAACTACAGATCAACATTTAACAGGTGAAGCAATGGCTAGTTCAATTGCCAAGAAAGCTAATGCTAGGTTAAAATTCTTATACAGGAAACGGAGTTATCTTACTGAACATACAAAAAGGTTATTGGTTTCAGCTCTCAATCAGTGTCATTTTGATTATTCCTATTCCTTTTGGTATTATGGGTTAACTAAGTTTTGGAAAGACAAGCTTCAGGTTACTCAGAATAAGGTTGTCCGTTTTGTACTCAATTTGGATCCCAGATCTATTATTAAACATGAACACTTTACCTCTCTCGATTGGTTAAACGTTTCAAGAAGGGTCGACCAAATTGTTCTCTGTCATGTTTTTAAGATAAAAAATGGTCTAAGTCCTGACTATATGAGTCAAAATTTTACAGCTCAAGATACTGTTCATGCTCACGAAACCAGATCTAGTCAGTCCGGTTCATTTGTACCCCCTAAGGTTAAAGGTTTTGGCCTCACATCATTTTCCTACAACGGATGCACACTATGGAACAAATTACCTGCAAATCTGAGAAGTATATCAACATTAGAAAAGTTCAAGAGGGGAGTAAAAGATCACATTTTAAGTCATAATATGAACATCTAAGAGAAATCTATTGGTCAATGTAACTCATATTTAAGTAATATTTATAATCATAAGTAAGATACAATAATGTAACTCATATTTAAGTAATATTTGTAATTATAAGTTAATATACAATAATGTAAACTTAAGTGTTAGTCAGTGATCTCATTCTAATATATTTTTACACAGATTTTGTATCTTAAAGGTAAACCTATTGTTAATGTTTTAATGTGGATAGTTTATTTCATACTTTTCTACGTCAGTCTATAACTTTTATCATAATTAAGGGTAGGGACTGGTTTGGTAATTAACAGCACCTGTGATATAAAATATATTCAGTATTATTTTTAATTTATTAATTTCATATTTAATCTTATTAGTTCATAGATCATGCCTCTCTATGTCAGACCATCAATATCAATAAGGACCACAATGGAAATAAGAGATGTCCTTTCTCTTTTTTGTGTAATACCACGGGTGGTGAACAACATTGTTCCTCATTCGTGGTATTTATTATCCCCTGCCGAAAGGCAGAGGGATACTGTTTTAGGTCTGTCCGTCCGGCTGTCCAAGCGTGTGTGCGTGCGTGCGTCCGTCACGTTTTCCGTCCGCAACTGTATCTCCGAAACCTATAAACAGATTTGGATTAAACTTGGTATACTTATTTGTCATCATAGGAGCACCGTGGGAAATCAAATTTTTTTCAGCAAATTTTAGGAATTTATGAGTTATCTGCCCTTTTTAGCTCACCTGAGCCAAAGGCTCAAGGTGAGCTATTGGGATGGCCCTGTGTCCGGCGTCCGTCGTCGTCCGTCGTGCGTTGTGCGTTGTCCGTCGTCGTTAACAATTGCTTCAAATGACATCTCCTCCTATACCGCTTGACAGAATTCAACCAAACTTTACAGAAATGTTCTTTGGGTCAAGCTCTTTCAAATTTGTTCAAAGAATTAAAAACAATGCAGAACTCTAGTTGCCATGGCAACCAAAGTGAAAAAATAAGGAAATCTTAAAAAATCTTCTTGTCAAAAACTGCAAGGGCCAGAGCTTAGATATTTGGCACATAGCATCATATACAGGTCCTCTATCAAGTTTGTTCAAATTATGTCCCTGGGGTCAAAATTGGCCCCGCCCCGGGGGTCTCAGTTTTACATAGAGTTATATAGTGAAATTTTCAAACGTCTTCTTCTCTGAAACCAATGTAGCCAGAGCTTTGATATTTGGCATGGTGACACTTCTAGATGCCCTTTACCAAATTGTTCAAATGGTCCTGGTCCGTTGCATAACTAGGTCACAGGAGCTAAAAATAGATTTTTTCAATGAAAACTTAAAAAATCTTCTTGTCTGAAACTACAAGGGCCAGAGCTTAGTTATTTGGCACATAGAATCGCCTACAGGTCCTCTATCAAGTTTGTTCAAATTATGCCCCTTGGGTTAAAATTAGCCCTGCCCCGGGGGTCACAGTTTTACATAGAGTTATATAGTGAAATTTTCAAACGTCTTCTTCTCTGAAACTAATATGGCCAGAGCTTTGATATTTGGCATAGTTACACTTCTAGATGTCCTATACCAAAATTGTACAAATGGTACTGGTCCGTTGCATAACTAGGTCACAGGAGCTAAAAATAGATTTTTTCAGTGAAAACTTAAAAAATCTTCTTGTCTAAAACTACAAGGGCCAGAGCTTAGACATTTGGCACATATCATCAACTACAGGTCCTCTATTAAGTTTGTCCAAATTATGCCCCTAGATTCAAAATTGGCCCCGCCCCGGGGGTCAGTTTTTTTGCATAGAGTTATATAGAGAAAATTTCAAACGTCCTCTTCTCTGACTCTAATATGGCCAGAGCTTTTATATTTTGTATGGTGACACTTTTAAATATACTTTACATATTTTGTTCAAATTGTTACGGTCTGTTGCATATCTAGGTCAGTCCTGGACATAAATCAATATCTCCATTTTTCCAGTTATTCTCAGGTGAGCGAATATGCCCCATGGGGCTCTTGTTGTGTTAAAAATGCCGTCCGTGCGTCCGTCACGTTTTCCGTCCGCAACTGTATCTCCGAAACCTATAAACAGATTTGGATTAAACTTGGTATACTTATTTGTCATCATAGGAGCACCGTGGGAAATCAAATTTTTTTCAGAAAATTTTAGGAATTTATGAGTTATCTGCCCTTTTTGTGTTAAAAATGCCATATTTAACAGTTTTTACACTCTAGCAACTACAGTATTCAACATATTTTGTTTATACTTGCTCACATCATTGTCTATAAGTACAAGTTCTTGCAGGTGTGCAATTATTGTAAAAAAAGGATACTTGTGACAAGAGTTATCTGCCCTTGATGTACTTAGAAATGCTAGAAAATGCTTTATTTTGGTATTGTTTTCATACTAGAGCCTATAAATATGCATGGATTTTTGAAAAAACTTTCTTGAATTATGTATGGCTATTAGTTTTCAAATGAATTTGATTATTGTTGAAAACGGAGAAATTAGTCATGAGTTATCTGCCCTTGATAAGTAAAAAAAGCCATATTTAACTGTTTTTACTCACTGGCAACTACAATTATGAATGGATTTAAATGATACTTGCACACAATGTCTATAAGTAAAAGTTCTTGAAGGTGTGCAATTATTGTCCTAAAAAACCTTTCTGCTTTACTTTCATCTTGCTTTAAATGCTTGTGAACAAGTTTTTTTTTATCTCTTTAAGGGAGGAACAATAATGGGCCAACCAGACACCAAGCACTTCCTAGGACAAACACACATTCCCTATGACATGTTTGTGGACTACTTACAAGATCTTGCAGAATCATCATACCGGTAAGGTGTAAACTCAAACCCATGAGAATAAGGAACAATCTTAAGTGGAAATAAAGTGCTCCCACTCTACAACGACATCCAATGGGAGACAAAGATTGTGTGTGTTGTTCCGAAGGAGTTGTTATAGGGAGGGAAATTGGCTTACATTTGCAAACAGCTTGAATCCTTATCAGACGCCGTGTCATGCTGCGTCTGATCTGGATTCAAACTGTTTGTCACTCAACATTATGTTTTGTTTCTATTTAATATGTAACTTTGAGAAAAACAGCAGACAACAATTTTAATAGACAATATTGCAGCAGTGAAAGCGTAGGACATAATGATCTTGTTTGTGGGAACAGTGGCAAGTGTTGTTGTAAGGAGGGAGCTGTTGTTGGGAGGGCTGTTGTAGGGAGGGAGCACTGTACAGTCAAATTTGTGCTAGGCGGCCACTTACGAGTACTGTAAACCAGATGGCAACTGGACAGTTTATGTCCCAGCATCTATAGAAGCAGAGGCATGTAGTGATTGCTCTATCTGTCAGTCCATGTGTTCAACCCTATTTTATTGTTTCTTCAAGTATCGTCACTGCTTACTCGAATACTTTGATAATTGAGCAGTTGTTGCCTTTGACCATTCCCAATCCACCAATATCACATAATCGGACCTTGACCTTGGCCTGATTTAGACTATGAATATTTTAAATGGGCCATTTCTGGGTTAACTAGATATTACTGTTATGTCTAGTGTCTATACTACTTTCTACAAAATGCTTTGATACTTATACAGTTGTTACCTTGGACCATTACCAATCCACCCTTAACACTAACTCTTGATCCCCAGAGACCTTCCTACTAGGTCACGGTTTTGAGGCTTAGCTGACATAAGGGATGTTTTTGTTGGCTTGATGGAGATTATACCTTCTGCTACTAAACTAAAAGAAAGGCAGGTCAGTGATTTTGATCCCATGCGCTGCTTTGCACCGAATGAGATTAGCTGAAATCATTGTCCGGAAATCATCCCTCATCATCATAAAAATTCAAAATTTGTCTGGACTATATCTCCAAAAAGGTAAAAGATAGCACATTGAAACTATTGAAACTTTGTATACTGATAAAGGATGACCTAAGGATGTGCAGTGTTTAAGAACCGTAATAATATCATCTTCCATTATTTTCTCCCCTTTTTTGCCCTCGTGACAATCAGTCGGGGTGGGGGGGGGGGGGGGGGTGGGGGGGGGGGGGGGGAATACTGTTTTACAACTGTCTGTTCATCCGTCTTTAATTTAAGCAATTTTAATGTTTCAGGCCAGACAAATACCACCTACTTGACCACAACTGTAACACATTCAGTTCAGAAATTGCACAGTTTCTGACTGGGAATGACATACCATCACATATAACTGGACTGCCAGCTGAGATCATGACCACGTAAGTTCAGCTTTTTAGCTCACCTGGCACTAACTTGACTAACAGCCAAGGTGAGCTTTTAGGATCACTGGGTGTCCATCGTCCATGCGTTCACAATTGTTCTTAACACTCTAGCCGCTGCTAATTTCATTCAATCTTCATGAAACTTGATGACAATGTTTGTCTTGATAAAATCTAGGTCAAAGTCGAATGTAGGTCATGTCCGGTCAAAAACTAGGTCACTAGGTAAAATCATAAAAAATCTTGTTAACACTCTAGAGGCTTCAAATCTCAGTTGATCTTCTTAAAACTTTGTCAAAATGTTTGCCTTATTGATATCTAAGTCAAGTTCGAATGTGGGTCATGTTCGGTCAAAAACTAGGTCACTAGGTCAAATCATAGAAAAAACTTGTTAACACTCTATAGGCTACAAATCTCATTAGATCTTCATGAAACTTGGTCAAAATGATTGCCTTATTGATATCTAAGTCATGTTGGAATGTTGGTCATGTCGGATCAAAAACTAAGTCACTAGGTCAAATCATGAAAATACATTGTTAACACTCTAGAAGCTGCATTTCTCAATTAATCTTGAAGAAACTTGCGAAAAATGTTTGCCTCATTGAAATCTAGGTCACTGTTGAATATGTGTCATGTCGGGTCAATATTTAGGTCACTATAGGTTAAGTTAACATGGTGTACCAGGTGAGCAATATAGGGCCATAGTGGCCCTTGTTTCAGGATTTTCCAGTGCAGTTAACCCTCTCACCCCATTAGCAAACACCTTTTGATGCCTAAACATATTCCTCATTAACACGCTTATTATTAAAGCCTTTACTTATTCCTCATAGACACCTTTTTAATAGCAGCGCTTTTTTAACCCATTCCCCAATAGAAGCACCTTTTGATGCATTTACCTATACCTTTAAGAATTCCTTCATAGGAAACTTTTCCTGCATCCTGATTGAAAGATGGCTGCTTAAACAGGCTTAAAGCTATAAAGAAGATATTGATTATAACCAGTGATAAATTCAGACATCAGAAGAATGAGTCCTTGGGATGCACATGCTATAAAACAATGAGTCCTTAATAAATTGAGACAAACATGGAGTCCTTGATGTGAAAAATTAAACCAATATCCCATAACTTATTTCTAGTTTTGAAGACAGGTGACTGCTTAAAGCAGGTTGAAAGTAAAGCAGAATGTGCCTTAAGGCACATTCTGCTTTACTTTCAATCTGCTTTAAACTACTATATATAGGCCAGAAAAGCTATGGGTCCATGGGACTCACAACTTTTTAAATAATGAGTCCCTGGCAAATTTAATGAGTATAGGACTCAGGATGCACAGGTAAAATTATCACTGTATAATAACCATATTTATCATAACTGCATTCTGACTATGTATAGGGCCATAACTTTATCATGCCCTTTATTAAAGTTATCCCCCTTTTCTGACTTGTGAAAACTATGCAAACTATGCACTTTCAATTTGAGCCTGGTAGTTAGGGTGGGACTGTAGGGTATTCATTAGCCTTTGGCATACAGTTCTAGTTGAAGGAGCTTTTACTTTAATTTCAGCATAAAGAATATTTTCTATTTTCTAACCATGGTAGCTTAAAGCTTGAGGCACATTCTGCTTTACTTCCAATTTGATTTAAGTGGTCTCCTTTCTTCAAACTAGAAACAGGTTAATGCACCATAAGAGACATTCCGCTTTACTTTCATCCAGGCATCCTGCTTTAAGCTACCATCTGCTAGAAGATAGGAATTATTTCTTATGGTATATGTTTATGACTGTATAAATTGCAACTACATTTGTATTTTCTTCAGTGGAGGAATAAATTAAATAGGCTAAAAGGTACTTCTATGGGGGAAAGGGTTATCTATTCCTCAAAGGGAAATGCTCCTGTATCCTGACAGGTGGAGTCTTAAGGTAGTTCGACAGCGGGAGGCCCGCATCTCGAGTTCCAGAAATGCTGACGACTTTCACCTGATCTTTGCGGCACGTGCTTATAGTAGTAAATTTAGATAAAGAAAAGTTTGATCTGCTTCAGTGTCTTCTCTGTTAGCGCAGTTGGTACGGTGGTTGACTTGCAATCCAAAGGTTCTAGGTTCGATTCCCACTCGCTTCAAAACTCTTTTTTTTAAAACAAATTGTCCGATTTTAGTGACTAGTCAATTGAAAACGCAGTGATCAAAGGACAGGCTATGTTTAGTCTAGTAATATAAATGAATAATATCAGATGCAAGTATAGTCAAGTGACAGCTAAATTTGTGAGGATTTATAGTCTATATAACAGACGGCAGCTTAAGGTACTTCGCATGTGCGCGTAGTTTCCATACGATTGTTATGAAAATTGTCATGAAGAATGATAATAGCCTAAGAAACAATGTGTGTAAATATAGGCAAAATTTTTCGTGTGGTTTGTCTTTAAGGTCTCTTTTTCTGACAAAAACCTAGAATTTTGATGATTTTATTTTTCTTAAAAATGAATAAAGCTAATGACTATAATTCTCGACCAATAAGTTGTCCACAACATTCATTACAAGAAAAGCTAAAAACATTTTGAATAAAGGTGTTCAGAAAGATGTTATCAGCTATTTAAATTTTGCAAAATGCTAAAAAATTGAATTACAAAAAACTGACTCATTCAATGTATATTTGTTTTCATTTTATTCAAATATATGGTTGATGAACTAGTCAGTCTGAAAGAATTAGAAAATATTACAGTCAGGATTTTTTGTAATAACATATTTTCTTATTAAAATGTGGGATATTTGTTGGTTAGATACAGTTACCTACCTTAGAATTAAAACTTTGTCATTAAAATGCATTATTATTTATTCATGGACTTGCATACAAGGTTTATTATATTGTTTTAACATAATTATAATGGGCAATATCGATCTTGAAAAGGTTAGCGTATTGATAAGCTTCAATGTGTGGTTTTATAGTTCGATCAAATCGTGTACATGTATACCGATTTAATTGACTTGTAAGTCATTAAACTAAAACGTACAGGTCAGTGTACATATACTTGGACCGTAAACATCACTAGTTCTAATCAACGAAGACTAAACATAACATGTCTCTTGATTACTGCGTTATGGATTGACAAGTCAATAAATCGGACACTTAAAAAAAAGAATTGGATCGGATGGGTCTCGAACCTATGACCTTTGGATTGCTAGTCAACCACTATACTAACTGCGCTATGAAGGATTATACTCAATCGTATCAACATTTCCTTTATATAAATTTTCTAGTATAAGCACGTACGAAAAAAGTCTATGTCGTCAAGACGCATATCCGCTCGCCTGCAAGGCCGACTTCCGTGAGCGAAAGGCCTTAACACAGGACAAAAGTAATGCTAAAAGATAGATCCTAAAGGAGTTTTTAGCTCACCTGATCCAAAGGCTCAGGATGAGCTATTGTGACCGCAATTTGTCCGGCGTCCGGTGTCCGTCGTCCGTCATCCGTCGTCCGTCCACATTTTCAAACAACATCTCCTCAGAAACCACTGACCCGAATTCAACCAAACTTTGTCAGAAGCATCAGTGACAAGGGGGAACGAAATATTGTTCAAAGTTTTTGGCTAGAGTTATTCCCCTTGCCGTGGGACCAGATTTTCTAACATGACCGTATGGATAACTTTTAATGCATAAGAAAATCTAAAAAAAATCTTCTTCTCAGAAACCGCTAGGCCAAGACCTTTGATATTTGGTATGTATCATAACCTAATGATCTTCTACCAATGTTGTTCAAATTTGGACCCTTGGCCCCGCCCTGGGGCTTATCAGTTTTTTAGCTCACCTGAGCCAAAGGCTCAAGGTGAGCTATTGTGACCGCTCACCGTCCGTAGTACGTCTGTCCGTCTGTCCATCCGTCCGTCTGTCCGTCTGTCCGTTCACATTTACTTCAAACGACAGCTCCTCTGAACCCGCTTGATTGTAGGGAGAGTTCAAACTGCTCATGATGTTCCTTGGATGCTTCTCTACAGAAGTTGTTCAAATGAAAGGAAAAAAAGCACAAACTCTGCTTGAAAAAGCAAAAAAGCAAAAAACTTTAAAAAATCTTCTTGCCCAAAACTACTAGGCCCTAAGCTTTGATATTTTTACATTAGAATCTCCTGGTGGATCCCTCTATAGTTTGTTAAAATGAAATCCCTAGGGTCACATTTGACACCACCCTGCACAGTTTAAGTGCTGCTCTAGGCAGGTTTCACAGTATTTTTAGCTCACCTGAGCCAAAGGCTCAAGGTGAGCTATTGGGATGGCCCGGCGTCCGTCGTCGTGCGTCGTGCGTATGTGCGTCGTCGTTAACAATTGCTTCAAATGACATCTCCTCCTATACCGCTTGACAGAATTCAACCAAACTTTACAGAAATGTTCCTTGGGTCAAGCTCTTTCAAATTTGTTGTAAGAATTAAAAACAATGCAGAACTCGAAAAAATAAGGAAATCTTAAAAAATCTTCTTGTCAAAAACTGGAAGGGCCAGAGCTTACATATTTGGCACATAGCATCATCTACAGGTCCTCTATCAAGTTTGTTCAAATTATGTCCCTGGGGTCAAAATTGGTCCCGCCCCGGGGGTCACAGATTTACATAGAGTTATATAGTGAAATTTTCAAACGTCTTCTTCTCTGAAACTAATGTGGCCAGAGCATTGATATTTGGCATGGTGACACTTCTAGATGTCCTATACGAAAATTGTTCAAATGGTTCTGGTCCGTTGCATAACTAGGTCACAGGAGCTAAAAATAGATTTTTTTCATTGAAAACTTAAAAAATCTTCTTGTCTGAAACTACAAGGGCCAGAGCTTAGATATTTAGCACATACCATCGCCTACAGATCCTCTATCTAGTTTGTTCAAATTATACCCCTGGGGTCGAAATTGGCCCCGCCCAGGGGGTCACAGTTTTACATAGAGTTATATAGTGAAATTTTCAAATGTCTTCTTCTCTGAAACTAATATGGCCAGAGCTTTGATATTTGGTATGGTGACACTTCTAGATGTCCTATACCAAAATTGTTCAAATGGTTTTGGTCGGTTGCATAACTAGGTCACAGGAGCTAAAAATAGATTTTTTCCAATGAAAACTTAAAAAATCTTCTTTTCTGAAACTACAAGGGCCAGAGCTTAGATATTTGGCACATACCATCGCCTACAGGTCCTTTATCAAGTTTGTTCAAATTATGCACCTGGGGTCAAAATTGGCCCCGCCCCTGGGGTCACAGTTTTACATAGAGTTATATAGAGAAAATTTCAAACATCTTCTTCTCTGACACTAATATGGCCAGAGCTTTTATATTCGGTATGGTGACACTTTTAAATATACTTTACATAATTTGTTCAAATTGTTCTGGTCTGTTGCATATCTAGGTCAGTCCTGGACCTAAATTATTATCACCATTTTTTCAGCTATTTTCTCAG
Organism: Gari tellinella; assembly: GCA_922989275.2. Lineage (NCBI taxonomy): Eukaryota > Metazoa > Mollusca > Bivalvia > Cardiida > Psammobiidae > Gari > Gari tellinella. The sequence goes on from OV277856.1 coordinate 45,848,168, forward strand.
GTGAGCGAAATATGCCCCATGGGGCTCTTGTTGATTTAAGCAGAACTGTATTTACCTGAGTTACCCTTAATATACTATGGGCAAATAGCCAATATTTGCAAACAGTTTGGATCCAGATCAGATGCAACATAATGCTGCATCTAATCTGGATCCAAACTATTTGCCACTCATTTACCAACTTAACATTTTCTAAAAAAAAATTTTGTACATTTTTCACATACAGTAGGTATTTAGCAGACATCATTTCAGTCTGGTAAGGGTAAGCCCCCAGCAGCTGCAAATGCTACGGTACTCTTGCATAATAGTTGACCTCAGTGATCAGGCCAACAGAACTGAACATGTTGTCTGCTAAAGTTTAGAAATGGTTCAGTCTGCTTCATACTTAGAGAAACAGGATCTGGAAGTGATCCACTGACAGTTATGTAATTATGTCTTATGCCATATTTATACATATGTTTAATATTGGTTTTGTCACAGTTATCTGTATGTCTTGTCATTTTTTGTTGTCCAGGATTCAACCCTTTCCCCCCAATAAATACTGACCTTTGTTAACCCATTACCCCATAAATGTGCATTTTTAGGCCTTTGATTTATTCCTCCACTTAAGAAAATAATTCCCCTTTAAACAGTCATGATTTTCTATATCCTAGTAGATGGTAGCTTAAAGCAGTTTGAAAGTAAAGCAAAGTGTGCATTAAGACCGATTCTGCTTTACTTTCAACCTGCCATAGGTGGCCACCTATTTCAAAATTAGAAACAGGCTATGGGGTAATGGGTAAAATGAAATTGCCTATTTGGAAAGAGCCTAATGAGAGGAAGTGCCATTTGCAAAGGCCATAACTCTGACATCATTGATTTTTGAGTTATTTCCCTTTGTGATATTTTCTTGTCAAGAAGACAACTCCAGTTCTACTGATGCTATTGTAATGAAATTTTATGTATGGAAAGAAACTGATGAGAGAAAATGCCATGCACAAGGGCAGCAATATTTTGTTTTTCCCCTTTGTCATATTTTATTGTCAGGAAAATAACTCCAGTTCTGCTGACACTAGTGAAATAATTATCATTTACCGGAAATGGAAATAGCTTGATAAGAGGATGTGTCATGGATAAGGGTCATAAGCTTGGCAACAAAATTCACTTTTGTCATGTTTTCTTGTCCGGAAGATAACTCCATTTATTGCTACATGTATATTAAAATGTTGTCTTGCCCAGTCAACTTAGGTACAAACTTCAATGTCCTCAGGTGAGCGAATTTAGGGCCATGGCCCTCTTGTCTTAGGAAAACTTTTAAAAATCTTCTTCTCTGAAACTGTATGGCCTAGATCATTAATATTTGACATGTAGCTTTGCCTTATGGTCCTCTACCAAGATTGTTCAAATTATGACCCCCGGGTCAAAATTGGCCCCACCCCAGGGCTTATCAGTTTTACATAGACTTATATAGGAAAACTTTTAAAAATCTTCTTCTCTGAAACTGTAAGGTCTAGATCTTTTATATTTGACATATAGCTTTGCCTTGTGGTCCTCTACCAAGATTGTTCAAATTATGACCCCCGGGCCAAAAATGGCCCAGCCCTCGGGCTTATCAGTTTTTCATAGGAAAACCTTTAAAAATCTTCTTCTCTGAAACTGTAAGGCCTAGATCATTTATATTTGACATGTAGCTTTGCCTTAAAGTCCTCTACCAAAGTTGTTCAAATTATGACCCCTGGGTCAAAATTGGCCCCTCCCCGGGGCTTATCAGTTTTACATCGACTTATATAGGAAAACCTTTAAAAATCTTTTTCTCTTAAACTGTATGGCCTAGATCTTTAATATTTGACATATAGCTTTGCCTTGTGGTCCTCTACCAAGATTGTTCAAACTATGACCCCAAGCCAAAAATGGCCCCGCCCTCGGGCCTATCAGTTTTTCATAGGAAAACCTTTAAAAATCTTCTTCTCTGAAATCGTAAGGCCAAGATCATTTATATTTGACATGTAGCTTTGCCCTATGGTACTCTACCAAGATTGTTCAAATTATGACCCCTTTATCAAATTTGGCCCCGCCCCGGGGCTTATCAGTTTAAATAGACCTATATAGGAAAACCTTTAAAAATCTTTTACTCTGAAACTGTAAAGCCCAGATTCTTAATATTTGACATATAGCTTTGCCTTGTGGTTCTTTACCAAATGTGTTCAAATTATGACCCCCGGGCCAAAATTGGCCTCACCCAGGGGCTTATCAGTTTTTATAGGAAAACCTTTAAAAATCTTCTTCTCTTAAACCGTAAGGCCCAGATCATTAATATCTGACATGTAGCTTAGCGTTGTGGTCCTCTACCAAGATCAAATTATGGCACCTGGGTCATAGCTATATCAAAATGTTGTCTTGCCCAGTCAGATTCTATGGTACAATGTCCTCAGGTGAGCGAAATGTGACCCTCTGGGTCTCTTGTTATGCATTACTTTTGTTATGCATTAAGCAGTCACTTGCCTTTAAAGATCCACAGGCTACCGTATTCAATGGTCTCTTATTACAGGTTTGACTTATGGTATTATTTAGAGCTGACGGTATTTTAAAGTTGAACTCAAGGGAGGTTACTCGTTTTGTGTTAACATTTTGTCAGAATTTCAGGAAATCATGTAGAATTTCAGGAAATCATGTATAAAATGTAAATTCTACTTTAGATTTTCATTAAATGTTTGTGACTAGTAGAATTAAGTATATCTATCTAATAAGAGTAAAATTAGTGTATGTTAAACAGCTAGATTTTTGGTAATTTGAGATTTTCAGAATTTGACTTTTTTAAAATATTGATATTTCCAGAAAATATGTCAATAAATGCTTTTGTTTGCCCAATATCTTATAGTGTATGTACAGTTTACTTGAATGTACAGAAATTATTGAGTTATATTATTCTATAAAGAAAATATTCCTGTTTATTAAAAAAAGAGCTTTTCACGACAAAAGGTCCTGTCAGAAAAAAACGGCACTGTAACTTTTTAGCTCACCTGAGCCTTAGGCTCAGGGTGAGCTATTGTGATCCCATTCCGTCCGTCGTACGTCGTCTAACAACATCTCCTCTGAAACCACTGACCCGATTTAAACCAAACTTTATCAGAACCTTCAGTAACAAGGGGGAACGAAATCTTGTTATGCATAAGAAAATCTTTAAAAATCTTCTTCTCAGAAACCAAAAGGCCCAGACCTTTGATATTTGGTATGTATCATAACCTAATGATCTTCTATAAAGATTGTTCAAATTTTGACCCTGGGGCCAAAAATGGCCCCGCCCTGGGGCTTATCAATTTTTCTTAGGAAAACCTTTGAAAATCTTCTTCTCTGAAACTGTTTGGCCTAGATCATTAATATTTGACATGTAGCTTTGCGTTATGGTCCTCTACCAATAATTAAAATCAAATATTAAATACAAATAATTAAATTAAAAAAACATAAGATTTATTAGAAAATATTTACCCCCCATCCCACTTTTTATACGCCCGTCATCGACGGTCGTATTATGGTATACCCAGCGCTGTCCGTACGTCCGTCCGTCCGAGCGCACGAAAGGTCCATTGTTGGGTAGGGAGAACAATAGATTCCATTAATTCCGTGATTGCCCTATTGTTATTGTTGGGTATTTTTGTGTACTGTTGGGTACTTTTAAACAAAAAAAATACCCAACAAATATCCAACTGTGAGAACGTACGTCCGTCCGTTAACTTTTCTTGTTAGCGCTCTCTCACCTTCATTTATTTACCGATTTTGATTAAACTTCCTACAAATATTCCATACCACAATAGCTCGGACGAGTTCGCGTTTCAGACGTTGGCGGCTATTTTTAGCAGAGTTATGCCCCTTTATTGTCAAAAATGGGCATTTAAAAAAAAACAACAGAACTTTTTTATTTTTTATTCAATTGATTTCAAATTTGATATGGTGATACACTGAATATAGTTACTTAACATATTTTACGGGTTTTTGGTTTGACTCCGTATTTTCAGAGTTATGCCCCTTCACACAATTTTTTTAACAATATATTGTTTCCTGATCATAATTTTACTTACATTTTGTCTATTGTAACCAAATTTCATATTTAGCTTTCTCATCATGCAGGGAAGGCACCTGAGAATTTTGGTTCCTGTTAAATTATTTTTCTATGAGTTATGCACCTTTACATAATTAAAATTTAAAATAAGCCACACTTATGCCGTTAACTTTTCTTCTTAGCGCTCTCTCACCTTCATTTATTTACCGATTTTGATTAAACTTCCTACAAATATTCCATACCACAATAGCTCGGACGAGTTCGCGTTTCAGACGTTGGCGGCTATTTTTAGCAGAGTTATGCCCCTTTATTGTCAAAAATGGGCATTTTAAAAAAAAAACCAGAACTTTTTTATTTTTTATTCAATTGATTTCAAATTTGATATGGTGATACACTGAATATAGTTACTTAACATATTTTACGGGTTTTTGGTTTGACTCCGTATTTTCAGAGTTATGCCCCTTCACACAATTTTTTTAACAATATATTGTTTCCTGATCATAATTTTACTTACATTTTGTCTATTGTAACCAAATTTCATATTTAGCTTTCTCATCATGCAGGGAAGGCACCTGAGAATTTTGGTTCCTGTTAAATTATTTTTCTATGAGTTATGCACCTTTACATAATTAAAATTTAAAATAAGCCACACTTATGCCGTTAACTTTTCTTCTTAGCGCTCTCTCACCTTCATTTAATGACCGATTTTGATTAAACTTCCTACAAATATTCCATACCACAATAGCTCAGACGAGACACGTTTCAGACGTTGGCGACTATTTTTAGCAGAGTTATGCCCCTTTATTGTCAAAAATGGGCATTTTTAAAAAAAAAAACAGAACTTTTTTATCTTTTATTCAATTGATTTCAAATTTGATACGGTGATACAATGAATGAAGTGACTTAATATATATTACGGGTTTTTGGTTTGACTCCGTATTTTCAGAGTTATGCCCCTTCACACAATTTTTTTAACAATATATTGTTTCCTGATAATAATTTTACTTACATTTTGTCTATTGTAACCAAATTTCATATTTTGCTTTCTCATCATACAGGGAAGGCACCTGTGAATATTTTGGTTCCTGTTAAATTTCAGATGTTGGCAACTATTTTTAGCAGAGTTATGCCCCCTTTATTGTCAAAATTCCGTGATATATCCAAAGTATGTAAATACGCCCAAAAAGCATTTGTTTATGAGAAAACATTTGGTAGAAAAACTATCGTGATAGTATTGCAATAGTTTCTTGACTATCGCAATACTATCGGGATAGTACTTGAGCTATCGCAATACTACAGCATAGTCTTTTTGAGATCAATAGTCGGGCCTACACTCCGGGCGACTTTTTCCAGTCGGCCTGAGTCCGGACGACTTTGACAGCCGCTGGCCATGACGGGCGTATTTTGCCGCACTGCGGTGCTCTTGTTAATAAAGTACTAATCCTTTCAAGGCCAAAAGATGATTTTCCAAATAGTTTGGATCCTGATCAATAGCCGGCTAGCATGTTAATCTTTGCCTGAACGTTTTATTGTTTTTATTAACTCGTCTGTTTTGAAGAAACTTCGAGCTATTGTCATCACTCCAGCGTCTGCGTTGTCATCCGAAATCTTGACAGATTTTATATTTGGCATGTGTACTCACCTATAAACAGATTTTGAGCTCAGTAAAATTTGGGTCATATCCAACAAAGGTCAAGGTCATTCAGAGGTAAAATAGGGTGGGTTTAATATTGGCCATAACTTTAGAAATGCATGTGATGGAGACTTTATATTTGGCATGTGTATTCAACTCAAGAAGCTCTTGAGCTCAATACAACTTGGGTCATGTCCGACAAAGGTCAAGGTCATTTAAAGATCAAATGGGATTGATTTAACATTTCCATTAACCCAGAAACAATATGTGATACAGACTTCATATTTGGCATGTCTGTTCAAGGGTAGAAGCTCTTGAGCTCATTACAACTTTGGTCATTGTAGACAAAGGTGAAGGTCAAATAGGTTGAATTTAACATAGGTCACATGTGTACTCAACGCAAGTAGCTTTAGAGCTCAGTACATGTTTGGTGATGTCGGAAAAAGGTCAAGGTCATTTACAGGTCAAATTTTACATTTAGAGCCCCACAGTAGACAGATGGACAAAGAATCAAGACAAAGTCAATAAGAATATCTCATTGCTCCTTGGTAATTAATGTACATGTATAAGATAATAAAACAGACAAACGTTGGCACCCGCATGCGGTGCTCTCGTTTTTGTTAGATTTATATAGCTCGAAGAGTAACCACAGAATTATACACAGTATAGTTCCGTTATGTAGGACTGAAGCTTCTCAGTTTGTTTAAAATTCCTTTAGAGACTGTTGATTGTCAAGTTCGTCAACACACCAAGCGTTATCAATAAGAATGAGAAACGGTTTTCGTTTAAACCTCACCCCCTTCTGATTTATATATAAAAATAAAACATTCACTTACCAATCGCAGATTTTCAGTCCTGACACGATGCATGAGGTTACTCTGTGGTTCTACACATTACAACCGGTGTCATATGGTATTTTGACCCGGGGGTGAAATGACCCGTGGGTCAAAATAACTTAAATTATTTTGACCCGCGGGTCATTTCAACGCTATGGTGAAATGACCCCCCCTGCCAGGGGCGTGTCTGGGCTTACGCACTCACGCACGTGCGTAAAGTTAATTGACAAAGCGCTAAAAATGCAATAAAAATCACCACCTTACCCGGGTGAGGCATAAATAAATATTCTAAAAGTGTCTTTACTCTTTAGTCTACTTCAAATTGTACACAACGCACATAATTCACCCTCTGAAAAGGTTTCAGGTTGACCACTACTCAGTTTACGAGAATGTAGATTTTACCTGGTAAAATTGCCCATAACAATTTAAGGTGTTTCTTACAATTTTAACTATTAGTGGCAGAATTTTGACATAGATTTATGTTAGTACTGTACCTGTTTTGAATGTGCGAAACGCCCCCAGAACGCACCAGAGACGATCTAGAAATCAAATTTTTCCCAGGGGAGCATGCCCCCCTAGTAAGAGTGTGTACGCTTATTGGTGAGGGTAGGGGTTAGATAAAAATGGCCAGAAGATAATCTATCAAAACTATAAAAGATTACATATGCAGTTCATGTTATTTAGGAGTCAAATTCTTACATAAATTTATGGTAGTAATTTACCTGGTTTGAATGTGAAAAACGCACTAGAGACCATCAGAAGTAAAATTTTCCCAGGGAGCATCCCCTGGACCCCATTAGTAAAGTTGCATATACTAGTTCTAGTTGTGATTAAGCTACGCCCCTGACGATTGCCCCAATCATGTTTACCTTCATACAAAGTGGGAGGTCAGGAGAGCAAACGTCTTTCTCTGTATTTTGATATGCATTTCAAGCACTCATTCAAAAGTGTAAATAAGTTTTGAAAATGCATGTGTATGTATGTAAAACAAGTAAAATAGAAGGTAAAGTCAAGGGAAAGTAAATAGACAAAAGTACAACATGAATAGAGGGTATGCAAGTGCAGTCGGTAATATAAAAGGTGGAGGCGTCCATACGGACATAATAGTTGTTTATTCAGGGAAGTTTGATTTTAGTCAGGGAAATGTCAGGGAATTTAGCATCACTAAAATTGTGGACACCCTGTTAATTAAATAGTTTAACAGTTTAATTCAAGCAAAGAATATTCTTATAGCTCTAATATTTTGTGTTTTGATATGTATCTAAAATGATTTATGTATTTTATTAGCTCACCTGAGCTAGCTCAGGGTGAGCTTTTGCAATGCTTGAATGTCCGGCGTCCGGCGTCCGGCGTTCGTCGTTCGTCGTTCGTCGTCCGTCGTCAACAATTTTAGTGTTTATTCTCTAGAGGCCACAATTTTAATCCAAACTTTCTGTAACTTGCTCAGATTGTATATTACCATAAGAGTTTGGATGAGTTCGATTATGGTTGAAATCTGACCAATAGATCAAGAGTTATGAGCCTTTGAATTGCTGAAAATGCCATATTTAACAGTGTTTCACTCTAGAGGCCACAATTTGTATCCAATCTTTCTAAAACTTGCTCAGATTGTATATTACCATAAGAGTTCGAATGAGTTTGATTATGATTGAAATCAGAATAAAAGTTCAAGAGTTATCTACCTTTGAACTGCTGAAAATGCCATATTTAACAATGTTTACCTTCTAGAGGCCACAATTTTTATCCAATCTATGTCAAACGTGCTCAGATTCAATATGACTATAGGAGTTCAGATGAGATTGATTATGATTGAAATCAGACGCATAGGTCGAGAGTTATCTACCTTTGAATTGCTGAAAATGCCTTATTTAAGGGTGTTTACACTCTAGAGGCCACAATTTTTACACAATCTTTCTCAAACTTGCTCATATTGTATTATGACCTCAAGAGTTCAAATGAGTTCGATTATAGTTGTAATCAGACGCATAGATCAAGAGTTATCTACCTTTGAATTGCTGAAAATGCCATATTTATACTCTAGACGCCACAATTTTTATCCAGTCTTTTTCAAACTTGCTCAGATTGTATATTACCATAAGAGTTGCAATAAGTGTGATTATGGTTGAAATCAAACTAATAGGTCAAAAGTTATCTGCCCTTAAATAGCTGAAAATGCCATATCTAACAGGGTTTACACTCTTGCAACTACAGTTTTCATTTAATTTTGATTTTACTTGCACACAAAGTAAACAGCTATAAGTTCTCAAAGGAGTGCAATTAATTATTGTTGAAATCTAATCGTTGTGGCAATAGTTATCTGCCCTTGATAAACTTTGAAATGCTAGAAAAGGCTTCATTTCAGTTTAGTTTAGGTTCTAGTTATCTGCCCTTGATGTACTCTACTATACTAGAATTATGAGGTTGTATTCCAAAACTGTTTACATGCTATACTACAAATTTGAATGGATTTAGATTAAAACGAGGGAAACAGAAAGGTAAAGCTATCAGGCTTCAGTACAAGAGGTGAGCGATATCAGGGCCTTCAGGCCCTCTTGTTACATCAAACAGCCGTATGTGCATTGTGAGGGGTACTTAGAATATAAAAAACTTTTCTAAAGCAATAGTTTAACTATCATTTTAGATTGTTTTTAGCTCACCTGAGCTAGCTCATGGTGAGCTTTTGCAATCCTTGAATGTCCGGCGTCCGGCGTGCGTCGTCCGGCGTCAACAATTTTAGTGTTTACACTCTAGAGGCCACAATATTTATCCAATCTTTTTCAAACTTGCTCAGATGGTATATTGCCATAAGAGTTCAAATGAGTTTGATTATGGTTGAAATCGGACAAATAGGTCATGAGTTATCTACCTTTGAACTGCTGAAAATGCCATATTTAACAGTGTTTACACTCTAGAGGCCACAGTATTTATCCAATCTTTCTAAAACTTGCCCAGATTTTATATGACCATAAGAGTTCAGATGAGTTCGATTTTGGTTGAAATCTGACAAATAGATCAAGAGTTATTTACCTTTAAATTGCTGAAAATGCCATATTTAACAGTGTTTACACTCTAGAGGTAAACAAATTTATCCAATCTTTCTCAAACTTACTCAGATTGTATATTTCCATAAGACTTCGGATGAGTTCATTTATGATTATGGTTGTAATCGGATCAATAGGTCAAAAGTTATATACCTTTGAATTGCTGAAAATAATATATTTGACAGTGTTTACGCTCTAGAGGCTACACTATTTATCCAAGCTCTCTCAAACTTGCCCAGATTGTATATGACCATAAGAGTTCAGAAAAAGGGTGATTATGGTTGGAATCTGACAAATAGATCAAGAGATTTCTACCTTTGAATTGCTGAAAATGCCATATTTTACTGCGTTTACACTCTTGCAACTACAGTTTTCAATGGATTGTGATTATACTTGTACACAAAGGATGTAGCTATACGTTCTGGAAGGAGTGCAATTATTGTTGAAATGTAATCATTGTGGCAATAGTTACCTGCCCTTGATATACTTTGAAATGCTAGAAAAAGGCTTAGTTTCAGTATTGTTTAGGCTTTAGTTATCTGCCTTTGATGTACTCAGTACAGTAGGTCGACAAACTTGAATGGATTTAGAATAAAACGGGTGAAATTCAAAGGTAAAGCTATCAGGCTTCATTACAAATGGTGAGCGATATCAGGGCCTTCAGGCCCTCTTGTTTTGTTTTTTTTAATGACTAAAAATGAACATTCTACTGCATAATCATTCATAATTAATGAAGGAAACTTATTGTAAGGTATTACAGGACTTCACCATTTAAATACATTTTTTCTGCTATTGCATTTTGATTCACCCTGCATGAAGTTCAATCTCCCCTAATAGTGCGCTCACATTTGCTCTACGGCGGCCGTAGAGATTTTACGGCGGCCGTGCGGCAGCCGTACGGCAGCCGCACGGCGTATCCCAATATTTTACAGGCCGTAGAGCTCGCCGTAGAATTATAACGCGGAGTTATAACATTTTTTCATGTCTACGGCGGCCGTAGAACCACACGCTGCAGAGTGATTCTACGGCTGCCGTACGGTCGCCGTACGGCCACCGTGCGGCCGCCGTAACTCAATGGTCAATTTTCCTATTGTGCATTTGTACTTTTGTTCATATATGTAAAACATGTATATTATCTAAAAATGGATTTATATGTTCTTAAATGCTGTCCAAATGTGTCCTTTGAGTTCATGGTGTTGTTAGACTGACATTAGTTGTGTGAACATGTAGCAAAACCAAGTTGTGTAGCAGGAGCAGCATTTTGGTTGCAGGGTATCTGGTGGGACATCCACGGCTGCCGTATGGCGGCCGTACGGTCGCCGTGCGGTCACCGTACGGCGGCGTACGGTTGCCGCAGGTTTTTTAACCCAACAAAAATAAAATCTCGCCGCGCGGCAGCCGTAGCAAATGTGAGCGCAACACATGGCGGCCGTAGGAATTCTGCGGCGGCCGGGGAATTGCTACTCGCCGTAGAAATGATTAGCCGTGTGGCCGGCGTACGGCAGCCGCAGCAAATGTGAGCGTGGCATAAAATATCATAGCCAGGACCTGGAATATCTTAACTTCTATACAATCTAAACCAATCTTTGGTTGAAAGATGATTGAAAAAAGATTAAATCTGCTTGAAAAGGGGGGGGGGGGGGGGGGTCAAAATACCATAGATTAGCCATGGTATTTTGACCCCCCCCCCCCCCCCCCCCCCCCCCCCCCACACTTTTGAAGCAGATTTAATCTTTATTCAATCATGTTTCAACCATAGATTTAATGTAAAAGTCATATAAATAAAACCAACAGCAATTCCATGCCCATAACAATAATTTTGAAGTTGGGTGTGAGGGGGGGGGGGGGGGGGGGTCCAAATACCGCAGCCATGGTATTTTGAAACACCCCCCCCCCTTTTGAAGCAGATTTAATCATTTTTCAACCATCTTTCAACCATAAGATAATGTGTGAGGGGGGTCAAAATACCATAGCGGTATTTTGACCCGCGGGTCAAAATACCGCAGGTAGATTAGCCATGGTATTTTGAACCCCCCCCCCCCCCCCCTTTTGAAGCAGATTTAATCTTTATTCAATCATCTTTCAACCATAGATTTAATGTAAAAGTCATCTAAATAAAACCAACAGCAATTCCATGCCCATTACAATGATTCTGAAGTTGGGTGTGAGGGGTCATAATACCGCAGGAAGATTAGCCATGGTATTTTGACCCCCCTTTAAATTAGATGAAACTCTCCTCAAAATGACTTGAAAACATGAACGATTTGAGTTGTTTTGTTAATATATAGAAAAACAATAGTTTCAAGTCCTTTTCCATTTTTTTTTGGGGGGGGGGGGGGGTGTCAAAATACCGCAGGGGGGGGGGGGGGGGGGGGTCTCATTTCACCATAGCGGTGAAATGACCCGCGGGTCATCTCACCGCCCGGGTCAAAATAATATCTCACACCGGCATTGATTGTTTCCATCTAGATATAGATTCATGTACATTATGAAGGGATTTACACCGATTTACAGGCATGTTTGACAAGCGATGAAGAGTGCAAATTCAGATGATTTGCTATTATTCGGGAATAAGTTACGATAATATCTACGACGGTTTTAAGTGTATCGTAATATTATCATATCTCTTAAAATGTGTTTCATTTCATGTCGCGAGTAGGATAAACATGTTTTAATAATGAAAGACAGGCAAAGTCTGCGCACGCATCTGTTTTCTCACTTCCGATTCTATTTTAAGAGGTGGGAAAACCGAATCTGCTTGACAACGCCATTAGAATTTTCTTATATTATTTCCTTAACTTTAAGAAATTTCTTATAGAAGAAATTTTTTAAGTGGCTACTGGAATACGACTTAAGGTTAAGGAAATTATTTTCTAACGTAAGATTATTTTATAAGAAATTTCTTATCTATAAGGAAAAACTTAAGATGCTACTGGAATACGGCCCCAGATCTTTAAAATTTAACAAATAGCTTTGCCTTATGGTTCTCTACTAAGATTGTTCAAATTATGACCCCTGGGCCAAAAAAGGCCCCGCCCTCGGCTTATCAATTTTTCATGGGAAAACCTTTAAAAATCTTCTTCTCTGAAACCGTAAGGCCCAGATCATTTATATTTGACATGTAGCTTTGCGTTATAGTCCTCTACCAAGATTGTTCAAATTGTGACCCCTGGGTCAAAATTGACCCCGCCCTGGGGCTTATCAGTTTCACATAGAATTATATAGGAGAACCTTTAAAAATCTTCTTCTCTGAAACTGTAAGGCCCAGATCTTTAATATTTGACACATAGCTTTGGCTTATAGTCCTCTACCAAGATTGGTAAAATTATGACCCCGGGGCCAAAAATAGCCCCGCCCTCGGGCTTATTAGTTTTTCATAGGAAAACCTTTAAAAATCTTCTTCTCTGAAATCGTAAGGCCCAGATCATTTATATTTGACATGTAGCTTTGCCTTATGGTCCTCTACCAAGATTGTTCAAATTATCACCCCTTGATCAAATTTGGCCCGCCCCGGGGCTTATCAGTTTTATATAGACTTATATAGGAAAACCTGTAAAAATCTTTTTATAGCTATATATATCACAATATTGTCTTGCCCAGTCAGCTTAGATACAATGTTCCCAGGTGAGCGACTTGTGGGCCATGGCCCTCTTGTTTTTATTTTAACGATTTTTCACTCTCCATATGGTATATTTCAATTTAATCAAGGTTTCAAAGAATTCTGACACAGAATAAGCTGACCCGCGAACCACCTTAAGGCAGGCACCTTTAGGAGCACTCCGCTTTACTGCCAGCCTGCTGTAAGCAACCACCTGTCTTAAACCCAGTAAACAAGCTATGGGGGAAAGGTTGACTGTTTGATACAGAACAGGAGAATACTCCTGATGGAGCTGTTAGCATTATTTTTTGTCCAGAAGTCTTCTATATTCTTCATTGAACAGTCAATGTTTTACATTTAAATGCCATTTATCATACTGTAATATATTTGAAATAGTTTTGAGTAGAAAAATAAAGAATCATATCTTTTCATCTTTTTATAGGCCATTCGGTCCGATGATCCGGCCATTTATAGATGCTATGTCAGTTCAGCCGAGTGGAGGACATGCCCTCTTTCCACAGACAAACAATTCAGCATCAGGGGCCTCTAAGGGACCCAAGTCCACACTGGCAGGGGCTACTAGCAGTGATCAGACTCAAACACCACCAGCCCAGACACCACCAACCCAGTCACAGCCATCTGAACAAAGCAAAGAAGAGGCTGCCAATAAAGAAATATTAGACGAGCCTTTTATTTACAAACAGGTACATTACTGAGCTATTTTATACATTGGAGAAAACATTATTCTTTCCCATTTAAATGCAAACGAAACGCATATGCGTAGCAGTGAAATGTAGGAAATTGCAACTTTTTGACATTTCTCACTTTATTTTAAGCTGAGAGGCAAACAGTTTAGAGCCTGATCAGACGCCGGGTAACCCGGCGTCTGATCTGGCTCCAAACTGTTTGCAAAGGAAAAAATAGTTTTAGCTTAAACATGTAAATTGGGAAAGAATAATGTTTTCTCCACTGGAATTCTCTACTACATAGCATGTTTCTAGTATTGAAGATAGGTGGCAACTTAAAGCAGGTTGAAAGTAAAGGAGAATAATAAGTTTAAGTTGCCACCTATCTTCAATACTAGAAACATGCTATGTAGTAGAGAATTCCAGTGGAGAAAACATTATTCTTTACTTTCAGCCTCCTTTAAGCTAGAAAATAAGTTTTCTTATGATAATTATGGAACTATTTTCTTCAGTGGAGGAATAAATTAAATGCGTAGAAATTAGTATCTATGAAGTAAAGGTATAACCAGGATAAACGTTCAAGCCATAGATACATATAACAGTTAATTTAAAGTTTCTAGCTGTTTATCATTTATTTATTCACCAAACCTTCAAAACTATTCTAAAGAGTAGTTAAAAAAAAATGGGGTTTAATATTTGAAGTAAATACCTTATATGGAACTATGTTGTTCAACTATTGCTGCAGGGCTTTAAAATTTATTAACAGAGGTTTGAACATTTCTGTATACCTCTCTATTAGGATCACTAAAAAGAAGGCTTATTTGTTCCATAAAAGGCAGGTGACAGCTTAAAGCAAGGCAAACATAAAATAGAAAGCTCTAGGAAGAGCTTTCTGTTTTACGTTCCCCATGCTTTAAGCAGTCACCTGCCTTAAACACCTGGGGCCCCTCTTACGAAACGTAGTATGACAAAAACGGTTGTAAGTCAAAACTTTAAAATACATGTAATTTCTTATTTCTCCATCTAATCCTGTCTCGTGACATCTCTTTGGAATCATTCTTTTCAAGACGATTCCAAAGAGATGTCACAAGGCAGGATTAGATTGAGAAATAAATAATAATTGAGAATTTTATAATCTGACTAACGCCAATATTTGTTGTGTGACGTTTTGTAAGACGGCCCTTGATTGTTACAAGAATTAATTGGTCTTAATAGAGAGGTTTTACTGTATGTGTAAAGGTGACAGAAAGACCAAAAATACATATTGTACTGTCATCGTTTTCATTGTAGGCTGTTCCTGATGTGGAATGGCGGCGACCAGAGTTTAATATAACTGGGAGGGAGCAAAACTTGATCAAAGACCTTCATGATTATCTAACCCAGGACAATCCAAGCTGGTCTCCTGGCCGAGACCACATGGCCATGCTGCGTAGACTGGTTCAGGATAAGGACCAGAGATGTGAGCTGTGTGCACTGGAAATGTTAACCAGTCTGGTAGCAAAGACTGACATTGTAGAACTTTTGTTACATGACCCAAACAATTTAATACAGGAGATATTACAGTTATATGAGAACTACACATTCAATAGGAAGGAAGCTGTGATCAAAATGGTGAGTCAAAGACTATCAGTGTCAGTTGTAATGCTAACAAGGGTTTCAATTCTGGAAAAACTTTAGATGGCTTCAATTATGATTGCATACAGTTTTGATCCAGATCAGATGTAAAGTACTTTACTGTATGCTACTTTAATTTCATTATGAAATCAACAATTTAGAAAATCTGTTCAGATCAGTTTCAGTAAACAATAGTTAAACCTTAAGACAGAGGTTGCAGGGATTTCCCCAGAATTTCCTGATCATGTTGAATTTGGGGCATAGGGGGAGGGTGCTGGAGGGCTCTCCCTCCCGTGCTGCGGCGAAATTTTTTGCTCTTTAATAAATGAAATAGTGCATTTTTGGTAATACATATATGTAGTGTATACTATAGTGTGTTTATATGGAAATGGCTGAAATAAGTATTATTCTGTTTCCTAGATCTAGTGTGTGTAGGGTTTTTGTTTTCAAGTTCATCACCAATATTTTAAGTTACAACTCATAACTAAAGGTTACTATAATACCTGCTGATCTCCCAGTACAGTTGCTGACTGCAGTTTGCATTAACTAGAATGCCATTATTTTGCAACAAAGTATTACATTGTAAAGCCTTACAGGTTGTAAAAGAAAAAACAAGAGGCCCATGCGGGCCTAAATATCACTCACCTGGAAAAACGAACACAAGGGTCACATAACCCCTGGGGTGAGATCATTTTTTACCCCAGAGACATAATTTCAAAAATCTTGCTGATGAACTTGACAATTAAGTGTTCTGTCAAATATTTTGTACATGGATGGTTTCAGACAAAAAATCTATTTTTAGCTAATGTGACCCAGATATGCAACAGACCCGAACCATTTCAGCAATATTGGTAAAAAAAACATCAAAAAGTGTCACTATGCCTAATATCAAAGCTCTGGCCGTAATAGTTTCAGAGAAGAAGATTTCACTATATGTAAAACTGCAACCCCTAGGGCCTTGGCAGTTTTGACCCCAGGGACATAATTTGAACAACATTGAAAGAGGACCTAAAGATGATACTTTGTGCCAAATATCTTAGCTCAGGGTACTGTGGTTCCAGACAAGAAGATTTTTTTGAGTTTTCATTGAAGAAATCTATTTTTAGCTCCTGTGACCTAGATATGCAACGGACCGGAACCATATAATCAATATTGGATTAGGGCTTCCAGAAGTGTCACCATGATAAATATCAAAGCTCTGGCCATAATAGTTCCAGATAAATACATGTTTGAAGATTTCACTATACATGTATAACTCTATGTAAAATTATGACCCCCGGGGCGGGGTCATTTTTGACCCCAGGGACATAATTTGAACAATCTTGATAGAGGACCTGAAGACAATGCTTTGTGTCAAATATCTAAGCTCAGGGTACTGTGGTTTCGGACAAGAAGATTTTTAGCTCACCTGAGCCGAAGGCTCAAGGTGAGCTGTTGTGATCGCCCGCCGTCCGTCTGTCCGTCTGTCCATCTGTCCGTCCGTTCAAATTTACTTCAAGCGACATCTCCTTTGAAACCGCGAGTTTGAGGGAAAAACTAACATGCTTACGGTGTTCCTTGGATGCTTATCTACAGAAATTGTTAAAATAAAACTCAAATGTGGACTACTAATTGAAATTTATTAAAAAAAGTGAAAAACTTTAAACAAGTTTTTTGTAAAAAACCACTGTTCCCACACCTTAGATATTGCATGAATAGTATCTTCTACTAAATCACTTTCAAAATTGTAAAAAATCAAAACCCTAGGGTCAAATTTGACTCAACCCTTGTCATATCAGTGCAATTTGATGCAGGTCTGACAGTAAAAACTCTCTAATGATCCGTTTTTACACAGACCCACTGTATCTTCCAGGCTAAGAAGCTACCCTTATACTAAATGCAACATTTTTGCAAACAGTTTGGATCCAGGTCAGATGCCACATAATGCTGCATCTAATCTGGATCTAAACTATTTGCCACTCATTTACATATTTTCTTATATTTAGAAAATATAAGTTATTATTTTTAGCTCACCTGCTCAAGGTGAGCTTTTGTGGTCAGTCTTTGTCCGTCGTTGTGCGTCGTGCGTTGTGCGTCAACAATTTCTTCAAACATCTTCCTCTCCAAAACCACTGGCTGGATTGCAACCAAACTTCACAGAAATGTTCCTTGGGTCAAGCTCTTTCAAAGTTGTTCAAAGAATTTGAAACAATGCAGAACTCTGGTTGCCATGGCAACCAAAGTGCAAAAATGAGGAAATCTTAAAAAATCTTCTTGTCAAAAACCAAAAGGGCCAGAGCTTAGATATTTGGCACATAGCATCATCTACAGCTTTTCTATCAAAGATGTTCAAATTTTGCCCCTGGGGTCAAAATTGACCCCGCCCCGGGGGTCACCGTTTTACATAGAGTTATATAGTGAAAAGTATTTGACATATATTGTTGAATTGGTTCCGGTCTGTTGCATATCTGGGTCACCGGAGCTAAAAATAGATTTTTCCCATGAGAACTTAAAAAATCTTCTTGTCTGAAACCATAGTACACTAAGCTTAGATATTTTGAACATAGCATCGTATACAAGTCCTCTATCAAAGTTGTTCAAATTTTGTCCCTGGGGTCAAAATTGGCCCGCCCCGGGGGGTCACAGTTTTACATAGAGTTATATAGTGAAATGTTCAAACATCTTTTTCTCTGAAACCAATATGACCAGAGCTTTGATATTTGGCATGGTATAATTTCTAGAAGTCCTTCACATATATTGTTGAATTGGTTTCAGTCTGTTGCATATCTGGGTCACCGGAGCTAAAAATAGATTTTTTTTAATGAAAACTTCAAAAATCTTCTTGTCTGAAACCATAGTACACTGAGTTTAGATATTTTGCACATAGCATCGTCTACAGGTCCTCTATCAAAATTGTTCAAGTTTTACCCCTGGGGTCAAAATTGGCCCCACCCCGGGGGTCACCGTTTTACATAGAGTTACATAGTGAAATGTTCAAACATCTTTTACTCAGAAACCAATATGGCCAGAGCTTTGATACTTGGCATGGTGTAACTTTTAGAGGTCCTTCACATATATTGATGAATTAGTTCTGGTCTGTTGCATATCTGGGTCACCGGAGCTAAAAATAGATTTTTTCAATGAAAACTTCAAAAATCTTCTTGTCTGAAACCATAGTACACTGAGTTTAGATATTTTGCACATAACATCATCTACAGGTCCTCTATCAAAGTTGTTCAAATTTTGCCCCGCCCTTGGGGTCACCTTTTACAAATCTTCTTTTCTGAAATCAAGTGACCCATCCTAGTGTCACCATGGACAGGTGAGCGATCAAGGGCCATTCTGGCCCTCTTGTTTACATATTTCACATACAAACATTTGGAGCAGACAAAAGCTAGCTCTGAGATACATAACAGAAATTATGATGTCTGCTATTTTATGCTCAAGTACAACTTAGTTCGAGGCATATTGCTTTTGGTCTGTCTGTTTGTTTGTTTGTATTTTGTTTGTTTGTTTATCTTTCTGTCTATCAGTCCACGATTAATACAGTATGGATCCAGGTTCACAGTTTTACATAGAGTTGATATAGTGAAATTTTCAAACGTCTTCTCCTCTGAAACTAATATGGCCAGAGCTTTGATATCTGGCATGGTGACACTTTTAGATGTCCTTTACGAATAAGATTCAAATGGTTCTGGTCGATTGCATATCATCTACAGGTCCTCTATCAAGTTTGTACAAATTATGCCCCTGGGGTCAAAATTAGCCCCACCCCGGGGGTCACAGTTTTCAAACGTCTTCTTTTCTGAAGCTAATATAGCCAGAGCTTTGATATTCGGCATGGTGTTACTTCTAGATGTCCTTTATCAATTTTGTTCAAATGGTTCCAGTCTGTTGCATATGTAGGTCACAGGAGCTAAAAATAGATTTTTTCAATGGAAACTTAAAAAAAGTCTTCTTGTCTAGAACCCTAGTACCATGATCTTAGATATTTGGAACATAGCATCATCTACAGGTCCTCTATCAAGATTGTTCAAATTGTGCCCCTCAGGTAAAAAATGACCCCGTCCTGGACATAAATCATTATCTCCATTTTGATGTACAGCTATTCTCAGGTGAGCGACATATGCCCCATGGGGCTCTTGTTTAAGTTTTAATTGGAAAAAATCTATTTTTAGCTCACCTGAGCCGAAGGCTCAGGATGAGCTATTGTGATACCATTCCGTCCGTCGTCTGGCGTACGTCGTACGTTCACATTTTCAAACAACATCTCCTCAGAAACCACTGACCAGATTTCAACGAAACTTTGTCAGAAGCATCAGTGGCAAGGGGGAACGAATTATTGTTCAAAGTTTTTGGCTAGAGTTATTCCCCTTGCTGTGGGACCAGATTTTCTAACATGACCGTATAGACAACTTTTAATGCATAAAAAAATCTTAAAAAATCTTCTTCTCAAAAACCCAAAGGCCCAGACCTTTGATATTTGGTATGTATCATTACCTAATGATCTTCTAGCAAGATTGTTCAAATTATGACCCTGGGGCCAAAAATGGCCCCGCCCTAGGGCTTATCAGTTTTTAGCTCACCTGAGCCAAAGGCTCAAGGTGAGCTATTGTGACCGCTCACCGTCCGTAGTACGTCTGTCCGTCTGTCCGTCTGTACGTTCACATTTACTTCAAACGACATCTCCTCTGAAACCCGCCGATTGTAGGGAGAGTTCAAACTGCTCATGATGTTCCTTGGATGCTTCTCTACAGAAGTTGTTCAAAAAAAAGGAAAAAAAAGCACAAACTCTGCTTGAAAAAGCAAAAAAGCAAAAATCTTTAAAAAATCTTCTTGCCCAAAACTACTAGGCCTTAAGCTTTGATATTTGTACAGTAGAATCTCCTGGTGGATCCCTCTATAGTTTGTTAAAATGAAATCCCTAGGGTCACATTTGACAACACCCTGCACAGTTTAAGTGCTGCTCTAGGCAGGTTTTACAGTATTTTTGATTTAGGCAGAACTGTATTTACCTGAGTTACCCTTAATATACTATGGGCAAATAACCAATATTTGCAAACAGTTTGGATCCAGATCAGATGCAACATAATGCTGCATCTAATCTGGATCCAAACTATTTGCCACTCATTTACCAACTTAACATTTTCCCAAAAAAAAAAATGTACATTTTTTACACACAGAAGGTATTTAGCAGACATCATTTCAGTCTGGTAAGGGTAAGCCACCAGCACACTGCTGCTAATGCTACAGTACCGTACTCTTGCATAATAGTTGACCTCAGTGATCAGGCCAACAGAACTGAACATGTTGTCTGCTAAAGTTTAGAAATGGTTCAGTCTTCTTCATACTTAAGGAAACAGGATCTGGAAGTGATCCACTGACAGTTATGTAATTATGTCTTATGCCATATTTATACATATGTTTAATATTGGTTTTGTCACAGTTATCTGCATGTTTTTTCATTTTTTCTTGTCCAGGATTCAACCCTTATTCCCAATAAATACTGACGTTTGTTAACCCATTACCCCATAAATGTGCATTTTTAGGCCTTTGATTTATTCCTCCACTTAAGAAAATAATTCCCCTTTAACCCTTTCCCCCATAGCATATCTCTAGTATTGAATGTAGGTGTCCACTTAAAACAGATTGAAAGTAAAGCAGAATGCGCTTTAAGCGCATTCTGCTTTACTTTCAGCCTGCTTTAAGCTATCATCTGCTAGAATATAGAAAATATTTTGTATTATACATATTTATGAATGTATAAATTGGAACTATTTTCTTCAGAGCAAGAATAAACTGAATGCGCTAAAAGGCACTTCTATGGGGGAAAGGGTTAAACAGTCATGAAAATGTAAGATGTGAAATAAGTTTCTATATCCTAGTAGATGGTAGCTTAAAGCAGTTTGAAAGTAAAGCAAAGTGTGCATTAAGACCCATTCTGCTTTACTTTCAACCTGCTTTAGGTGGCCACCTATTTTCAAAACTAGAAACAGGCTATGGGGTAATGGGTAAAATGAAAATGTTTATTTGGAAAGAGCCTAATGAGAGAAAGTGCCATTTGCAAAGGTCATAACTCTGACATCATTGTTTTTTTAGTTATTTCCCTTTGTCATATTTTCTTGTCAAGAAGACAACTCCAGTTCTACTGATGCTATTGTAATGAAATTTTATGTATGGAAAGAAACTGATGAGAGAAAATGCCATGCATAAGGGCAGCAATATTTTGTTTTCCCCTTTGTCATATTTTATTGTCAGGAAAATAACTCCAGTTCTGCTGACGCTAGTGAAATAATTATCATTTACCGGAAATGGAAATAGCTTGATAAGAGGATGTGTCATGGATAAGGGTCATAAGCTTGGCAACAAAATTCACTTTTGTCATGTTTTCTTGTCCGGAAGATAACTCCATTTATAGCTATATTAAAATGTTGTCTTGCCCAGTCAACTTAGGTACAAACTTCAATGTCCTCAGGTGAGCGAATTTAGGGCCATGGCCCTCTTGTTTTTAGGAAAACCTTTAAAAATCTTCTTCTCTGAAACTGTATGGCCTAGATCATTAATATTTGACATGTAGCTTTGTCTTATGGTCCTCTACCAAGATTGTTCAAATTATGACCCCCGGGTCAAAATCGGCCCCGCCCCGGGGCTTATCAGCTTTGTCTTATGGTCCTCTACAAAGATTGTTCAAATTATGACCCCCGGGTCAAAGTTGGATCCGCCCCGGGGCTTATCAGTTTTACATAGACTTATATAGGAAAACCTTTAAAAATCTTCTTCTCTGAAACTATAAGGCCAAGATCTTTAATATTTGGCACATAGCTTTGCCTTGTGGTCCTCTACCAAGATTGTTCAAATTATGACCCCAGGGCCAAAAATGGCCCCGCCCTTGGGCTTATTAGTTTTTCATAGGAAAACCTTTAAAAATCTTCTTCTCTGAAACTGTATGGCCTATATCATTAATATTTGACATGTAGCTTTGTCTTATGGTCCTCTACAAAGATTGTTCAAATTATGACCCCCGGGTCAAAGTTGGATCCGCCCCGGGGCTTATCAGTTTTACATAGACTTATATAGGAAAACCTTTAAAAATCTTCTTCTCTGAAACTGTATGGCCTATATCATTAATATTTGACATGTAGCTTTGTCTTATGGTCCTCTACAAAGATTGTTCAAATTATGACCCCCGGGTCAAAGTTGGATCCGCCCCGGGGCTTATCAGTTTTACATAGACTTATATAGGAAAACCTTTAAAAATCTTCTTCTCTGAAACTATAAGGCCAAGATCTTTAATATTTGGCACATAGCTTTGCCTTGTGGTCCTCTACCACGATAATTCAAATTATTACCCTGGGGCCAAAAATGGCCCCGCCCTTGGGGTTATTAGTATTTCATAGGAAAACCTTTAAAAATCTTCTTCTCTGAAACTGTATGGCCCAGATCATTTATATTTGACATGTAGCTTTGCCCTATGGCCCACTACCAAGATTGTTCAAATTATGACCCCTGGATCAAATTTGGCCCCGCCCTGGGGCTTATCAGTTTTACATAGACTTATATAGGAAAACCTTTAAAAATCTTCTACTCTAAAACTGTAAGGCCCAGATCTTTAATATTTGACATATACATATAGCTTTGCTATGTGGTTCTCTACCAGGTGTGTTCAAATTATGACCCCGGACTAAAATTGGCCCGCCCTGGGCTTGTCAGTTTTTTTTTTACGGGAAAACCTTTTAAAATCTTCTTCTCTTAAACCATAAGGCCCAGATCATTAATATCTGAGATGTAGCTTCGCATTGTGGTCCTCTACCGAGATCAAATTATGACACCTGCGTCATAGCTATATCAAAATGTTGTCTTGCCCAGTCAGCTTCTAATGTTCTCAGGTGAGCGAAATGTGGCCCTATGGGCCTCTTGTTAGCTCCTGTGACCTAGATATGCAACGGACCGGAACCATATTTACAATATTGGTTTAGGGCTTCTAGAAGTGTCACAATGCCAAATATTAAAGCTCTAGCCATATTAGTTTGAGAGAAAAAGATGTTTGAAGATTTCACTATATAACTCAATGTAAAATTACGACCCCCGGGGCGGGGTCATTTTTTACCCTAGGGACATAATTTGAACAATCTTGATAGAGGACCTGAAGACAATGCTTTGTGCCAAATATCTAGCAAGGTGCCAAGGTGAGCTTTTAGGATCGCTGGATGTCCGTCGTCTGTCTTCTGTCCGTCCGTCTATTCACAATTGTTCGTTAACACTCTACCGGCTACAAATCTCATTGGATCTTCATGACACTTGATCACAATGTTTGTCTAGTAGAAATCTAGGTCAAGTTCGAATGTGGGTCATGTCCGGTCAAAAAATAGGTCACTAGGTCAAATCATAGAAAAATCTTGTTAACACTCTAGAGGCTACACATCTCATTGGATCTTTATGAATCATGGTAAGAATGTTTGTCTCATTGATATCTAGGTCAAGTTTGAATATGGGTCATGTCGGGTCAAAAACTAGGTCACTAGGTCAAATCATAGAAAAACCTTGTTAACACTCTAGAGGCTACAAATCTCATTGGATCTTGATGAAACTTGGTCAGAATGTTTGTCTCATTGATATCTAGGGCAAGTTCGAATATGGGTCATGTCCGATCAAAAACTAGGTCACTAGGTTAAATCATAGAAAAATCTTGTTAACACTCTAGAGGCTACAAATCTCATTGGATCTTGATGAAACTTGGTCAGAATGTTTGTCTCATTGATTATAGGTCAAGTTTGAATATGGGTCATGTCAAGTCAAAAACTAGGTCACTAGGTCAAATCATAGGAAAATCTTGTTTACACTCTAAAGGTTGATTGTGGGTCATGTCCAGTCATAATCTAGGTCACTATAGGTCAAGTTTGCCATGGTGTACCAGGTGAGCGATTTATGGCCATAGTGGCCCTTGTTTAAGTTTTAATTGGAAAAAATCTATTTTTAGCTCCTGTGACCTATATATGCAGCGGACCGGAACCATATTTACAATATTTGTTCAAGGCTTCAAGAAGTGTCACCATGCCAAATATCAAAGCTCAGGCCATATCAGTTTAAGAGAAAAAGATGTTTGAAGATTTCACTATATTACTCTATGTAAAATTACGACCCCCGGGCGGGATCATTTTTTACCCCAGGGACATAATTTGAACAATCTTGATAGAGGACCTGAAGACAATGCTTTGTGCCAAATATCTAAGCTCAGGGTACTGTGGTTTACCAGGTTCAAATCTCATTGGATCTTGATGAAACTTGGTCACAATGTTTGCCTCAATGAAACCTAGGTCAAGTTCGAATGTGGGTTATGTCCGGTCAAAAACTAGGTCACTAGGTCAAATTATCGAAAAACCTTGTTAACACTCTAGAGGCTACAAATTTCATTTGATCTTCATATAACTTCATCAAAATGTTTGCCTCAATGAAATCTAGGTCAAGTTCGAATGTGGGTCATGTCCGGTCAAAAACTAGGTCACTAGGTCAAATTATCGAAAACCTTGTTAACACTCTAGAGTCTTCAAATTTCATTTGATCTTCATGAAACTTCATCAATATGATTGCCTCAATGAAATCAAGGCCAAGCTCGAATGTGGGTCATGTCCGGTCAAAAACTAGGTCACTAGGTTAAATCTTCGAAAAACCTTGTTAACACTTTAGAGACTACAAATTTCATTGGATCTTCATTAAACTTCATCAAAATGTTTGCCTCAATGAAATCTAGGTCAAGTTCGAATGTTGGTCATGTCTGGTCAAAAACTAGGTCACTAGGTCAAATTATCGAAAAACCTTGTTAACACTCTAGAGGCTACAAATTTCATTTGATCTTCATGAAACTCCATCAATATGATTTCCTCAACGAAATCTAGGCCAAGTTCGAATGTGGGTCATGTCCGGTCAAAAACTAGGTCACTAGGTCAAATCTTCGAAAAACCTTAACACTCTAGAGACTACAAATTTCATTTGATCTGCATGAAACTTCATCAAAATGTTTGCCTCAATAGCATCTAGGTCATGTTCGAATGTGGGTCATGTCCGGTCAAAAACTAGGTCACTAGGTCAAATCATCGAAAAACCTCGTTACCACTCTATAGAGACTACAAAATTCATTGAATCTTCATGAAACTTGAACAAAATGTTTGTCTCGTTGAAATCGAGGTCAAGTTAGAATGAAGGTCATGCCCGGTCAAAAACTAGGTCACACGGTGTACATGGTTACATGATTACCAGGTGAGCGATTTAGGGCCATAGTGGCCCTTGTTTAAGTTTTCATTGAAATAATCTATTTTTAGCTCCTGTGACCTAGATATGTAACGGACTGGAAATGTTTGAACAAGTTTGAAAGAGGACCATATAAGGATCATTCCTGCCAAGTTTGGTAAAAATCCATCCAGTGGTTTTAGAGGAGATGTTGTTCAAAGAAATTGTTGACGACGAATGACGCACGACGAACGACGCACGACGACGGACACAGGACAATCAAAATAGCTCACCTTGGCACTACGTGCCAGGTGAGCTAAAAAGATAAATAGCTGAAACACATTAATTGACTTATTTTATACATAATTATATAAAAAATATCCACAAACTAGGATGTGGAAACTATGAATGCCTGGACTTATGGAAAAAGTGTAGACCCAGTCTGATCTCCTGGGGGAGTCCTCTGATCAGTGTGAGTGCCATTTACAAGATTGTAGAGTCTTTGGAAAAACTACAATTGACAGAAACCACAAACATCATGTAGTCTCTTGACCAAAATGGAAAAGTATTTTTAAAAAATCAGTATTTGAAAGTTTAAACATGTGAAATGTGCACACATTTTCAGTTTTCTCTGTTATACATACAGTTGTTTTTTTAGCTCACCTGGCACAAAGTGCCAAGGTGAGCTTTTAGGATCGCTGGATGTCCTTCGTCCGTCGTCTGTCCGTCGGTCTGTCTGTTCACAATTGTTCGTTAACACTCTACCGGCTACAAATCTCATTGGATCTTCATGAAACTTGATCACAATGTTTGTCTAGTAAAAATCTAGGTCTCGTTCGAATGTGGGTCATGTTGGGTCAAAAACTAGGTCACTAGGTCAAACCATAGAAAAACCTTGTTAACACTCTAGAGGCTACAAATCTCATTGGATCTTGATGAAAATTGGTCAGAATGTTTGTCTCATTAATATCTAGGTCAAGTTTTAATGTGGGTCATGTCCGGTCAAAAACTAGGTCACTAGGTCAAATCATAGAAAAATCTTGTTAACACTCTAGAGGCTACACATCTCATTGGATCTTTATAAAACGTAGTCAGAATGTTTGTCTCATTGATATCTAGGTCAAGGATGAATGTGGGTCATGTCCGGTCAAAAACTAGGTCACTAGGTCAAATCATAGCAAAAACTTGTTAACACTGTAGAGGCTACAAATCTCATTGGATCTTTATGAAAATTGGTCAGAATGTTTGTCTCATTGATATCTAGGACAAGTTCGAATATGGGTTATGTCCGGTCAAAAACTAGGTCACGAGGTTAAATCATAGAAAAATCTTGTTAACACTCTAGAGGCTACAAATCTCATTGGATCTTGATGAAACTGGGTCAGAATGTTTGTCTCAATAATATATAGGTCAAGATCTAATATGGGTTATGTCTGGTCAAAAACTAGGTCACTAGGTTAAATCATAGAAAAATCTTGTTAACACTCTAGAGGCTACAAATCTCATTGGATCTTGACGAAACTTGGTCAGAATGTTTGTCTCTTTGATTATAGGTCAAGTTTGAATATGGGTCATGTCAAGTCAAAAACTAGGTCACTAGGTCAAATCATAGGAAAATCTTGTTAACACTCTAAAGGTTGATTGTGGGTCATGTTCAGTCATAATCTAGGTCACTATAGGTCAAGTTTGCCATGGTGTACCAGGTGAGCGATTTAGGGCCATAGTGGCCCTTGTTTACTACACTACTGTCACACTCAATCAGATAATACACACAAATACTAGAAATGCTCACTTTTGTTTTCAAATAAATAAATTCTGAAACAGAAATGCAGAAACAAGTAGGTAGGGCTTGTGCTGCAAACAGTAGATCCAGAACAGGAAGCCCCTGACCAGGGAAAAACTGGTTGTCTTATTTATTTTTATGGAAAAACATTCATAAGTCTCATAAACTTAATCAAAGAATTTATTTGAAAAGGTTAAACATACACACAAACACCTACCCTTATTTAGAATTAAGTACAGTGCATGTACAATGTGATTTAAATGTATCATGTTTTAACTCTTATTCCTCATAGTCATTTGAGATACGTTTTTATGCCTTTACTTTTCCCTTGAGGTTAAAGAAAAGAAATTGTTTTTGTACATTATCGAAGATAGATCTAGATACGGTAATTACGGGTTAATAGCATAGAAAATTTCTCTGCATCCCGGCAAGTGGATGTCTAATAAACAACCATCCATCATAAAAACAGAAAACTAATTTTAACTCTGTGAAGAATTAATTAGACTGTTTGACTGTCACGAGATAAATCCAAGTCTACTTAAATATGTGTTGTCGGCGATTGTTTTCTGTTTCAATATTTCATCTCCAAGTATTCAATTTCAATTTCTATTTACCAAAAATACCAGAAAGCTATTTTCAGAGATTTATCGTTTCCCGCGTGTATGTGTTGCTTTTGTTCTTCTCTTGTAACTTTTTTCCCGAAACTCACACGAAAAACGTCTTCCGCGTCGATAGCCATTGCATACAAATAAGTGCTAATTTTAATCATCGTAATTTATGTTAATTTCCTGTCATTCTAAATGGAAGTTTATAACGTCTAATCTAATTGGATGTTTTCAAAATGACTCTGGGAATTACCTATTTGATAACCAATTATACAAGTAAAGACATGTGACAAAGTTCGAAGCATGCCGCGCATTTGGTTTTAATTTCGGAAGTTTGGAATACTGTTTGTGTCTGTTACGTGATTATTAATACGGAAGTAATTTATATCCATTTAAAATGTTCGTTTGTTCAGTATTTTCGGAGAGTTTCCTTATTTAATAGGCCCCGTATCGAGGAAATTTTTCCGAGGCGACACACGATTTCCCGTCTCAATATTCGCAGCGAATTTTCAGTCCGCCGTTAATCATCTTCTGAATGTTTAAATTCGGGAAAAAGAATGTCCGAGATTCCGGTTTCGGCTAGTATTTATTTTTCTTTCAGCGTTGTTCGTAGCTTGTTTTCCTAAAATCATTCAAGTTGCTGTTTGTAAATTTAGCCATGTTGAAGAATCTACTCGCATCAATACCAGAACTAGCGGTTTTAGAAACATCAATCAAAAGTTAATCTCGCTCAAAATGGAACGAGTCCCTGTCAATCACTGTTTAGATAAGGAAATTCGGCTCGTGATTGGTTGATGAAGCTAAGCACACGCCCGACACGCGTGACGGCGTTTGGCATATGAAACAATTAATCTAGTACACAACACAGAGCCCTGTTTTAAGGCTAGTCGCTCTACAGATTAAGGCATGTCGGCAAGATCAAAGCATGTCGCGAAGAGACCGCCGGGAAGGAAGGCATGTCGCCCACGACAGGCGAAAATAGCCTTGGGAAATCCCTGGGTTGAACTATACCAGTCCTAGTGATTTGCCAGTAACCTATTACCTCCTTGCCTGTTTCTAGTTTTGAAGACTGGCAACCATATAAACAGGTTGAAAGTAAAGCAGAATGTGCCTTATGGCACATTCTGCTTTATTTTCAACCCTCTTTATGTTACCATCTGCTAGTAATAGGAAATATTTCATGTGTTGTGTATGCATGACTGTTTAAAGTGAAATCATTTTATGGGCGTACAAATGAACATTTATAGAGTTAAGGGTTAAGTCGCTTTCTGCTTTGCTTTCAGTCTGCTTTAAGCAATCCTCAGTCTTAAATGTTTGAAACAAGCTATGGGATAATAGGTTAATACAGAATTAGTCATTCTGCTGTTTCAGAATTAGTTGAAACTTGTAGGAATTGTTATATGATTGTGTGCTTCATTCAGCTAGCAAGCATTTTGTTTCAAGGACTGTGAAAAATACTTTGAATATTATTTTTGGTATGAAATTATATAAATATTTAAATTGTCAACCCGAGAAACAGAATGTCACCCTGAGGTGAAGCAGAGGGTGACAGTCTTGTTTTTGAGGGTTGACAATTTGAATGTCACGCAAACTGCCATCTAATATATATTTTATTACACCGAGCTTATCAACCCTGGCTGTGGAATCGCCTGGTTCGTATTTTATAAAATATTTTGTGAATACCAATTTAGAGCAGCCGTGCACGTAACGCGGGAAACTATCTCGACGTCTATGACTTCACATTGTTAATATCATTACAAAAAAGAAAGAAGAATTGAGAAAATATCATATAGAGTGACAAAAAGAATATCATATATAGAGTGACAGTATTTTTTGGATAGATGTAAAAGACATGCAAAATGTTTCATTTTGGTCTATGGTATGATGACTTGATGGATTCTCTTCAGATGACCAATTGCTGTAGCTCAGAGCAGGGCAGTAAGCTGATACTTTGTGAAGAAGCCAGAGCCTTGACCACCAAGATCTGTGTATCGAGTCTCCTTGGTGATAACCTTGACCTTACCAAACCAGCCATAACACTCTGCTACAATATGTCCTTGATAGAGGTGAACTTACATGCATGTTTAACCCTTTTAAAGTTTAGTCCATAGATATAGAGGATATTGTATGAGTGTTCATTATTTATCATTTTTAATAAACGAGTTGATTAAAATGATATGACGCGAGCCTTGGCGAGCGTCATATTCATTTTAGTCAACGAGTTTATTAAAAATGATAAATAATGAACACGAATGTGATATTCTATTTATCACATTACAAGTTCAAGCACCTATTAAATTGATTTGAAGCTGTAGTTTGTAGACCCTCCGCTATATAGATTTTCCGCCAAACGTTACGTTGTTTACGTTAACGTCATAGTAAATGACGTCATTTTGCGCCCCGCTACATGCAGCGCTTATGGACGAACAACTTAGGCCGGAGCCCAAAAAACGATATTCCACTAGTGGATTACGATATTTATACAATCGCTTTATGCAACTCCCAGACCGCAAATTATGTGATAAACAACTTTTTACCTATTTAATTAATTCCTCCACTGAAGAAAATAGTTATATTTCATATAGTATTGTATAGTAATTGATGTTCAACATAAGAAAAATTTCTTATATCCTAGCAGATATAAGCTTAAAGCAGGCTGAGAGTAAAGCAGAATGCACCAGAAGGTGCATATTGCTTTACTTTCAACCTGCTTTAAATGACACTTGTTTTCAAAACAAACAGGCGATGGGGTAAAGGGTTAACCATCAAATGTCAGAGATTGAATCCTGAAAACT
The DNA here is from genome assembly GCA_922989275.2 of Gari tellinella. Classification (NCBI taxonomy): domain Eukaryota; kingdom Metazoa; phylum Mollusca; class Bivalvia; order Cardiida; family Psammobiidae; genus Gari; species Gari tellinella. The sequence goes on from OV277856.1 coordinate 45,878,995, forward strand.
TGCTCTAGTACATACAATTGTAAGTTGCACGGCATAGAAATCTGTGGTATAATCTTCACTCGTAAAAAACTTTTTGCTGTATTCATGGAGTTATGTATTTAACCCTTTCCATCATAGAAGTGCCTGTTGATGCCTTAACTCTACCTCATAGAAATGTCTTTTCATGTTTCTACCATGTCCTGATAACTTTCCCTTCATCCCAGTAGGTTGTTGCTTAACCCTTTCCCCTATAGAACCATCTTTTAGCACATGATATTTATTCTTCCACTGAAGGAAAAAGTTCCAATTTAAATTATACAATCATGAACATGTACAATTAAAGATATGTTTTATTTCCTAGCAGATGGTAGCTTAAAGCAGGTTGAAAGTAAAGCAGAATGCGCCTTAAGGCGCATTCTGCTTTACTTTTGACCTGCTTTAAGTGGATACCTGTCTTCAAAACTTGAAATAGACTATGGGGTACTGGGTTAAAGCAAACAAAAAGTTCCTATAGTAGTTCATGCCTTCAAAAGAGAATAATTTTTCTTCAAAAATGTTTTTCTAACATGCTTAATTGTACCTAAACGCCAACTGTTATTGAAAACCATGATTGATGATTTGCTTTCAAGATAAATGAGGAAATGGAGCTGGAGGTGGGCAGTGCGTTATTAAACTGTGTTGAGAGGGAGCTGGATGAACCATCAGGTGAGATTCTTCTGTCATCTTACAGCGGTTGTTAGCTCATCTGTTTCGAAGAAACAAAGAGCTACTATCATCACTCCGTTGTGTCTGCGTGGTTTGATGTTGCTTTAATAGACCTTAGGGCATAGATCTTTAAGAATTTTTTTTATAAATAGATGTTTAACCCTCCTCGTGCTATTAATGTTTAATTACTGATTTCTTACAGGATATGTCTTACATGGGTCTGCACTCTTTCCTATGGAAAATTGTCCTTATTATGCTCCCACACCACCGTTGGTGGGGGGCTATATACCGTCATTTGCCGAGTATTGTGCACATCCGTGTATAACACGCACCCTTATTTTCAGGGTTAAATGTCTGGAAAAAAACTTTTGGTCAGCCGTCGTAAGCACGATTTCTCCTGCTGAACCCAGTTGAAGAGAGTTCCGTAGGCATATTTTAGGACCAAGAAAATCCGTTAAATATGGTGATAATTACAAGTATTCTGATAGTCAGGGGTGAAATCCGCCCATCGAAGTTCCCAAAATAAGGTGCGACTGTGTTCAACAAATACTGGAAACGAAACTGGACATATTTTTATGGGCATACTTAATTTTTATACGCCCGTCTTCAGACGGGGCGTATTATGTTGTGGCGCAGTCCGTCTGTCTGTCTATCCTTCTGTCCGTCTGTCCGTCAGTTAACTTTTTAGCTCGCCTGTACGAAGTACATGACGAGCTATTGCAATACCCCCGGTGTAGTTGTCGTCGGCGTCATCGTGAACAGCGTAAACAATTTTAAGAAAATGTCTATAACTTCTATGTCCTTTGAGGTATTGCTTTCATAGTTGGTATGTGTGTTTATATGGACATGACCTTTACACACAGAGAAAAATTTGGATCCCTTGACCTTGAACTTAGGGCCCGCGTTTAGGTTTCGAAATCTGTGTTTAAGTTTCGAAAATTGCCTATAACTTCTATGTCCCTTGAGGTATTGCTTTCATAGTTGGTATGTGTGTGTATATGGACATGAGCTTTCCATGCACAGAAAAATTTGGACCCCTGTGACCTTGAACTTAGGGCCCGCGTTTAGGTTTTGAAATCTGTGTTTAAGTTTCGAAAATTGCCTATAACGTCTATGTCCCTTGAGGTATTACTTTCATAGTTGGTATGTGTGTGTATATGGACAAGACCGTTCCATGCACAGAAAAATTTGGAGCCCTGTGACCTTGACCTTGAACTTAGGGCCCGCGTTTAGGTTTCGAAATCTGTGTTTAGGTTTCGAAAAATGCCAATAACTTCTATGTCCCTTGAGGTATTGCTTTCATAGTTGGTATGTGTGTGTATATGGACATGAACTTTCCATGCACAGAAAAATTTGGACCCCTGTGACCTTGACCTTGAACTTAAGGCCCGTGTTTAGGTTTCGAAAAATGCCTATAACTTCTGTGTCCCTTGAGGTATTGCTTTCATAGTTGGTATGTGTGTGTATATGGACAAGACCTTTCCATGCACAGAAAAATTTGGACCCTTGTGACCTTGAACTTAAGGCCCGCGTTTAGGTTTCGAAATCTGTGTTTAGGTTTCGAAAAATGCCTATAACTTCTATGTTCCTTAAGGTATTGCTTTCATAGTTGGTATGTGTGTGTATATGGACATGACCAATCCTTGCACAGAAAAAATTGAACCCCTTGACCTTGAACTTAAGGCCTGTGTTTAGGTTTCGAAATCTGTGTTTAGGTTTCGAAAAATGCCTATAACTTCTATGTCCCTTGAGGGTTGCTTTCATAGTTGGTATGTGTGTGTATATGGACAAGACCTTTCCATGCACAGAAAAATTTGGACCCCTGTGACCTTGACCTTGAACTTAAGGCCCGTGTTTAGGTTTCGAAAAATGCCTATAACTTCTGTGTCCCTTGAGGTATTGCTTTCATAGTTGGTATGTGTGTGTATATAGACAAGACCTTTCCATGCACAGAAAAATTTGGACCCCTGTGACCTTGAACTTAAGGCCCGTGTTTAGGTTTCGAAATCTGTGTTTAGGTTTCGAAAAATGCCTATAACTTCTATGTTTCTTAAGGTATTGCTTTCATAGTTGGTATGTGTGTGTATATGGACATGACCAATCCTTGCACAGAAAAAATTGAACCCCTTGACCTTGAACTTAAGGCCCGTGTTTAGGTTTCGAAATCTGTGTTTAGGTTCCGAAAAATGCCTATAACTTCTATGTCCCTTGAGGGTTGCTTTCATAGTTGGTATGTGTGTGTATATGGACAAGACCTTTCCATGCACAGAAAAATTTGGACCCCTGTGCCCTTGACCATGAACTTAGATCCAGGGTTAAGGTTTCGAAATCTGTGTTTAGGTTTCAAAAAATGCTTATATTTCCTATGTCCCCTGAGTTGTAACTTCATACATGTTTTTGATTTTCATGTGTATATGGACAAGACCTTTCCATGCAGGCAAAAAGGTTTAACTTGGTGACCTTGAGTGTGCTTTTATGTTTCTAAATGTGCCGATGGCGAGCTTTGTTGTCTCTCTGACAACTCTTGTTCATGTCCGCTCTCTAACTCAAACAAATTTAGTCCAATCCTTTTGAAACTTGGTCAGCTTGTGTATGATCGACCCAGACATTCAAGAGTTATGCCCCTTTTTCGTCAAAACGGGCATTTTAGTTTGTCCGCTCTCTAACTCAAACAAATTTATTTTAATCCTTTGGAAACTTTGTCAGCATGTGAATGACCATAATATCTCGGTCAAGTTTGATAACCAGCAGGATTGCCCCAGACATTCAAGAGTTATGCCCCATTTTTCGCCAAAAACGGGCATATTTTAGTTTGTTCGCTCTCTAACTCAAACAAATTTAGTCCAATCCTTTTGAAACTTTGTCAGCATGTGTATGACCATAAAAACTCGGTCAAGTTCGATAACCAGCAAGAACGACCCAGACATTTAAGAGTTATGCCCCTTTTTTCGTAAAAAAACGGGCATATTTTAGATTGTCCGCTCTCTAACTCAAACAAATATATTCCAATCCTTTTGAAACTTGGTCAGCTTGTGTATGACCATAATGTCTGGGTCAAGTTCAATAACCAGCAAGATTGCCACAGAAATTTAAGAGTTATGCCCCTTTTTCGTCAAAACCGGGCATATTTTAGTTTGTCCGCGCCCTTACTCAAACAAATTTATTTCAATCCTTTTGAAACTTGGTCAGCATGTGTATGACCATAATGTCTCGGTTATGTTCCATAACCAGCTAGATTGCCACAGACAGTCAAGAGTTATGCCCCTGTTTTAGCTCACCTGGCACGAAGTGCCAAGGTGAGCTATTGTGATCGCCCTGTGTCCGTCGTCAGTCGTCCGTCGTCAAACTTTTTGTTCAAAGATCTTCTTCTTGGAAACCACTGGGCCAATTTCATCAAAACTTCATAGGATTGTTCCTTGTAGGGTACTCTATCAGATTTCTTCAAATATAGGTGATCCAATTGAAATTGTGGTTGCCATGGCAACCAATTGAAAAAACTTTAAAAATCTTCTTGTCAAAAACTACAGGTTCGAATTCAAAATAATTTTACCCAAATGTGCCATTAATGTCCCTCTATCAGATTTCTTAAAATAATTTTCCTATCTTAAAAAACATGGCCGCTAGTGGGAGGGGCAGATTTTCCTTATATGGGTGACCCTCTACCAGAGTTCTTAAAATTATTTTGATATATAAAAACATGGCCGCCAGTGGGTGGGGCAAGTTTTCCTTATGTTACTGTATAGTAAAAACTTTGAAAATCTTCTTCTCTGAAACTACTGGTCCAAATTGAAAATAATTTTACACAAATGGTCAATTGATGATCTTCTACCAGATTTCTTAAAATCATTTTGTTATCTTAAAAAACATGGCCGCCAGTTGGTGGGGCAAGTTTTCCTTATATTACTGTATAGTAAAAACTTTAAAAATCTTCTTCTCTGAAACTGCTGGTCCAAATTAGAAATAATTTTACACAAATGGTCAATTGATGACCCTCTACCAGATTTCTTAAAATCATTTTGTTATCTTAAAAAACATGGCCGCCAGTGGGTGGGGCACATTTTCCTTATGTTACTGTATAGTAAAAACTACTAACAAATCTTCTTCTGAAACTACTGGGCTAAATTAAAAATAATTTTACATAAAGGGTCAATTGATGACCCTCTACCAGATTTCTTAAAATTATTTTGATATCTAAAAAAACAGGGCCACCAGTGGGTGGGGTACATTTTCCTTATGTTACTGTATAGTAAAAACTTTAAAAATCTTCTTCTCTGAAACTACTGGGCCAAATTAGAAATAATTTTACACAAAGGGTCAATTGATGACCCTCTACCAGATTTCTTAAAATCATTTTGTTATCTTAAAAAACATGGCCGCCAGTGGGAGGGGCACGTTTTTAGCTTACCTGGCAGGAAGTGCCAAGGTGAGCTATTGTGATCGCCCTGTGTCCGTAAAGATCTTCTTCTTGAAAACCATTGGGCCAATTTCATTAAAACTTGATAGGATTGTTCCTGGTAGGGTACTCTCTCTGATTTCTTAAAAAAAATAGGTCATATTGTTAGAATTGTGGTTGCCATGGTAACCAATTGAAAAAACTTTAAAAATCTTCTTGTCAAAAACTACTGGTCAGAATTAAATATAATTTTACACAAATGGTTCATGGGTGACCCTGTGTCAGATTTCTTGAATTTATTTTCCTAGCTTAAAAAACACAACTGCCAGTGGGTGGGGGCAGATTTCCCCTATATGAATATAGTGAAAACTTAAAAAATCTTCTTTTCTGAAAATACTGGTCCGATTTGAAAGTGATATTGCACAAATGATCTACCGGTGATCCTATTCAAGATTACTTAAAATCATTTTTCTAGCTTGAAAAACATGGCTGCCAGCGGGTGGGGCAGATTTCTCTTAAATGACTATATAGTTAAACACACGGTGTACATGTAGCGCGTTCAAGTACCGTATCGATGCAATCGATTGCATCGGAAAACGGTAACAATTCACCTTTAACAACCGTTAGGGTGTTACCGATTACGAACGACACGAACGGCCTCAGAGGTAGTTCGCCATCCCCAACAAGGAAAACAAAATGGGTACCAAATGAATTTAATACAACCGGCGAACAGTCCCGACTTAATTTCTCATCAATAAACCAACATTTTCCGATACTTAATGTATCAAATAAAGCAGCTTACATCTGAGCAGCTAAATCTTATTTTTATATGCAGTAAAATTGATGCATTTCAGTTGATTAGTACACTTTTGCTTGTGTTATTAAGATTCACACATAAATCGTTCGTACCCTTGAAAAGTTAATAAACTTTGGGGCGCAATGAGTTATTATTGAAGAGTATCGGTGAACGTTAGATGTCGTACTATATGGGTTGTTTGCATCGGTTAACGTTACTGTTCGCTGGTACGGTACTTGAATGCCCTAATGGTTACATGGTTACCAGGTGAGCGATTTAGGGCCATAGTGGCCCTTGTTCATATAAAATTGGCATTTTTTAGTTTGTCCGCTCTCTAACTCAAACAAATTTATTCCAATCCTTTTGAAACTTGGTCAGCATGTGTATTACCATAATGTCTCTGTTGTGTTCCATATCCAGCAAGATTGCCCCAGATATTCAAGAGTTATGCCCCTTATTTTGTCAAAAACGGGCATTTCTTAGTTTGTTCGCTCTTTGATTCAAAGAAATTTTTCAAATCCTTTTGAAACTTGGTCAGCATGTGTATGACCATAATGTCTCGGTCAGGTTTGATAACCAGCAGGATTGCCCCTGACATTCAAGAGTTATGCCCCTTTTATCGTCAAAAAACGGGCATTTTTTTGTTTGTCTGCTCTCTTTCTCAAACAAATTTATTCCAATCCTTTTGAAACTTGGACAGCATATGATACCTAACTTTCAGGGTTCTTTCCCTTTTGTTCACTTTATCTTGATAGGGTTTTAGTATGACTACATTCTAATATCGATTTGACGGGCGTATAATGTTCCCGGCTTGCGGTGCTCTTGTCATTTCTAGCGTCACGTTAGAACAGGAACGGAATATGTTCCTGATTAGAATCACCCCACATTATTCTGTGTAAGTTTGTAGATGCGTTTTAGGATTAAAATATATAAATACTAAACATTTATTGTAACGAATTATTTCATCACTAGTATTTATTGAATTATAAAAAAATACGGTAGAATACGAATGTTTTGAAAAAGGTACAAAAAGTTTCGCTCTGAAAATCGAGTACCGCAAATCCAATGAATAATCTGGAAATAGTAAATTCGATTATGCGCAGTTCGGGCCCGGAAATGGCGGGTCTTTATACAGTGACGCTTTGTTTCTACGATGCAACCAGAGCTAAGTTTACTTCCTTTTGAGCGATTTCACGCAATAATTATGAATAACAACTTGTTTATTTACTTTATTTCTCTCTCAGTTCAAAATGCCTTACCGATTTAGATTGTATTAGATACTGTACGTAACGACTAACGTGCTCCCTCGAAAGAAGCTTCAAATAATGAGGGCTTGCATTCTCAGAATGGAGACTAATTTTAATAGCTTATAAGCAATCAAGTGTCATAACATCAACAGTTTACAACCGGACAATAATTACTGATTATAATTGGGGTCACTAGCGTGTCATCTCCAATAAACAGCCCTAATCCCCGACTATGGGAGGTGTCAATTAAAGCCCTGCAGCCTATTGCGCAATCTTAACACATTGGCCTGCTGTCGCTTACCGTTTGTCAAGGTAGGCTAGAGAGTCTTGTTCCCCTGTATTGTACGCACCCCCAAATTGCAGAGAAAAGATTTTATGATAAAAGTACGCACAATACATGGCTAAAGACGGTAGGAATCATGTCTGTCCTTCCTTCCGTCAGTCTGTTGTGTGTTTCCGGGACATTTGCCTTTTTAGCTCACCTGGGCACAAAGTGCTCAAGGTGAGCTATTGTGATCGGTCGCCGTCCGTCTGTCGTACGTAATAAAATAAGTGCATTGCGCATTACTTTCGATCATAAATTCCACCGAATGTCACGATTTTTCAGCGGATTACTTGACGCGAAAGTTATTCCGTCCCTGTACAGCTGACGTTTGTTTCAGGAAAATCAAGAGTTTGTCCCTTTAAATCACCTTTTTACATCCATTCAAGTATTCCACATCTTTCCGGCTATTGTAATATTGATTTATATTTCACTTTGCATTGCGATCTCTATTATATAAAGCTTACATTGTTGTGAAACTATTCAAGCCCCTGGCAGGTACAGGGGTAAAAATTTTAATGCTCATCATGTATATACTATCGCACGATTTGGACAAGGCTTTCTATGGTGTCCTAGTAGAGACACAACCGACGATTTCGTTGGGCAGAGACACACAATTATTTTTTGTCCTTACTACTTTTTTCACGTATATTCTGCTTCTGCATTTCACACATACACACACATTAAAATGCTGTAATAGTTCATGAGTATAATTATGCAACTACCACCCTGATAGCCTTACTTCAGTAGTTGTAAGAATTTAAAGACATCCCTAGATGACCTTTCGATCATAACACCTTGCCAGACAGCTTCCTTGCAAACATCATGGATTTTATGGCCATGTCGCAAGCAAAGAACCGTTGAAGCCTTTCGTGTGAGACTCTAGATACCTTTATATTTGATAGTTTGGTTAGAAATAACCATTGAAAAGCACTAGAGCGTGAGTATAATCTGGTTATCACCAGCTAAACTGAGATTGGTACACCCACCGGCTGCACGTGCTGAACATGTTTTGACAGTTACATTGACACCTCAAATTCTATGGGGGGACTCTTTCAAAGGACTGAGGAAAAGTCTTTAAAAACAATCATAAGGGCACAGATATTTGAAAATTTAGTCAGAAACAATCATATATTAGTTTATCTGATGCTCAATTTGGTTTTCGTTCTAGGGAATCTGCCTTTTACAGTTAATTGAATACATAGATGATTAGTCACATTACATTGAGGGTGATAGAATTTGGGAAAATATATTGTGTATTTAGATTTTGTCAAAGCTTTTGAGAGCATAGTACATCAACGTTTTCTCGCAAAGTATCAGTATTTGGTATCAGAGGTCCAGTTTTGTCATGGAAACGTGACTTTTTTACTAAACGTAGGCAATATGTATCTGTGAAAGGACCCTGGTCTTTTTAGTGGAAAGACATTTTAAGTGGGGTACCCCAGGGAAGTGTCCTGGGACCCATATTATTCATATGTTTATAATAGATGACCCCCTACCCCTGAAGTTATACGTAGTATTGTGAAATTATTCGCTTATGGTACCAAACTATACATCAAAGACATTAAAATTGATATTATCCAGCACGACTTAGATGCCTTACACATAGTCAAAGTGGCTGTTGCGTTTTAATGTGAAAAATTACAGAACCATACACTTTGGAAGAGACAACCAATATTATCAGTATACTTTGAACTTTGCGGACATTGAGTCTGCTAGTGAAAAGGGGGATTTAGGGGTAATATTTTAACAGGATTAAAAAGTAAGTAGTCATATAGCTGAAAAAGATAACAAATCCAACAGTGTATTATCCTTAATAATCAGAATGTATGATTACATTGCGAAAAGCTATTTCATAATTTTGTACAAAGCACTCGTCAGGTCAATATGGAAACACTATTATCATGTATTATGGTATCTATTCTTAAAAGAAGTGTTTAAAAATTATGTAAGCCTACCAATAAGCGTCTCTTGGATTGTCAACCTTACATGTACCGAAAGATTGGTTTTCAAAAATTGCTTGGTCATCGACGAAGCCGTGGTGATATGATACAATGTTGAAAATTATTTTAAGAAATGGAGGATATACATATAGAAAGATTTTACCTTAAAAATATTTTTCGAATTAAAAAAACATCATTAAGTTTACAACACTTTTCACAGAGAATTATAAACAATTGGATCTCACTTCAGTTTATATAGAATTAAAAATAATAAATTTTGTTGATACATTTATATGCCGGATGAATTATTTTTGTAATTGAAGCTTCAGTGTCATAGTCATGTGTGTGTGTGTACTTCATTGGATTAGAATCAAATATTGCATACTTTTTAATGAATAACCCATTAAGCCATACTGACTCATTTTGACTCATTGCGCAATAGCCTCATACTAACTCATTTTGACTCACTTTAATCAACTAGCATGTATTGAGGTGAGTACTGATAATTGTTAATCGCTTATGAGTTAATGGGATAATTCAGTTGAGAGGGGTCGAAATGGAATATTCTTAATAATTAAAATGACCACACAGCATCTGGAAACAAACATTTACTTGATGCGCATTTAAAGTGATGTTAAAAAAGTACTAGAAACCACTGTTCCCTCCATTTTACGGATACATTGCAGACTACGTCCCCTCATTGATTTAACGTAAGGTTTCAAATACGTTGCCATTCCAACCACAATGCACTTTGGAGGTCATTATGGTATAAATTTGATGATTTGACCCGGCCTTGTTATCAAATACATCTATTATGTGTTCTATGGGGTTCATGTCCGAGGATAAAACAGGCCAAGGCAGGAAGTTAATGTATTTTTAGCAAGAAATTGTGCGGTGATACGCGCCGTGTGATGCCGTGTTTTTTTCCGGCGCGTAAGCTATGACCCCCCCCCCCCCCTGCACACACCCCAGCTACTACCCCCTTTAATCTGTCAAAAAACATCCATATGTTCAACAAACATCCTTAACAAATGTTTCAAGAAGTTTCGTATCATGTATGTATCTATTTTACTTATAAATTAGCAAAAAAATATATATATTTTTTAAATTTCATGAAACTTCAGGAAAAGTTCTTTTATGATGATTACTGAATGTATGGATAGATTTTAGGGTATTATATCCACGTTTGGTGGTGGTGGAGGGGGGTAGCAGCTGGGGTAGTGTCATAGCCAACGGGCCGAATGCCTATAACCCAGACCATAGCGCTGCCACCACCCATTATGTCTCTCTCAAACATATCGTTCTCCACGGTCACTCCTCCTTTTTGCGCATTGAGGCAAGCGGACCGTGGCGAGATATTCTCTTGCCTTCGTGGTAATGAATGTAGCGCTGTTTACAGTGAAACACCTGTATCTGCGCACGTGCAAAGTAAGGAACACGTTGGCAAGCTTAGACGCATAAAGAGGCCTGGGATTTTAATAGCAATTGTGTAATCGTTATACGCAATGAAGTCATTATAACCATGTATATATCTTGCAACATGCGTTAAAACACAGTTATAGAAGACTTTTAGGAAGAGGATGGGCTTATAAAGAAGCAGATCCTCCCGCGAGAGCAACAACAACGATTCTCAATGTATTATCAAGGTATAATTCAGTTAAAAAAGGATAAAAAAAACAGTCTGCATATTTATACATGTAATAATGTTTGACAGAGGCTCGTGTTGCCCACCATACTTTGGAAAAAATAAGTAGTCCCCCCATGGCAAAATAGTGTTGTCCTTGAAAATTGTCAAATATTCCATGACTTCTTCTGTTGTTATTTGAGTGGATTTCGTCAGGATTTTGGTCCTACTACCTCATGTAAAGCATATTCTTCAATATAGAGGAAGGATTTGTTGAATTTCAGTACAGAAAATTTGCTTCACATTTTGGTGCAAATCCAAACATATTGTTCAAAATCAAGATACACAGTTTTCCTTTCAAATTGTAAGCTATCTCATAAGCTTGTTCATTTCAATACAAACATTTTGATATGAAATTATGCAACATTGCTCCATAAATGACCAAAATATCACCTTTCAAAAATGCACCAAAAAACACTTTACAAGAACCTTAATTTCCTTTTTTCTTTTTCTCTCTCTCTCTCTCTCTTTCTTTCTTTCTTTTTTCTTTCTTTTTCTTGAAAAAAATAGTTAAAGATAGACCGACTGATGAGATGAATTTGTTTATTTACCTATCTGTTTTTGTCTTTCTTTGTTTATTTCTTTCCTAAAAAACAGTTGAGGAAAGATCGATTGATAATGTGATGTTCTTCCTTTCTCTCTCTCTCTCTCTTGAAAAGCAGTAATAGATAGATCGATTGGCAACGTGAATTTGTTTGAAAATCAGATTTATTATAAAGAACTTCCCGTTAAAGAACAATGCAAACAAACACTGTTAGAAACAGAATGCAGCTGAGTAGAGTAAAAAAATAAATATAATATTTACATTATAAACATGCTCGTCTTTTTTTAGTTCAGTTTATCTTCCCGTGTAATAAGCATGGTTTGAGACGAAAAACAGAGTAAGCGACGTTTCCGTCGATTTTGACGTTTTTGACGTTACGGCAATTGGTACCGACATCGTGCGTAACGTCATAGGAAAACCTTTAAAAATCTTCTTCTCTGAAACCGTAAGGCCCAGACCTTTTATATTTGGCATCTAGCTTTGCCTTATGGTCCTCTATGAAAATTGTTCAAATCATGACCCCTGTGTCAAAAATGGACCCGCCCCGGGGCTTATCAATTTTACATAGACTTATATAGGAAAACCTTTAATAATCTTCTTCTCTGAAACCATTATGTCCAGACCTTTTATATTTGGCATCTAGCTTATCCTTAAGGTCCTCTACCAAAATTGTTCAAATCATGACCCCCGTGTCAAAAATGGACCCGCCCCGGGGCTTATCAGTTTTACATAGACTTATATAGGAAAACCTTTAAAAATCTTCTTCTCTGAAACCATAAGGCCCAGACCTTTCATATTTGGCATCTAGCTTTGCCTTATGGTCCTCTACCAAAATTCTTCAAATCATGACCCCTGTGTCAAAAATGGACCCGCCCTGGGGCTTATCAATTTTACATAGACTTATATAGGAAAACCTTTAAAAATCTTCTTCTCAGAAACCATAAGACCTTTTATATTTTGCATCTAGCTTTACCTTATGGTCCTCTACCAAAATTGTTCAAATCATGTCCCCATGGTAAAAAATGGCCCTGCCCCGGGGCTTATCAGTTTTACATAGACTTATGATGGCATTTTTTCAAAAACAATTGCTTCTCTGAAACCATTGTCAGAATTCAATAATATTTTGAATGAATATTGTTTAAGTGACCCTTTATTAGCACTATTTTAAGTATTTATATCATTGCCATATTTTCCCATTTTGCTCATATAGTAATAATGACTAACAGATTCCGAATTACTTCTTCATACAACAGTAGGGCGTTCAAGGAACCGTACCAGCGAACAGTAACGTTAACCGATGCAAACAACCCATATAGTACGACATCTAACGTTCACCGATACTCTTCAATAATAACTCATTGCGCCCCAAAGTTTATTAACTTTTCAAGGGTACGAACGATTTATGTGCGAATCTTAATAACACAAGCAAAAGTGCACTAATCAACTGAAATGCATCAATTTTACTGCATATAAAAATAAGATTTAGCTGCTCAGATGTAAGCTGCTTTATTTGATACATTAAGTATCGGAAAATGTTAGTTTATTGATGAGAAATTAAGTCCGGACTGTTCGCCGGTTGTATTAAATTCATTTGGTAGCCATTTTGTTTTCCTTGTTGGGGATGGCGAACTACCTCTGAGGCCGTTCGTGTCGTTCGCAATCGGTAACACCCTAACGGTTGTTAAAAGTGAATTGTTACCGTTTTCCGATGCAATCGATTGCATCGATACGGTACTTGAACGCGCTACAGTCCACATACATGCAATGACAAACTTCATTTTGCATTGAGTAATATATAACACAATAGTCCTCAGGTGAGTGATTTAGGGCCGCATGCGGCTCTTGTTTTTGAAAACTGTTTATGATACCATCTTCAAACTTTGTATACATTATCAATGTTATATGGAGACACTCATTGACTGGTTTCATAACTCTTGCACCAAATTTGACAGAATTATGCCCCTTTTTAACTTAATTTTTTTGTCTCTTGAATTTTTTTTCTTTGAACATGACATTTTCTTGAAAACTATTCATGATATTGTCTTCAAACTTAGTACACATTATAAGTGTTGTATTGTGAGACTTTTTAGCTCACCTGACACGTAGTGCCAAGGTGAGCTTTTAGGATCGCTGGATGTCCGTCGTCTGTCTGTCTGTCCGAGCACACGAAAGGTCCTTTGTTGGGTAGGGAGAACAATAGATTCCATTCATTCCGTGATTGCCCTATTGTTATTGTTGGGTGTTTTAGTGTACTGTTGGGTACTTTTAAACAAAAAATATACCCAACAAATGTCCAACTGTGAGAACGTCCGTCCGTCCACAATTGTTCGTTAACACTCTAGCAGGTTCAAATCTCATCGGATCTTGATGAAACTTGGTCACAATGTTTGCCTCAATGAAATCTAGGTCAAGTTCTAATGTGGGTCATGTCCGGTCAAAAACTAGGTCACTAGGTCAAATTATCGAAAAACCTTGTTAACACTCTAGAGGCTACAAATTTCATTGGATCTTCATGAAACTTCATCAATATGATTGCCTCAATGAAATCTAGGCCAAGTTCGAATGTGGGTCATGTCCGGTCAAAAACTAGGTCACTAGGTCAAATCTTCGAAAAACCTTGTTAACACTCTAGAGACTACAAATTTCATTGGATCTTTTTAATAAAATCTAGGCCAAGTTCGAATGTGGGTCATGTCCGGTCAAAAACTAGGTCACTAGGTCAAATTATCGAAAAACCTTGTTAACATTCTAGAGGCTACAAATTTCATTGGATCTTCATGAAACTTCATCAATATTATTTCCTCAATAAAATCTAGGCCAAGTTCGAATGTGGGTCATGTCCGGTCAAAAACTAGGTCACTAGGTCAAATCTTCGAAAAACCTTGTTAACACCATAGAGACTACAAATTTCATTGGATCTTCATGAAACTTCATCAAAATGTTTGCCTTAATGAAATCTAGGTCAAGTTCGAATGTTGGTCATGTCCGGTCAAAAACTAGGTCACTAGGTCAAATTATCGAAAAACCTTGTTAACACTCTAGAGGCTATAAATTTCATTAGATCTTCATGAAACTTCATCAATATGATTGCCTTAATGAAATCTAGGCCAAGTTCGAATGTGGGTCATGTCCGGTCAAAAACTAGGTCACTTGGTCAAATCTTCGAAAAACCTTCTTAACACTCTAGAGACTACAATATTCATTGAATCTTCATGAAACTTGAACAAAATGTTTGTCTCATTGAAATCGAGGTCAAGTTAGAATGAGGGTCATGCCCGGTCAAAAACTAGGTCACACGGTGTACATGGTTACCAGGTGAGCGATTTAGGGCCATAGTGGCCCTTGTCATTAAGTTTTACAACTCTTGCACACAATTTGACAGATTTATGCCCCTTTATAACTTTAAATGTTGTTCCTTAATTTGCATTAAATTTTATTCTTTGGACATGTATTTTTCTTGAAAACTATTTATGACATTGTCTTCAAACTTGGTACACATTATAAGTGTGATGTTTGCAGACACTACTTGAAGTTACATAACTCTTGCCAACAAGTGTCAGAATTATGCCCCTTTTTAACTTGAAACTTTGTTCTTTTTTCTTGGAACATGCCTTTTTTATACGCCCGTCTTCAGACGGGATGTATTATGTCCTGGCGCTGTCCGTCCGTCTGTCCGTCCGTTAACTTTTTCATGTCCGCTCTCTAACTCAAACAAATTTAGTCCAATCCTTTTGAAACTTGGTCAGAACGTGTATGACCATAATATCTCGGTCAAGTTCGATAACCAGCAAGATTGACACAGATGTTCAAGAGTTATGCCCATTTTTAGCTCACCTGAGCCAAAGGCTCAAGGTGAGCTATTGGGATGGCCCTGTGTCCGTCGTCTTGCGTTGTGCGTCGTCCGTCGTCCGTTGTCCGTTGTCCGTCGTCGTTAACAATTGCTTCAAATGACATCTCCTCCTATACCCCTTGACAGATTTCAACCAAACTTTACAGGAATGTTCCTTGGGTCAAGCTCTTTCAAATTTGTTCAAAGAATTAAAAACAATGTAGAACTCTGGTTGCCATGGCAACCAAAGTGAAAAAATAAGGAAATCTTAAAAAATCTTCTTGTCTGAAACTACAAGGGCCAGAGCTTAGATATTTGGCACATAGCATCATCTATAGGTCCTCTATCAAGTTTGTTCAAATTATGCCCCTGGGGTCAAAATTGGCCCGCCCCGGGGGTCACAGTTTTACATAGAGTTATATAGTGAAATTTTCAAACGTCTTCTTCTCTGAAACCAATGTGGCCAGAGCTTTGATATTTGGCATGGTGACACTTCTAGATGTCCTTTACCAAAATTGTTCAAATGGTTGTGGTCTGTTGCATAACTAGGTCACAGGAGCTAAAAATAGATTTTTTCAATGAAAACTTAAAAAATCTTCTTGTCTGAAACTACAAGGGCCATAGCTTAGATATTTGACACATAGAATCGCCTACAGGTCCTCTATCAAGTTTGTTCAAATTATGCCCCTGGGGTCAAAATTGGCCCGGCCCCAGGGGTCACGGTTTTACATAGAGTTATATAGTGAAATTTTCAAACGTCTTCTTCTCTGAAACTAATATGGCCAGAGCTTTGATATTTGGCATAGTGACACTTCTAGATGTCCTACACCGAAATTGTACAAATGGTTATGGTCCGTTGCATAACTAGGTCACAGGAGCTAAAAATAGATTATTTACAATGAAAGCTTAAAAAAACTACAAGGGCCAAATCTTAGATATATGGCACATATCATCGCCTACAGGTCCTCTATTAAGTTTGTTCAAATTATGCCCCTAGGGTCAGAATTGGCCCCGCCCCAGGGGTCACTGTTTTACATAGAGTTATATAGAGAAAATTTCAAACGTCTTCTTCTCTGACTCTAATATGGCCAGAGCTTTTATTAGCTCACCTGAGCCGAAGGCTCAAGGTGAGCTGTTGTGATCGCCCGCCGTCCGTCGTCCGTCTGTCCGTCCGTTCAAATTTACTTCAAGCGACATCTCCTCTGAAACCGTGAGTCTGAGGGGAAAACTAAAATGCTCACCGTGTTCCTTGGATGCTTCTCTACAGAAATTGTTAAAATGAAACTTTCAAGTGGACTACTTATTGTAATTTATTTAAAAAAGTGAAAAACTTTAAACAATCTTCTTGTAAAAAACTGCTAGGCCCACAGCTTTGATATTTGTTTTTTAGTATCTCCTGGTGATTCTCTCTCAAAATTGTTAATATCAAAACTAAAACTGACCATAGGGATTCACCATAGGGATTTTTTCATTGCCGCTTTATGCAGGATTCATTGCCGCTTTATTCAGGTTATACTGTTTTACTGGAGGTTTAAGCAGGGTTTCAAGCACCCTTATACTAAATCACCTATATTTGCAAACAGTTTGGATCCAGGTCAGATGCTACATTATGCTGCATCTAATCTGGCTCCAAACTATTTGCCATTTACTTACATAGTTTTTTTAATTTAGAAAATGTAAGGTATGATTTGCTTTGCAAAATTCACGTACAATATGTATAGCAGACATCAATTCAGCATTATAAGAGTTAAGTTTCCAGCTAGTGGCAGAATTGCATAACTGACCTCAGGTCAGCTGTTGTACACCAACAGAACTGTCTGCTGGACATGTTGTCTGCTAAAGTTTAGAAATGGTTCAGTCTGCTTCATACTTAGAGAAACAGGATCTGGAGGTGATCCACTGACAGTTATGTAATTATGTCTTATGCCATATTTATACATATGTTTAATATTGGTTTTATCAGAGTTATCTGTATGTCTTGTCATTTTTTCTTGTCCAGGAGATAATCTAATTAAAAACCCATTCCCCCATAAATACTGATGTTTGTTAACCCAATCACCCTATAAAAATATGCATTTTTAGGTCTTTAATTTATTCCTCCACTAAAGAAAATAATTCCGCTTGATACAGTCATGAAAATGTAAGATAAGAAATAAGTTTCTATATTATAGTAGATGGTAGCTTAAAGCAGTTTGAAAGTAAAGCGGGTGTGCCTTAACCCTTCCCCACATAGAAGCGCCTTTTAGCACATTTAATTTATTCATCCAATGAAGAAAATAGTTCCCATCTTACAGTCATGAAAATGAACCCTAAGAAATATTTTCTTAATTCTAGAAGATAAAAGCTTAAAACAGGCTGAATTTAAAGCAGAATTTACCTTAAGGCACATTCTGCTTTACTTTCAACCTGCTTTAAGTTGTCATATACCTTCAATACTAGAAACAGACCATGGGGTAAAGGGTTAAGGCGCATTCTGCTTTACTTTCAACCTGCTTTAGGTGGCCACTTATTTTCAAAACTACAAACAGGCTTTGGGGTAATGGGTAAAATGAAATTGCATACAAATATATTTGGAAAGAGCCTAATGAGAGGAAGTGCCATTGGCAAAGGCCATAACTCTGACATCATTGTTTTTAGCTCACCTGAGCCAAAAGCTCAAGGTGAGCTATTGGGATGGCCCTGTGTCCGTCGTCGTGCGTTGTCCGTCGTGCGTTGTCGTTAACAATTGATTCAAATGACATCTCCTATACCGCTTGACAGATTTCAACCAAACTTTACAGGAATGTTCTTGGGTCAAGCTGTTTCAAATTTGTTCAAAGAATTAAAACAATGTAGAACTCTGGTTGCCAAGGCAACCAAAGTGAAAAAATAAGGGAATCTTAAAAAATCTTCTTGTCTGAAACTACAAGAGCCAGAGCTTAGATATATGGCACATAGCATCATCTACAGGTCTTCTTTCAAGTTTGTTCAAATTATGCCTCTGGGGTCAAAATTGGCCCCACCCCTGGGGTCACAGTTTTACATAGAGTTATATAGTGAAATTTTCAAACGTCTTCTTCTCTGAAACTAATTTGGCCAGTGCTTTGATATTTGGCACGGTGACACTTCTAGATGTACTTTACCTATTTTGTTCAAATGGTTCTGGTCGGTTGCATACCTAGGTCACCGAAGCTAGAAATAGATTTTTCAATGAAAACTTAAAAAATCTTCTTGTCTGAAACTACAAGGGCCATACCTTAGATATATGGCACATAGGGTCCTTTATCAAGTTTGTTCAAATTATGCCCCTGGGGTCAAAATTGGCCGCACCCCGGGGGGTAAAAGTTTTACATTGAGTTATATGGTGAAATTTTCAAACATCTTCTCTGAAACCAATATGGACAGAGCTTTGATATTCGGCATGGTGACACTGATAGATGTCCTTTACCTATTTTGTTCAAATGGTTCCAGTCTGTTGCATATGTAGGTCACAGGAGCTAAAAATAGATTTTTTCAATGGAAACTTATAAAAAAATTTTTTTCTAAAACCCTAGTACACTGATCTTAGATATTTGGCATAAAGCATCATCTACAGGTCCTCTATCAAGATAGTTCAATTTTAATAATGCTCCTCGGGTAAAAAAATGACCCTGTCCTGTACATAAATCATGATCTCAATTTTTCAGCTATTCTCAGGTGAGCTAAATATGCCCCATGGGGCTCTTGTATTCTGTATGGTGACACTTTTAAATATACTTTACATATTTTATTCAAATTGTTCCGGTCTGTTGCATATCTAGGTCAGTTCTGGACATAAATCAATATCTCCATTTTTCCAATTATTCTCAGGTGAGCGAATATGCCCCATGGGGCTCTTGTTTCGTAAAAAACGGGCATATTTTAGTTTGTCCACTCTCTAACTCAAACAAATTTATTTCAACCTTTTGAAACCTTGTCAGCATGTGTATGACCATAATATCTCGGTCAAGTTCGATAACCAGCAGGATTGCCCCAGACATTCAAGAGTTATGCCCCTTTTTTTAGCTCACCTGGCACGAAGTGCCAAGGTGAGCTATTGTGATCGCCCTGTGTCCGTCGTCCGTCCGTCCGTCGTCCGTCGTCAAACTTTTTGTTCAAAGATCTTCTTCTTGGAAACCACTGGGCCAATTTCATCAAAACTTCATAGGATTGTTCCTTGTAGGGTACTCTCTCAGATTTTTTCAAATATAGGTCATCCAATTGAAATTGTGGTTGCCATGGCAACCAATTGAAAAAACTTTAAAAATCTTCTTGTCAAAAACTACTGGTCCGAATTGAAAATAATTTTACCCAAATGTGCCATTGGTGACCCTCTATAAGATTTCTTAAAATAATTTTCCTATCTTAAAAAACATGGCCGCTAGTGGGTGGGTCAGATTTTCCTTATATGGCTATAGTTTGAAAACTTTAAAAATCTTCTTCTGTGAAACTGCCGTTCCAAATTGAAAATAATTTCACACAAATGATCCATGGGTGACCCTCTACCAGATTTGTTAAAATAATTTTGATATCTTGAAAAGCATGGCCGCCAGTGGGTGGGGCATGTTTTCCTTATGATACTGTTAATAATAGTTAAAACTTTAAAATCTTCTTCTGTGAAACTGCTGGTCCAAATTGAAAATAATTTTACACAAATGATCCATGGGTGACCCTCTACCATATTTCTTAAAGCGAATTCGATATCTTAAAAATCATGGCAGCCAGTGGGTTGGGCAAGTTTTCCTTATTTTTTTGTATAGAAATTTTTCAAAAATCGTTTTCTCTGAAACTATTGGTCTGATTTAAGAATATTTTCTAAAAAAAGGTAATGATGGGTGACCCTTTGCCAGTTTTCTTCAAAGAATCTTCCTAGTTCAAACAACACGGCTGGCAGTGGGTGGGGGTTAATTTACCGGTGATGGCTTATATATTGTGGAATTTTATCACTACTGGTCCATTACCATGACCGTAAACATGGGTACCAGGTGAGCGATTTAGTGCCGCATGCCGCTCTTGTTTGTCAAAAACGGGCATATTTTAGTTTGTCGGCTCTCTAACTCAAACAAATATATTCCAATCCTTTTGAAACTTGGTCAGCATGTGTATGACCATAATGTCTTGGTCAAGTTGAATAACCAGCAAGATTGCCCCAGACATTCAAGAGTCATGCCCCTTTTTAGTTCACCTGGCACGAAGTGCCAAGGTGAGCTATTGTGATCTCCCTGTGTCTGTCGTCGTCGTCGTCGTTCGTCGTGTGTCGTCAACTTTTTCTTTAAAGATCTTCTTCTTGGAAACTACTGGGTCAATTTCATTAAAACTTCATAGGATTGTTCCTTGTAGGGTACTCTCTCAGATTTCTTGAAATATAGGTCATTCAATTGAAATTGTGGTTGCCATGGCAACCAATTGAAAAAACTTTAAAAATCTTCTAGTCCAAAACTACTGGTCTGAATTGAAAATGATTTTACCCAAATGTGCCATTGGTGACCCTCTATAAGATTTCTTAAAATAATGTTCCTATCTTAAAAAACATGGCCGCTAGTGGGTGAGGCAGATTTTCCTTATATGGCTATATAGTAAAAACTTTAAAAATCTTCTTGTCTGAAACCGCTGATCCAATTTGAAAATAATTTCACACAAATGATCCATGTGTGACCCTCTTCCAGATTTCTTAAAATTTAGTTTGATATCTTAAAAAACATGGCCGCCAGTGGGTGGTGCATGTTTTCCTTATGATACTGTATAGTAAAAACTTTAAAAATCTTCTTCTGTGAAACTACTGGTCCAAATTGAAAATTATTGTACACAAATGATCCATGGGTGATTCTCTACTAGATTTCGTAAAATAATTTTGATATCTTAAAAAACATGGCCGCCAGTGGGTGGGGCACGTTTTCCTTATGATATACTGTATAGTTAAAACTATAAAAATCTTCTTCTGTGAAACTGCCGTTCCAAATTGAAAATAATTTTACACAAATGATCCATGGGTGACCCTCTACCAGATTTGTTAAAATAATTTTGATATCTTGAAAAGCATGGCCGCCAGTGGGTGGGGCATGTTTTCCTTATGATACTGTTAATAATAGTTAAAACTTTAAAATCTTCTTCTGTGAAACTGCTGGTCCAAATTGAAAATAATTTTACACAAATGATCCATGGGTGACCCTCTACCATATTTCTTAAAGCGAATTCGATATCTTAAAAATCATGGCAGCCAGTGGGTTGGGCAAGTTTTCCTTATTTTTTTGTATAGAAATTTTTCAAAAATCGTTTTCTCTGAAACTATTGGTCTGATTTAAGAATATTTTCTAAAAAAAGGTAATGATGGGTGACCCTTTGCCAGTTTTCTTCAAAGAATCTTCCTAGTTCAAACAACACGGCTGGCAATGGGTGGGGGTTAATTTACCGGTGATGGCTTATATATTGTGGAATTTTATCACTACTGGTCCATTACCATGACCGTAAACATGGGTACCAGGTGAGCGATTTAGTGCCGCATGCCGCTCTTGTTTGTCAAAAACGGGCATATTTTAGTTTGTCGGCTCTCTAACTCAAACAAATATATTCCAATCCTTTTGAAACTTGGTCAGCATGTGTATGACCATAATGTCTTGGTCAAGTTGAATAACCAGCAAGATTGCCCCAGACATTCAAGAGTCATGCCCCTTTTTAGTTCACCTGGCACGAAGTGCCAAGGTGAGCTATTGTGATCTCCCTGTGTCTGTCGTCGTCGTCGTCGTTCGTCGTGTGTCGTCAACTTTTTCTTTAAAGATCTTCTTCTTGGAAACTACTGGGTCAATTTCATTAAAACTTCATAGGATTGTTCCTTGTAGGGTACTCTCTCAGATTTCTTGAAATATAGGTCATTCAATTGAAATTGTGGTTGCCATGGCAACCAATTGAAAAAACTTTAAAAATCTTCTAGTCCAAAACTACTGGTCTGAATTGAAAATGATTTTACCCAAATGTGCCATTGGTGACCCTCTATAAGATTTCTTAAAATAATGTTCCTATCTTAAAAAACATGGCCGCTAGTGGGTGAGGCAGATTTTTCTTATATGGCTATATAGTAAAAACTTTAAAAATCTTCTTGTCTGAAACCGCTGATCCAATTTGAAAATAATTTCACACAAATGATCCATGTGTGACCCTCTTCCAGATTTCTTAAAATTTAGTTTGATATCTTAAAAAACATGGCCGCCAGTGGGTGGTGCATGTTTTCCTTATGATACTGTATAGTAAAAACTTTAAAAATCTTCTTCTGTGAAACTGCTCGTCCACATTGAAAATAATATGTGTACTTTAAGGATGATTTTTTCATGTTATGTATCCTGATGAAGACCTGAATAAAGTCGAAACCGGTAGATCAATAAATGTTTTGTCTACTAGATCGGTGCCTGTAGTTATTCGCATCCTACCTTTCTTTTTAATGATTTGTATCCGTGGTGCGAGCGCATTCTTTTGAGAATCCTACAAACACCGGCAGACCAACCTGTCAACCGACGCGGTGTAGACGGCATGGAATAGTCGAGTGACTTTGCTGTCATGTATCCTTAGAGGATCCACCCAACAAGCATAAACTGCTCCCACTGTCAAGGGCATTGCTGAAAACTGTCAGGAAATTGACAATCTCCATTGGAAAATCGGCTGTCTTCAAAAACAACAACTTTAGAATGAAGAGTACTTCCAGGACATACTAAAACACGGACTTCAAAACAACGCAAAATGAACGAAAAGGACAAATCAGAGAAAACGCAACAAGGCTCAAAAACCGAGACAGGAGTCATCAAAGATCAACAGGAAGAGGAATTAATATTGAAACAGGGATTTTACAAAAGGAAACAGGAAAATAGACAGGAAATCGCTAATCGAGGTATGCTAAACTTTTTTAACTATGCCATGCTAGATGAATTTGAAACTGCACCCAGCCCATTTTTAAAAAATCTAGAACTCATCCAGAAAACCTCTGAACTATTGATAATCTCCAGATCGTCTAAAATACAGTCTCTACAGTACACAGATGACCTTCTAGTGATACATCTCCCAATATTAGAGGAGCTTGATGCTTCCAACATGGGGCCCATTTGTTACCAGATTGGAAACCCACCCACAGAATCCGACCATAGCCACGAATTGAACGATGAAATATCTACAGATTTCCACTTATAGTCAAGACAGACAAACTTTTGAAACTTCAATCAAGTTTTATATAAACTAGGAGAATCTGATTTTAACTTTTTCATTTTGCACTCTACAGATCTATTATGTATTGTTAATTGTCAACTCATTCAATTTTAATCAAATTCTAATCACTTTTTGCTTCATCTTATTTAAACAATCTTTGTACTTGTTTATCAATAGTTATTATGACGTCACAGTTGTCAAGGACGCTCTGCAGTCAGAAATCACGTGACTTGAAAAACCGACAATATGTGTACTTTAAGGATGATTTTTTCATGTTATGTATCCTGATGAAGACCTGAATAAGGTCGAAACCGGTAGATCAATAAATGTTTTGTCTACTAGATCGGTGCCTGTAGTTATTCGCATCCTACCTTTCTTTTTAATGATTGAAAATAATTGTACACAAATGATCCATGGGTGACCCCATACCAGATTTCTTAAAATAAGTTTGATATCTTAAAAAACATGGCCGCCAGTGGGTGGGGCACGTTTTCCTTATGATACTGTATAGTTAAAACTTTAAAAATCTTCTTCTGTGAAACTGCTGGTCCAAATTGAAAATAATTTTACACAAATGATCCATGGGTGACCCTCTACCAGATTTCTTAAACAAAATTTGATATCCTAAAAAACATGGCCGCCAGTGGGTGAGGCACGTTTTCCTTATGATGCTGTATAGTTAAAACTTTAAAAATCTTCTTCTGTGAAACTGCTGGTCCAAATTGAAAATAATTTTACACAAATGATCCATGGGTGACCCTCTACAAGACTTCTTAACATAATTTTGATATCTTAAAAATCATGGCCGCCAGTGGGTGGGGCACATTTTTCTGATGATACTGTATAGTAAAAACTTTAATAATCTTCTTCTGGGAAACTGGTGGTCCAAATTGAAAATAATTTTACACAAATGATCCATGGGTGACCCTCTACCAGATTTCTTAAAATGATTTTGATATCTTAAAAATCATGGCCGCCAGTGGGTGGGGCACGTTTTCCTTATATTTCTGTATAGAAATGTTTCAAAAATCTTTTTCTCTGAAACTACATGTATTGGTCTGATTTAAGAATATTTTTTAAAAAGTAATGATGGGTGACCCTTTGCCAGTTTTCTTCAAAGAATCTTCCTAGTTCAAACAACATGGCTGCCTGTGGGTGGGGGTTAATTTACGATGATGGCTTATAGTGGAATTTTATCATTACTGGTCCATTACCATGACTGTAAACATGGGTACCAGGTGAGCGATTTAGGGCCGCATGCGGCTCTTGTTCGTAAAAAAACGGGCATATTTTAGTTTGTCTGCACCCTTACTCAAACAAATTTATTCCGATCCTTTTGAAACTTGGTCAGCATGTGTATGACCATAATGTCTCGGTTATGTTCAATAACCAGCTAGATTGCCCCAGACCATCAAGAGTTATGCCCCTTTTTCATCTAAAACGGGCATTTTTAGCTCACCTGAGCCAAAGGCTCAAGGTGAGCTATTGTGACCGCTCACCGTCCGTAGTACGTCTGTCCGTCTGTCCGTCTGTCCGTCTGTCCGTCTGTCCGTTCACTTTTACTTCAAACGACATCTCCTCTGAAACCCGCCGATTGTAGGGAGAGTTCAAACTGCTCATGATGTTCCTTGGATGCTTCTCTACAGAAGTTGTTCAAAAAAAATGAAAAAAAGCACAAACTCTGCTTGAAAAAGCAAAAAAGCAAAAATCTTTAAAAAATCTTCTTGCCCAAAACTACTAGGCCCTAAGCTTTGATATTTGTACAGTAGAATCTCCTGGTGGATCTCTCTATAGTTTGTTAAAATGAAATCCCTAGGGTCACATTTGACACCACCCTGCACAGTTTAAGTGCTGCTCTAGGCAGGTTTTACAGTATTTTTGATTTAGGCAGAACTGTATTTACCTGAGTTACCCTTAATATACTATGGGCAAATAACCAATATTTGCAAACAGTTTGGATCCAGATCAGATGCAACATAATGCTGCATCTAATCTGGATCCAAACTATTTGCCACTCATTTACCAACTTAACATTTTCTGAAAAATAAAAATGTACATTTTTTACACACAGAAGGTATTTAGCAGACATCATTTCAGTCTGGTAAGGGTAAGCTCCCAGACTGCTGCTGCTACAGTTCTCTTACATAATATTTGACCTCAGTGATCAGGCCAACAGAACTGAACATGTTGTCTGCTAAAGTTTAGAAATGGTTCAGTCGTTTGTTCAGACATTTGTTAACCCATTACCCCATAAATGTGCATTTTTAGGCCTTTGATTTATTCCTCCACTTAAGAAAATAATTCCCCTTTAACCCTTTCCCCCATAGCATATCTCTAGTATTGAATGTAGGTGTCCACTTAAAACAGGTTGAAAGTAAAGCAGAATGCGCTTTAAGCGCATTCTGCTTTACTTTCAGCCTGCTTTAAGCTATCATCTACTAGAATATAGAAAATATTTTGTATTATACATATTTATGAATGTATAAATTGGAACTATTTTCTTTAGAGCAAGAATAAACTGAATGTGCTAAAAGGCGCTTCTATGGGGGAAAGGGTTAAACAGTCATGAAAATGTAAGATGTGAAATAAGTTTCTATATCCTAGTAGATGGTAGCTTAAAGCAGTTTGAAAGTAAAGCAAAGTGTGCATTAAGACCCATTCTGCTTTACTTTCAACCTGCTTTAGGTGGCCACCTATTTTCAAAACTAGAAGCAGGCTATGGGGTAATGGGTAAAATGAAATTGCCTATTTGGAAAGAGCCTAATGAGAGGAAGTGCCATTTGCAAAGGCCATAACTCTGACATCATTGTTTTTTTTAGTTATTTCCCTTTGTCATATTTTCTTGTCAAGAAGACAACTCCAGGTCTACTGATGCTATTGTAATGAAATTTTATGTATGGAAAGAAACTGATGAGAGAAAATGCCTAGTGCATAAGGGCAGCAATATTTTGTTTTCCCCTTTGTCATATTTTATTGTCAGGAAAATAACTCCAGTTCTGCTGACGCTAGTGAAATAATTATCATTTACCGGAAATGGAAATAGCTTGATAAGAGGATGTGTCATGGATAAGGGTCATAAGCTTGGCAACAAAATTCACTTTTGTCATGTTTTCTTGTCCGGAAGATAACTCCATTTATAGCTATATTAAAATGTTGTCTTGCCCAGTCAACTTAGGTACAAACTTCAATGTCCTCAGGTGAGCGAATTTAGGGCCATGGCCCTCTTGTTTAGTTTGTCCGCTCTCTAATTCAAACAAATTAATTCCAATCTTTTTGAAACTTGGTCAGCATGTGTATGACCATAATGTCTCGGCTATGTTCCATAACCAGCAAGATTGCCCAAGAAATTCAAGAGTTATGCCCCTTATTTTGTCAAAAACGGGTATTTCTTAGTTTGTCCGGTCTCTAACTCATAGAAATTTATTCAAATCCTTTTGAAACTTGGTCAGCATGTGTATGACCATAATGTCTCGGTCAAGTTCGATAATCAGCAAGATTGCCCCTGAAATTCAAGAGTTATGCCCCTTTTATCGTAAAAAACGGGTATTTTTAGCTCACCTGAGCCGAAGGCTCAAGGTGAGCTGTTGTGATCGCCCGCCGTCCGTCGTCCGTCTGTCCGAGCGCACGAAAGGTCCTTTGTTGGGTAGGTAGAACAATAGATTCCATTCTTTCCCTGATTGCCCTATTGTTATTGTTGGGTATTTTTGTGTACTGTTGGGTACTTTTAAACAAAAAAAAATACCCAACAAATGTCCAACTGTGAGAACGTCCGTCCGTCCGTTCATATTTACTTCAAGCGACATCTCCTCTGAAACCGCGAGTTTGAGGGAAAAACTAAATTGCTGACGGTGTACTTTGATGCTTCTCTACAGAAATTGTTAAAATAAAATTCATTGGTGGACTACTTATTGAAATTTATTAAAAAAAAGTGAAAAACTTTAAACAAGTTTTTTGTAAAAAACCACTGTTCCCACACCTTAGATATTGCATGAATAGTATCTTCTACTAAATCACTTTCAAAATTGTAAAAAATCAAAACCCTAGGGTCAAATTTGACTCAACCCTGGCCATATCAGTGCTTTTTGATGCAGGTCTGACAGTAAAAACTCTCTAATGATCCGTTTTTATACAGACCCATTGTATCTTCCAGGCTAAGAAGCTACCCTTATACTAAATGCAACATTTTTGCAAACAGTTTGGATCCAGGTCAGATGCCACATAATGCTGCATCTAATCTGGATCTAAACTATTTGCCACTCATTTACATATTTTCTTATATTTAGAAAATATAAGTTATTATTTTTTACATATTTCACATACAAACATTTGGAGCAGACAACAGTTCAGCATGATAATAGTCATTTCTCTCTGAGACTGTCTCCTATTGCATAACTGACCCATAGCTAGCTCTGAACTCAGGTCACTGAGATACATAACAGAAATGATAGTGATGTCTGCTATTTTATGCTCAAGCACAACTTAGTTCGAGGCATATTACTTTTGGTCTGTCTGTTTGTTTGTTTGTGTTTTGTTTCTGTCTATCAGTCCACAATTAATTCTTGGCCATAAACAGTATGGATCCATGTCAGATGCCACATAATGCTGCATCTAATCTGGATCCAAACTATTTGCTACTCATTTACATATAGTTTCTTATATTTAGAAAATGTAAATAATGATATTTATTAACCTATTAACCCATACATATTCCTTTTTATGTCTTTAATTTATTCTTCCACAGAAGAAAATAATTTCACTTTATACAGTCATTGTTGTCTTTAACAATTGCTTCAAATGACATCTCCTCATATACCGCTGAAAAGATTTCAACCAAACTTTACACGAATGTTCCTTGGGTCAAGTTCTTTCAAAATTGTTCAAAGAATTAAAAACGATGTAGAAATCTGGTTGCCATGGCAACCAAGTGAAAAAATAAGGAAATTTTAAAAAATCTTCTTGTCTGAAACTACAAGGGCCAGATCTTAGACATTTGTCACATAGCATCATCTACAGGTCCTCTATCAAACTACAAACTATGCCCCTGGGGTCAAAATTGGCCCCGCCCGGGGGGTCACAGTTTAACATAGAGTTATATAGTGAAATTTTCAAACGTCTTCTCCTCTGAAACTAATATGGCCAGAGCTTTGATATCTGGCATGGTGACACTTTTAGATGTCCTATACCAATAAGGTTCAAATGGTTCTGGTCGATTGCATATCATCTACAGGTCCTCTATCAAGTTTGTACAAATTATGCCCCTGGGGTCAAAATTAGCCCCACTCCGGGGGTCACAGTTTTCAAACGTCTTCTTTTCTGAAGCTAATATAGCCAGAGCTTTGATATTCGGCATGGTGTTACTTCTAGATGTCCTTTATCTATTTTGTTCAAATGGTTCCAGTCTGGTGCATATGTAGGTCACAGGAGCTAAAAATAGATTTTTTCAATGGAAACTTAAAAAAAATCTTCTTGTCTAGAACCCTAGTACCCTTATCTTAGATATTTGGAACATAGCATCATCTACAGGTCCTCTATCAAGATTGTTCAAATTATGCCCCTCGGGTAAAAAATGACCCAGTCCTGGACATAAATCATTATCTCCATTTTGATGTACAGCTATTCTCAGGTGAGCGACATATGCCCCATGGGGCTCTTGTTTTGTTTGTCCGCTCTCTTTCTCAAACAAATTTATTATTATCCTTTTGAAACTTGGACAGCATATAACCCCTAACTTTCAGGGTTCTTTCCCTTTTGTTCAATATACCTTGATAGGTTTTAGTATGACTACATTCTAAGATCGATTTGACGGGCGTTCCCCATAAGATTTGATTTAGCTGGCAAAGTTTTAAGAATAGGCGGCAGAGAGAGCGCAGCAAGCGGACAACCTAGACGAGGGGTGTGGGGGGCCGTTTAGGCCCCCGAATTTTTTTTGAAAAAATGGTGCAATTTCCTGCATTCTGAGTCATTTTGGACAGGTTTAAAGTAGACAAAATATTGGTCAAAAAAATGCAAGATGGCTTGATTTTATTGCCAAAAGGTACATTTTTCTTGAAAAAAAACCAACACAACAACCAACAACTTTGCATATGGGTACATGTTAAACATGTATGTTTTAGTTGCAATAATAATATACAAATCTGAACATTATTTTTTTATGCAGAGTTGTTATATTACCTAATAAAATAAAATACTCAATGAACACTTGTGTTGTGTTCTTTTTAACTTCTATTAAATTATATTCTTCACTGAAATTTACTTATATTTACCCACAATTTACCCTTATTTCCTATTAGTGTACGTAGCAATCGACCACTTTTGATGTTTTCTCTGGAAATTAAAAAAAATGTCAAGGTTATGATTTGTGGGTTATTTGCTCGAAAAATCAATTAGACTAATTTGTGTCCAAATTTTGGCAGGAACAGTTGGAACAGTTGGAAATTATTTCACCTATTTATGCTTATTATCAGAAAAAAGGCCTGTTAGCTTGTTTTCTAAATTGGTTTCAATATTTTTTATGTGATTTTGACTTATTAGGAACAAATTGTAAAAAAAAAAAAATAATCAAAAAAAAATAATCTGGATTCGGATTGGGATTTTTTCTTTACAAGTTGGGAATTATTTGGACAATTTCTCATTGGGAATGGGCCCGTTTACCGGACTCATGGATGCACCATAAAAAGGCTTGGTTTCGGATATGAATGCTCCCCGTACGAACTATGCATGAACTATGCATGGTCCGAATGCAGTACAAAGTACATGTATACTGAAGAAACCAGTAAATTATAACAGGTATTATTTTGTGACGTTCTCCAAACTTTATGGCGGCTGTCCAACTTGAACACACCTTGTCAAACGGTGCCGATTTCGCTTGCGATCGAGGGATAACAGGACCGGACAGCATACATAAATATTTCAACAGAGAATTATGAATTTAGTCACCTTTAACACCAAACCCAAAGTCAAACAGACTTTTTCCAGTCTGATATTGAGGTTTCCTCTTCAATCCTCGTTTCTCCATTATCATTGGAAAATCTCGGAAAAATACGAGTACATCCAAATAGCGAGTAGATTTAGACGATAAAAGCCGAGTAAATACAAATGCATAGCAACCACTGTCGCTTCGTTTCCAACTACGAACGATGCTTGTAGGAAACAAATATTGCGTAGAATATTGTAGAATCTTCTTTTAAAACTTAAATAAATGGATCTATTTTTGAAATTTTGAAAAATGGAAAATAATAGCCGCGAGAAATATTGGAATAGCCGGCGATTTCTGCCGGCTGCCGGCTTTTATGGGAAACTCTGGTATAATGTGCCCGGCTTGCGGTGCTCTTGTCTTGAAAACTATTCATGATATTGTCTTCAAACGTGGTACACATTTTTAGTGTTGTATTGTGAGACTTTTCTCCAAGTGTAACAACTCTTGCATAAAATTTGACAGAATTATGCCCCTTTTGAACTTGAAATTTAGTTTCTTAATTTGCATGTACTATTCTTTCTACATGTCATTGTGGTGTTTGTGACAGGTCAGTTTGGAGTGGGGGTATCAATCACCTTTAGTGAGTATTATAGCTCTAGTTTCATTTGCCAATGCAATAGTTAAAGTGATATGTGTTCATAGTGGTCAGAGTTTGATATTATAGGAATATTCAGGGTGAGATTTTGGGTAGCATATGTAAAGTAGTATTTTTCTTCTATTTTCAGCATATTATCTACTTGAAGCTATATTAAACACAATGCTGAGAAATGAGGAGGTAAGAACAAGGCTCGTCAAGTAATTTGTGTTTTTTGAAACCCATTTAACCCATTACCCCATATATACACCTTTTTACGCCTCAATTTTTATTCATCCACTGAGGAAAATAGTTTCAATTTAAACTGTCAAGAATATGTGCCATAAGAAATAATTTCTATACTCTAGCAAAATTTTTGCTTAATAGCTCATTCAATCCTTAAATTTTTAATAAAAAAAACCTATTTCCATTTAAATCTAGTTCGATTTTACTATTTAAAGTTGATTTAACATTTTTTTTGCAAAATGACAAAAAGTGCAAACCTTAATTAAAGGGATCCTGTGAGAGCCCTCTGATCAGGGTCTACACTGTTTGCATAGGACAAATGTACTCCTCACAGATACCTTGATTGATAATGATGAGTATACTTGTCGATAGGGTTAAATGTGTTAAAGCTGGCTGAAAGTAAAGCAGAATGCGCCTTTTGGCGCATTCTGCTTTACTTCAACCTGCTTTAAGTAGAAAGTTGTTTTCAAAATTAGAAACGGGCTATGGGGTAATGGGTTAAAACCACATACAGTCAAACCTCAGTATTTCTTATTCGCTCAACTCTATCAACACTAAGTAACTCTTGTGGGTTATTAGGTTCCCTTTTGGATCATTTTTCATTTCCAAAATATGGACCAAGTCTGGTTAGTTTAATAAATACTTGTCTAATTGAGCAAACCATGTAGACCCAGATCAGAGGGCTCTTTTATTTTCTTTATTTTAATATTGGGTTATCTGTTTTAGGTGAAAGGTCTTGCCAGTGTTATAGGATTAAATCTGGAGGTTATGGAGAAATTCAGGACAGGCAGAATGATTTACCTCTGTGAAAACATCATGGCAATGTTGTGAGTGATAAAACAACTGTTGGGGTTTGACATTGGTTTGGTAGATTTTGATGCTGTAAGAATAATCTTCTGTGATATTGAACGAATAAAAGACAGAAGAAAGGTTGTGAACAAGGAAAAATGTTGTAAGTAGTGATTAGTATTTAAGAAATGAACTGATTTTTTTCGGCGTTCAAGCGAAATGGACGACAGAAAATTTCGGCAATTTTCTGTCGTTCCTTTCGCTTGAACGCCGAAAAAAATAAGTTCATTTCTTATATTTACAATATATTTGCTGTAATTTCTAACATTAAATAAACATTTTGTCAGTACGCATGTATTTTTAATCCATATTAGAGGTCGATAACACGAATAATGTGTACCCTATAAGGAACAGCCATGACCGATTTACTGAATCTGTGTACATTCGAAAGCTGAAAAAATAAGTTCCATTGTCAACAACTTGACAATTTGGCGCGAAAAATGCCGATTTATGACGTCATTAGAAGTGACGTAATTTTAAAGTAAGAAAAATATATCGGGGTTTTATTGTCATAAAGAAACGCAGATATAGGTCGCTGTTTATAAGCTAGATTCTTATGTCAATTTTCTTGCAATTTATCTCATTTATAAAGAAGAATATTAGTCGGGAATCATGGTTTCCACTAGTAGGAAGGCATAGATCGGTTGAGAACAAATTTTGAAAAATCCGCCAAATGTTTGCTGCCCCAAGTTCCAAAGATTAATTCGCGAATGAAAACTGCATATGCCCCGCCTCCCCTTAGAAACTTTTCCACAAGTCCCGCCCTCTCGAAAATTGGTGTTTATATGAAATAAACACACTTTTTGTCAATGGAATTGAATGGGGCGATTGTAAATATTACACCATTCACCCCAGAGACTTTAAATGTACAATTACAGTTTTCGATTAACGAACTTTGGAACCCTTTGCTCCATAGCCTGTTTCTAGTTTTAAAGACGTGATCACTTAAAGCAGATTGAAAAAAAAGCAGAATACACCTTAAGGTGCATTCTGCTTTACTTTCAGCCTGCTTTAAGCTACCATCTACTAAGATATAGAAAATATTTTGTTCAATACATATTCATGATATTCATTGGAACTATATTCTTCAGTGGAGGAATAAATAAAATTAGGCTAACAGGCACTTCTATGGGGGAGAAGGTTAACATATTCAGGGTTGATTTTAACAATATATTGCAAAATGACAAACAGTGCAGGCCCTGATCAGAGGGCTCCTGCAGGAGCCCTCCGATCAGGGTCTACACTGTTTGCATAGGAGAAATGTATTATCTATCACTGTTAGACTGTATTCTAAACGACAAGTATACATGTCACTAGGGTTGAATGTGTTAACATGAATTCCATTCCTTCAGATATTCTGTGGCAGTTTCACTTCAAAATAAGGAGTGAATATTTATTTATATTATTAATAGTTAAATCTGTGTTAATTGGCATTCAAAAGCAGAAGCATAGACAGTTGTGTATAAAACATGGGAGCCTTAATGCAGGATAAATGTATTTCAAAAAGGTACTTTAGGATCTTTCTGCAGAAACATTTGTCCTTCATTAAGCAGTAACTTTCATCAGAGATAGGTACACATCTTAACCCTTTACCCCATAGCCTGTTTCTAGTTTTGAAGACATGTGACCACTTCAAGCAGGTTAAAAGTAAAGCAGAATGCCCCATATAGTGCATTTTGCTTTTCTTCATGCCTGCTTTATGCATCAATCTGGTAGAATATATATAAAATATATATTTTGTGGAGAAATAAATTATAGATGTGAAAAGGGGTATTTATAGAGTAATGGGTTAATAGACAGCCAACTGAATACAGATATTACAGTAAATTGTTGTACATTATAAGTGTGATATAAGTTATTTGTACTAATTTATTTTAAGGAGATCTGATGTGTACTTTGAAAGTTATCACATATGGAATGATCTATATATTGTCAATGCGCAGTATAATATTGTCAGTTAACCCATTACCCCATAGCCTATTTCTAGTTTTGAAGATAGATATGTGACCGCTTAAAGCAGGTTGAAAGTAAAGCAGAATGTGTCTTAAGGCGCATTCGGCTTTACTTTCAGCCTGCTTTAAGTTACCATCTACAAGAATATAGAAATTATTTCTTATTATACATATTCATGACTATATAAACTTAAACTATTTTCTTCAGTGAAGGAATAAATTAAAGACGTAAAAAGACATATTTATTGGTGAATGGATTAAATTGAAGTTTAATTTTAGTTCTTGTCAATAACCTTTCCGCTCATTTAGTTGAACAAGCTAGACAGGGCAACCATAAGTTGCTCATAAAAAATCCTAAGATTTCCAAATTTTCAAGCGTGATTTTAGGAATCGTACCTTTAACCTTTTCCCTGCCAGACTCTATATCACTAACATAATTATGCAAACAGTTTAGATCCCGATCAGATGCTGTGTAACACAGCATCTGAACTGGATCTTAACTGTTTATTGCCTATATCAATTGTTCAGGAGTAAAAAACATAAAATTTCCAATTTAAAAATAAGAGTAGAAATCTGAAGATTTTGGAAAAATCCAGAGAAGTGGCAGCTCTGGCTAGAATCGAAACTTTATGAAA
This sequence comes from Gari tellinella, assembly GCA_922989275.2. Classification (NCBI taxonomy): domain Eukaryota; kingdom Metazoa; phylum Mollusca; class Bivalvia; order Cardiida; family Psammobiidae; genus Gari; species Gari tellinella. The sequence goes on from OV277856.1 coordinate 45,913,853, forward strand.
TGTCTGGGTGCATTTTAAACCTGTGAGGAGTCTCATTATAATTATGTCTTGAAACTTTTTTTAGCTCACCTGAGCTAGCTCAGGATGAGCTTTTGCAATACTTGAATGTCCGTCGTTCGTCGTCAACAATTTTAGTGTTTACACTCTAGAGGCCACAATATTTATCCAATCTTTCTCAAACTTGCTCAGGTTGTATATTACCATAAGAGTTCGGATGAGTTCGATTATGGTTGAAATCGGACTAATAGGTCAAGAGTAATCTACCTTTGAATTGCTGAAAATGCCATATTTGAGGGTGTTTACACTCTAGAGGCCACAATTTTTATCAAATCTATCTCAAACTTGCTCAGATTGTATATGACCATTAGAGTTCGGATGAGTTCGATTATGGTTGAAATTGATAGGTTGAGAGTAATCTACCTTTAACTGCTGAAAATGCCATATTTAATAGTGTTTACACTCTAGAGGCCACAGTTTTTATCCAATCTATCTCAAACATGTTCAGATTGTGATACTATATAACCATAAGAGTTAAGATGAGTTGGATTTTAGTTGAAATCAGACTAATAGGTTGAGAGTAATCTACCTTTGAACTGCTGAAAATGCCATATTAAACAGTGTTTACACTCTAGAGGCCACAGTTTTTATCCAATCTATCTCAAACATGCTCAGATTGTATATAACCATAAGAGTTAAGATGAGTTGGATTTTGGTTGACATCAGACTAATAGGTTGAGAGTTATCTACCTTTGAAATGCTGAAATTGTCATATTTAAGGGTGTTTACTCTCCAGGGGTCACAATTTTTATCCAATCTATCTAAAACTTGCACAGATTGTATATGACCATAAGAGTTTGATTGAGTTTGATTATGATTGAAATCGGACGAAGTGGTTGAGAGTTATCTACCTTTGAATTACTGAAAATGTCATATTTAAGGGTGTTTACACTCTAGACGCCACAATTTTTATCTAATCTCTTTCAAACTTGCTCCAATTGTATATGACCATAAGAGTTCAAATAAGTGTGATTATGGTTGAAATCAGACCTATAGGTCAAGAGTTGTCTGCCCTTGAATTGCTGAAAATGCCATATCGAACAGCGTTTACACTTTTGCAACTACAGTTTTGAATGGATTTTGATTTTACTTGCACACAAAGTATATACCTATAAGTTCTCAAAGGAGTGAAATTATTGTTGAAATCAATCATTGTAGCAATAGTTATTTGCCCTTGATATACTTTGAAATGCTAGAAAAGGCTTCCTTTCAGTATTGTTTAGGCTCTAGTTATATGCCCTTGATGTAGTCTACCATACTAGAATAATGAGGTTGTATTCCAAAATTGTTTACATGCTATACTACAAATTTGAATGGATTTAAATTAAAACTGATGAAACAGTAAGATAAAGCTATCAAGCTTCAGTACAACAGGTGAGCGATATCAGGGCCTTCAGGCCCTCTTGTTATTGTGAGCATTATTAGTTTTTATTTATGCTTTTCGGTGGATTACCACGATATAGCAGTGGATGATCACTTGGTAATCCACTGCAGTGGATTATCACCAATCGCTTTTATTATGAATTTTCCCCGTAGGGCTCCCCAAGAATCGTAGTCAATCGTGTCTTATCGTTAAATTCCGGCAGTCCGATTTGTCGCGAACTACTCACCGGAAGAGCACGAATCCAAACTCGGGAGCAACGAAGTCATTCGGATGACGTCATTATACCGCCAACTGTCACGCGCATGTGTTCGACATAAAACGTGGGGCTCAACACGGGATTAATAATGTACGTTCGCTTTCAATTTTTAAACAATTTCGTTTAAAAAGTGGCTTAAAAGCATAAATAAATAGAATAACTGTGTTTTTTCAGTGTAAGATCGAATTTAATCCATTTCGTGAACATCAGACTGTTATATTTTCACTCGTGGCTTCGCCACTCGTGAAAATATAACGTCTGATGTTCACTCAATGGATTAAATTTCGATCTTACACTGAAAAAAACAGTTATCCTCTATATCATTGCTGTAAAATGAAAAGGTGATTAATATGCAGAGTGAATGGACATATTTTGTTTCTTAGCTTGATGAGAAATGTGATCACTGTCAAACATGTTTTCTTCATTACTTCATTGAAGAAACATGGAAAACTATAAATAAGGTAGCTTCCAAAAGCATGATGAAAGTAACTTTTCTTAATCATTTAAATGTGGTAAATATCATTGTAAACAGTTGGGGTCCAGAACAGATGCTAAGGAACTCTTTGATCAGGATCAAACCAGTTTGTCATTATTGTTGTATATCTGCATATTGAGAAATATTAGTCTGTTTAAGAAATAAGAATAAAAGCAGATGACATTCTGTGCAGGCAAACTACATTGAGTGTCCTAAGGGTTAACCCTTTATCCCACAGCCCATTTCTGGTATTGTAGATAGGTGACCACTTTAACTTAAGTAGTTTGAAAGTAAAGCAGAATGTGCCTTAAGGCTTCTAGCCTGCTTTAAGCTACAGTCTGCAATGATATAAAAATTATTTCCTATGGTACATGTTCATGACTGTATAAATTGGAACAATTTTCTTCAGTGGATGAATACATTAAATGCACTAGAAGAGGCTTTTATGGGGGAATTTCGGAAAGGGTTAAGGGTCTCCTGCTTATAGTGTATCTGGGTCTTCACTGTTTTCTTATAGGATCTGCCTGACACGAGTCTGCACACTTTCCTCCTATAGTTTTGATGATAGATGTTCATAATAGATAGAGCTTTATGTACAATGATTTAGAAGGCTCAAAATAGGTACATGTCGTATTTACACCACAGTAAAGTGCTAATATACCAACTATTAAAAAACAAGCCTTGTTTTGATGTTTAACCCGTTAATCCCAAATGGCATACATGTGCCATAAAATATCATTCATTCATTCATTCTTTCATTCATGTATAAATCATTTAGAATCAGTGTACCTGTGAAAAGTAAACTTATATGCAAACAGAGTAGACATAATCAAAGGGTTCCTATAGGACCTTTGTCCATACTGTTTGACATTTTTTTTTTTTAAAAAAAAAAAACAAAACAAAAAAACCAACAATAACAAAAAAAATAATTTAAAAATGGATTTAAGGCAGATTGATATTTCAAGCAATGTGTTAGTGAAGCAGAAAGCCCCTGTAGGCTTTGTGCTTGACTTTGAAGTTTCATCTGTCGTTAGGATCATCAACGTGTCTTCTTTTGAGTGGTTGTAATCTTAGGACTTTACATTCTTAGAACATGTACAGTCAAACTTAGATATCTCGAAACCTGGTTAAAAGTCAAACATGGTCGTATTTCAAAGTTAAAAACTTTGAAATACAGGTATGTTTGACTTTGTTTAAACAGTATTTATTTTACAAACATTGTGTCATATTAACAGAAAATAATGTCAAGAAACATTTAAACATGGGTTAAAAAACAAGTTACTGAAAACTTGTGTGAATTCTTCTCCATGTTTGACTTAACCCAGCATGAAATAATTTACGTGTCAAAATATCATTTAGTTTGAGTTAAACAGTTCGAGATATTGAAGTTTGACTGTATATGTTTAAGGTGCAGTTGTTATAGAACAATATGCAGTGTATATATTTCTAATTACTTTGAGTGACTATTGTGGGTATGAATTACCATAATGACTCTTATAGTCTTAGGTATTGGGACAGACAGACCTGAGCAAACAGTGTAGGAGCAGTCTGGTCAGGGTCTACACTGTTTGCCCTTCAAGTTTTTGCATGCAGCAACTTTCAATAGCAATGCCTTCAAAAATTTTGATAATTATAATTAAACTGTTTATGAGTGTGAGATCCCTTCTTTTGCATTAATCATTACAATGTTTAAAAATGATTTTACCCTCTGAGGTCAAGGTCAGGGTCTATACTGTTTGCTGTTTATTCATTGGCTGATTGCTCACTCATTATTTGAAATCTTGTTGGGAAAGTTTGAGTTCGAATTTGAATCTTAGGATGGTATAATCTTGTTTGAACATAGATATTAGTCTTTTAACCCAATATCCCATAGCCTGTTTCTAGTATTGATGATAATTGACCACTTAAAGCAGGTTGAAAATAAAGCAGAATGCGCCTTAAGGCGCATTCTGCTTTACTTTCAGCCTGCTTTAAGTTTGGACTTGATCAAAATTTGACAAGCTGCATATGGCTATAATTCTAGAATGATTTTGATTATAAGGTGCAATAGACTCAGGGGAGTGTAATAAGGGCCCTCTTGTTTAACCCATTATCTCATAAATACTCTTTTTTACGCCTTGAAATTATTCCTCCACTGAAGAAAATAATTCCACTTTTGTAAGTCGTGAATAAGTATCATAAGAAATATTTTCTATATTCTAGCAGATGGTAGCTTAAATAGCTCTTGATTAAAAGGCTCCTTTTCATCCAAATTTCCTTAAATGAAAGAACTTTCAGTAAGATACAATTGTGTGCAATTGTTTTGCGTTAGGATCTGCTTAACAAAAAACATGTAAAACATATCAAAATCTTGATGATATTGTTACACGCTAGTCCGAGACCTGTTGAGATGATTAAACGATCTAGATTTAGTGTTTGAGATCTCAGAACCAGGAGAGAAAAGACAAAATGATCCTTGGTAGAGTTTTCTGGTTTTAATATGGTTAGCAGTGGTTATTGCTAGACCCGAATACAAGTGTACTCTGGTTGATCTAACAGATAGATCTAATAAATAACAAGGACATCTATTACAATAAAACAGGCAAGTCTAGGTAGATATAACCAATGCACGCCTTCTTAAACGTATAAGTAACCGGTGTAGCCTAAAGAAGTTCTTTTTCAATTATTTTTGATAGATGTATGCAGACTGGTCGGAAATGGAAATTTCAGCCCTTTTTATACCCTTGGCAGAAAATGATAAAAGAATTGACTGGTGGTTGGCTGTGTCTTTCCAACCACTAAATTGACAGGTCGATAAAAATATTGGTCGGAAAAGTGATCGTTTTCGACCATTTGGTGACGTCATCCGATCAAAAAATTTATCGGAAATAAAAGACTAAGTTAAATGGACTTATTTACATGTGCGACATTTGAAATTGGTTTTAAAAGGATTATTTTAAATTTTTATACCAAATACTCATCTATTGAAGCAAACTTTCAAACCGACTCCATATACCAACAATGCAACAAAGATGGCCACTCCGTATACATTACTTTCTTATCACACTCTTGCTGTTCTTCATCGCGGGTCTGGCTGTTGGTGGCTGATTCTCCTTAGCTTCGGCTTTACTTTCTGTCCTTTGGGTGGTGATGGTTCGCTCTATCAAACTGAGCTCTCTTTCCTCTATTGCCAACTCGTCCACCACCTTTTCTAGGGTATTTCCCTGGATTCTGACTATCCTGGTATGTTCCTCCATCTCGGACACGATCTTTGCCACACCATCCGTTATTGCATTGGCTATGACATTCTATCCCTCTGTCTCTTCCTTACGCTTTTTCATGGCTGGCTCATCATGATCTATCCTTAGGGGGTCTTTGTTCGCAGGGGCGGTTGATCCATTTCCCTGATCGCTAAGGACAGTCTTCAGATACAATGGGTCAGTTGTGTCCTGGCACAACAAATTCTCCAGGACATTTTCATCAAGGCATGGAGTACCGGTACTTATAACTGGTCTGAAAGAGGTGGTTGGTGACGCTGTTGTTGTCAGTGTAGTGGTGCTAAGTCTGGCTGTTGGTGGCGGATTCTCCTAAGCCTCAGCTTTACTCTCCGTCTTTTGTGTGGTGATGGTTCGCTCTATCAAACTGAGCTTTCTTTCCACTCTCGCCAACTCGTTCAACACCTTCTCTAGGGTCTTTTCCTCGATTCTGATCTGTTGTATATGTTGAAACAGCACATCTGCAAAATTATGAGGTTGTAGATTAAAAGTTGTAGGAAAAGTATATTAGGACAGTGATGGATGGATATTTCTACATTAATTTTGACCTTTATGTGACTATTTCTTTTGTTCTTTTTGTGTGGCTAGCCACATAAAAGCTGTTGTTTTATTTGCTCTAACTGGAATATGATCATTTAGAAGCCTCTCTCTTGACTGTTCAGTTTCAATTATTGTGACATTTTTGTAATTTTATGTGCCTTCAAACTTGATCACCAACCATACCCCATGTCACTTTGATCACATGCATGGCTTGGAGGTTCATGTTTTCCCTTCTGGTGGTATATGAGACTGTATTTGTGTGTGAAACTTGCTTCACACTTGTACAAATTTGTTGATGCGGAACATACTTTGAGGTGACGTCCTAAGGATCCATCTGCAGAGAATTCCTTTTTACAATGTGGACATTTATTTATTGCTACTTTAAATGTTTTGAGCAATGATACGGGTACTGCACAGATTGGTTTAATTTTTTGCCACACATAGAACATTCATGATTGTTTTAGAACATACATATTTGAATATGTGGTCATGCTTGTTTTTCTTATGCAAAGAAAGTCCATAGCTAGTCAAGTATTTCTTTCCGCAGTTGTCGCACATAAAATTCCTACATGTTAGGCATGTTTTATCAAATTTAAGTTATTTAAAAGCATCTTTTATCTACTGTAAAACCTCTGCACAACCACCAAAAAAGAGGGGCGAGGGGGCCAATTTTAGGCTTTTAAATCAAGTGGAAAGCTCAGTGAACACACTGGTTTATTTATTAATTTTTTAGCTCACCTGGCACATAGTGCCAAGGTGAGCTTTTAGGATCGCTGGATGTCCGTCGTCTGTCTGTCCGTCCGAGCGCACGAAAGGTCCTTTGTTGGGTAGGGAGAACAATAGATTCCATTCATTCCATGATTACCCTATTGTTATTGTTGGGTATTTTAGTGTACTGTTGGGTACTTTTAAACAAAAAAAATACCCAACAAATGTCCAACTGTGAGAACGTCCGTCCGTCTGTCCGTCCACAATTGTTCATTAACACTCTAGCAGGTTCAAATCTCATTGGATCTTGATGAAACTTGGTCACAATGTTTGCCTCAATGAAATCTAGGTCAAGTTCGAATGTGGGTCATGTCCGGTCAAAAACTAGGTCACTAGGTCAAATTATCGAAAAACCTTGTTAACACTCTAGAGGCTACAAATTTCATTGGATCTTCATGAAACTTCATCAATATGATTGCCTCAATGAAATCTAGGCCAAGTTCGAATGTCGGTCATGTCCGGTCAAAAACTAGGTCACTAGGTCAAATCTTCGAAAAACCTTAACACTCTAGAGACTACAAATTTCATTGGATCTTCATGAAACTTCATCAAAATGTTTGCCTTAATAAAATCTAGGTCATCTTTGAATGTGGGTCATGTCTGATCAAAAACTAGGTCACTAGGTCAAATTATCGAAAAACCTTGTTAACACTCTAGAGGCTACAAATTTCATTTGATCTGCATGAAACTTCATCAATATGATTGCCTCAATTAAATCTAGGCCAAGTTCGAATGTGGGTCATGTCCGGTCAACAACTAGGTCACTAGGTCAAATCTTCGAAAAACCTTGTTAACACTCTAGAGACTACACATTTCATTGGATCTTCATGAAACTTCATCAAAATGTTTGCCTCAATGAAATCTAGGTCAAGTTAAAATGTGGGTCATGTCTAGTCAAAAACTAGGTCACTAGGTTGAATCATCGAAAAACCTTATTAACACTCTAGAGACCACAAATTTCATTTGATCTTCATAAAACTTTATGAAAAGGTTTGCCTCAATGAAATATAGGTCAAGTTCAAATGTGGCTTATGTCTTGTCAAAAACTAGGTCACTAGGTCAAATCATCAAAAACCTCTTTAACACTCTAGAGACTACAAAATTCATTGAATCTTCATGAAACTTGAACAAAATGTTTGTCTCATTGAAATCGAGGTCAAATTAGAATGAGGGTCATGCCCGGTCAAAAACTAGGTCACAGGGTGTACATGGTTACCAGGTGAGCGATTTAGGGCCATAGTTGCCCTTGTTTACTTTCAATGTGCGTTTGAGTTTCTTCTCTTCTTTAAGACATTTTAATTAATGTGCAGCTCTTTTCTGCTCTATTATATGGCCCAGTAGGGTCGTTCGGATTTTTCATGTGGGGAAGCCTTCCAGCTGGCTTGCGGAGGGTCGGTGGTTCTACCCAGTTGCCAATTTGTGCCTGAAACTGTGCATAGATGACTGCTGGGGTCTTCCTCCACCTTTAATTAGCTGGACGTCGCAATATGACTGAAATACTGTTGAAAGCGATGTAAAATCAAAAACAAAACAAACTATAATCTGGTCACTATAGTCAGTAATCTGTGAAACGAATAAAATTTACTTTTTTGACCTGTCACTGGTAACGTTTTCAAGTTCCACTGACTGTCTAATTCGGAACAAAGCACCAAGGTCACTAAAATACTTTTCAGTTATTGTTTCATTGAGTGCCCTGGTATGATTAGTACCCAGCTTCTCTGGTTTCCTTATGCTCAAGGTTGGGTTTCTCTTTTTAATTCTCCCCACCATCGATTACCTGGGGTTGAGTTCTTAAACACAGGTGTGTCCAATTTCATTTTTATACGCCCGTCTTCAGACGGGACGTATTATGTCGTGGCTCTGTCCGTCAGTCTGTCCGTCTGTCTGTCCGAGCGCAAGAAAGGTCCTTTGTTGGGTAGGGAGAACAATAGATTCCATTCATTCCGTGATTGCCCTATTGTTATTGTTGGGTATTTTTGTGTACTGTTGGGTACTTTTAAACAAAAAAAAACCCCAACAAATGTCCAACTGTGAGAACGTCCGTCTGTCCGTCCGTTAACTTTTTCATGTCCGCTCTATAACTCAAACAAATTTAGTTTGATAACCAGCAAGATTGACCCAGACATTCAAGAGTTATGCCCCTTTTTTGTCAAAAATGGGCATATTAGTTTGTCCGCTCTCTAACTCAAACAAATGTTTTTTAATCCTTTTCAAACTTTGTCAGCATGTGTATGACCATAATATCTCGGTCAAGTTCGATAACCAGCAGGATTGCCCCAGACATTCAAGAGTTATGCCCCTTTTTTCGTAAAAAACGGGCATATTTTCGTTTGTCCGCTCTCTAACTCAAACAAATTTATTTTAATCCTTTTCAAACTTTGTCAGCATGTGTATGACCATAATATCTCGGTCAAGTTCGATAACCAGCAAGATTGACCCAGACATTCAAGAGTTATGCCCCTTTTTTGTCAAAAACGGGCATATTAGTTTGTCCGCTCTCTAACTCAAACAAATGTTTTTTAATCCTTTTCAAACTTTGTCAGCATGTGTATGACCATAATATCTCGGTCAAGTTCGATAACCAGCAGGATTGCCCCAGACATTCAAGAGTTATGCCCCTTTTTTCGGGGCCCTCTAACGGGCATATTTTAGTTTGTCCGCTCTCTAACTCAAACAAATTTATTTTAATACTTTTCAAACTTTGTCAGCATGTGTATGACCATAATATCTCGGTCAAGTTCGATAACCAGCAGGATTGCCCCAGACATTCAAGAGTTATGCCCCTTTTTTCGTAAAAAAAGGGCATATTTTAGTTTGTCTGCTCTATAACTCAAATACATTTATTTTAATCCTTTTGAAACTTCCTCAGCATGTGTATGACCATAATGTCTCTGTCAAGTTTGATAACAAGCAGGATTGAACCAGGCATTCAAGAGTTATGCCCCTTTTTTCGTAAAAAACGGGCATATTTTAGTTTGTCTACTCTCTAACTCAAACAAATTTATTTCAGGCCTTTTGAAACTTGGTCAGCATGTGTATGACCATAATGTCTCGGTTATGTTTTATAACCAGCAAGATTGCCACAGACAGTCAAGAGTTATGCCCCTTTTTTCATCTAAAACGGGCATTTTTTAGTTTGTCCGCTCTCTTACTCAAACAAATTTATTCCAATCCTTTTGAAACTTGGTCAGCATGTGTATTACCATAATGTCTCGGTTATGTTCTATAACCAGCAGGATTGCCCCAGACATTCAAGAGTTATGCCCCTTATTTTGTCAAAAACGGGCATTTTTTAGATTGTCCGCTCTCTAACTCAAATAAATTTATTCCAATCCTTTTGAAACTTTGTCAGCATGTGTATGACCATAATGTCTCGGTCAAGCTCCATAACCAGCAAGATTGCCCCTGACATTCAAGAGTTATGCCCCTTTTATTGTCAAAAACGGGCATTTTTTGTTTGTAGCTCTCTTTCTCAAACAAATTTATTCCCATCCTTTTGAAACTTGGTCAGCATATGACCCCTAACTTTCAGGGTTCTTCCCCTTTTGTTTTTACCTTGATAGGGTTTTGGTATGACTACATTCTAAGATCGATTTGACGGGCGTATAATGTGCCCGGCTTGCGGTGCTCTTGTTTTAGCTATTGGGATGGCCCTGTGTCCGTTGTCGTGCGTCGTCGTTAACAATTGCTTCAAATGACATCTCCTCTTATACCGCTTGACAGAATTCAACCAAACTTTACAGAAATGTTTCTTGGGTCAAGCTCTTTCAAATTTGTTCAAAGAATTAAAAAAAATGCAGAACTCTGGTTGCCATGGCAACCAAAGTGAAAAAATAAGGAAATCCTTAAAAATATTCTTGTCAAAAACTGCAAGGGCCAGAGCTTAGATATTTGGCACATAGCATCATCTACAGGTCTTCTATCAAGTTTGTTCAAATTATGCCCCTGGGGTCAAAATTGGCCCCGCCCCGGGGGTCACAGTTTTACATAGAGTTATATAGTGAAATTTTCAAACATCTTCTTCTCTGAAACTAATGTGGCAAGAGCTTTGATATTTGGCATGGTGACACTTCTAGATGTCCTATACCAATATTGTTCAAATGGTTTCGGTCTGTTGCATATGTAGGTCACAGGAGCTAAAAATAGATTTTTTTCAATGAAAACTTAAAAAATCTTCTTGTCTGAAACTACAAGGGCCAGAGCTTAGATATTTGGCACATAGCATCCCCTACAGATCCTCTATCAAATTTGTTCAAATTATGTCCCTGGGGTCAAAATTGGCCCCGCCCAGGGGGGGTCTCAGTTTTACATAGAGTTATATAGTGAAAATTTCAAATGTGTTCTTCTCTGACCCTGATATGACCAGAGCTTTGAAATTTGGCATGGTGACACTTCTAAATATCTTTTAGGTATTTTGATCAAATGGTTCGGGTAGGTTGCATATCTAGGTCACTGGAGCTAAAAATAGATTTATTCTATAAAAACTTGAAAAATCTTCTTGTCAAAAACTACAAGGGCCAGAGCTTAGATATTTTGCACATAGCATCATCTACAGGTCCTCTATCAAGATTGTTTAAATTATGCCCCTTGGGTAAATAATGACCGGTCCTGGACATAAATCATTATCTTCATTTTGTCAGCTAATCTCAGGTGAGCGAAATATGCCCCATGGGGCTCTTGTTTTTGTTTTTTAACCCCCTATTGCTTTTAAACATTTCTGTACCAAAAACTGTATAAAAGAAAAAGCTAAGAATAACTTTATTTTTATCCTATGACTTGCCTTTGACCACTGCCCAAATTTGCTTTGCAAGTTCCATACTCCAGGAATAATGCCAATAAGCTAAAGTTTTAGAAATAAATTCAGCCAAATTTCTGTAGAGTCTGTGACGCATATCCTGTACTGCTATATAAAGATAAATCTTTAAAATCTATACATTACGTATAGGGCTTACTCTACTAGACTCAGATTATTCAGGTTATAGATCTTTGTCAATATGATAAAATGCAATTTTTTGAAAAAGAAGTAAAAATCTAGAGTCTGTGACACATGTAGAGTCTGTGACACTTAATACTAGTGATTCACTTTTAGCAGCTTTCTGTTATTTAAAAGTTTTCTACACCTTTTACATATGTACTGTATCACAAATAATGACATTAAAAGTTATTACACCAGTGTGTGCTGATGATATCATAAAGTTTGTATTGATGATGTCATCAGTTCCTGCCATTTACATTATCCTTATGCTGCTGCTGTTATCATCAATTTAGATAATCTACAAGGTTATCAATATCACGAATTAATAAGCACCGGATCTGAAACCACCTAAAAACCCATGCATTTCCCCAATAATGGTGTCGTTCATTCGCCGATCGATACCTGTCCGCCGACTCGCGGTTAATCGATCGATAAACACGTCTAAAGCGTGCGCGTTGGCCTGGGACGGCTACCTATTGTTAATTAAAAGTCCGTTAAAACTTTAATTTTCCTCCGATTTCCAAAATATAGGGCTCATATGAGAGCTAAGATATTCAGCTTTTATTTGTGAAAATAATAACGTTTTATATTGAGCGAGTAATTGTTAAAGAGTATAAACCTAATGAACCAGCAGGCATTTGACTGCAGATTCTCGCACAAGAAAGGGTTACCTACCGTTATAAAAAAGCCTATAGACAAATCTTTTTTCATCCGATTTTTACAGTCAATGTCTTAAAAAAGAGCAGAAATCTGTATCTTTAAACTGTATAAACACCATGAATTCATATTATTAAAAAATAGAGCAGTCGCGAGTTATATATGAGCCTAAGCAAATAATGCAGACCGGACACGATTATTGCAGTAGAAAGAGGATGGACAGTTTTCTCGTAACAAAGAACTGATGAAATAATTTTACTTCAGTTTTGACACGTATGAATAATTAATTATCACACTAGAAAATGAAATAGTTTCTATAATTTAGCAGATGGAAGCTAAAGCAGGCTAAAAGTAAAGCAGAATGTTCAGAGTAAGCATCTAACAACACAGGGTTCCAGATGCATAATCTAATCCAACATTTTTAAGCTAATGCTGCAAAAAATCCTATGGTGTTACTACTCATTAGAACCGTCTCTTCGAGACAAATCTGAGTAGTGACACCAAAGGGTTTGGTGCAGAAATGAAGATTTTAGTTTTTGATAACATGTTTCCTCAGCATTTTGTGAATGCATGTTTCCTTTAACCCATTACATTTTTCTTTTTTTTTTAAATTGGTTATTCCTTACAGCAGATTGAAAGTAAAGCAGAATGCTCCTTAAGGCATATTCTGCTTTACTTTCAGTCTGTTTTAAGCTACCATCTGCTAGGTGTAGAAAATATTTCTTGTGATACATAAAGCGGCCTGTCAATTAAAAAGTATCAATGACTGAAAAGCTTTTGCATTTTCTGAGCTTGTAGTCTTCAGTCGCTTGTTAGAGTCTAAGTCTAAAGTGATTACACTTAGACCAGTGTTTTATGATGGTGATTGACTGATTGCATAATCTTACATCATGGGAGGGTGACTTCCTGTCTTAGCCCCCAAAACCATATGTCCCCTTCCCTTAGAGGAGATTTCCAATAAACAATATCTCCTGTCACCACTAATTGGACAGATAAAGGGATTAAAATGCCTGCTAGCCTTTAGAAGATGTATACAACTAGACGTTTGAACTGGTCTTCAGTAGATATAAGTATGAGGGCCTTTCCTCCCTCAAATGGACAATTCTCGTTTTGAATTTAGTCAAGTCCATTTTGACTTTTTGGGATAGGATATTTTCATAACAAGCAAACCTTTTTCAGTGAAAATAATACAAAATCTGATGATTTTGAATGAATTTGAGACAACACATAACAGATTTCAAAATGTCTGCAATGCTCGAAAATTGAAAAAAAAGTACTACATTCAAAACATGAAAAAGATAAGAAATATCCATTCAATCCTCACCAAAATTTAAAAAAAAATGCGTCAACATGTTCTTTTTACAAACAAGAGCCCCATGGGGCATATTCGCTCACCTGAGAATAATTAGAAAAATGGAGATATTGATATATGTCCAGGACTGACCTAGATATGCAACAGACCGGAACAATTTGAACAAAATATGTAAAGTATATTTAAAAGTGTCACCATACAGAATATAAAAGCTCTGGCCATATTAGTTTCAGAGAAGAAGATGTTTGAAAATTTCACTATATAACTCTATGTAAAACAGTGACCCCCGGGGAGGGGCCAATTTTGACCCTAGGGGCATAATTTGAACAAACTTAATAGAGGACCTGTAGGCGATGATATTAGCCATATATCTAAGCTCTGGCCCTTGTAGTTTTAGACAAGAAGATTTTTTAAGTTTTCACTGAAAAAATCTATTTTTAGCTCCTGTGACCTAGTTATGCAACGGACCAGAACCATTTGTACAATTTCGGTATAGGACATCTAGAAGTGTCACTTTGCCAAATATCAAAGCTCTGGCCATATTAGTTTCAGAGAAGAAGACGTATGAAAATTTCACTATATAACTCTATGTAAAACCGTGACCCCCGGGGCCGGGCAAATTTTGACCCCAGGGGCAAAATTTGAGCAAACTTTATAGAGAACCTGTAGGCGATTCTATGTGCCAAATATCTAAGCTTTGGCCCTTGTAGTTTCAGACAAGAAGATTTTTTAAGTTTTCATTGAAAAAATCTATTTTTAGCTCCTGTGACCTAGTTATGCAACCGACCACAACCATTTGAACAATTTTGGTAAAGGACAAATAGAAGTGTCTCCATGCCAAATATCAAAGCTCTGGCCACATTGGTTTCAGAGAAGAAGACGTTTGAAAATTTCACTATATAACTCTATGTAAAACTGTGACCCCCGGGGCGGGGCCAATTTTGACCCCTGGGGCATAATTTGAACAAACTTGATAGAGGACCTGTAGATGATGCTATGTGCCAAATATCTAAGCTCTGGCCCGTGCAGTTTTTGACAAGAAGATTTTTTAAGATTTTCTTATTTTTTCAATTTGGTTGCCATGGCAACCAGAGTTCTGCATTGTTTTTAATTCTTTGAACAAATTTGAAAGAGCTTGACCCAAGGAACATTTCTGTAAAGTTTGGTTGAATTCTGTCAAGGGGTATAGGAGGAGATGTCATTTGAAGCAATTGTTAACGACGACGCACATACGCACGACGCACATACGCATGACTACGGACGCCGGACACAGGGCCATCTCAATAGCTCACCTTGAGCCTTTGGCTCAGGTGAGCTAAAAAACCATTTTGAAGTAAATATTACAAATAGGTTTCAGTTCTATAAAATGGGCGCTACCACACCCTACATATTAAAAAATTCTTTACAACACATGAAAAATCGTCGTTTTCACGCGTTAAACTCACCAAGAAAGACACAACCAATCCTCACCAAATTTCAAAAACAAAAGCATCAGTATCTTTTGAAGTATTTGTATTAATTTCAATAAAAATGGACAACAAGAAATATCTTTCTATAAAATGGGGCGGCAGCCGCATTATGTATACAAATAGAAATCCGCCATTTTTGTTCCGCTCGATGCAAACGACGGTTTTCTGACCATATAATTTCCTTCTTATTTAACCGGTGAAAACAGCGCGTATACTTATATATAAACGACACAGATGAAAAAGGGGATACTTACCGAATCCGATAGCATAAATATTTTAAATATTTAATGCCTTAAAACACGTCTATTTAATTAAAATTTGCAGAAATAGCGCTTCAGTCTCGTTTTTCGGGCGGCGCACTGATCGACAGCTGTCCGGTCTGCGTTATTTGCTTAGGCTCATATATAACTCGCGACTGCTCTGGTTTAAAATAATAAGAATTCATGGTTTTGATACAGTTTAAAGATACAGATTTCTGCTTTTATTTAAGATATTGACTGTAAAAATCGGATGAAAAATGATTTGTCTATAGGCTTTTTTATAACGGTAGGTAACCCTTTCTTGTGCGAGAATCTGCGGTCAAATGCGTGCTGGTTCATTAGTTTTATACTCTTTAACCTGTCGTTAACAATTACTCGCTCAATATAGAACGTTATTATTTTCACAAAAAAAAGCTGAATATCTTAGCTCTCATTTGAGCCCTATATTTTGGAAATCGGAGGAAAATTAAAGTTTTAACGGACTTTTAATTAACTATAGGTAGCCGTCCCAGGCGAACGCACGCGCTATAGACGTGTTCATCGATCGATTAACCGCGAGTCGGCGGACAGGTATCGATCGGCGAATGAACGACACCATTATTGGGGAAATATGTGGTTTCAGATCCGGTGCTTATTAATTCGTGTCAATATATAAGAATATTGAGTATTTTATGCAGATCTAAGTAATTCATGTCTATTAATTTTTGTCACAGGCACTACAGAAAAATTGATAAAAATAACTTTGTATCACTTTAAGAAAATAAACAAAATCCAGAAAAATGGTGTACAATATGGGACAAAAGTCAATGTTTGATGCTGAAATTTCTTCATCTTCCCCCAAAAATGACTTGTTTTCAATATCAGAGCTGTTTGAAAAAGTTGATTTTTGGACAAGATGAAACACTTCTGGACCTCTGATTGTGATTTTGCCGATAGGAAAACCTTTAAAAATCTTCTTCTCTGAAACCCTAAGGCCCAGACCTTTTATATTTGGCATCTAGCTTTGCCTTATGGTCCTCTACCAAAATTGTTCAAATCATGACCCCAGGTGTCAAAAATGGACCCGCCCCAGGGCTTATCAATTTTACATAGACTTATACGAGGGGTGTTTCATAATTAATGCAACTCCATTAATAACTTCGACATAGTAATAGTAATATGCATTTGTGATATATCGTTGGAAAGGGCAATTCCTCGTCTACACGATAGTATAATGCACGAGTGAATCACATAACGGGGTAAATCACAATACTTATCTAAATGACCCCTTCTCAAGGGCACTAGAGCATAGCACTTTTCAGACATTACTTATTGATCTAATAACTTTTTTTAAAGTAAAACTTCTATATTTTGTTTTGAAATTTATCAGTTTATATCTGAATTTAAATATAAATAAGATTTCATTGCAATTAAAAGACTCAGCTGTTTTAAATCTCCATTTTAAACAAATAAAATTTCTCATTTTGCTAATGGAAAAAGTTGACATGAATTTTCGAACGCTATGCCATTTTTCTAGATTCGTATATCTATAATTTGATTTTAAAACATGAACATCTACTTCAATTGCTTCAATTATAGCCCTGGTTTGAGATATCAAAATGTGTTCTAGGTTTCAACAAAACCTCTGGAACATACCGGAAGTGTCATTTTTAGCTCACCTGAGCCAAAGGCTCAAGGTGAGCTATTGTGACCGCTCACCGTCCGTAGTACGTCTGTCCGTTCACTTTTACTTCAAACGACATCTCCTCTGAACCCAGGGATTGTAGGGCGGATTCAAACTGCTCATGATGTTCCTTGGATGCTTCTCTACAGAAGTTGTTCAAATGAAAGAGAAAAAGCAAAAACTCTGCTTGAAAAAGCAAAAAAGCAAAAAACTTTAAAAAATCTTCTTGCAAAAAACTACTAGGCCCTAAGCTTTGATATTTTTACAGTAGAATCTCCTGGTCGATCCCTCTATAGTTTGTTAAAATGAAATCCCTAGGGTCACACTTGACGCCACCCTGCGCAGTTTAAGTGCTGCTCTAGGCAGGTTTCACAGTATTTTTGATGAACCAGAAGCAGAACTGTATTTTACCTGAGTTACTCTTAATATACTAAGGGCAAATAGCCAATATTTGCAAACATTTTGGATCCAGATCAGATGCAACATAATCATAACGCTACATCTAATCTGGATCCAACCTATTTGCCACTCATTTACCAACTTAACATTTTCTAAATTGTTTTTTTGTACACTTTTCACATACAGTAGGTTTTAAGCAGACATCATTTCAGTCTGGTAAGGGTAAGCCCCAGAGCTACAGCCACTGAGGTCAAATATTATGCAACTGGTAGGGGGTATCACAGAACTGGTCATGATCAGCTGAACATGTTGTCTGCTAAAGTTTAGATATGGTTCAGTCTGCTTCATACTTAGAGAAACAGGATCTGGAAGTGATCCATTGACAGTTATGTAATTATGTCTTATGCCATATTTATACATATGTTTAATATTGGTTTTGTCAGAGTTATCTGTATGTCTTTTCATTTTTTCTTGTCCAGGATTCAACCCTTTCCCTCATATACTGACGTTTGTTAACCCATAAATGTGCATTTTTTTGCCTTTGATTTATTCCTCTACTTAAGAAAATAATTCCACTTTAAACAGTTATGAAAATGTAAGATGCGAAAGTAAAGCAAAGTGTGCATTAACCCTTAGCCCGCCAAATAAATTGTCGTCTGCTATATTTCTCGTCTGCTTCAAGTTTCAAAGTGCTTCAAAGTTGCTCAAAATTGCTGAAAATGTTGTCCCAGATTGTATATGACCATAAGAGTTCGGAAGAGTTCGATTTTGGTTGAAATCGGACAAATAGATCAAGAGTTATCTACCTTTGAATTGCTGAAAATGCCATATTTAACGATGTTTACACTCTAGAGGCCACAGTATTTATCCAATCTTTCTAAAACCTGCCTAGATTGTATATGACCATAAGAGTTTGGATGAGTTTGATTTTGGTTGAAATCGGACAAATAGATCAAGAGTAATCTACCTTTGAATTGCTGAAAATGCCATTTTTAACGGTGTTTACACTCTAGAGTTCACAATTTTTATCAAATCTTTCTTAAACTTGCTCAGATTGTATATTACTATAAGAGTTCAGATGAGTTTGATTATGGTTGAAAGCAGACTTATAGGTCGAGAGTTATATACCTTTGAATTGCTGAAAATGCCATATTTAACGATGTTTACACTCTAGAGGCCACAAATTTTATCCAATCTTTCTCAAACTTACTCAGATTGTATATTACCATAAGACTTCGCAGGAGTTCCATTTTGGTTGTAATCTGATCAATAGGTCAAGAGTTATCTACCTTTGAATTGCTGAAAATGATATATTTAACAGTGTTTACGCTCTAGAGGCCACAATATTTATCCAAGCCCATATTGTATATGACCATAAGAGTTGGAAAAAGGGTGATTATGGTTGGAATCAGACAAATAGATCAAGAGATATCTACCTTTGAATTGCTGAAAATGCCATATTTTACAGCGTTTACACTCTTGCAACTACAGTTTTCAATGGATTTTGATTATACTTGTACACAAAGGATGTAGCTATACGTTCTCGAAGGAGTGCAATTATTGTTGAAATGTAATCATTGTGGCAATAGTTACCTGCCCTTGATATACTTTGAAATGCTAGAAAAAGGCTTAATTTCAGTATTGTTTAGGCTCTAGTTATCTGCCTTTGATGTACTCTACTATACTACAGTAGGTCGACAAACTTGAATGGATTTAGAATAAAACGGGTGAAATTCAAAGGTAAAGCTATCAGGCTTCATTACAAATGGTGAGCGATATCAGGGCCTTCAGGCCCTCTTGTTAAGGTTCCTGTCAAAACATTTAGGACGTACATTTCGTATTGACATATATTATATGTTATTATAGGTATATCCCTTCTTGAAATCAAACCTATGGAGCAACTTGAAATGCCTGTTACACATATATAGCCCGTCTTGTTTAGGTTGAAGTAAGATGAAAATCCATCGGAGTATATGGTTGAGCCTGCCTCTACATGCCGTTCTATAAGGGGGTTTAGAGTCTCCTCGCTCCTACTCCTGACTGGGTACCGTACAGGATGAGGGCCTTGGTCTCCCTCTCCACCATTTCAAAAACCCACACCTTCAGCCCTTTTTAGCTCACCTGGCATGTAGTTTTGTCCTCTGTCCGTCGTCGTTCCTTCGTCCGTGCGTCGTTCGTCGTCAACAATTTCTTTAAACGACATCTCCGAAACTACTGGATAGAATTTTACCAAACTTGGCCTGAATGATCCTTATATGGTCCTCTTTCAAAGTTGTTCAAACATTTCTTGTCCATTGCATATCTAGGTCACAGGAGCTAAAAATAGATTTTTTCAATGAAAACTTAAAAAACCTTCTTGTCTGAAACCACAGTACCCTGAGCTTAAATATTTGGCATAAAGCATCATCTTCAGGTCCTCTATCAATATTGTTCAAATTATGTCCCTGGGGTCAAAAATGACCCCGCCCCGGGGGTCGTAAATTTACATAGAGTTACATAGTGAAATCTTCAAACATCTTTTTCTCTGAAACCAATATAGCCAGAGCTTTGATATTTGGCATGATGACTTTTCTAGAAGCCCTTAACCAATATTGTAAATATGGTTCCGGTCAGTTGCATATCTAGGTCACAGGAGCTAAAATAGATTTTTTTTCAATGAAATCTTAAAAAATCTTCTTGTCTGAAACCACAGTACCTTGAGCTTAGATATTTGGCACAAAGCATCGTCTACAGGTCCTCTATCAAGATTGTTCAAATTATGTCCCTGGGGTCAAAAATGACCCAGCTCTGGGAGTCTTAATTTTACATAGAGTTATGTAGTGAAATCTTCAAACATCTTTATCTCTGAAACTAATATGGTCAGAGCTTTGATATTTGGCATGATGACACTTCTAGAAGTGTGTTGTTAATACGGTCCCGGTCAGTTTGAAATCTTAAAAAATCTTCTAGTCTGAAACCACAGTACCCTGAGCTTACATTTTTGGCACAAAGCATCATCTTCAGGTCCTCTATTAAGATTGTTCAAATTATGCCCCTGGGGTTAAAACTGCCAAGGCCCTAGGGGTCGCAGTTTTACATAGAGTTATGTAGTGAAATATTCTTCTCTGAAACTACTATGGCAAGAGCTTTGATATAAAATTAACATAGTGACACTTTAAGATATTCTTTACCAATATTGCTGAAATGGTTTGGGTCTTTTGCATATCTGGGTCGTATTAGCTAAAATTAGATTTTTTTCAATGAAAAGTCTTCCTGTCTGAAACCATCCATGTACAAAATATTTGACAGCACACTTAATTGTCAAGTTCATCAGCAAGATTTTTGAAATTATGTCTCTGGGGTGAAAAGTGATCCCACCCCAGGGGTCATGTGAACCTTGTGTTGGTTTTTCCAGGCGAGCGATATTTAGGCCAGCATGGGCCTCTTGTTTCGTCTTGTTTAGGTTGAAGTCAGATGAAAATCCATGAGTATATGGTTGAGCCTGCCTCTACATGCCGTTCTATAAGGGGGATTAGAATCTCCTCGCTCCTTTAACTCCTGACTGGGTACAGGATGAGGGCCCAGCTCTCCCTCTCCACCATTTCAAAAACCCACACCTTCAGCCCATTTGTACCATTGCCCCGGTGGTACTTGCATCTCCGGCCAAAGAGGGATTTGTAGATTTCTAAGGTTCCTGTCAAAACATTTAGGACAATTCGTATTGACATTATAAGTTATTATTAGTATATACCTTCTTGAAAGCATATTTATGGAGCACCTCGAAATGCCTGTAGCCCCTCTCGTTCAGGTTGAAGTAGGAAAAAACATGTCTGAAGATACGGTTGAGCCTGCCTCTACATGGTGTTCTATGAGGGGAATCAGTGTCCTTCTTAATTCCTACTCTGGACCAGGTAGAGGATGAGGGCCTTGCTCTCCCTCTCCACCATTTGAAAAACCCACACCTTCAGCCCTTTTGTACCATTGCCCCAGTGGTACAATGTACTTGCATCTCCGGTCAAAGAGCGGTTTGAAGATTTCTAAGGTTCCTGTCAAAACATATAGCACAATTTGTATTGACATTATTAGTTAGCGGCTTAGCGCCCCCAGTCTGTGTGTTCTAGATATGGGGGACATTTATTTAGGATCTCAGGCCAAGTTTATCTTGTAAAAACTGGGACAATGTTTGGAAACAGTCCTCGTTTGAAAGTTCATGACTTGAAACATGTAATTATGTGTGGGTTTAAGCTTTAGCTCACCATTTTAAGCTCACCTGAGCCAAAGGCTCAAGGTGAGCTATTGGGATGGCCCTGTGTCCGGCGTCCGTAGTCCGTCTTGCGTCGTGCGCCGTCGTTAACAATTGCTTCAAATGACATCTCCTCATATACCGCTTGACAGATTTCAACCAAACTTTACAGAAATGTTCCTTGGGTCAAACTCTTTCAAATTTGTTCAAAGAATTAAAAACAATGCAGAACTCTGGTTGCCATGGCAACCAAAGTGAAAAAATAAGGAAATCTTTAAAAATCTTCTTGTCAAAAACTGCTAGGGCCAGAGCTTAGATATTCGGCACACAGCATCATCTACAGGTCCTCTATCAAGTTTGTTCAAATTATGTCCCTGGGGTCAAAATTGGCCCCGCCCCGGGGGTCACAGTTTTACATAGAGTTATATAGTGAAATTTTCAAACGTCTTCTTCTCTGAAACTAATATGGCTAGAACATTGATACTCGGCATGGTGACACTTCTAGATGTCCTATACCAAAATTGTTCAAATGGTTCCGGTCGGTTGTATAAGTAGGATAGGAGCTAAAAACAGATTTTTTCAATGAAAACTTAAAAAATCTTCTTGTCTGAAACTACAAAGGCCAGAGCTTAGATATTTGGCACACAGCATCAGACTACAGGTCCTCTATCAATATTGTTCAAATTATGTCCCTCGGGTCAAAATTGGCCCTGCCCCGGGGGTCACAGTTTTACATAGAGTTATATAGTGAATTTTTCAAACGTCTTCTGCTCTGAAACTAATATGGCTAGAGCATTGATACTCTGCATGGTTACACTTCTAGATGTCCTTTACATATTTTGTTCAAATGGTTCCGGTCGGTTGCATAAGTAGGTCACAGGAGCTAAAAAAAGATTTTTTCAATGAAAACTTAAAAAATCTTCTAGTCTAAAACCCTGGTACCCTGATCTTAGATATTTGGCACATAGTATCATCTACAGGGCCTCTATCAAGATTGTTCAAATTATGCCCCTCAGATAAAAAATGACCCCATCCTGGACATAAGTCATTATCTCCATTTTGTCAGTGATTCTCAGGTGAGCGAAATATGCCCCATGGGGCTCTTGTTCTTCAACACATGAAGTCTTCTTTGTTGACCATTCTTGTGGGGTGACATTCCTTCCAATATTATGGACACTTAATTTCTGCTGCCCCTACACCACATTCTTCGCACTTCACTTATAATACCATCAACACTTGCATACAAGAATGGATAATCTGATGACATCACCATCCAGTAGTTTTTACTGTGACTTTCCCACATTTATTCAGATGGCTTCTTGCATAATCACACCTTGCCTGACTCTCATTTTTCCTGCCATAACTTAATGCCTTTGTGTCTATGTCGCCTTTGTACCCTCTCAATCTTCAGTTTCTGGCCACTTGCACACAGCATCAAAGTCTGATACCGTTATTAAATGAGCTCTGACCTCCTTCCACACCAGATTTGAACTTTAACCTCTTGTTGATTCTCTCACTTTATTTCCTCGGCTTCCAGGGATATGCTCGTTGCAAAAGTTTTGAATTCTGATTGGCAGCCAGTGCATGGAGTTCAAACTTAGAGTACAGTCGAACTTCAATATCTCGAACTCACTTACCTCGAACTATCCAATATTTCGATCAATGAATAACGTTACTTCATGCTCAGATTAGTGGAACATTACCATGTTTCAAAGTTAAAACGTGGCTTAGCAGGAGAGGGAAAAAACTTTCTCTTCATTTTATTTTATGTCTTTTTAAGTGTTTTCTTGTATTTATTTAACACTTTAAGATGTATAATCAAAGGACAATTGTTACATTTAAGGTATCCTCATTTGTTTGGCAAATATAGCATTTAGTTGAGTTAGGATAGTGTTATACTGAAATTCTTACATGTTAGAAGATAATCGTTGGTGGAACAGTATCCTAACTTGAGTTAGGATAGTGTTCCGTTATAAATTCCATTATATTGCTTGAGATAGGATAGTGTTCCACTATGACAAAATCACTCAATTAGCTTGATAACTTTGGTATGAACCTTTAAACGTGCTATTAAGTATGTCTTTGCTATATTTAAATCACTTACAACCTTACAGACTAGAATAAGAGAGAATAATAAATATCAGACATTTTGAAGTACGGTCAGAATGATGATTAACCCTCTCTATAGTGACCACTTAATAAAGTTACATATTGGTTGCTTTAGGTGTCAGTATTTAATGCAGCACAAAGATAATGCAGAACATGACTGTTATAAAAGAGGAACTTTCTACATTTCTTCCATATGGACGAAAAGCCACTGGACTAAAAGACAGTAAATTACTTTTTTTTGTTATTGCTCGGATGCTTTTCCTGAATGCCCATTTAAGGGGCTAATATAGTTTACAAATTGAATAATTATACAATATTAAGTATTAACTATATGTTTGAACTGCACTTCTGATTCCAATACATAGTTATCATTAAATTTTCTGTTCTAGACACATTATATGAAATAATCTTTCCCTCGAAGAAAATTACGCCTTTTCACGCCTTTGCAAACATAATAGACCCAGGCAGTTCCTATTATAAGAGCTGCCTCATTAGGGTTTACTCTGTTAACCTGATTAATTATTGTAGGTCAGACTTTACACTATTCAGTCTTACATAATACTGCTCAATGTAAGAGTATGACATTCATGCTGGCCATGTCTCTGTCATAAAGAAGCTTAAGTGTTAACAGGTCAGAAAACTGACATTCCCGGCTGAAGCAAATTTGACTTCTGACCCCTTTGAGTTTACTGCATTCAAGTTTACCATGTACAATTCAAATCTTTACTCAAATAATGCAATTTAACTGTAATTAAGTCAAAGTCTTGAATATACAAACAGTTTGTCTCCAAATTAGACTCAGAATAACCTGTATCACATTTCTTAATCTAAAATGAAAATTTAAAGTGAATGAAACATACTTGTAGAACTGTAGAACTGTAACACTTTTTATGTTATACACAAACTGACTGGAATTATCAAACAGTTGAATCCAGATCAGACTGGGTATTAAACTCAACAGTGACCTTGAAACAGGAATTTTATATTTTTAGAGTTAATCCGTTGACTACTAAGCCTGACAACACTAACATTAATAGTTTGTATCCTTATTGAACGCAGTGTAACACAGCATCTGATTTAGATTAGAACTGTTTGACACTCATCTCAATGTTGTTTAAGTTAGAAAAAACATAAAAATATAAAAATAAAAATAATACCGTAGAGGTTGTTACGTCATAATGGCAAAGAAAGGGTTAAAAGATGTACAGAAAAAGCTACAAATAGTGTGGATTTATATCAATCTTATCATCTGTAGTATAACACTGAGTCTGATCAGAGTGCAGCAGTAGAAAAATTAAGAGCGACAAGCAGTATAGACACTGATCATATACCACATGTTATCTTGTAGTTGTCTCTGATATTGTTACCGCAATGTGTTGTAAGCCAAATAGCCCTTTTAAAATGATGCCACCCTTAACCCATTACCCCATATCCTATTTCTAGTGTTGAAAACAGGTTACCATTTAAAGTGATATATAAAGTGTTCAGCGAGGAATAAATCAAATGCACTAAAAGCCACTTCTTAATACTGCTTATAAATAGTCTTGCTCAAAAAAGGAATAAGTGAATATTTGAGTCAATGAATCTATTGATGTTAACCCTTCAGTATACCAATGTCTATATGTCCCCCTCCCCTATTTATTGTTTATACCTTTAATGAAAACGATGTAAATAACTTGATTGAAGGTTGCATATTCTACACTACACAGTTTAAGTTAGACAATATTTAAATCAGTCTCTATTTAAGTGTAATGTACTATAACATGTGATTGACTAATGGTAAAAAGATTATAAAGGCCTGGCATTAAGGGTCTTGAAATAAGTAAATTCATACTGTATAATTCTGCTATTTAGAAGGCACTGTGTGACAAAGAAATAAGGAATAAAACTTTTCATTTAAAAAAAGAACAATACTGCGTTCAGTAAATGCTTATGGCCTTATTGGCATCTTTGATAATACATTCTGAATATTGTCCATGTCCAAATTAGATCAAGGTCTCAATGTCAAATTATGTTTGGGTGATACGGGTGGAATGATAATGTGTCCAAAGTGAACAACTGTATATAAGTATCAAAGCATTGTAACTTGTAAGAAGTGTTAAAGGTAAAATCTAGTTGACCAAGGAAATAACCCATTCAAAATAGTGTAGACCTATGTCCAAATTAGATCACAGTCAATGTCAGATGGTGTTTGTGTAATATTAGTATAAGGGGCTTGGGAATGGCGATTGTTGGCAATATCTGTTTAAGTTTATCCAAGTATTTGAGTAAGCAGTGTTATAGTGCTAGAAGACACGGTAAAATCTGGTTAATAGTCATACACATGGAAAAATGATGTCGCAATACCATATCGCGAGTGTACTTCTCTATGCAGAGTGATGTGATTAATGAAGATGATGATCACTAAAATTATGCCCCCTCATATAGATGCCAGGGGCATAAAAATTCAGACATTCATCAGAGTTGGTATAAGCATACCATGAGGCTATGTACAAATTTGGTTTAGCTATACATTATTACCTAGTAAATATAGAAGATTTATCACGCATTTTAATCGCAAGTGACCTTTATCTCTGAAGCAAGTTATTAATGTTTAAATTTTGAACTTTGTCTAATTTTCACTTTCCTTATTTTGCAACAACTTATAATGATCTTAGTATGTTATTTGTTGAGTAGTAGGTCAGATGAGGACAACCATTTTGATTGTATTTATTTGTAATGAAGAGAAGGACCAATGAACCTTGCTAGCCTTATGGTTATAGTCAAACAACTAGGTTAGACGTGTCACGGGGTCGCCGAGTCCATTTTTAAGGGAGATCAGCATTTCGGATATCCTCGTGGCAATTTTTAAAAGAAAACTTTTAGTTATTTGTACAAACAATAAAGGTATTACATGTAGTTGTATATCGGAAACATAGCGTAGTGGATAAGACGTAGGGCTAAAAGATAGCATGATCGGGAAACATTTTATCAAGCGCGGGTTCGAGTCTTGCGTCAACCTAAAATATTTTTTTGCTAAAACAATATTAAGGATTCTATAATCACAAATGCATTAAAGTAATGCGGAAAGCCCCCTAAGAAACCAACTAAAACTTGTATTGATATTTGTATGTTATCATCCCTTTGTTTTTTGAAAATATGGCTAATATAGGACTCGAACTCAAACTAATGCACCCCTTCCCAAACATTGAAGAACATGTGCAAAAATAGTCAGTATAATACAGTATGAAATAAGATAATGCTCTACTATTCATTGTAGATTTAAAAATTTTTTTAGGTTGACGCGGGATTCGAACCCACGCTGAACAAAAATACTGCTATCACACTGCATTCTTCGTACCTCAACTTTACCTACTGCACTAAAGCGCTGACAACAATTCCGCTTTCATTTGTATCTAATATACTAAACTTGACTGATTAACATGGTCCGAGAACATGCGGAATGCTGTTATCCCTAAAAAATGGACTCGGCTGACCTTTGACACGTCAGACCTAGTTGTTTGACTATACTAATATTTTAATTGAATAATGCCATGGGATATAACATACCGTAAGCCCCCCCCCCCCCCCCCCCTCACACAAAAACACACACTTTGTTGAAGTGAGGTGAAATACATACAGACATTATATTATGCATTTACTTTCTATTTCAATACAAATGGATCTAATACATCAGCATTTTGTTATGTACAAACAGTAATGTATTTATCAACCAAATTGTTATGACCGGATATTGCAATGAACTCTCCCTATCTTTCCACAGGCCATAACTCTTTCTCTCTGAAACTTCAGAAGGACAAATCAAGTTTCCGATAAAGGATAGTCCATTTTGACTATTTTAGGGTTGTTTTTAACTCATCTGACACAAAGTGCCGATGTGAGCTATTGTCCAGTGTCAGGCGTTAGTCACCCATGATGTGTCGTCAACTTATTTTCAAAGAACATTTTTGGAAACCAATGGGCCAATTTCATTAAAACTTCATATGATTTTCCCTTGTAGACTTATTAGTCTAGCAGAATATTTCAAATATAGGTCATCTGATTGAAATTGTGGTTGAAATGATTTTCTTGTTAAAACTACTGCTACCAATTGACAATAATTTTACACAAATGATCCATGGGTGACCCTCTATCAGATTTCTGAAACTAATTTTTTCTTAGCCTAAAATCATGGCTGCCAGTGGGTAGACATATACATTCTGCCACACACCCTCTTGGGTAATTTCGGGCAGTGAAAGTAGCTATAGTGAAAACTTTATAAAACTTCTTGTCTGAAACCACTTGCGTGATTTGAAAATTATTGTACAAATGATCCATGGGTAACCTACGGGATTTATTAGGACAATTTTCCAAGATTGAAAAATATGGATGTCAGTATGCGGATAAAGTTTTCCTTATATGGCTACAGTGAAACTTAAAAAGGAATATTCTTTTTCCCAAACCACTAAGTCTCACTCAGATTCATGGCAACATGATGATAACAATGGGATACCAGGTGAGCCATAAAGGCTCATTATGACCCTTTTGTTTATTATTTATTTCAAAATTACAAAAAGTGCAGACCCTGATTAGAGTTGTCTTTTAGGACACCCCCTCCCCTATCTGGGTCTACAATGTTTGCATATAGCATGTACACTGTATGTAAAGGATGAGTATACTCGTCACTGAGGGCTCAACGAGTTAAGGCATAGTGCCACCCCTATCCAAAAAATTCAGACAAGAAAACTTTGATTTGCTTGTTAATCAAAATATAAGAATTTAATTTATATTATAGATCAGTGTTTGATACATGTTGTCTACTTTAGGCTTTAAACAACCTGGTCTTAAGCTTATAATTATTAAATCATAATATAACTGCTTTTCAATTCTTGACACGATGAAAATCTTCACGGTCTTATTTATTGTAATTGATGAAAATAATTCCGATTTATACAGTCATAAATATGTATCATAAGAAATATTTCTATATTTTAGCAGTTAACCCTTCTATTTCTATTTATTACTTCTCTCCATTAATACTTATGATTATGAGAAGGGGCACTTTTTTAGGTGCAACACTGGGACTGTACCCGGCCGGTCACTTCATCACTTTACCCTTTCCCCAATAGAAACACCTTTTAGCGCATCATCAGTTTATTCTTCCGATACAGTCATGAATATGCAGAATAAGAAATGTTTTCTATATTCTAACAGATGTTATCTTAAAGAACGCTGAAAGTAAAGCAGAATGTGTCTTAAGGTGCATTCTGCTTTTCTTTCAACCTGCTTTAAGTGGTCACATGTCTTTAAAACTAGAAACAGACTATGGTGTAATAGGTTAATAACTTAATAGCTTAAAGCATGTTAAAGGTAAAGCAGAATGTGCATTAAGGCATGTTCTGCTTTACTACCATCCTGCTTTAAGTTGTCACCCGTCTTCAAAACTAGAAACAGCCCATAGGGTAATGGGTTAAGGTGCATTCTGCTTTACTTTCAATCTGCTTTTTATCAACTGTTAGGATATAGACAAAATTAATTCTTATGGTACAAATTTCATGATTTTATAGTGGAACTGTTTTCTAAAGTGGGTGAATAGATTAATGGTGCAAAAAGATGTATTTATAGGTTAATGGGTTTAGAAAATAGAAACTTTATTATTCAAAACTATAAATCCTGTCTGACCACAGAAATAATCAGAACATCTGATTTTAGTGAAGCTAGAAATCAGACTGTAAGGGGCTGCTAGCCTGCTCCTTATTTAAGATATGACTGGGTTCTTTTAATAGAATGAAATATCAGGGGTATAACTAGGAGAAATTCAGGAAAAATGGCAGTAAAGTATAGGACTGAGTATTAACTTGGTTAGTGAACAAAAACAATAAAATGTGGTAATATAAGAAATCCCAGTTTGCCAATTTAGGGTTAACTGTAAGAGTTGTAACTTCTTAAAACCAGATCTTTTTGTAAAATCTCGATCTAAGATTGTTAGATACCTTCTGGAGTTCAAAATAAAGAACCCTTTTTTAGTATAGCTGATATACAGTCTTCCATTGGGCAGCAGCATAATGTATAAAGGGTGATACACAGATGAACACCACTTTACAAAAGATGCACTAATCTTGTACTCAATAACAAATATTGTCAAAGCAATACTAAATAATGTCAAACTATTTTTAAAAGAAAAATAACTAAAATAGGTAAAAATAATGATTTTTTTTTACCTTATTTCAAGTTGTATTTGTTTTCCACTAAGTTATGATGTATAAACACTATGCTAACTCTTCATTTTTAATCTATAACACTATTCAATCTCAAGTTAGGATAGTGTTATATTTTTCAAAATGTATAGAGTAAGGGAAAATTTCAGCGTAACACTATCCCAACTTGAGATAGGATAGTCTTTTAGTAACAAAAAACATCTTGTGAGATAGGATAATGTAATAATTTGCAATATCTTTGTTATTAATAAGAATATAACAGAAATATTTTCACACATTATGCAAACCTTAAAACAGATTTGGAAATTGACAAAAAGTCATTTTTGAAAAAAACTTGAGTTAGGATAGTTTTCCGCCAAGCCCTCGACTTTGAAATATGGTTATGTTCGACATAACCGAGTTCGAGATATCGAAGTTCGACTGTATCTGCGAATCTAAAGGGCGACTCATATTTGTCAGTTTCACTTGAAATGTCAGTAATGGCTGGGTTCAAAGTGCAGTACAGAACAGTTTGGTTGCGTCTTTCCAAGTCCTGCCATTATGTCATGTGGGTCTTTGCAGGGCCCTGCTTCATATGTATCAGGATAGGGTTTGACTGGTGCCTCACTATTTGCCCTTGAGTCACTCAGGTTGAAACTGCATACTTGATTGTGGCCTCAACCAATCATATCCTCTAGAAGTACATGCATTTTTTATGTCCACAACTGTCAGGAGTAGTCCTCCAATATGACTGAAGAGTCCTGACAGTCTAGGTTTACAATTGCAATTTCCTCCTTCAATCTTTCCTTTCTGCTACCAGAACAACGTGTAGACTGTAATTACGGGCCATTTTACCATCATACACAATCTCAGTGTCTCTCATTACTAGGTCTACACTTTGCCTTGATATAACAGTAGAGGCTATCACCCATTCCATTGTATTGAACTTCATACACATAATGCTCATTGCTGAATTTTCTGGCTTTTCTCAGTTGTCTGTGGCATCCCTGGGTTCTTCTTATCAAAGGGTTCTTGTTATATATGAAATGGTTCTTGACATCCTCTTTACGTGTTGGTGGACATAAACTTGTTGACATGGCTTCCCACTCTGTTTTTAGATTGTCAATTCCTAGAATGTCATTAAAACCATGGTAAACAAATAACCAAATTTTAAAAAATTTGTTTTTAGCCTTGCAAACATAATTTTTTTGTGAAATAGCAAATAAAAAGTAAAAAACACAGGGTCCCAAATCTTATTAAAAAAAAGATATAGACCATTTTATTTAAATAAAACATTTCATTTGAACTATTGAATTATCTATAATTTATAATAAAACTATACTTGGGTACAAATGTCATGCTTATATTCTGAGAAATTGAAATGAAACTGGATGTAACAAAGTCCTGTCAAGTACGAAAACCCAATTTATTTTCGCGAAAATATTATTTTATGATCCTAATTATGCACTCACCAAAAATGAGTTTTGTCCATCTGAAATTTTTCAGAAAGTTCATAATGCACACTAAGGCAGGCAGACATCCTTAAAGCAGGCAGAAAGTAAAGTAGAATGTGCTTTAAGTAATCACTTTTCTTCAAAACTAGAAACAGGCTATAGTGTAATGGGTTAAACTATCAACCTCAGATGTATATAGATTTTTATTTTACTTGCACACACTGTATATGATTACGAGGGCTGTCCCAAAACACCGTGGACAAATATTTTTTTTGAAGAACCCGACGTATTATTTTTATGATTTTTTTACTGATGCTATTTCAAACATTTTCACATTTGTAGAAAAAAGAATGAGGCTCATTAACAAACTTGACCCTTATTTATTATCAAATATAAATTGCTGGTTAGAATGTGCGGCGCACGCAAAAATCTTACAGGTAGATTTAGAGATGTACATCTTTCAACCTCCTACAATGCAACTTTGAGCTTGAATTTGCGCGAAATTGCGTCATGAACACGTTGCTATGTGTGACGTCATCCTGGAAAATATCATTAAGGTAGCAGTATTTTGAAAACATCGATAGAGTTATCGCGAATGGTACTGTGTTCTGAAAACGCTAGAAATGACGACGTCAAAAGAAAGTGCGGCGCAGCAAAATGTTATAGAATACTGTGTTAGGTTAAGTATGACCCAGACACAGACGTTTAAACAACTACAATCATCAGAAAAGTATAAATCAGTATCTTGTTCTCTGATCTTCAAACAGCAAAAGCGTTTTTCAGAACGATGGATTGAAAATTAGTTTACAAAGACGGACGGCCGATATGAATTGACGACTTCATTGTAGAACTTCATTGCTAAGTGCAGAAAAAAGAAAGACATGTCCAGGTTTGCAATGGTATGCGAGAGAGCAGGCATTTCTCAACAAATTCATCGCACATATCTTTCGCATGCCGCATTGCGATACGAAAGAAGAGACCAGAGGGTTTATTGACAACCTTGAATTTCAAGTTGAAAGTATCATATTCCACCAGGATAATGTTCGGTGCCACACTTCCCAGTATACATAATTCAAACTTTCCGTGGTGGGTTTTTCGAAAGCATGAACATGTGCCATACATCACTGACATAGCCCTATCAGATTTCGTCGTATTTATATGCCTGAAATCTCAGTTACTATGACTTAAGTTTGAAAACTTTGAGAAGCTGAAACAAGAAACATTGAGAGTCTTGTGAGGAATGAAGAAAGGCATTGTTCGTCAGCGTATATGACAAATTAACCGGTTGTGTGAAACAGCGAATGCATCGCTCATCACGGCAAATATTTTGAAAAAGAGTAACGTTGACGTCGATAACGTCATTACGTAACTATGGTGTGCACCGGGGTTGCACGGGTAGTATGTTTCAAACTACTCTGCGCTAGCCAATTTCTAAGATAGTGCGTTAAAAATTCACACAGGCTTGTATCCTTGTTGTAAACTTCGCCCTGATTGGCTGGTTGATGTTTAAAGCGCTTTCATTGGTTAAGAGGTAACCTCCTTCAGCTGACATACATAGTGGTGTGTATCGAAGCGTGTTTATCCTACTCTGCTGTGTAAACAAACGCCGACAGCGATAGGGGTACAGATTTATTGATTTATTAGTTAGGCTAGCCGCTAATTGGCCCTGTTTATTCGGCGAAGTGAATTTCGCCCTGCATCTTCGAGAAGGCGAAATCACAACAATTTAGGCGACTTAATAGCCCTAGTCGCTGCCTAGCGAGAGCCCTGGGCTTACTTAATCCCTATGTTTATAAACCATGACGAGCGTTTGTCTCTGCTGTTATAAATATCAATTTTATTACGAAAGTCTACGATGTTTTGGGACAGCCCTCGTATATGTTCTTATATATAAGACCGTGGCCTAGTGGTATAGTCACTGTGACTTACATCACTAAGCTCCTCACCGCTGTGAGTTCGAATCCCAGAAGGGTCATTCGCATTTTTCATGTGGGGAAGCCTTCCATCTGGCTTGCAGAAGGTCGGTGGTTCTACCCAGTTGCCGATTTGTGCCTGAAACAGTGCATAAATGGCTTCTGGGGTCTTCCTCCACCTATAATTAGCTGGACTTCGCAATATGACTGAAATACTGTTGAAAGCGACTTAAAATCAAAACAAGCACCTTAGAGCTGATATCCCCTGCCGCAGCGATTGTCGAGAAGAAAGTGGCAAACTTTATTGAGGGAGGAAGGGGCAAATGGTGATCACCTATCTTTAAAGATCAACATTCAAAAGCTTTTTACAAAGTTTTATAAAAATCCAATCAATTTTGTACATGTTAAAGCCTAAACAATACTAAAATAAAGCCATTTGTAGCAAATCTGAGTATGACAGGGGCAGGTAACTCTTGATTCAATTTCAACATTAATTAAACACTTTCTAGAACTTATAATTGTGTGCAAGTATTATCAAAATAAATTCAGAACTGTAGAATTTACTAGAGTGCAAACACTGTTAAACATGGCAATTTCAACTCATCAAGGGTGTAACACTCTTGACAATTTTGTCCGTTTTTGACAATAAATGAACACATTTAAAAACTAATGGCTATGTATTTATACTTTATAGTAGATCTATAATAAAGTTTTTATAAAAATTTATTCACATTTGGCCATACTAGCGTGTAAACTGTACTTAAATAAAGCCTTTTCTTTCTAGCATTTCAAAGATCATGTGTACATACAGGGCAGATAACTCTTGCCACAAGTATCTTGTTTTGACAATAATTCCATCATTTCAAGAAATTATACTTATTATATACATTCTATGCAAGTATTAATAAAATCTGTTTAAAACTGAAGTTACTAGAGTGTAAACACTGTTATATATGACATTTTCAACTCATCAAGGGCAGATTACTCTCGACTAATTTGCACATTTTCGACAATAATTGAACTCATTGGCCGGATTGAAAATGCGGACTATAGATTGGCGAATGCCGTCCGTCCATCCGCGCCACTAAAGTGGGTTAAAGGGCCAGATAACGGTAAACATAACAAAAGAAGACAATAGAGTTCATTCCGTAACAATACACTAAGGGGCCGTGGCCCGTTATTCAAACAAAAGAAAATAACAAAAGAAAAGGCCCTCTAACCCAATTCGGTGGCACGTGCGTCCGTCTGTCCGTCCGAGCGCACGAAAGGTCCTTTGTTGGGTAGGGAGAACAATAGATTCCATTCATTCCGTGATTGCCCTATTGTTATTGTTGGGTATTTTAGTGTACTGTTGGGTACTTTTAAACAAAAAATATACCCAACAAATGTCCAACTGTGAGAACGTCCGTCTGTCCGTCCGTCCTCACTTTGGTTGACCTTTTTGTTAGTGTCAGTTTTAGCCAAAGCTTAAGTCCTACAGCAACCAAATTTGGTATGTACACTTATAGTGAGGTCATCATCACATGCTGTGGGTAACATGGTCACTGTGACCTAGATTTCACGGTCCAATGACTTAGAGAATTCTTGGCTAACCTTTTCGTTTGCGTCTTGGTTTACCTTTTTGTTAGTGTCAGATTTAGTCAAAGTTTAAGTCCTACAGCAACCAAATTTGGCATGTACAGTTGTAGTGAGGTCATCATCACATGCCATGGGTAACTAGGTCACTGTGACCTAGATTTCAAGGTCCAATGACTTAGAGAATTCTTGGTTAACCTTTTCGTTTGCGTCTTGGTTTACCTTTTTGTTAGTGTCCGTTTTAGTCAAATTTAAGTCCTACAGCAACCAAATTTGGCATATACAGTTGTAGTGAGGTCATCATCACATGCCATGGGTAACTATATTATATATATACAAAGCAAAAGTGCAGACAATCCGGCCATACCGACCTTGGCGGTTTCTCGTTTTAGAAATAATAGCCATACATGTATATGGTTTAATAAATTTTTTTCAAAATCCAATAACATATGTACACACTAGCATGTAAACAAAAAAGCCTTGTGTAGCATTACTAAGAACATAAAGGGCAGATAACTCTTGCCACAAAGTATCCTTTTTTGACAATAATTGCACCCCTTCAAGAACTTATATTTATATACATCTTGTGTAAGTTATATCAAAATCCATTAAAGACTGTAGTTTCTAGATGGTAAAATCTGTTAAATATGTTTTTTTCAACTCATCAAGGGCAGATAACTGTTGACTAGTTTCTCGGTTTTCAAAATAATCACAATTATTTGAAAACTAATAGCCATACATAGTTTAAGATTTTTTTTTATCAAAATCCATTCATATTTATAGATACAAGTATGTAAACAATATTAAAATAAGGCATTTTCCAGCATTTCTAAGTACATCAAGGGCAGATAACTCTTGCCACAAGTATCCTTTTTTTGGACAATAATTGCACATCTTCAAGAACTTGTACTTATAGACATTGTGTGCAAGTATAATTCAAATCCATTCAAAACTGTAGTTGCTAGAGAGTAAATATGGCTTTTTTGACTTATCAAGGGCAGATAACTCATGACTTATTTCTCTGTTTTCAACAATAATCAAATTCATTTGAAAACTTATAGCCATACATAGTTCAAGAAAGTTTTTATCAAAATCCATTCATATTTATAGACACTAGTATTTAAGTAAACAATATCAAAATAAAGCATTTTCTGGCATTTCTAAGTACAGCGTTCCCTCTCTATAACGGCCCTCCTTACAACGACGCCCTCCTTACAACGACATTCACCGCTGTTCCCACGAAAATTATGTTTTATACTTGCACTGATGCATTATCATCTAGCTGAAATTGTTGTCTGCTGTTTTTCTTACATAAATGACATTTTGACAGAAAAAACATTATGACAAATGACAAACAGCTTGAATCCAGATCAGATGCCGCGATATGCGGCGTCTGATCTGGATTCGAGCTGTTTGCAAATGTCAACCAAGTTCCCTCCCTATAATGACTCCCTCCGAACAACGCACATATTTGTTGTCTCCCATTGAGTGTTGTTGTAGAGAGGGAGCGCTGTACATCCAGAGCAGATAACTCTTGTCACAAGTATCCTTTTTTATACGCCCGTCTTCAGACGGGACGTATTATGTCGTGGTGCTGTCCGTCCGTCCGCGCCACTAAAGTGGGTTAGAGGGCCAGATAACGGTAAACATAACAAAAGAAGACAATAGAGTTCATTCCATAACAATGCACTAAGCAGTAAGGGGCCGTGGCCCGTTATTCGAACAAAAGAAAATAACAAAAGAAAAGGCCCTCTAACCCAATTCGGTGGCACGTCGGTCTGTCCGTCCGTTAACTTTTTCATTTCCACTCTCTAACTCAAACAAATTTAGTCCAATCCTTTTGAAACTTGGTCAGAACGTGTATGACCATAATATCTCGGTCAAGTTAAATAACCAGCAAGATTGACCCAGACATTCAAGAGTTAAGCCCCTTTTCGTCAAAACGGGCATTTTAGTTTGTCCGCTCTCTAACTCAAATAAATTTATTTTAATCCTTTTGAAACTTTGTCAGCATATGTATGACCATAATATCTCACTCAAGTTTGATAACCAGCAGGATTGACCCAGACATTCAAGAGTTATGCCCCTTTTTTTCGAAAAAAACGGGCATATTTTAGTTTGTCCGCTCTCTTACTCAAACAAATTTATTTCAATCATTTTGAAACTTGGTCAGCATGTGTATGACCATAATATCTCGGCAAGTTCGATAACCAGCAGGATTGCCGCAGACATTCAAGAGTTATGCCCCTTTTTTCGTCAAAAACGGGACTTTTTAGTTTGTCCGCTCTCTAACTCAAACAAATTTATTCCAATCCTTTTGAAACTTGGTCAGTATGTGTATGACCATAATGTCTGGGCCAAGTTAAATAACCAGCAAGATTGCCCCAGACATTCAAGAGTTGTGCCCCTTTTTTGTAAAAAACGGCATATATTAGTTTGTCCGCGCCCTTTCTCATAGAGATTTATTCCAATCCTTTTGAAACTTGGTCAGCATGTGTATGACCATAATGTCTCGGTTATGTTCCATAACCAGCTAGATTGCCACAGACAGTCACGAGTTATGCCCCTTTTTCGTCAAAAACGGGCATATTTTAGTTTGTCCGCTCTCTTACTCAAACAAATTTATTTCAATCATTTTGAAACTTAGTCAGCATGTGTATGACCATAATATCTCGGTCAAGTTCGATAACCAGCAGGATTGCCGCAGACATTCAAGAGTTATGCCCCTTTTTTGTCAAAAACGGGCATATTTTAGTTTGTCCGCTCTCTAACTCAAACAAATTAATTCCAATCCTTTTGAAACTTGGTCAGCATGTGTATGACCATAATGTCTCGGTCAAGTTAAATAACCAGCAAGATTGCCCTAGACATTCAAGAGTTATGCCCCTTTTTCGTAAAAAACGCGCATATTTTAGTTTGTCCGCACCCTTTCTCAGAGAAATTTTTTCCAATCCTTTTGAAACTTGGTCAGCATGTGTATGTCCATAATGTCTCGGTTATGTTCCATAACCAGCTAGATTGCCACAGACAGTCAAGAGTTATGCCCCTTTTTTCATCTAAAACTGGCATTTTTTAGTTTGTCCGCTCTCTAACTCAAACAGATTTATTCCAATCCTTTTGAAACTTGGTCAGCATGTGTATTACCATAATGTCTCGGTTTTGTTTCATAACCAGCAAGATTGCCCAAGACATTCAAGAGTTATGCCCCTTATTTTGTCAAAAATGGGCATTTTTTAATTTGTCCTCTCTCTAACTCAAAGAAATTTATTCCAATCCTTTTGAAACTTGGTCAGCATGTGTATGACCATAATGTCTCGGTCAAGTTTGATAACCAGCAAGATTGCCCCTGACATTCAAGAGCTACACAACCAGCAAGATTGCCCCTGACAGTCAAGAGTTACGCCCCTTTTATCGTAAAAAACGGGCATTTTTAGCTCACCTGAGCCGAAGGCTCAAGGTGAGCTATTGTGACCGCTCATTGTCCGTAGTACGTCTGTCCGTCTGTCCGTCTGTCCGTCTGTCCGTCTGTCCGTCTGTCCGTTCACTTTTACTTCAAACGACTTCTCCTCTGAACCCGGGGATTGTAGGGCGGATTCAAACTGCTCATGATGTTCCTTGGATGCTTCTCTACAGAAATTGTTAAAATGAAACTTTCAAGTGGACTACTTATTGTAATTTATTTAAAAAAGTGAAAAACTTTAAACAATCTTCTTGTAAAAAACTGCTAGGCCCACAGCTTTGATATTTGTTTTTTAGTATCTCCTGGTGATTCTCTCTCAAAATTGTTAATATCAAAACTAAAACTGACCATAGGGATTCACCATAGGGATTTTTTCATTGCCGCTTTATGCAGGATTCATTGCCGCTTTATTCAGGTTATACTGTTTTACTGAAGGTTTAAGCAGGGTTTCAAGCACCCTTATACTAAATCACCTATATTTGCAAACAGTTTGGATCCAGGTCAGATGCCACATAATGCAGCATCTAATCTGGATCTAAACTATTTGCCACTCATTTACATATTTTCTTATATTTAGAAAATATAAGTTATTATTTTTTACATATTTCACATACAAACATTTGGAGCAGACAACAGTTCAGCATGATAATAGTCAGTTTTCCCTGAGACGGTCTCTTATTGCATAACTGACCCAAAGCTAGCTCTGAACTCAGGTCACTGAGATACATAGCAGAAATTATGATGTCTGCTATTTTGTGCTCAAGCACAACTTAGTTCAAGGCATATTACTTTTGGTATGTCTGTTTGTTTGTTTGTTTATCTTTCTGTCTATCAGTCCACAATTAATTCTTGGCCATAAACAGTATGGATCCAGGTCAGATGCCACATAATGCTGCATCTAATCTGGATCCAAATTTGCCACTCATTTACATATAGTTTCCTATATTTAGAAAATGTAAATAATGATATTTATTAACCTATTAACGCATACATATTCCTTTTTATGTCTTTAATTTATTCTTCCACAGAAGAAAATAATTTCACTTTATACAGTCATTGTTGTCTTTAACAATTGCTTCAAATGACATCTCCTCATATATTGCTGAAAAGATTTCAACCATGTTCCTTGGGTCAAGTTGTTTCAAAATTGTTCAAAGAATTAAAAACAATGTAGAACTCTGGTTGCCATGGCAACCAAGTGAAAAAATAAGGAAATCTTAAAAAATCTTCTTGTCTGAAACTACAAGGGCCAGATCTTAGACATTTGTCACATAGCATCATCTACAGGTCCTCTATCAAGTTTGTACAAACTATGCCCCTGGGGTCAAAATTGGCCCCGCCCCGGGGGTCACAGTTTTACATAGAGTTATATAGTTAAATTTTTCAACGTCTTCTCCTCTGAAAATAATATGGCCAGAGCTTTGATATCTGGCATGGTGACACTTTTAGATGTCCTATACCAATAAGGTTCAAATGGTTCTGGTCGATTGCATATCATCTACAGGTCCTCTATCAAGTTTGTACAAATTATGCCCCTGGGGTCAAAATTAGCCCCACCCGGGGGTCACAGTTTTCAAACGTCTTCTTTTCTGAAGCTAATATAGCCAGAGCTTTGATATTCGGCATGGTGTTACTTCTAGATGTCCTTTATCTATTTTGTTCAAATGGTTCCAGTCTGTTGCATATGTAGGTCACAGGAGCTAAAAACAGATTTTTTCAATGGAAACTTAAAAAAAATCTTCATGTCTAGAACCCTAGTACCCTGATCTTAGATATTTGGAACATAGCATCATCTACAGGTCCTCTATTAAGATTGTTCAAATTATGCCCCTCGGGTAAAAAACTTTATAACTTGGGTCATGTCGTTCAAAGGTCAATGTCAATTTTGAGATATTTCCCAGTGTCATATTTTCTTGTCTTTGAGATAACTCCAGTTCTACTGATGTTAACCCATTACCCCATACATATGCCTTTTTACGCCTTTAATTTATTCCTCCTCTAAAGAAAATAATTCCACTTTATATAGTCATAAACATGTAAGATATAAGAAATAGTATCTATATCTTAGTAGATGATAACTTAAAGCAGGTTGAAAGTAAAGCAGAGTGCGCAATAAATAATCATATGGAAATACATGTAGCTTGATAAGAAGAAGTGTCATGGATAAGGGCCATAACTCTGCCAACAATATTTTTTTAAGTTATTCCAATTTGTCATGTTTTTTTTGTCTGGAAGATAATTCCATTTACAGCTATATTAAAATGTTGTCTTGCCTATTAAGCTAAGGCACAATGACCTCAGGTGAGCGAATTAAGGGCCATGGCCCTCTTGTTTTGTTTGTCCGCTCTCTTTCTCAAACAAATTTATTCCAATCCTTTTGAAACTTGGACAGCATAATTATGACCCCTAACTTTAAAGGGTTCTTTCCCTTTTTAGCTCACCTGAGCCATAGGCTCAAGGTGAGCTATTGGGATGGCCCTGTGTCGTGCGTCGTCGTTAACAATTGCTTCAAATGACATCTCCTCATATACCGCTTGACAGATTTCAACCAAACTTTACAGAAATGTTCCTTAGGTCAAGCTCTTTCAAATTTGTTCAAAGAATTAAAAACAATGCAGAACTCTGGTTGCCATGGCAACCAAAGTGAAAAAATAAGGAAATCTTTAAAAATCTTCTTGTCAGAAACTGCAAGAGCCAGAGCTTAGATATTTGGCACACAGCATCATCTATAGGTCCTCTATCAAGTTTGTTCAAATTATGTCCCTAGGGTCAAAATTGGCCCGCCCCGGGGGTCGAAGTTTTACAAAGAGTTATATAGTGAAATTTTCAAACGTCTTCTTCTCTGAAACTAATATGGCTAGAACATTGATACTCAGCATGGTGACACTTCTAGATGTCCTTTACATATTTTGTTCAAATGGTTCCGGTCGGTTGTATAAGTAGGTCACAGGAGCTAAAAATAGATTTTTTCAATGAAAACTTAAAAAATCTTCTTGTCTGAAACTACAAGGGCCAGAGCTTAGATATTGGGCACATAGCATCATCTACTGGTCCTCTATCAAGTTTGTTCAAATTATGTCCCTGGGGTCAAAATTGGCCCCGCCCCGGGAGTCACAGTTTTACATAGAGTTATATAGTGAAATTTTCAAACGTCTTCTTCTCTGAAACTAATATGGCCAGAGCCTTGATATTCATCATGGTGACACTTCTAGATGTCCTTTACATATTTTCTTCAAATGGTTCCGGTCGGTTGCATAAGTAGGTCACAGGAGCTAAAAATAGTTTTTTTTTCAATGAAAACTTAAAAAATCTTCTTGTCTGAAACTACAAGGGCCAGAGCTTAGATATTTGGCACATATCATCATCTACTGGTCCTCTATGAAGATTGTTCAAATTATGTCCCTAGGGTCAAAATTGGCCCCGCCCCAGGGGTCACAGTTTTACATAGAGTTATTTAGTGAAATTTTCAAACGTTTTCTTCTGAAACTAATACGGCCAGAGCTTTGATATTCATCATGGCAGGAACGTAGATTATATCATCTATAATATACGTTCCTGATCATGGTGACACTTCTAGATGTCCTTTACGTATTTTGTTCAAATGGTTCCAGTCTGTTGCATAAGTAGGTCACAGGAGCTAAAAAAAATGACTCTGTCCTGGACATAAATCTTTTTCTCCATTTTGTCAGTTATTCTCAGGTGAGCGAAATATGCCCCATGGGGCTCTTGTGTTCACTTTACCTTGATAGGGTTATAGTATGACTACATTCTAAGATCGATTTGACGGGCGTATAATGTGCCCGGCTTGCGGTGCTCTTGTTGACAATAATTGCACACCTATAAGTACTTGTACTTATAGACATTGTGTGCAAGTATAAACAAAATTTGTTGAATACTGTAGTTGCTAGAGTGTAAAAACTGTTAAATATGGCATTTTTAACACAAAAAGGGCAGATAACTCATAAATTCCTAAAATTTTCTAAAAAAAAATATAATTTCCCACGGTGCTCCTATGATGACAAATAACTATACCAAGTTTCATCCAAATCTGTTCATCGGTTTCAGAGATACAGTTGCGGACGGACAACGTGATGGAAGGACGGACGGACGGACGTGCCACTAAAGTGGGTTAGAGGGCCAGATAACGGTAAACATAACAAAAGAAGACAATATAGAGTTCATTCTGTAACAATAGAATAAGGGGCCGTGGCCCGTTATTCAAACAAATGAAAATAACAAAAGAAAAGGCCTTCTAACCCACTTCGGTGGCACGGACGGACAGCCGGACGGACAGACCTAAAACAGTATCCCTCTGCCTTTCAGCAGGGGATAATAGAATAAATAAAATTATATATAAGACCAAAATGGGTGAACACTGACCATTGCCCCTAAGAGTTATCTGCCCTTGAAATATGCTGGACTAAGTCATATTCCAATATTGTTTGCACTCTAGTGTCTACACATTCAAAAGACAAATCAAACTGGGACAAACTACTCTCCAGTCAAGCTTGATGTGTTGAAAATGCCACATTTACAGTGTTTTCTCTCTATCTGCTAGTTTTAATTTGCACCAAATAATATTTTGTGACTGAATTACAGTAAGGTGAAATTGAAGCATAAGGTCAAGAGTTACCTGCACTTTATATACTCAGATATGCAGAAAAGGCAGTATTTTAATAATTGTTTAAACTCTAGTATTCAAGAATGGATTTTAATTAAAGTTCACAAACTGTTCATACCCCATGTGGTTCTGGGGAATGCCAGCTTGATCAACTGGTAGAAAAGAATGGGAACCACTGCCATAGCCTGGCATGATACAGTAGAAAACTTCCAAAAGGTGTAACCTTTTCAGTTATTTAATTGATGGATAAATTCATCATAAAATGATGTATTTGTACATCAATCAAAAATGTACTGAGAAGGTTAAGATACAGAATAGTTGTAACTCTGGTATTCTGGTCAGGGTTCAGATTTCTAGATCAATACCTCATATTTTTAGATCAATGTTTTAATGTGTTGATCTGGCAACTTGTCTCCGGGAGTCGCAATATCATCTGAAATACTGTTAACCCATTACCCCACAGCCTGTTTTTATTTTTGAAAACAAGTTACTTCCTAAAGCAGGCTGAAAGTAAAGCAGAATGCTCCTTAGGGCACATTCTGCTTTACTATCAGCCCGCTTTAAGCAAAAATATGCCAGATTATAGAAAATATTTCTTAAGGCTCATATTTATAATTGTGTAAATTGGAACTATTTTCCTCAATGGATGAATAAACTAGAGGCGTAAAAAGGC
Organism: Gari tellinella; assembly: GCA_922989275.2. Taxonomy (NCBI): domain Eukaryota; kingdom Metazoa; phylum Mollusca; class Bivalvia; order Cardiida; family Psammobiidae; genus Gari; species Gari tellinella. The sequence continues at coordinate 45,957,525 of OV277856.1, forward strand.
ATATTTATAGGGTAATGAGTTAAAGCAATTTGAACAACAACAAACTGTACATATGGCTTTGAGTCCTCAGACTTATATTTATATATTACACTTTCACATTTGTAAATAATAATTTAGGATACAGCGCCTTCTCATAATCATCATTCTTGATGGAGAGAAGTATCAAGAAGAAGAAGATGATGATTTTGATTGTGGGTAAAACAATCAGGTTCAATATCCTCAGGTGGGTGATATCAAGCCCATCATTCTTGTTCAGATATGTAAACATCCAAGTTCTAACTCAAATTTATAATGCCTTATTGTATATAATGATGCTAATGCTATTAATCAAATTTGACTGTGCATTTTGATGTTTCTAGTTTTGAAGATACTGACCAACTAAAGCAGGTTGAATGTAAAACTTGTAAATGCTTTACTTCAGCCTGCTTTAAGCTACAATATAATATTACTAGGATATAGAAACTGTTTCTTACAACTTACATATAGTATACCACTCTAATATTCTCACTGAAATGTAAGCTTATTGATAGCATTTAAGTCAAGTGGCATCTGAAAATAAGATGACATTAAAGTAGAAAGCTCCTACAGGAGCTTTCTGCTTTACTGTCAGTTTGCTTAAGCAGCCACCTGCCTCAAACATGAAATTGTTTTATCTCTTGTAGTGGTCCTAATAGAGAGGATTTACTGTATTAAGTTTTGCTGTTTTCTGATACTACATGTATTGTTTTGTTTGTTTTTGTTTTCAATCCATTTAAATAGATTGTGATCAACATCTTATGTGCTAATTTATATGCAATGTTATTTGCAATGTTGCATATCAATGTTTAAAAATCTGATTCATACATAATATTATAGGAGTACTTTTCTTGGTTTGCAATGTTTTCATTATTCTGTGCTGAAAGAGTTGAAAGAAAATGTTTCTGTGTGTAATGCTTAAAATGATACTTGATGTTTTGTTCATGTATGTTATTTTTCTGTGATACATGTATTTCACTGATTGTGTATAAAGTAAAGAGGAAAATATAAAAATATGGTGTGGCTTGTTGACATTGTGTCCATTAAACAGTTTGAAGAATGGCATATACCATTTAACATGTGGTAATCTTCCTTTTAACTCATTTTCCCCTGAAACTTTTAATTGAAAATTCAAATGTCAAAATGAGTCTAGTCCATTACAAGTATTTACTTATATTGCAAAAATTACAAACAGTGCAGAGGGCTCCTGATCAGTCTCTGTACTGTTTTCATAGGACAAGTGTACTCTTCATACTTACACTATTAATGCTGAGTATACTGGATGCTAGGGTTCAATGTGTTAACTGCATTTCAATAAAGGGAATGCTTTGTGTAAGCTTAACCCTTAAAGGGACTCGCAACCGGATGGTGTACTTGTCAAAATAAAATAAAATACTCAAATAAAAGCAAATTTGTGGCATTATTTGGCTTCTGACATTAAAAAAATATGATCAGTCCAAAAAAAGTCTCAAGAATCGTCACCGAATCTTAGATTTTTAGATATTTTCCATCGTTTTTCTATAGCGTTAGCTAACGGTATAGTTGTTGTTGTTGCTTCTCTACACGGGCTCAGACATAAACACGAGCCGAATTACGAAGGTGTATGCACTTTTGATCGCTACACATTGAAATACGTTAAATCGATCCGAGATAAACGGATAGTTCCGTGGTCCATTGGTCTAAGCGGTTTCCCAAATTTTGCCTTCTGTCCGCCAATGCCGGGCCCCGGGTTCGAATCCCACCAGAGACCAATTTTTTTTTTATTGAAATACATTTTTTTAAACAGAATTTCTTATCCTAAACTAATTCTTTACCATTTATATAAGCGTTTGACACATATTTACAAATTACTATTTTTAATGCACCATCTGGTTGCGAGTCGCTTTAATGCTGAATTTTTCATGGACCATTCTACTTTTGAAAGCTGACCAGTTTATGACAACAATGATCCTAATCAGAGCGCTCACTAAATTATTACGCCATAGCTTGTTTCTAATTTTGAAGATAGGAGACTATCAAAAACTGGTTGAAAGTGAAGCGGAATGTGCATTAAGACACATTCTGCTTTGAGCTGCCCTCTGCTTGGATAAAGAAAATGTTTCTTATTGCTCATATTCTTGGCAGTGTTAATGGGAACTATTTTCTTCAACGGAATTAATGTATTGAATTGGTATCTATGGAGTAATGGGTTAAGAATCCCTCTGAGCTGGATCTTTATAGTTTGTAATCTATGTCATGTACATACTTGTTTCACTGTATGAGCAGTAATAATGTGACAAAAGATGTTCACATTGCAAGCAGTACAGACCAAGATTAACATCCGCCTTTTAATGTGGCGTCTTGTTTAAAGAACGGGATTCTGGAAATAAACAGTGCAAAATACTGACCAGAGGGCTCCTTTTAGACGCCGCTGTTTCAACTCGGCAACTGATTACTTTTCTGACCTATGAAAGACCGAACCCTTGAGGACCGATTTATAAGTTCGGTTTAGGGAGCATGGCACTTTAGAGAGGTTAACATCCGTTCAAAAGAAATGAAGCAAACAGTCATCAAGCCGGATGATAGCTAAATCAAGACGAAAAGTGGACAATGATCCTTTGGGGACATTCCGTACGATAGTTGCACAGTATAAAAGACGATATTCTTTTCCAACAAATGCGTTTACGCTAAAACGCTTATATCCATGGCAAACAGTTTGAAACCAGATCAGACGCCAGGTAACCCGGTGTATGATCAGGCTCCAAACTGTTTGCCACCTGGATAGAAATAATTGCAATGTAAATTAGTGTTTCGTGGCCATGTGTGTCCGTGGGTCTGTAAAGTTTAGTTCATTATCTAACACTAAACGAATACTGAAGGCCCTGATATCGCTCACCTCTTGTACTGAAGTCTGGTAGTTTTACCTTTCTGTTTCATCCATTTTAATCTAAATCCATTCAAATTTATAGTATAGCATGTAAACAATTTTGTAATACAATCTCATAATTTTAGTATAGTAGAGTACAGCAGGGGCTGATAACTGGAGCCTAAACAATACTGAAATGAAGCCTTTTCTAGCATTTCAAAGTATATCAAGGGCAGATAACTATTGCCACAATTACTAGATTTCAACAATAATTGCACTGCTTCGAGAACTTATAGCTATATACTTTGTGTGCAAGTATAATCAAAATCCATTGTAAACTGTACATAGTTGCAAGAGTGTTACACTGTTAGAAATGGCATTTTCAGCTATTCAAGGGCAGATAACTCTTGAACTATTGGTATGATTTCAACCATAATCACACTTATTCGAACTCTTATGGTAATATACAATCTGAGGAAGTTTGAAAAAGACTGGATCAAAATTGTGGGCGCTAGAGTGTAAAAACCGTTAAATATGGTGTTTTCAGCAATTCAAAGGTAGATAACTCCTGACCTATTCATCCCATTTCAACCATAATCGAACTCATCTGAACTCTCATGGACATATACAATATGAGCAAGTTTTAGAAAGATTGGATACATATTGTGGCCACTAGAGTGTAAACACCCTTAAATATGGCATTTTCAGCAATTCAAAGGTAGATAACTCACGACCTATTAGTCTGCTTTTAACCATAATCAAACTCATGCGAACTCTTATGGTCATACACAATCTGAGCAAGTCGGAGAAAGATTGGATTCAAATAGTGGCCTCTAGAGTGTAAACACTGTTAAATATAGTATTTTCAGCAATTCAAAGGTATATAACTCTTGATCTATTAGTCCGATTTCAATCATAATTGAACTCATCTGAGCTCTTATGGTAATATACAACCTGGGCAAGTTTAAAAAAGATTGATTAAATACTGTGGCCTCTAGAGTGTAAACACCGTTAAATATGGCATTTTCAGCAATTCAAAGGTATATTATTACTGACCTATTGGTCAGATTACAACCATAATCAAACTCATTTAAACTCTCATGGTAATATACAATCTGAGCAAGTCTGAGAAAGATTGAATAAATAGTGTGGGCTCTAGAGTGTAAACACAGTTAAATATGGCATTTTCAGCAATTCAAAGGAAGATAACTCCTGACCTTTTAGTCAGATCGAACTCATCCGAACTCTTATGGTAATATACAATCTGAGCAAGTTTGAGAAAGATTGGATAAATATTGTGGCCTTTAGAGTGTAAACACTAGTATTGTTGACGACCGACGCCGGACATTCAAGGATTGCAAAAGCTCACCCTGAGCTAGCTCAGGTGAACTAAAAAGCGACCCTCTAGCACGGAAAACCTTACGAGCTTTTAGTCTATCATATTACCACTGAATCTTGCGGCCGAGTATGCCGTAATAATTGTAACATCCTTATTGGATTCCGCATAATAAACTCACTTGAAAGATCATGTATCTAGTGGAAAATGTGTGAAAAAAGGCTTGAAGAAGCCGTAGATAGGACGCCTAATTCAATGATGCCATTCATGTATCCTGGAGTACCATCACGCTACAATCAAGCCATACTTATCATTTAGCCCCTTCACTGTCCCGAGTATAATGGTTATTTGCAAACAGTAACGCGGCGCCTGATCTGGATCCAAACTATTTGCCACTCATTGCAACATTTCTTACGTCAAAATACCTAAAATTTAAGTCAGAAACTAAAGCAGATGACACTTGTTAAAATGGGTGAATGCTTGGCAGTGAAGGGGTTAATTTAATAAATTATTATTTGAGGGTAAGGCAGGTGACTGCTTAAAGCAGAATGTAACTAAACCAGAAAGGCCTTTTAGGGTTTACTTAATTCGTGCTTTATAGAGGTACCACTTTGTCTTAATACTACCAACTAATCTTCTATAGGTTCGCTACAACTGGGCATTACACAGAACATAGACATCTCGTGGCCTTGAGGAGTCGCCTGCTTCAATTTCTTGTCTGCAATGCTGCAATGTCGTTTCGAAGTTATAAAATAAGGCAGTATGACTGAAAAAAAATTCAAAACGAGTGTCAAACAGTTTGTCTCCTGATCAGACGCCGCGTTACGCGGCGTCTGATCAGGATCCAAGCTGTTTGCAAACGCGCTTTTAAGCGTCATTGAGAGCGAAAGAGTTATGACCTTTTAACTCATTGACCCGTGGAACCTCAGTTGACAATTCAAGTTTCCAATTAAGCCTAGTCTATTTTGGACTATTTTAGGAATTGTATTTAGCTCATCGTGTCAAGATGAGCTATTTTGATCGTCCTGTGTCCCTCGTCGTCCGTCCGTTTGTTCGTCATCAGTAATTTCTTACAACATCGTCTCCTTAGTTTCTGGTTAGGAACTTTACAAAAGTTATCCTTATATGAACGTCTTTCAAAATTGTTCAAATAATTTTGTTCATTGAAAATCTAGGTCACAAGAACTTAAAAAGTGTTTATCCCATGAAAACTTCAAAACAAGTGGCAGCAGTTTTGATCCTAATCAGACGCCGCGTTACGTGGCGTCTGATCAGGATCAAACCCGTTTGGAAATGCGCTTTATGACGTCATTGACAGTGAAAGGGTTAAGACAAACGTTTGATTAGAACAAAATGGTTCAAAATGCTGTTTCATGAAACTGCCAACTTTCTACAGAGACCATATTACTTCTACACTGAACTGTCGCTGACACTGTGTCCACTCCTTGGAGAGGAATTCACTCCTACATTGCCATGACGTCACCAACTTTAAATACTTGTCGTCTGCCTTTATTCAAATTTAAATGTTAGGTATTTAGACTTAAGGGTTATTGAAATGAGTGTCAAACAATTAGGAACCTGATTAGACGCCGTTTGAAGCGGCGTCTGATCTGGATCCAAACAGTTTGCAAATATTAATGGTTCTAGGGGTATGGCATTGCATGCATTTAAGTGGTTAACAAATCAATTTTTTCCGCGAAACACACAATCACGTTAACAAACAAATCCGATATGATTGTTCATCAATTACAGAAATAATCTTGATATTACGACAATGCAAATTTACAACCTTGTATTCAATGTTTAACCCGTTCGATGCTTAATTACAAATATTTTCTAATAAATAACTGTTAACGTCAACTCTCGAAAACGTTTAATCAAATGTTTGGTCAATATTGTTTGCAAGTGATAATACAAATGGCCCCCTCATGTTAACCCTTTCCCTGACATTTGAAAACAATTTGGATCCTGGTCAGACACTGCTTTACGCGGCGTCTGATCAGGGTCCAAACTGTTTGGCGCTCATATTAATGTTTCCTATAAAACAAAACACATAAATTCATAATTTTTGCCCCGTCTGTTTGTTTGTATCACGAAATCTTAACCTGGTCTATAACTTTTGCGTTACTTGACATATTTCTTTCATAGTTAGTTGGTCTTTGAACCAATAAGCGTAGTACTTCCATATTTGGTATATATCTTTCTTGTGTTAATTCCCTTCTAACCATACCACTGTATTTTACCATGTAACATTGACCTTGACGTTTAACTTATATAATCAAACTTTAATTAAAAACCTGGCTATAACTCCTGCACTATCGCACCTGGACCTTTGATACTTGGGAGACGCCTTCCTTTTGTCGAGAGTTTTTCCACTATGCCAACACATTTGTCCTCCTGATCTTGACATTGACCTTTGACATACTTTAGAAGAAAATAAATTATATGTCCATAACATCTGAACCAATAGGTCTGGGACTCCCATACTCGGCATCACCATGACAATATGTTTGCCCTTCTGACATGATCTTTGACCTACTTTTGTAAAAAAAATAATCTTAAAGCGACTCGCAACCAGATGGTGCATTAAAAATAGTAATTTGTAAATATGTGTCAAACGCTTATATAAATGGTAAAGAATTAGTTTAGGATAAGAAATTCTGTTTAAAAAAATGTATTTCAATAAAAAAAAATATTGGTCTCTGGTGGGATTCGAACCCGGGGCCCGGCATTGGTGGACAGAAGGCAAAATAGGGGAAACCGCTTAGACCAATGGACCACGGAACTATCCGTTTATCTCGGATCGATTTTAACGTATTTCAATGTGTAGCGATCGAAAGTGCATACAACTTCGTAATTCGGCTCGTGTTTATGTCTGAGCCCGTGTAGAGAAGCAACAACAACAACTATACCGTCTACTAGTCGGTATAGAAAAACGATGGAAAATATCTAAAAATCTAAGATTCAGTGACGATTCTTGAGACTTTTTTTGGACTGATCATATTTCTAGCTCACCTGAGCCAAAGGCTCAAGGTGAGCTATTGGGATGGCCCTGTGTCCGTCGTCCGTCGTCGTGCGTCGTCCGTCGTCAGTCGTCCGTCGTGCGTCGTCGTTAACAATTGCTTCAAATGACATCTTCTCCTAAACGGCTGAACAGATTTCAACCAAACTTTACAGGAATGTTCCTTGGGTCAAGCTCTTTCAAATTTGTTCAAAGAATTGAAAACAATATAGAACTCTGGTTGCTATGGCAACCAAAGTGAAAAAATAAGGAAATCTTAAAAAATCTTCTTGTCTGAAACTACAAGGGCTAGAGCTTAGATATTTGGCACATAACATTATCTACAGGTCCTCTATCAAGTTTGTTCAAATTATGCCCCTGGGGTCAAAATTGGCCCCGCCCCGGGGGTCACAGTCTTACATAGAGTTATATAGTGAAAATTTCAAACGTCTTCTCCACTGAAACTAATATGGCCAGAGCTTTGATATTTGGCATGGTGACACTTCTAAATGTCCTTTACCTAGTTTGTTCAAATGGTTCTGGTCGGTTAAATATCTAGGTCATAATTCACATTCAAAATATGTATAGCAGACAGCAATTCAGCATTATAAGAGTTAGACCCTAGCCAAATTTCCTACTGGCAGAGTTACATAACTGAACTCAGGTCAGCTGGTCAGCTGATGAGGTTCACTGTAAAAGCAGCATATGGTGTTGTCTGCTATATTTTTATGCCCTGCAGTTGGGGGCATATTGTTTTTGTCTGTCTGCTTTTTTGTCTGTTTGTCCATTTGTTTGTCTGTCAGTCCACAACTTTAATCTTAGCCATAACTTTGTTAAAGTTAGAAACTTTATAACTTGGGTCATGTCCTACAAAGGTCAATGTCATTTTTGAGATATTTCCCAGTGTCATATTTTCTTGTCTTTGAGATAACTCCAGTTCTACTGATGTTAACCCATTACCCCATACATATGCCTTTTTACGCCTTTAATTTATTCCTCCTCTAAAGAAAATAATTCCACTTATTACAGTCATAAACATGTAAGATATAAGAAATAGTATCTATATCTTAGTAGATGATAACTTAAAGCAGGTTGAAAGTAAAGCAGAGTGCGCAATAAATAATCATATGGAAATACATGTAGCTTGATAAGAAGAAGTGTCATGGATAAGGGCCTTAACTCTGCCAACAATATTTTTTTAAGTTATTCCAATTTGTCATGTGTTTTTTTGTCTGGAAGATAATTCCATTTACAGCTATATTAAAATGTTGTCTTGCCTATTAAGCTAAGGCACAATGACCTCAGGTGAGCGAATTAAGGGCCATGGCCCTCTTGTTTTAATGTCAGAAGCCAAATAATGCCACAAATTTGCTTTTATTTGAGTACATGTATTTTATTTTATTTTGACAAGTACACCATCCGGTTGCGAGTCCCTTTAAAATGCCTATAACATTGGAACGAAATGGACTTAGTCCGGCAGAGAAATCAGGATTTGGAGGTCCACCTAGAAATTGCGTCCTAAGTTTTTTTCTTGATTGATATTGATAGTTCAAAGCATTGACATTCAGAATTGACCGGGTGCCACCTTGGCACCCTTGAGCATTTTGATATATTTCCGGTTTACCCCACCCACCCTTTTTTCACTCATTTTCAAGAAATGGGAAATTGTATGCTATACCCTGGCAGCGAATACCGGGTAAATACCTTGGAAGTTTAAGTATTATATCAATGAAACTTAAACCATAGATGCACATTAATGAGAGTAGCATGTTGCATTGCAGTTTGGTACCCTTGACCTTTGCCCTTGACCTCTGTGGCATTTGTAAATTGTTTTGCATTTAATAGGTCAATTTTGGACTAAGTACTTCAGTTACGGTCACATAACTTCACATGTATGTGCACTTCAACGAGTAAAACTAGTTACAATAATAAATTACAAACATTGACCTTTAACCATGACCTCTGTGGCCTAGATAATTTTTCTTTTTAGGTCAGTGTTAGACTATAATTACAAGCAGCTAGGGTCACGCAACTTAACATGCTTTTGTGCGTCAAAACATTTCATTCTTAGCATATAGGCTTGATGGCACTAGTTGCTGATGATGGTAGTTTGATGATAGAACGTGGATTAGCCTATATATTTGCTGATGCCTTGAAAAAGTGTAGTGAATAGTGAAATGCTGCCTTAAAGTTCCGATTCAGGTCTTGTTAACTAACAATGACAAATGTGGCATGGCTTACCTGACAGAAATGGAGGCTCTCCGAAGAGCAGTGCTCAGAATATGTTTGAAAACTAATATTTGATGAGGCATGGACGAGGTATATAAAACGGCATATGTCATATGTTCATTAAAATCCCCTGTATGTGTCAAGGGCATGTGGCCGATTGCATAATTAAGATTTCGATAAAGCAGAAATACTCATAGGCTAAAGACATTCACATGTAAAATAAGCTGCAAGCAAACTTGGATAATTATCATGTAGGCTCTCAGGGATGATCCTGAAACTGAATTTGAGGGGCACAAGGAAGACGGAAAATAGAAAGCAATGCAAAGGACATGGGAGGCATGGTAAGACAAGAGGACCATGGTGACTACAAAATCTCTCACCTGAATTTATTGAATCTGGTAGTTTTATCTTTAAATTTCATCAATAATCAAAACCATCCTAAAACTTAAAGCCTTGATTAACTTGTGAACGTTCGGGAAAAAAATATTTAAATTTGTAGACACTAGAGTGCAAACATTGTTAAAGTATTGCCTTTTCGATCTGAGTGCATCAAGGACTCTTGACAAAGGGGTTCTATTGCACCCAAACTTCATCTAATGGAAGAACTTACAGTTATATACACTGTGAGCAAGTCAGTTTAAAGTACATCTAAAATTGTAGTTGCTAGAGAGTAAAAAATTGATAAAGATGGCGTTTTCAACATTGTTACTGAAGAAATGGAATCAAATGATGTGCATAACAGCTTGAAACCAGGCTTGGGACAGCTAAAGGAATTGGACAAACAAGATTCCAGAGAACAAATCACCGTAACCAAATGAATGTGATGGTTGGTCAAATCATGTGAAATCTACTCAATAGTCTTGGAAAGTCTTCAAGCTAGCAGCCATGAGGTTGATATCGGAGATGTTCTGTCACATGAATTGACAACTTTTCCAACAGCACTGTTTTGTGATCATAATGATATGACAGTAACGAAAATTGATAAAGCAACCGAGGAAGACAGTTCCAGATAGGAGTTTCTGACAGAGAAATAGGGCCAGTAGACAGTAACCATAGACGGATTGATATTGTTATTATGGGTTATGACATACCCCACAAAAGGCTCTGTGCAGAACTACATCTCCAACATTTAAGTTGGAGGAAAGCAATAATTCCCACCGATATATGTATGTAGCCGGTTGAGTTTATGATTAAATGGTGAAAGATTTGTGTAAGCGGCCCGGTGGTTCAGTCCGTAGAACACTTGGCCTGTAAGCAAAGGGTTCCGGGTTCAAGCCTCGGTCCGGCTGAATATTATTCCCACCATGTTACATATACAGCATCGAAATTTATATAAGTGTACGAGAACAAATCGGTTACTATCAGTTGCATGCATACAGCACATTACCAAAAAGTTGTATCTTACCGTCACTGTAAAAGTAGTTAATGAAGCTGATAATCACTTACATTCTAGATCCTGAGAGTTTTCAGATTGAGCACACACAAATTAACAAACTAGTGATAATAGGTAAAAATGAAACACAAGCTAAAACAAGCCGAGGTAAAATGTCAGAAAGAAAATATTTGAAATCAGCACATTAAGAGGTAGACAGTATTCTGTAGGAGGTATTCTCATGCACAAGAAATTATTCGAATCCTAAGCTGTAAGTCATATTATAAAACAAGAAGGGCGAATAAAATATTAATCAAATCTATTATTGATATTGCATTGGACAAACATATGGGCATTGTTGAGGACATTCTTCCTGCACATACCCTCTCGGAATGAAACACGGTTGCAGACAGCTTTGGAATGGGAACGTGAACTGCTGCAAAGAAATAATTGTGGTCCAACTGTGTGTTTTCACTTATCGGTTGTCATGATTTTTCAATTGAAACTTACATTTCACAAGCGATAGTATTTCCTCAAGATCATATCTGAATCACGCGTTCAGGTATAGACCACACATCTTAGCGATGAACATCAGCAAAACTTTGCTACTTTGATTTAGGCATTTATTAGAGGAAATAATCTACCTGATTTTGACCCAGCAGAGTTTGGCTGGAGGAAGAAAAAACGGATAACATCATCACAGCCAACGATTTGGACCGAAAACCTTGTCATAACAATAGAGTTTATTCTTAAACTGAGCAATGTGTAACTGTCAGAGTAGCATGCGCTGTAGAACGTAAATATTGATATGTAAAAGCATGGATGGACGAGTTGGGTTTTAGGGTACTGCAACACAGAATAGGTCATATAGAGCCAATAAATGATGAGTGGTGATGAGATGAGATGATGATGATGATTTCAGAAAGATGATTTCGACTAGTCTCATTCGTTGCGAACCAGCGTATGGGATCAAAACCACCGACCTGTCTTCCTTTTAGTTCTTGGCAGCGGGCATTATCTTGGTCAAATAAACAGAAACCTTCCTATGACAATTAAGCCCCAGAACCACGATCAGGTAGGAAGGTCTCTTTGGATAAATGTAAAAGCGCTCTTGTGAACAAATACCATGTGCTAAATTAGAACCGGTCAAGAAACAACTGTTTATTCTGACTTTTGAACATTTTAAATATTTTAAGCATTTCTATCGCAATTTTGGCGCTCTCTTGGATACACGAAAATGCTCGATGGTGAAAAGGTGTCACCCGCAATATTTCAATAATGAGTATCATTCTGTCAATAATAAGTATCATTCTGGTAAGGTCAAACAATTCAAGAATAAGAAATACTGAATGTTGTTGTTTGGACTTATTTTGCTTTAAAGCATTTCGGTCAACGCTTTGGTCGCCATCTCGAATATATGGAAATGCTCAAGCGTGACAAGATGTCCCCCACGTACAGTTCCAAACCAAGTATCATGTTTTCAATAATAAGCATCACCATCTTAAATATACGGGAATACTCAAAGATGAAAAGATGTAGCCCGTTACATTTCATCAATAAGTATCATGGTTTAATATTAAGTATAATTACGTTGATATCGAGTAAGTTAAGAATAAAAAAATGTATGATTGTTGATTTTTTGACGTTTTTTGCTACACAAAATTTCCGTCACCATTTTTGCCGCCATCTTGAATATACGGAAACGCTCAATGATAAAAAGATGTCAACCATAATATTTCAATAATAAATATGGCCATTTCAATAACGAATATCATAATGGTGACATCAAATAAATAGAAATTATGAATGCTGATTTGTTGACCATTTTGTTTTAAATATTTCGGTAGCCATTTGAGCCGCCATTTTGAATACTCAGAGATGCTCAAGGGTGACAAGACGTCATCCGTAATAGTACAATAATATCTTTCATGATGGTTGGTTCAAATTAGGTTAGAAAAACAAACTACTGGTTCTAATTAGGTTAGAAAAACAAACTATGAATGCTGAAGTTAGGAGTAGTTTTTAACCCATTTGGATAGCCATTTTAGCCGCCATTGTGAACAAACGCAAATGCTGAAGGGTGATAAGATGTCACCCGTAACATTTTTTAAACATGAATTGTCCTTTAAATAATAACTCTCATTATGGTGAGGTCAAATCAGTTAAAAAAAGAAACAATGAATGCTGCTTTTAGGACTATTTTGTTTAAAAGCATTCCGGTAGCCATTTTGGCCGCCATCTTGAATATACAGAAATGCTCAAGGGTGACAAGATGTCATCCGTAACAGTTCAATACTACGTATCATTATTTCAGTAATATCTATCGTTATGGTGTGGTCAAATAAGAAAACCAAACCATGAATGCATAAGTTTAGAGTAGTTTGTTTCAACGCATTTAGGCAGCCATTTTAGCCGCCATTTTGAATATAGTGAAATGCTCAAGAGTGACAAGATTCCACCCGTAACATTTTAAAAACAGACAAACGTCTTTTTAATTATATCTATCATTATGGTGAGGTCAAATCAGTTAAAAAAGTACAAAGTAATGCTGATTTTTGGACTATTTTGTTTAAAAAGCCTTTCGGCAGCCATTTTGACCGCCATCTTGAATATACGAAAATGCTCAAGGATGAGAAAGTGGCACCCGGTGGTTTTTCAATCAGTAACATATGCTGAAGCAGAATCAGTCGAGAAAAAAACTTAGGACGGCATTTCCAGGTCAAGTCAGCCCTCTGCCGGACTAACTAGGGCTTCCATACTTGGTATGTTTCTTTTGTGTCTTAAAGCGACTCGCAACCAGATGGTGCATTAAAAATAGTAATTTGTAAATATGTGTCAAACGCTTATATAAATGGTAAAGAATTAGTTTAGGATAAGAAATATTGGTCTCTGGTGGGATTCGAACCCGAGGCCCGGCATTGGCGGACAGAAGGCAAAATAGGGGAAACCGCTTAGACCAATGGACCACGGAACTATCCGTTCATCTCGAATCGATTTAACGTATTTCAATGTGTAGCGATCGAAAGTGCATACAACTTCGTAACTCGGCTCGTGTTTATGTCTGAGCCCGTGTAGAGAAGCAACAACAACAACTATACCGTCTACTAGTCGGTATAGAAAAACGATGGAAAATATCTAAAAATCTAAGATTCGGTGACGATTCTTGAGACTTTTTTTGGACTGATCATATTTTTTTAATGTCAGAAGCCAAATAATGCCACAAATTTGCTTTTATTTGAGTATTTTATTTTATTTTGACAAGTACACCATCCGGTTGCGAGTCCCTTTAAGACTTTTCCAACCATACCCATATTTGTTACATATTACCTTGACCGCTGACCTATTTTCGTTAAAAAAGTTTGCCTATAACAATTGAACCAAAATGCCTAGGGTTTACGCACTTGATATGACCATGCCAACATTATTGCCATTCTGACCTTGACGTTTGACCTACTTTAGCAAATTCTCTAAATGCTTATAATAGAACAGAACATAATTTCACTCGGATTTGCACAAAGTACATCATATCAATTACATAGAAATAGTCATACAATAAATACCATCACGTGACAAAATGAGAAAGTAACTGTTGCACTTTTTATGAAAACATCAGTTACTTTCATTAAAGAAATGTTTTATTCTAAGCGCATCCCGTATATACATGTTTATTTACATTAAATTACACAAATACATCTATCAGACTCCTTTGATGTCCTCTTTTTGATACAAGAATGACTACATTTTCTGCTGCGACCAACATATCCGAAATGACACTCAAATTGAAGTATAATTAGTGAGCCAATTTTACTTCTTCTCTTCTCTAACTTACCATTCACTCTATTTGTTATCAATAAATAATTATATAATTATGTGTAAAGCCATTGTATATCTTGTCTGAATGTTAACATATAAGGGGAACGGCAGAATCTAATGTTGTGAGATTGTGTCGCCCTACCCCATTTCACTGTATATTTATGAAATAAATTATGTTTAAACTTAACTATTGTGGTCTTTTTTATTGACAAGATAAGAGCGAGTAAACCAATTAAATCAAATAATTGTTTTCCTTTTCGCCTTCACGAAACCCTACTTTGTTGATTCTAATGAGTAGAATCTAGTGATATTTTAATTTTTTATGGTTTCACGGAGACACGTTGTGGTTTCACGGGATGTAGGGTTTCAATCACTCCCCTACCTGGAGCAATGGAATTTGCAAAACAGTTGGTTTTTTAGATCAGACGCCGAGTAACTAGCATTATTGTTCCTTCAGTAAAAATGGGTGGAAAAACTAAATTTAAAAATACAGACACAATTTTTAAGGAGACTTTAATATTGTCGTTACGAAAGTGTTAAAAGTAGGTGACTACGAGTACTAAATGCTCTACAAGGGTAATTAACTTAGTTTGAAGATGCAAAAACAGATAATTGGAAGCAAATGCAATTTGTATATGTAATTGACCAACGATTAGCTAATTAGAATATACATTGATCTTAAATTAAGCTTGGAGCACGGGCCTATCATAATACATTTGGCTTCTATAGTCATTCGCTGCCATTATTTTCGGGTTTATGTTGTTATAACCCAAATATGCCCAGTGGATTCTTCATTCTACTACTACTTTTTTCGCTCAGTATAGTTGGTAAATGATAATTTACAAATGAGAAAAAAAACTTACAACTACACCGCAAATAACTATCGTGCTGATAGTTCTAAAATTCATTTCATGTTTCTACTCTTTCATGATATTTGAAAAACTTTATGAAAAAAGTCCTGCAGGTTGCTGTTAAACCCTTGCCATGCCGAATTTTCATCTGCTGCAAACACATCATCTGCAGAAAAAAACACATACTCATAGTATGGAAGGCCGGTGCGCCATGCTAATTGCTAGTTGTAAAATGTCAAATGCTAAATGCTATCTGTGAAATATTAAATGCTATTTGCTATATGCGAATTGCTATTTGCCAATGCCAAATGCTTAATGCTATTTGCACCGAATGCCTAATGCTGTGGCGGACTTCTCAAATGGCGGGTTTTTTCAATCATTTGACATTCAGCAAATCGCTTTTAGCATTTAGCAAATCGCATTTAGGCCAAATAAAAAAATACCCGTGTTTCCTATTACATGTGTGCAAAAACAAAAATTAGGGACTGACGGTCGGAAAATCTTTTTTTTAACACAATCATATAATGATATAGTCTATTTAACTTTCTGATGGAGTATTTAATATAATCATATTCATATATGAAAACATATGAATATATTTTATTTTGCAGAGCCCTGGGCTATACATAAAAAACCTTAAAAATATCAATTCAAATTATTAATTGATAGGTCCCACCAGTACCAAAATTACCTTAAAATTGACACTGGTATGTACCAGTATTGGTATACCAAACCGGCAAAGTAGTGACTTATATATGGTGGGATAAATAATATTTTGAAATAAGTTGTATGCTTGTCAAATATGTCAATAAAATGCATTGTCTGTATGTTGAATATGTCAATGGTTAATTAACTAGCAGATCATAACTGCACGGTAGGTACTTTATGGCAAATTGAGATCAAATTTCTTTTAGATATTTGTTTATCTAAAAATCAAATTTTAAAACACTCAAAAGACTATCGGAGGGAAAAACTAGGGTCGGTCAGGTTACCGGAAACAGGGGTATTTTTGTTTGGCCTTAGTACAGCAATTCGCATTTGGCATTAAGGAATCTGCGAATAGCATTTTTGCAATTTGCATTTAGCGTTTTTGTATTTCGCAAATGGCATTTCACAAAACGCATTTCGCAATCAGAATTTGGCATTTTACAAATAGCATTAAGCATTAAACACACCCTTAATAGAGTTTTGTACTTAATTAGCATTTCGCGATTCGCATTTAGCATTTCGCATATAGCAAGTCGCGTTTAGGATTTAGCATGGCGCACCGGCCTTCTATACTCAAGTTTATGCTTTCAAAACTGAAGAAAAGCTAAATATGACTGGCAAACAAATTTGGATCCATATCAGACGCCGCATAATATTGCGTCTGATCTGGATCTATACTGTATGCAAACTGTTGCGCTTAGAACAATAAGTGTTAAAGCAGGATGACATTAAGAAGGAAATCTTCTAATTGGAGACTTTTACTTTACTTTCTGGGTAAGTTTTAACCCTTTCACTCTCAATGGCGCTTAAAGGCGCGGTTGCAACAGTTTAGATCCTGATCAGACGCCGAGTCACGCGGCGTCTAATCAGTATCCAAACTGTTTGACGCGGCATCTGATCAGGATCCAAACTGTTTGACACTCGTAAAGACATTTTGTCAGTCATACTGCGTTAAAATTAACTTTGAAACGAAATTGCAGACAACAAAATTGAAGCAAACGACAATGAAACAATGGAGGAGTAAAATATCGCGAACAATTTGGAAGTGAAAATGTTAAGCAATTATTTGTACATGTAATTAAAGAAACGAATATATGAAAATAATGTTGATTTTTTTAAAATAGGCGTTGAGAAAAAAAATCGTACCCTGCGCGGGTTGAACCTGCTACCCACGACATGCTAATCCGACTCGTTCCCTATTGAGTCACGGCGACCTCGTTGCAATTCTGTTCGTTAGTTAGTTATAATTGTGGAACTAATTATGTAATTACGCTAGTTTTGGTACATAAAGTTTTGTTTCATTGAAAAACAGAAAATAATAAAACATTAGCCATTTGAGACAATCGGCCAGTGCCAACAATATAGACTCAGGTCAGACTTTACGCTGACTTACGAGATATAATGCTGATGATCAGATGGCATATTATTTACAGTGGGGAAGATGTTCTTTCCAGTTTAGCTAATTTCTCCATAAATACGCCTTCATTTATTCCTACACTAAAAAAAACCCATTTCCACTTCATACAGTCATGACTATGAACCATAGACAGTATTTTCTATACCCTAGAAGAAGGTAGCTTAAAGCAGACTGACAGTAAAGCAGAATGCGCCTCAAGGTGTGTTCTGCTTAACGTTCAGCATGCTTTAAGTGGCCACATATCTTCAAAATTAGATATATGATATGACGAAATTAAATGCAATGTTATCAATTATGGACATTATTGCCATTGTAGCAAGGGGTGGCCGATAAAGAGAGTATATCAACCCTGGTGGAGTTCGGTATCTTTTATTGATATATAGACGAAAGGTCTGTACAATCTATAAATACAGTACATTGCTAAAACATTCTAAACAATACAAATCTCAAATCGCGCTAAATACTAAAGCCGTTCTATTCCCGGAATACATGTATATAAACTTAATGACATTTCAATTAGGTAACTTACCAGCTGGTCGGATGAAATAAGACTCTAACAATGTCTACTAAACGTCCTGACAGAATTCGACGACCATATGTCGAACTTCTTACTTGCACCATTTTAGAAAATGATAGAAAAAAGGGAAAGAAAAGCATAGCCAAATTCCTTGTGAAAATGGCTGATACCTGAGGCGCTTTCAAACGACACCAACTGAAAGGTATGCGTTAATTGTCCCACAAAAGAGACATACTTTCTATACAAAACCGCACTGATCGTGTAAGGTAGTATTAGAGGGCGTCTACGTAGACCAGTGAAATCCTTTTATAACCTATATAACCCAGGGTGGAGGGAATTTTCGAATCCAAGATGGCGGCCCTTCCTGTGCTCTGCGGCGTAGTGAGCGACCCTTCCGGTACCCCGCGACCTTTTCGGTGCCCGAGAGGACGGGCTTTGAGTGAGATTGCAACCCTTCTCCCACCCTATAGATGCGGTATTCTTAGGATCCATAGGCTAAAGTGACCATAAAAGGACCCGGTTGACCCCTTCTATAGTCTATATAAATGACGTCACACAGCCCGGCGCAGTCAATTTTTGAAGTGGAGTATATAATGGCTAAATTGGCTGCCATATTGGATTTTGCTATTGTGGAGCTTGACCTTTCTGAATCAAAGACACCTAAGATTGCACAAAGGGCCTCAGAAATAAGTTCCACACCAAAATATTATCAATTTAGAGGTATTACATTTGATTATTCTCCAAAAAAGAAAACAAATAGCTTTTTCAGCATGGTTGCGGCGGTCATATTAGATTTTGCTTCTTTTGGAACTTGATCTTTCCAAAGCAAAGACACCCTAGATTGCACAAAGGTTATCAGAAATGAGTTCTACTCTAAAACATAATCAATTTGGAAGTATAACATTTGATTTTTGTCCAAAAAGCAACAAAATCAGCTTTTCCAACATGGTTTGCGGCGGCCATATTGGATTTGGCTATTAAGAAACTTGATCTTTCTGAATCAAATACATCCCAGATTGCACTGAAGGCCTTAGAAATGAGTTCAACAACCAAATATTATCAATTGATAGGTATAACATTCTTTAATTTTCCAAAAAAAGGAAAAAGTTAGCTTTTCTAACATGGCTTAGGGCGGCCATATTGGATTTTGCTATCGTGGAACTTGATCTATCCAAATCAAAGACATCCCAGATTGCACAAAGGGCATCCGAAATGAGTTCAACACCCATCATCAATTAAGAGGTATAACATTTGTTTATTCTCCAAAAAAAAGGAAAAAGGTAGCTTTTTTTTTAACATGGATTACGGCGGCCATATTTGATTTGGCTATTGTGAAACTTGACCTTTCCGAATCAAAGACATCCCAGATTGCACAAAGGGCATCAGAAATGAGTTCAACACCCAAAAATCATCAATTGAGAGGTATTACATTGGTTAATTCTCCGAAAAAAATAAAAAAATTAGCTTTTTTTCTTGGCTTGCGGCGGCCATATTGGATTTTGCTATCGTGGAACTTGATCTTTCCAACTCAAAGACATCCCAGATTACACAAAGGGCATCAGAAGTGAGTTATACTCTAAAAATCATCAATTTAGAAGTATTATATTTGATTTTTCTTAAAAATAACAACGGAAATAGTTTTTCCAACATTGTTTGCGGCGGCCATATTGGATTTGGTTAATGTGAAACTTGACCTTTCCAAATCAAAGATACCCAAGATTGCACAAAGGGCACCAGGTATGAGTTCCACACCAAAAAACAATCAGTTTAGAGGTATTACACTTGTTTATTCTCCAAAAAACAAAAAAAATAGTTTTCCAAAATGGCTGACGGCGGCCATATTGGATTTGGATATTGTGGGGCTCGTGACTGTGTGGCAGACAAGCACCTCGGTGGCTTGTGATGTCTAGGGTCTCGTTAACTCACATCAAGTGAGAAACTCTCTCAACACCATTTTGCAAACGGGTCTGCACTAACTAGTGAATACTATATGCATTCGAAGATTTCGGGCTACGGCCGGGTGATGGTTGAAAAAACTTTAAATTTAAATAACAGTAAAATCTCTCTATTACGACCACTAAATTTTGTTTATTTTTTGGGTGTTTACGATAGATGACCGCTTAACTCTTTGAACCCTAGTCCCGCATATAGGCGTGCTTTTCAAACAGTGTACATGTGAATAGTACACATGTCCTATACAAACAGTGAAGACCCAGATCAGAGGGCTCCGAAAGGAGCCCTCTGATCAGGGTCTTCACTGTTTGTCACAATGCCAAACATTGACAAAAACAACCCTTTAAAGTCAGAAATGGACTAGACTTAGATGGAAACTGGAATTGTCCATTTAAAGTTTCAGGGAGGAAAGAGTTAAAGCAAGGTGACAGTGAAACAGAAATCTCCTTTAAGAGCTTTCTGTATCACTGTCACCTTGCTTTAAAGCTGCCACCTCTTAACTATACAACCAATAAGCCTTCGTTTTAGAAGTCGTAATAACGAGAAATTTCTGTATTTAAAATATTGAACGCAGAGAACTCTCGCTTATGGGGCGAGTGCTTTACCTACTGAACCATCCCGAACGCTACACAAAAGAAAAATAGCAATTTGCTAGGAAATTGTAAATGGCATGTCAATTATTTTTAGCTCACCTGGCACGTAGTGCCAAGGTGAGCTATTTTGATCGTCCTATGTCCGTCGTCGTTCGTTCGTCCGCCCGTTCGTCGTCAACAATTGTCTTAAACGACATCTTCTCCGAAACTACTGGATAGATTTTTACCAAACTTGACCTGAATGATCCTTATATGGTCCTCTTTCAAAGTTGTTCAAACATTTCCAGTCCGTTGCAAATCTAGGTCACAGGAGCTAAAAATAGATTTTTTCAATCGTCTTCATGTCGTCTATCAAGATTGTTCAACTGATGTCCCCTGGGTCAAAAATGAACCTGCCACGGGGTAATTATTTTACATAGAGTTATAGACCGAAATCTTCAAACAACTTTTTCTCTTAAACCAATATGGCCAGAGCTTTGATATTTGGCATGATGACTCTTCAAATAACCCTTAACCAATATTGTAAATATGGTATCGGTCAGTTGCATATCTAGGTCATAGGAGCTTAAAAATAGATTTTTTCAAGGAAATCTTAAAAAATCTTTTTGTCTGAAACCACAGTACCTTGAGCTTAGATATTTGACACAAAGCATCATCTACATGTCCTCTATCAAGATTGTTCAAATTATGTCCCTGGGGTAAAAGATGACCCCGTCCCGGGGTCATTATTTTACAAATAGTTATATAGTGAACTCTTCAAACATCTTTATCTCTGAAACTAAAATGGTCAGAGCTTTGAAATTTGGCATGATTACACTTCTAGAAGCCTTTAACCAATATTGTAAATATGGTTCCGGTCAGTTGCATATCTAGGTCACAGGAGCTAAAAATAGATTTCAATGAAATCTTAAAAATCTTCTTGTCTGAAACCACAGTACCCTGAGCTTACATATTTGGGCACAAAGCATCATCTTTAGGTCCTCTATCAAGATTGTTCAAATTATGCCCCATTGAGTTAAAACTGCCAAGACCCTAGGGGTCGCAGTTTTACATAGAGTTATGTAGTGAAATACTCTTCTCTGAAACTACTATGGCAAGAGCTTTGTTATTTAGCATAGTGACACTTTCAGATGTTCTTTACCAATATTGCTGAAATGGTTCGGGTCTGTTGCATATCTGGGACATATGAGCTAAAAAAAGATTTTTTAATGAAAAATCTTCCTGTCTGAAACCACCCATGTACAAAATAGTTGACAGCACACTTATTTTTAGCTCACCTGAGCCAAAGGCTCAAGGTGAGCTATTGTGATCGCTCACCGTCCGTAGTACGTCTGTCCGTCTGTCCGTTCACATTTACTTCAAACGACATCTCCTCTGAACCCGCAGATTGTAGGGAGAGTTCAAACTGCTCATGATGTTCCTTGGATGCTTCTCTACAGAAGTTGTTCAAATGAAAGAGAAAAAGCAAAAACTCAGCTTGAAAAAGCAAAAAAGCAAAAAACTTTAAAAAATCTTCTTCCCCAAAACTACTAGGCCCTTAGCTTTGATATTTGTACAGTAGAATCTCCTGGTGGATCCCTCTATAGTTTGTTACAATGAAATCCCTAGGGTCACACTTGACGCCACCCTGCGCAGTTGAAGTGCTGCTCTAGGCAGGTTTCACAGTATTTTTGATGAAGCAGAACGGTATTTTACCTGAGTTACCCTTAATATACTAAGGGCAAATAGCCAATATTTGCAAACATTTTGGATCCAGATCAGATGCAACATAATTATAATGCTACATCTAATCTGGATCCAACCTATTTGCCACTCATTTACCAACTTAACATTTTCTAAATTGTTTTTTGTACACTTTTCACATACAGTAGGTTTTAAGCAGACATCATTTCAGTCTTGTAAGGGTAAGCCCCACAGCTCTACCCACTGAGGTCAAATATTATGCAACAGTTTGGGAGTATCACAGAACTGGTCATGATCAGCTGAACATGTTGTCTGCTAAAGTTTAGATATGGTTCAGTCTGCTTCATACTTAGAGAGACAGGATCTGGAAGTGATCCACTGACAGTTATGTTATTATGTCTTATGCCATATTTATACATATGTTTAATATTGGTTTTGTCAGAGTTATCAGTATGTCTTGTTCTTTTTTCTTGTCCAGGATTCAACCCTTTCCCCCCATATACTGATGTTTGTTAACCCATTACCCCATAAATGTGCATTTTAGGCCTTTGATTTATTCCTCTACTTAAGAAAATAATTCCACTTTAAACAGTCATGAAAATGTAAGATGCGAAAGTAAAGCAAAGTGTGCATTAAGACACATTCTGCTTTACTTTCAACCTGCTTTAGGTGGCCACCTATTTTCAAAACTAGAAACATGCTATAGGGTAATGGGTAAAATGAAATTGCCTATTTGGAAAGAGCCTGATGAGAGGAAGTGCCATTTGCAAAGGCCATAACTCTGACATCATTGTTTTTTGAGTTATTTCCCTTTGTGATATTTTCTTGTCAAGAAGACAACTTCAGTTCTACTGATGCTATTGTAATGAATTTTTATGTATGGAAAGAAACTGATGAGAGAAAATGCCATGCACAAGGGCAGCAATATTTAGTTTTTCCCCTTTGTCATATTTTATTGTCAGGAAAATAATTCCAGTTCTGCTGACGCTAGTGAAATAATTATCATTTATTGGAAATGGAAATAGCTTGATAAGAGGATGTGTCATGGATAAGGGTCATAAGCTTGGCAACAAAATTCACTTTTGTCATGTTTTCTTGTCTGGAAGATAACTCCATTTATAGTTATATTAAAATGTTGTCTTGCCCAGTCAACGTAGGTACAAACTTCAATGTCCTCAGGTGAGCGAATTTAGGGCCATGGCCCTCTTGTTCAAGTTCATCAGCAAGATTTTTGAAATTATGTCTCTGGGGTAAAAAGTGATCCGACCCCAGGGATCATGTGACCCTTGTGTTGGTTTTTTCAGGTGAGCGATATTTAGGCCCACATGGGCCTCTTGTTTCCATGTAGTTCTAAGCATTAAGCAGACTGAAAGTAGAACAAAATGATCCTTCCATGGATTTACAGAGGTCTGTTTTAATTTGTTTTCAATATATCTATTGCCAAATCTGTTATGCGCTAATATACGTGTTTAAATATGAACATGGGTAAAACGAGTGATTTGGATGATGTGATAGGACATGAAGTAATAAGTGTACAAACTTTAATCTTTAACTGATTGCACGCTCGTGTTACCTTTTATTGTACGATATAACTACACATTATGTCCGCCTTCTGAGGAAAGAAACAGGACGTCATTTTGAGATAAATATTCAAAAAATAATTTAAAGCACCAATATGGGATTCGAACTCGATACTTCTGTATGGAAGTCCTACAGCATAACAATTACACCACAGTATTATACACCAATTCATTTGTCGAAGTTGTATTCATCGCTATGTTTCTTTGTTTACCAAGAGCGAAAAGAAGGAGCTAAAAGCCACAGAAAAATAAAAATACCAAGAAGAAATAAAAAATAGACAAGATGCAACATAAAGCGACAAAAAGAACAGAAAATATCGTTCCCAACGATGGATGCTCCCCACAAAGAAAAAGCCCAATGTATAGCATGTTTGGTAGGTGAACACAGTATCAAGTTTCATCAACTTATGATGTAACGTTCAGGAGATATGCTTCAGACAAAAATGAATTCATAATGAAAAAGGGAGGCAATTTAATATTTGGAGATGACAGAGTTGTAATTATTGTGTACTATACGTTTTTTCATCCTCTAACACAGTATCAAGTTTCATCAAGTTACAGTGCGGCAGAATTTTTTTTTTGTAGAAAAAGGGAGATAATTCAATATTGAGAGATGGCAGAGTTATGGTTCTTGAGTACAGCACTCCCTCTTTAATCCCATATCACTATATCAAGTTTCATCAGCTTACAATATAATGCTGAGGAGATAAGCTCTAGACAAAATTTGATTTTTTTAAATAGAAAAGGGGAGATAACTAAATATTGAGGGATGACAGAGTCATGTTTTTGTGTACTGCACCTCCTTATGTCATCACCTATTACTGTATCAAGTTATATTAACTTATATTGTAGCAGTCAAGAGATATACTTCGGACAAAATTGTTTTGTATTTTTAGAAAAAGGGAGATAATTCAATATTGGGAGATGACTTCTTGTGTACTGCACTTCCTTCAGTCATCCTCTATCACTGTTACAAGTTTCATCAACTTTCGGGTGTTCACACATAATGACGGTTTAATTTTAGAGTTTCCCACTTGAACATGAAAATCTCCGGGAACGTTAACCTTTTTTGAGTGAAACAGTATGACCTCAGTTTTGTCAGTGTTCAGCTTCAACATATTCTGGTGCATCCATGAGACTATGTCTTTTAGACATCCTTCGACTTTTGAAAGGGCTTCTTGTTGACTAGATGTGTCTTTAGGCTTAAATGACAAGTATAACTGTGAATCATCTGCATAGAAATCAGTGTGGTAATACCACGTGACTTTGACGTCATAAAACCTACCATGTCAAGACGTATTTTGCCTCGACTGAACTTTTGAAAGAGCTGTAAGTATTTTATTTGCCATGCAAATGTGACGAGACCCGGCCAATTCGAACGAAGAAGTAGTAGGCTTTGTTCGTGTCCACCTTTATCGCGGATTAAAACGGTGATTTTGCTAGATCGATGGAAAACTGGCTTGAGAGCACGCAGAACGAAGGGCTACTGTGTTCAGCGAAACCAGTTTCTCGGTAAAATTCTAGGTTTGCGTATCTTTAAAGGTACATTACCAGCAAATTGAGCTGTTAAATGGAGAAATAATCGAATTGTATTCAACTGGTTCAGGAAAAACGCAATAGAAATCGTGAAAATCAGAGTTATACGGGAAAGCTACTTTGGGGAAGAAAGAATCGAGCAAGGCTACCTTGGGAAGCGGATTCGATGGTCAAATTAACAGACTACTATGCCTATTAAAATATTGCCTTTGTCTCCTTAACTTTTATTCAAATACTTAAGTACCAACCAAAAGATCTTTAGTATACATTTAGCTGGATACAAAATTATATGTATTATACGCAAGGCCAATATGTAAACAACCTGGATTGAGTAAGGCAACGTAAAATGTGGGGCCTGATCCTCGATCTAAACTGTTCTAAACTCGCATAGCCCGACCGGCTACATGGCGCATATTTATGTTACCCAATGTGATATATTGGACGATATACAACGATAGAACATCGATTATTTCGGTTTCTTCATGAAAGAGTTGTTATATCACCGATATTGATACTTTGATGGATGGACATAATTCAAGAAATGCCTCAAAACGTCATTTACCATTATATTTTATAACGTCATATCACAAATGTGATACGAGATCGCAAAATATACCGAGGTCAGATTGCTCTGTTTTCATGGTGACGATTTGATTTCTTTGTCTTGGATGGGTACTAGTGCAGACTCAACTGAGAATTTTATGTCATTAATGAATTAAAAAATATCAACAAGGCACATGTTTGTTTTACTGCGTCACAGTGTGATCTATATAAGATATAAATATGAGTAATACTGTTTGTACAGAGTAACACCCCTTGCTCTATCGTCGCCCTCCGAACAGCCTATATCCTAATTTCCAAAACTTCTTAGTGCTTTCAGAGTATCTCATTTCTGTTGCATTCTCACACCAAACAATTTTACCACTTCTAACCATAAAGTGGAAATTTGTCATTTGAAAGAATTGAAGCATGTCCGATGCGTGACCCTCTTTTGATAGATTATCCATGACCGATGGAACCAAATCAATCATTTGAGCAATGTCCTGTTGCATTTCGTCACCTTCAGAGATTGGAAAACCATCAAGCAGGTCATTGAACACATCATTGTAGCGGTCACTGGCATCATTGTTGAGCGTTTGGATGCTTTCTTTGTTCTGGTCTTGTTCAGATAAAAAAAAATATACGAAATTTCTTTGGTGATGGCGATTTTGAAGGCGTTTTTAAATTTATTTTGTTCATGGTAGTTTTCATTCTCTTAAGGGGGCTCTTGAACCAAGGCGTTTGTGACTTGTCTGGTGTTTTCCGGTCGTTTCATGTGTGGCATTATCACAGATATTTAAGTAGTTTACTATGCGTTTGTTGAATCCTATACATGACGTCTGAAAAGCGGACCGTTTCCGTCTCTCCGCTTTTTCTCTTTATTCAGCGTCTTTCGGCCGCAGGTTAGAGCTCTCATTATTCTGAAAATAAAACAAACATGCATTAGTTTTGATATTGTTTTTATATCGGACATCATGGGAAAGGGTGTCATATTGCGGAACACACAGTGTCATCCCATGTCAGCTATCTTCACACGTTTATGATGGTATTTATGTAAAACAGTGCACATGGAGCTTTAGATGCTCATGGGCGACAAAAATCTAAAACGCAGCGCATTACGCGTGTCGTCTAATCACGGATTACGATAGTTGTCCCTCAATAAGCCACCATTTCACATATGACGTTTTATATGTAGAAATTAAGATATAGTTACTGTGCATGAGCAAAGGGAAAATTGACAATATTATCAATTATATCTAGTTTAAACATATTTTATTTCCATATACATAAGGAAATGGGGTCGGGTCACAAGTTCTCACAACATTAGATTCGACCCTTCCCCTCAATTATATCTTGACACGTTCTTTCGGCACCATAAAAACAGAGCAATCTGACCATGGTATAGTTTACAGTAAACCACGGTTGTGATATTACGTTATAAAATATAATGGTAAATGACGTCTTGAGGCATTTCTTGAGTTATGCCCATCAATTTGTCAAGATTGGTGACATATCAACTTTTTCATGGTAAAACCGAAATAATCGATGTTCTACCGCAGTTTATCGTCCAATATATCACATTCGGTAATTCAAATATGCGCTATGTAACCAGTCGGGCTATGCGAGTTTAAAACAGTTTGGATCTAGGATCAGGCCCCGCATTTCGCATTGCCTGACTCTCAATTCAGATTATTTACATAGCCCTTGCGTTCAATATATACAATTGTGTATCCAGCTAACTGTGTTTGTCCAAGATCTTTTGGTAGGTACTAATGTATTTTAATAATAATTAAGGAGTCAAAACAATCTTTTAATAGGCATAGTAGTACATGTATGTTAATTTGACCATCGAATCCGCTTCCCAAGGTAGCCTTGCTCGATTTTTTCCCCAAAGTAGCTTTCCCGTATATCTCTGATTTTCACGATTTCTATTGCGTTTCCCAGAACCAGTTGCATACAATTCGATTATTTCTCTATTTAACAGCTAATTTTGCTGGTAATGTACCTTTAAAGATACGCAAACCTAGAATTTTACCGAGAAACTGGTTTCGCTGAACACAGTAGCCCTTCGTTTTGCGTGCTCTCCAGCCAGTTTTCCATCGATCTAGCAAAAACACCGTATTTAATCCGCGATAAAGGTGGACACGATCAAAGCTTTCTCGTTCGAATTGGCCGGGTCTCGTCACATTTGCATGGCAAATAAAATACTTACAGCTCTTTCAAAAGTTCAGTCGAGACAAAATACGTCTTGACATGGTAGCTTTTATGACGTCAAAGTCACGTGGTATTACCACACTGGAAATGATGATCAAGATCATGATTTCTGCAAATTGAGCCGACAGGTTTTGTGTACAAGATGTAGTTTTTGGGTCCCAAGACTGAACCCTGTGGCACACTATATTTCATTTGAACTGGGGCAGATAATTCTCCATCTACTGCGACTGTTTGGTAACGGTCATTCAGATATGAGGTCATCCACTTTAGTGGGTTTCCAATGATTTTGAAGTCTTTTTCAAGGCGATTGAGTAATGTTTCATGATCAATTGTGTCGAATGCGGCTGATAGGTCAAGCATCACCAGAATTGTGATTTCATTCTTATCAAGATATTGCAAGATGTCATTTTGAACTTTAACAAGAGCAGTTTCTGTAGAGTGATGCTTACAATAAGCTGACTGATGCTGTTCATGCAGATTGTTTGTGGCCAAATGGGACTCAATGCGTCTGTCTACAACTTTTTCTAATACTTTGGAGAGAAATGGCAAATTTGATACAGGCCTGTTGTTCTTAAGATCATTTGGATCGAGATCAGGTTTCTTCAAAAGAGGTCTTACATGCGACCTTTTGAATTCTTTTGGAACATACGCAGATTCCAGCGAAGAGTTCACAATTTTTGCTAACGACGGTAGGAGCTCGCTAAGACATAACTTTAAGAGCCATGTAGGTATTGGGTCGAGTTCACAGGACTTACATGTAAATGGGGATGCCTTGACAATCTCCCCGATTTCTGCTGCTGTAGCAGTGTCAAAACTTTCTAAAGAGCTCACTGAATGCAACGTTTCTGTGGTGACTGAGGTGCATGCCATTGATTCAGAGGCAATGCCTGTTCGTATTTTGTTCACATTTTCAATGAAAAAGTCGCTGAAATCATGCGCAAGTTGTTTTGAGGACACATTTTTCGGCAGTGCAATTTCACTGTTTGCACCCAGGAGATGCTTAGTGACTTTAAAAAGACGTCTTCGAGTTCTACTTTTTCTGTGTAAAAATTAACCTTTGACTTTGCTAACAATTTGTTTACTTTAGCACACTGGTCTCGATACAGTTGATGATCAATTGCGAGTTTGGATAATTTCCACTTTCGTTCCAGCTTACTTAGCATCGTGAAGTTCCTGGGTGTACCATGGACATGATGGCCTGAGAGTTATGGTCTTAGTGCACACTGGTGCATGCTTATTGGTCAAAGCTTTAAGTTCATGTGTGTATACACTGACAATTTCGTCAATATCTGTCATTTTCAGAATTTCTTTCATTGAGTCTGAGTTAAGGATATCTCTTTTAAATAAATCGACATTAATGTCCCTAAGTCTTCGAAATGAAACAGTTTTTCTGATGGGCGGAGGTTTTTCTGCCTTTGCTCTGAAAGACACAGAGAAATGGTCTCTTGAGATTTTGCCACTACTGTCAGATAGTCCAGGGTCTGTGACTTCGATATTTGACACACAGTCTTCGTTATCTCTTGTGATAACAACGTCAAGAGTGTGTCCCCCGACATGAGTGGCTTCTTTGACATGCTGTTGAAAACCAAATGAATCCATTGTACTGACGAAATTGACAGTGTTCCTATCGTTTGAGATATCAAGAGGAAGGTTTAAATCCCCTACAATGATGATTTGTTTATCAATGGTTGAAAATTTCAATAAGAAAAGTAGCCATTCCTTGTCAAGAAAGTCTGTGATTTTAGACCGTTTGCAGTGGATGGAGGTGGTCTGTAGATGACTGCTACACGCACTGTGAAATCTTTGATGCTTAAAGTACAGTCAATGTGCTCAAAAGTTGAAACATCATTATCTTTGGTAGAGGAAAGGATTTTGATATCAATTGATGCCTTATATATGAGCCCCACCCCACCACCACGGCCTCCACTACAGCGAGGGACATGTTTGATCTTATAGCTGTCAGGAACCAGTTTACCTAAGCACGGTTTATCTGCAGCACTACCAAGCCACATCTCAGTGACGGCCATTACATCAATATCATTTGAGATTATATAGTCATGTATAGCCAAAGCTTTATTTTTTATTACTGATCCTGGGTTTAACTGCAGACGTTAATTTGCTTCTGAGGTTTGGTGGACATGGGCTGTTCATACTTTACACGAATGAGATTTTGTGTTTTGGATTTAGGAGGTTCAACCAAGATTTCAAGTTTTCTATTTGTTTGAAAAGTACTGGAAACAACTTCTATTGACTGTTGTAATTCTCTTACAATTTCATGATGAATGCCATCATTTGTATCCCAAATGCTTTTCAGTTTGGATTTTCCCCCTTTTGTACCCCTATACTTTGCTAAACCAAACTGCCCGAAGTCACAAAGACCTAACTCTCTCAATCTAGATAATAAAAGAGGATCTGGTTTACAATCAGGTGATAATTGCCTGAGCTCAGAAAGATACAAACTGGTATATGTGATAATCCGTTTTGGTAACACTTGTTCACAGTCAGTTCTGCCTTGGGCCAAACACATGTTGAATTAAATATCCAATAAGTCCAGTAGTACTAGATATTCCACAAATATGATTTATTAAATCCACAATATCTTTTAACTCTCACTATAAAATCTCTTTTTAATCACACCATTCTTTTAAAAATATATTAATTTACAACACTGTAAAGTATCAGAAGTATATATAAAGGAATTCTAATTTGAACAATGAACAAAGTCAGAGCTAAGAAAAATGCAGCCAGTCACACCCGGCGCATAAACAAGCAAACTTTTAGCAACCATCTGTCTTCAATACTTAAACCTATATTGTATGTACACTGTAATTTACATGATTGTGTACTTTATTATGGAATAAGATACGTTTAAACTAAACTGATACTTAAATCAAGCTGTGTGTGAAGGGGTTATGGCAAAGGCATGAAATACATTACTACAACAAACCGGGTTTATATTGAATCTAAATCTCGACATGTATCTAATACACACCGTGTTGCACTTAGAAACGACATCAAGTGGTAATTAGTTTAAAAACAATAGCTGAGGTCATGGAACTATTTCTACCGACTGTACAAAAGATGTAGAAGATGGAAAATTAAGCTTTTAGGTCACAGATAGAAACTGACGCTTTTACATGTACAGTACTGTTTAAGCTAAAGTATACACAAAGTGCACTGCCAGTGCACTGGGTTTAAATTGACAGTGCACTGAGAGTAAACTAATTTTGCACTGACAATGCACTGACAGTGCACTGATAGTGCACTGGGATTTCAATATCAAAATGATAGTGCACTATCAGTTTAAACCAGGTAACTAGCAGTGCACGGGGGGAATGACTAGCTTTGAATTTAGAGCTGCGGTTTTTATTATACATGAATACCAGTTTACGCATACATGTATAATATATGTTTTTAGACCTTTTTCAATATTTAAACATTGGACAAGACTACACAGGTGTAATTTTTATGTCATGAATATTCTGCAAAAACATTATATAATTTAACAACCAAAATAATTTATTATTGCCTAAAATCAATTCTCCTAAAATAGGAACTCTGTCACTTTTAATCAAGCAATACAAGCAGACGGTCACTAAAAGCAGACTGAAAGTAAAGCAGAATGTGCCTTCAGGCGCATTCTGATTAAATTCAACCTGCTTTAAGTCATTCAAAACTTCAAAACTAGTAACAGGCTAATAGGGGAATGGGTTAAATGTGCCAGAAACTAAAGAGAGTACATGTCCATATAACATGCTGTAATGTTGTCGTACCAGTGTTAATTCTATAAGCTGTAGCTGCAGCATTTTAACCCATTACCCAATAAACGTGACTTTTTACGCCTATAATTTATTCCTCCTCTGAAAAAAAAGCCCTTTTATATGACAAAATATTGTATGTCCTAGCAGATAGCAGCTTAAAGCAGGCTTAAAGTTAAGCAGAATGCCTCTTAAGGTGCATTCTGCGTTACTTTCAACTTGCTTTAAGTTATCATCTTTCTTTCAAACTTCAAACAAGCTATGGGGTAATGGGTTAAGGAAACTTGTTGCAGTTAACACTTACCCTGCTGATCACGACTTGATTGTTAAGTGAAAAAAAGTGGATTTAGATCAGACGCTGCATTATATTGCGTCTGATCTGGATCCAAACTGTTTTACATTCGACTCAGAGACTTTCTGAACTACAAAAAATGTACAAATCTTATTAAATATTATTTTGCATACAACAATGTCAAAGCAAACAATATTACTGCAGTAGAAGGGTTAAGCATACATCAATTTCATCTGCAGAATAAAATTATTGCAAACCTGATCAGAATGATCCTTCAGGAAACCTCTGATCCGGTCTACACTGTTTGCATAGGACTAGTATGCTTTATAAGGGTACACTTTTTAAGACAAATATATACTTTTAAGATATTTTTATCCTTTAATTTCGAAATCTTAGGATTCCCCATGATTAACTTATAGCATGCCCTTTTCAGATGGCAGCTTAACCCATTACCCCATAGCTTGTTTCTAGTGATATGTGACCACTAAAAGCAGGTTGAAAGTAAAGCAGAATGCGCCCTAAGGTGCATTCTGCTTTACTTTCAGCCTGCTTTGAGCTATTATCTGCTAGAATATAGTGGTTCTCTCCTCCTGATAAATTTCACTATACATTTAACCTGTACTTAAAGGCACACTGTGAATTGCGATATGCAACAATAATTTATGCATATTTTTCAGTTTCTTAATTTTAAGTCTCAAGTTCTGATAAAGTAATTAGCCTTTGATTTAGAGATCGCAGAAAAGAGAGTTTACTGCTCCTTTCAAACTTTTAACAATCAAGGAATAATTCATTGAAGAAGCACTGATCTCCATTAACCCGTACCCCATAGCCTGTTTCTAGTTTTGAATACAGTTGACCATTAAAAGCAGGTTGCAAGTAAAGCAGAATGGACCTTAAAGCCGCATTGTGTTTTTGAGAAACCTGCATAAAACGGTTGTTTGGGGTCCCATTTGAACTACGTGGGACGTGATTCTTTCACAAAAACCGGTTTTATCTAAGAAATTCGCTTTTTAAATTTTATTTATAATATTTTGGTGCTGCTCAAATTAAAGAGCCTCCCTTGTGAATGGAAAGAAGGACAACTCTGTAAATACAGGGCTCCAGATAACGGAAGTATTTCGAAAACTAAAATCTTTCTTTCTGCTTTTAAACCCAATGGTGTCATACTCATTAAAATTGTCTCGAAGAGACGGTTTAATCAGTAGTAACACCATAGCATTCGGTGCTGAAATGAGTGAGAAAATGTTAGATTAGTTCAGATTACTCTCGCTTACATCTATAGCTGGAACACTGGACATGACCCTGTTAACCCTTATTCTGCTGCACAGACGTCTGCTTTGACATTGTCGTCTGCAAAATGTGTTCAGTTTAGATTTATGCATTGTTTTAATTAAACAAACATTAAGACGAGTGTCAAACAGTTTGGATCCAGATGAGACGCCGCGTTACGCGGCGTCTTTTTAGATTCAAACAGTTTGCAAACTCCTAAAAGTTACGACCAGTAGGCACAGGGTTAAACACTATGAGATCCAATAACAACATGTACATAATTATTCACTAGGGGTAAACGATAAAACAAACTACGGAGAATCTATACCTTGAGCTTGCTGAAAATGACTGTTTCAGCCTTGTCCGCTCTCTAACTCAAACACTTCTTTTTGGATCTTCACCAAACTTGCTACAAATGTTTATTAGTATAGAATCTAGGACAGGTTCAATAACTAGCAAAATCGCATAAGGCATGTCTGAGTTATTGCCCTTGAATAATTAAAAAATGAACTTTTTAGTCATTCAAGGGCAATAACTCCAACATGCCTTGTGCGATTTTGGTAGTTAAGATGACTGACCTAGATTTTATATTAATAAACATTTTCAACAAGTTTGGTGAATATCTGATATAAACTGTATGTGTTAAAAGCAAAAAATGCTGAAACATTCATTTTTAGCTCACCTGAGATAGCTCAGGGTGAGCTTTTGCAATCCTTGAATGTCCGTCGTCCGTCGTGCGTCGTCCGTCGTGCGTCGTCCGGCGTCAACAATTTTAGTGTTTACACTCTAGAGGCCACAATATTTATCCAATCTTTATCAAACTTGCTCAGATGGTATATTGCCATAAGAGTTCGAATAAGTTCGATTATGGTTGAAATCAGACAAATAGGTCATGAGTTATCTACCTTTGAACTGCTGAAAATGCCATATTTAACAGTGTTTACACTCTAGAGGCCACAGTATTTATCCAATCTTTCTAAAACTTGCCGAGATTGTATATGACCATAAGAGTTCGAGAGAGTTCGAGAGAGTTCGATTTTGGTTGAAATCGGACAAATAGGTCATGAGTTATCTACCTTTGAATTGCTGAAAATGCCATATTTAACGGTGTTTACACTCTAGAGCCCACAGTATTTATCCAATCTTTCTAAAACTTGCCCAGATTGTATATGACCATTAGAATACGGATAAGTTCGATTATGGTTGAATCGGACAAATAGATCGAGAGTTATTAACCTTTGAATTGCTGAAAATGCCATATTTAACAGTGTTTACACTCTCGAGGCCACACTTTTTATCCAATCTATCTCAAACCTGCTCAGATTGTAAATGATTATAAGAGTTCAAATGAGTTCGATTATGGTTGAAATCAGACTTATAGGTCGAGAGTTATCTACCTTTGAATTTCTTAAAATGCCATATTTAACGATGTGTACACTCTAGAGGTCACAAATTTTATCCAATCTTTCTAAAACTTACACAAATTGTATATTACCATAAGACTTCGAATGAGTTCAATTATGGTTGTAATCAGATCAATAGGTCAAAAGTAATCTACCTTTGAATTGCTGAAAATGATATATTAAACAATGTTTACGCTCTAGAGGCCACAATATTTATCCAAGCTCTCTCACACTTGCCCAGATTGTATATGACCATAAGAGTTCGAAAAAGGGTGATTATGGTTGGAATCAAACAAATAGATCAAGAGATATCTACCTTTGAATTGCTGAAAATGCCATATTTTACAGCGTTTACATTCTTGCAACTACAGTTTTCAATGGATTTTGATTATATTTGTACACAAAGGATGTAGCTATATGTTCTGGAAGGAGTGCAACTATTGTTGAAATGTAATCATTGTGGCAATAGTTACCTGCCCTTGATATACTTTGAAATGCTAGAAAAAGTCTTCATTTCAGTATTGTTTAGGCTCTAGTTATCTGCCTTTGATGTACTCTACTATACTACAGTAGGTCGACAAACTTGAATGGATTTAGAATAAAAACGGGTGAAATTCAAAGGTGAAGCTATCAGGCTTCATTACAAATGGTGAGCGATATCAGGGCATTCAGGCCCTCTTGGTAATACTTAAAGGGCCAAAACTCAGACATGCCACATGCGATTTTTGTAATTATCAAACTAGACCTAAATCTTATATAATTAAATATTTTCAGCAAGTTTAGTGAATATCCGATAAAAACTGTGTGTGTTAGGGTGCAAAAATGACTGAAACAGTCATTTTTTATTAATAAAAAGGCAATAACTCAAATATACCTTATGTGATTTTAGTAGTAATCAAACTAAACCTTGATTTTATATCAATGAACATTTTCAGCAAGTTTGGTGAAGATCCAATAAAACGTATTTGTGTTAGAGAGCAAAACTTGCTGAAAACAGTCATTTTCAATACATAAAGGGCAAAAACTCAGATATGCCACATGCTATTTAAGTAATAATCAAACTATACCTAAATGTTATATGAATAAATATTTTCAGCATGTTTGGTGAAAATCCGATAAAAGCTGTTTGTTTTAGAGTGCAAAAATGACTGAAAAAGTCATTTTTATTAATTAACAGGCAATAACTCAAAAATACCTTATGCGATTTTAGTAGTAATCGAACTAAACCTTAATTTTATATCAATGAACATTTTCAGCAAGTTTGTGAAAGATCGGATAAAAATTAGTTGAGTTAGAGAGCGGACAAAAAAGTGTGATAGTCTAACTGACTGATGGATAGACGGGCGGAGATAGATATCATACGGTTGCCCCCAGTGAAGTTGTATTCGGCTGTATCACGTGATACTAAGCCGTGTGGAAATGTTTATGTCAGACGTTCTATTTTCGGTTTGTTATGATTTTAAATCGCCCTTTTTGGTGATTTAGGTCCGTCTTCATCATTTCATAGATCAGTTTGGCCCATAAGAATGTTCAAACATTATTATTAACCGTTATCGTATTTCAGGTATGGGGAAAAGGTCTGAAAACACAATGGGACTTTAAAGCAAATATCTCATAGGATATAGAATAGATTTATTTCCATCAGTGGAGGACGAAATTAAAGACGTAAAATTGTGTTTTTATGGGCTAATCGGTTAAATATCATTCAAGTTATTCAAATGAAAGTATTTATTTTGATAAATATTCATATTTGTATAAATTGAGACTATTTTCTTCACTGGAGGAATAAATTAGAGGCATAAAAAGGCATATTTATTGGGTAATGGGTTAAAGCAGGCTGGAAGTTAAGCAGAAGGCACATTCTACTATACTTTCAAACTGCTTCGAGTGGCCACCTGTCTTCTAAACTAGGCAGTGGATATGGGGTAATAGGTTTAGACAAGTGGCTGCTTAGTACAATACAAATGTTATGCATGGGATCTCTGTGTGTGGCTTTCTTAGCGGTTTAATCTGCCACCTGCTTAAATACCCAAATACAACTTTTAACATTTATTTAATATAAGAATATTCCAAATGGGGAATTCAATTAGTACTAATTCATAAAACAGCAATTTTCTAAAATTTCGATATCTAAGGACCTTTTTCATGATTTTCATTGAAAAAGGACCTTAGAGGTCGAAGTTTTAGAAAAATGCAGTTTTATAAATTAATTATACTCTAATCAAGACTAATTATTATACTCTTTGTTGAAAAGGACTTTTTGTGTGTTTGTATGTTATCTACATGTATGAACATTGTAGTAAATAAAGGTTATAAATTCATTGACTTATTAAAGATTAAATATCCCTGGAT
The DNA here is from genome assembly GCA_922989275.2 of Gari tellinella. NCBI lineage: Eukaryota > Metazoa > Mollusca > Bivalvia > Cardiida > Psammobiidae > Gari > Gari tellinella. The sequence continues at coordinate 45,994,802 of OV277856.1, forward strand.
AAGAGGGTCAAGGTGCCCCTTATCTTCAACTGTCATGTAATAACGAGTGGATTGTCTCTGTGGAAATGTTACATAATCTAACGACCTCCCAGCGGGATGGCAACAGAGTGTATTGCTTTTAAGGATGGGCTTTACATGCATGGGTTCAATAGGATTTCTTATCTATAGAGGCTGTACATTTAAAAAGAACTATATAAAATAAAAGTAATATTTTATTGCTGTTAATTCAAACTTTCGGAAAAAATAAGAAAATATTTCATACATTATAATAATGGTGGAGCTCACAGTGCCATGGGAGGAACGTATTGAGGAGAGCTACGAACGGAAGCTAACAAAGTACCAGGCCCTCAAAGACACCTGTACAGAGAAGGGCTGGAAGTCATGGGTTTTTTTTTCCGGTGGAGGTTGGCTGCAGAGGTTTCCCCGCGCAATCACTGTGGCGCACTTTCAGTAGACTGGGGGTCACAGGACAGGTCCATAAACGGGCCATCTCGGTTATTGCCCGGGAAACAGAGTCTGCTTCCTTGTGGTTATGGCGGAAGAGAGAGGAGCAGTGGAAAGGGGGACACAGTTCAGATGACTAGCGACTGACCATCGAAACCTTGCAGACGAGGAAAGTAGCAGAGGCTTACTATCTCCTGGCCGGAGACTGATCACCTCCGGTCGGCACACCATAGGAGGACGTCGTAGGACAGTGCCGAAACGTCCAATGAGTATGGCCCCACCTGAGGAAGGAGGTAGTAGCAGCATCACGCTGTATCTGGCAACTATGCACTAGTTGCAAAAAATCAATGTCTTAAAATAAGTCCTTTATTCAGATAATTATTCTGTTGCACTTTTAGGTAAAACCTCTATAGCCAGGCGGCTGCTTAATGCAGTATGAAAGTCATGCAGAAAGCTCCTTGAAGGTTTTCATGCGTGACTTGCAATCTACATTCCACAACCACCTGTATTAACCCATTACCCCATAAATACGCCTTTTTACGCCTCTTCTTTACTGGAGAAAATAGTTCCAATTTATACAGATATGAAAATGAATGATAGAACTATTTTCTTTATTCTAGCAGATGGTAGCGTAAGCAGGCTGAAAGTAAAGCAGATTGCGCCTTAAGGCGCGCATTCTGCTTTACTTTCAACCTGCTTTAAGTGGTCACCAATTTTGAAAGCTAGAATCAGGCTATGGGGTAATGGGTTACAGGCCAAACCCGTGATATAGTCGTTGAAGTGAGGATTAGCAATGCAAAAAGTGTGGATCCAGTTGAAAGGCCATTTGATGGACTCATTTGGATCCAAATTTTTTGACATTTAGTGTTTTGAAAATAACTCCAATAAAATCCACAGCGATGTGTCACTTTTTAACCAATTTCTTGATTGAACAATATGTTTACGTCTGATCAGGGTCTGCTCTGCTTTATTATATATATCCGATTCTTCACTGTTTGCTGTGTAAATAAAATCCTTTGTTTTTATATTTCAATAGAACAATCAGTCAATTATTCAGAATGGGTGGAGTATTGACCAGAGAAATTGTTAATAGCCTGAACCAGTACCATCAGCCTTAATGACAGCTGGAATCACTTTATACAAATGGTCAATGTATCTGTTGCAAATGTCTGGAGTCACAGTTCTCCAGAACTCCAAAATGCCTTCAACAAGTTGCGCTTGATTTCGGGTTTTTTTGTTTTTCCTAATATAATGTTTCAAATTTGCCCACATATTGTCAATTGGATTCATGTCTGGTGATTCTGGAGGAGTGACCCAGTGGTTAATTCCATGTTCAGCCATGAATGATTTTTACCCCATAGCCTGTTTCTATTTTGGAAAAGAGTTGACCACTTAAGGCAGATTGGAAGTTATGTAGAATGCACCTTAAGGTGCATTCTGCATTACTTTCAGTCTGCTTTAAGCTATCATCTGCTAGAATATAGAAAACATATTTTTTATGATTCTTATTTGTAACAGTATAAATCAGATTTTTTTCCTTCAGTGGATACATAAATTAAAGGCATAAAAAGGTGTATTTATTGGGTAATGGGTTTAAAGTTTTAATTTCTGTTTACCATCAATACATCATCCCCCCCCCAAACAATGCAGAAAAACTGCAGCTCTAAAATAAAGCTGTAGTCATTCCCCAGTGCACTGCTAATTACCTGGTTTAAACTGATAGTGCACTATCAGTTTGTTATTGAAATCTCAGTGCACTATCAGTGCAAAATTAGTTTACTCTCAGTGCACTGTCAGTTTAAACCCAGTGCACTGGCAGTGCACTTGGGTGTATAGTTTAGCTTAAACAGTACTGTAGGTCACGTAATTTTGTTACTTAGGTGATTTAGTACGGCAGGTTTCAATCCGATGTCAGCCGTGATCACAGTGTATAAACGAACTGTACGATGACCGGGTAAGGTGACTAGATTTAACAACGAATGTTGACATTTGTGCAGAGGTCGGAACATAAACCTGTTAATTTTGGATATCTTCTTCGAACCCATGCGAGCGAACGTAAGTAATAATTACAATTATACATTTATTTTGTATCGTAGTACACTTGTAAGGGTGTAGGTAGAGAGGAAATTGTGATCTGATTGAAAATCAACACAGAGTGTCGATTTCCCTCTCAAATTGGCAACAGTTCTTTGAAAATGCCCTTTGTTTTAATCGCATATATTACAATACGGTACTGTATGTTATCTAAATAGACCGCTAAACAAAGCAATTACTTTTTGTTTATCGTAAATCGCCATTTGATTATAAATTTAGGCAAACTTCTACATGTAGACTGTATCATTTATTGCAATCATCTGCTATCATTTAAAGCGACTATCCAACAATGTGACTGTATGACATATAGCGACAAGATTCCCCTGAAATTTGTATGACATATAGCAACTAGCTATACACGATTTCGAAAAGCCTGCTTGGTGTATTGTTATAGTTTCTTAAATAAAAGCTGTATCAGAGTGATACGTATATGTACGTGCAACATCTACTACGACTTACGGTGTGTTCATGCAAATTACCATTTTCGACCATATTTTCGGAAATGTGTATGACATATTGCGACTCGCTAATATGATTTCACCAATTCTGCATACTGTATTGTTATTATTCGGACATACTGATTTTTCCCCAAATCTTCGGATTTCTGCTCTTACTTTTAAAATTTGGACCTTAAGCGTAGCTTGCGTTGAAAACATTGATATGAGTGTCAAACAGTTTAGATCCAGATCAGACGGCGCGTTATGTGTCTGATCTGGATCTGAACTATTTGAAAATTTAGAAATCTTGGGATATTTTAGCAACTTATGGTAGCCCTGATTTCAGCCTAACATTTATCAATTTATGTTTCAGGTTCAATGGATAATTTCCAGTGTATCTACTGCACTTTCAGAATGATAGTACAAACATGTATGATAGTGTAAAATATGTGATGGAAACTAAATATTCCTGCTTAACTTATTGAATCCCAATTACGCAAATATGCGTCATTTGCAAGCATCTTACCTGTAAGGAGTACACTTGTCTTATGCAAACAGTGTAGGGCCTAATCAGAGGGTTCCTTAAGGAGCCTTCTAAACAGGATCTTCACTGTTTGTCACTTTGACATATATTGTAAAAAACAACCCTAAAAAGTAAAAATGGACCAGAATACAATGAAAACTAGAATTGTCCATTTCAGGTTTCAGGGAGGAAAAGCTAAACGTTATATTCACTTAATCAAGGACTTAATTATATATGTGCATACATAAACAAAATGTCAGCATCAGCTTGGGAGTTGGAAGGTAGCGGGTTTGATCGCCATTTGCGACATACCAGGAAGGGGTATAAAAACCACTACCCGGACCGAACCGAACCGAACCTAGCCGAAATTTGCCGGACCGAAAAATATTCGGAGTTCCACTATAAGCATAAAAATAATTTAAATTGAAAATTTTTGGTACGTATACAGTAAATGACCTATTATTTACACACTGTTAAAGTTTTATAACCATCAGAAATCTGAATGTTGGAAAAAATGCGATTTTGTACTTTTAGGGGGTATAAAAGCCACTACCTTTCAAATTTCAGTTAATCCTGTTTTTCTTCTTAAAAAACAGCTTTGTGTAATGATATTTAATGATAAACTTATATCAAACCTTGTTTATTTTATGGCATGTACCAAAAAAACATATTTGGGGAAACATAACTCTTAAATTCATATTCGTACCGGAATATTACGGCCCAGCGTAATATATTCATTTCCGTAAGAATCACACAACCTGTATATCCAGCGAGAGAGGGAGAGAGATATATATATTTATAGAGAGTGATTAGTTCCCTAAGCATTTTTTTTATTAATAATATCGAATGTTAAACTGACTTCGTGTACAGTCAATCTTGTATTAAGCGATCACTAATTGAAGTAGACTGCAAGTGGCAGCGCATTTTTTAAACAGATGACTGATTAAAGCAATTGTTTGCCTTATTTTTACTAAACTGTAAGTAAATACCAGCAATCAATGGTTGTCGCTTGATACAATATGAACAATGAAGAGTAAGCTTTTCATATGCAATAAGTGTAGACCTAGATCAGATGACAAGTGAATAAGCCCTCCTACCAAGGTTAGCACTGTATTCCATTTTGCCATAAATTGAAAAAAGCTATCAAAGAAAGTTATAATTGACTATATACATTTGTCCATTGGAATTTCAGAGATTAATAAGTTAACATGTAACCTGCTATACTTTTTTCAGGAACGCACATTGTTTAATAGCATGATTTTAATAGACGCATGGTCAATAATTGCTATTATTGTTCAAAGTTTATAATAATGTTCTATCTTCTAAGACCTTTTTCAACAATCATTAAAAAACTTTTTAATATTCTAAATGAATGTGAACATATAAAACTGTTGGTTTTTTTTTTTTTGCTTTATTTAAAAGATTAATATCCAATATCTGATAATATATAAGCATTCTGCATATCACATCTATAAGACGGCTGAAAAATACAGTTTGTGTGATTCTTACGGAAATGAATATATTACGATGGACCGTAATATTCCGTAACGAAAATCACTTCAAATGTGAATTTAAGAGTTATGTTTCCCCAAAAATGTTTTTTTTGGTACATGCAATAAAATAAACAAGGTTTGATATAAGTTTATCATCAAATGACATTACACAAAGCTGTTTTTAAGAAGAAAAACAGGATTAACTGAAATTTGAAAAGTACCCTAAAATTACAAAATCGCAATTTTTTCAACATTCAGATTTCTGATGGTTATAAAACTTTTACAATGTGTAAATAATAGGTCATTTACCGTATACGTACCAAAATTTTCCAATTTAAATCATGTTTATGCTTACAGTGGAACTCCGAATATTTTTCGGTCCGGCAAATTTCGGCTAGGTTCGGATCGGTTCGGTCCGGGGTAGTGGTTTTTATACCCCTTCACAAACCAGTGCCGTAATATTGCTAGGAGCAGCTCTCTTTGGGGTCTACATTTTGTGCAAATTGTCAAAAGGAGGCATTGTAAGGTAAAGGGTTGAAAAGAGATTTATTTAAACTTTGTTAAACTAACAAAAGGGCGTTTTGGACGTAAAAGGATCCTAAAGTCGTCTGAAATCGTTACCGTAAGATCGCTATAATTGATACAGTATAGTCGCTATAATCATTCAGATCACCGTGTAGTCTGATTCAATAAACAATACAGTTTCAGTTTCATCAGTGCAGTACTTTGAACGTGGATATTTTATTAAATCTCATAGCTATTGTGGTTGTACTGCTATCTAAATAAGAGTACATAATTTTCTCAAGTTTTAACGCCCGATTAGATGTCAGGATGTGTATAAATTGCATATATGACACGTTTGTAAACACGGCCTCGTGTAAACATTGCCAGGTATTTATTGATGTAATGGAAATATTTTGTTTGGAAAGCTTGATAACGGAACAATGACAGTCAGGTAAATATCTTAAATCAATGCACAATATAATGTACGTTTGCTTTTCTTAGTGATCTACTTAGAAAACAAGGAAAACAGATGAAAACACCTACCGTACATGTCCGCGTGTCGCATTGAATCGATTGACTCCTTACAATCTAGTCGCAAAATCTAGTCATTGTACAGTTCGTTTATACACTGTGGTGATGTCAAATCAATTCACACATTGACATTGGCGTCTTCCAATCTTCTGATGCAGATTGCACCAAGTTGAACCAAATACCACGCTAATTGTTAGCCTTTCGTTAAATTGATCAATAAATTTTATTCCATAAAAAATCCAGATGGCATGGCAACCAAAATATTTCATTGTTTCATCCCGAGAACAAAGGGTTTTTAGCAAACAGTGGGAATACCGGAACTTTGCCCCTCCGGCCTTTTGCCCCTTCGTCAAAAATCACAACACGGAACTTTGGCCCTTCCAACACGGACTTTTGCCCCTTCCAACACGGACTTTTTCCCCTTTCACTTTTTAAAGGGGCGGACTTTTGCCCCTTCCTTATTTTCGCACGGACGGAAGTTTGTCCAATCTGTCCCTACTATATATGGCTAATTCCAATAATCAACTGATTTTACGGAGTCATTTCTTGTTAATGTGTTCCGTGTATATATTTATTTTTAGGCCCGAACACTATTTTTTTCTTGTTGTAAAAACGGAAACATAAAGTTAGTGTTACTTTCAAATATTAAATCATCCCCTTGTTATATATTTAAAACCCTGGGTGAATAGAATATATTTTCTATTCTGATCCGTTAATGTGTTCCGTGTATATATTTATTTTTAGGCCCGAACACTATTTTTTTCTTGTTGTAAAAACGGAAACATAAAGTTAGTGTTACTTTCAAATATTAAATCATCCCCTTGTTATATATTTAAAACCCTGGGTGATTAGAATATATTTTCTATTCTGATCTGTCCAAATTTAACATTATCCGACGAAAGGCTATAATATGAAATTAATTATTCTTTTCATCTCGTCAATTTGGTCAAAAAGACATAGTAATTAGCAAACAACCTTATTATCAATCATTATTATCAATCAACGTTAACTGAAACCGAACACTTCTTTACAGCAGTCGCTGCTTTGATGTTAACTACACATGTGTCAATTGCTAATTAAAGAATAAAGAGTGATACGGTTCTGTCGGTGTCCTTTTAGTTCCTTAACGTTTAAATTGTCCTCTTATCTTTTACAATAGAGACTCTCGGTATAATTACCAACAAAGTAATATTGAATATGGATACAAGAGTGACCATTCAATGGTCAGTATTACACTAAAAGGTCAATATAAAGAAAAAGATAAGCCCTTTTGGAAATTTAATAATTCTCTTTTAAAGGACCCCAAGTATTGCGATTCAATCAAAAATGTCATTCAAGAAAGTAAAACTCAATATGCAGAACCTAACCAAAATCTAGACAAAAATAATAACACAAATATAGCTCTCAGTATCAATGATCAACTTTTCATGGAAGTAATGTTAATGAATATTCGAGGTAAAACCATATCACATTCAAGTTTTAAAAGAAAACAAACTGATAAAAAGAAAAACAACTGATTGAAGATATTAATAAATTAGAAAAAAATGAGTCACTAAATAAATCAATCCTTCAGGAGAAAAAAATTGCACTTACAGAATTAAGAGAAAATAAATTACAAGGAGTAATGATCAGATCAAGGGCGCAATGGTTAGAAAATGGCGAAAAGATCACAAAGTACTTTTGCACACTAGAAAGCAGAAATTATATAAGTAAATGTATGCCTAACTTAATAAAAAACAACGGCTCTAAAACGGAAACGCAAACAGAAATAGTTCAGGAAACAAAAATATTTTATTCCCACTTATATACAGAAAGAGAAACTACGAACATTAATTTAGAAGAAACCCTTAATTATGATAATTTACCCAAACTAGATGAAAAATAATAAAAGCCCGGGTTCAGACGGGTTTACTGCGGATTTTTTTTAATTTTTCTGGATAGATATAGGATACTTTTTAATTAGATCGATAAATTATAGTGTTGATTCTGGAGAATTATCTGTTACTCAGAAAGAAGGTCTTATTACATGCTTACCAAAAGGTGATAAAGATAAACAACTTTTAAAGAATTGGAGACCAATTTCACTTCTAAATGTAACATACAAAATAGCATCAGCTTGTATCGCAAACAGAATAAAAACAGTTTTACCTGTTTTAATTAATGAAGATCAAACCGGTTTTAATCAGGGTAGATTTATTGGAGAAAACACCCGCAAGCTATATGATCTTTTCCAATACACTGAAGAAAATAATATTCCAGGTCTACTTTTACTTATTGACTTCGAGAAAGCATTTGACTCTGTTGATTGGTCTTTTATATCAAAAACCTTAAACTTTTTTAACTTTGGTGAATCAATAATGAAATGGATAAACATTTTTATAAGAACATAAACTCATATGTAATAGTAAATGGAAAAATCTCAGACTGGTTTAATATCTCTAGGGGATGAAGGCAGGGGGACCCTCTCTCTCCCTACATATTTATCCTATGTGCAGAATTCTTAGCTCACATGATTAGAAATAATAAAAATATAAAAGGTATAAATGTAGGAAATCATGAACACCTCGTATCTCAATATGCAGATGACACCACTTTAACACTTAATGCTACAAAAAAGTCCTTAGAAAACGCCCTACAAATATTAGTTCTATGCAGAAGGCTCCGGCCTTCACATAAATATAGAAAAAACAAAAGTTATATGGTTTGGAAGCCAAAAAGGAAGTGAGGAAAAATTTCTCGAAGAAAAACAATTATGTTGGGAAAGGGGTACTTTCAAAGTTTTAGGTATTAATTTTTCTACAAACCTAGAGGAAATAATAGATATAAATTATACACAAAAAATTAGAGAAATTAAGTCCCTTCTTCTTTCATGGTCAAAACGTGTCTTAACACCCTTTGGAAAAATAACCGTCATAAAAAGCCTTGCTATATCAAAAATAAACCATTTACTGATATCTCTACCAACTCCACAAGAACATATTATTAAGGAGCTAGAATCAATCTTTTTTAAATTCCTATGGAACAATTCTCCCGATAGAATAAAAAGAGACGTAATAACAAAATACTATGAAAATGGAGGTCTCAATATGATTAAAGTAGGCCAATTTATGCAGGCCATGAAGATATCATGGATTAGAAGATTATTAAAATCAAATAACAATGCTCAAGTATTTTAGAAAAAAAATTCCCAGATGTTTATCATTTTACTTAGTTCGGCACTGATTTTGTACAAAATAGATTTAAAAGATTGAAAAACGAATTTTGGAAAGATGTATTCATGGCCTGGAATAGTTTTTGTAAGGTGGTGGAAGTTAGCTCCTGGGAAGAATTTTTAATCCAACTTTTATGGCTAAACCCAAATGTGAAGGTCGGAGGCAACTCTGTTCTGTATAAGAACTACACAGAAAAAAACATATTTGTAGTTGCAGATTTAATAGATAGAGAAGGCAGATTTAAGAAAATAGAGGAAATAAACAACCAACTTAATATAAACACGAATTTTATTCAATATAATGGTCTAATACAAGCAATCAATAAATATAAAAATAAACAAAATATAGAAACAAATGAATATATTAATACTACCTTTTTGCCCAAAAATCATAAAAATCCTAAATCAAAATGAACCAGAAATGGGTGTCAAAGCCACCTGATGCTCGCCTGTTTCAAAATTTAGCTTGTTTATGAATTGTTAACATAATACAATGCATGTGATGAAACCTCCTTACAGCTATATCATTATATATGTGACTATCTACACATCATTGGTTTTAACTAATTACTCCATAGATACACATTTGTATGCATTTAATTTATTCGCAAATTGATGAAAATAAATCTCTTTTATACAGAAATATATATGTAAGGTAATAAATAGTTTCTGTACCCTAGCAGATGGTAGCTTAAAGCAGGCTGAAAAATACGTTCAGCTTGCTTTAAGTGGTCTTCTGTCTTTATAACTAGGAACGAGCTATCGAGGGTCAAGTAATATATTCAAAACCTTTACAACAATAACATATGATTTATATATATATATACCTACTGAGTATTATAGGTGTCTGTGAGAATTCTCATCTAATTGGTTTATCAACATACATGAACTGCAGCTCTTCTAAGCATTGCCAGGGCCTTGATGCCTTTTAATGACTTTAACGACTACTCTGTTCGTGATCATCGAGTGACAATGTCCGTTTTTATTTCCAAAAGCATTGCAATAATGTACACTAAGTCTGTACATTCATTTGAACATATAGCTAATTTAGATGCTATACAATTGCCTGGAAACTATATACATTGTTTTAAATAATTAAAATTGTCTATTTGAAGAACTAGGGGTCAATGAGTTAATCACTTGACATACTGTTATTTGTAATATCACCACATGCCGGTTTGATAAACATCCACACTGGTTTGTGATCAGAGAAATAGGATTCAAAAACTCCCCATTCACTTGAAGTGTTAGATATGTCACTGTAGACGTGATATAGTAATGATCCATAATCAGTTGTTGCTTTTTCAATTTTTTGTTGATACATTGGAAAGCAGTCAAGAATTGCATTCTGTCGTTTTGCAAGGATATCCACATTGAAGTCTCCACACATGATTACATTGGTTGGATTCATTTCACCAAGTTTCTTTCTCACATCTTTGAGAGTTTGTTTCAGAGTTTGAAGAGGAATCTTTGGGGATGCATAAACAGCAACCAATACTAGCCTTTTAATATCCAAATTGCTTTCCAATATAACTATGGTATATTCAATACCCATCGGTTTTTGTATGTTCTCCATGTGATTGATTGATAATGGGTACTTAGAATATATAGCTGTTCCATATGGAGAGCGGTTGCCAGTACTTGATTAAAAAATGAATGGATAGAAGTGGAATCCTGTAATGTCATACATTGTCATGTTGTCCGACTGAGATAGCTTTGCCTCCACAAATATCAACAAATCTCCTGCAGCACAGAAACGACAGTTTCTCACATCATTGATATGTTTGTGAAGTGACCGAACATTGTGGAATATGATTTTTAAACTTTTTCCTGATGTAGGTTGTAGGATGCTTGGTTGCAACGACAGTTCCATATTATGATTGTGAAGCAATCTATCCATTTCTGCTTTAACTTTTGGACTTACAGATATACTTGATTCTTTTAAGTTTCTAATAAATATCTTTTCCAGGGCTTTCACTCTACTCAGGGCAACGTAATGAGCATGTGGAAATCCACGACCCTCAAAATCTATAAATGCAGATTCCATTGTATCGCCTTGACAACGATGAGCTGTTTTTGCTGATGCAGGTCTGACAGGAAACTGATTTCTTAAAACGTCAGCCATTTTGTATCGTCCAACCTTAAACTGTCTTCTGACTCTCTGTATTGGAGTCCATGATTTGTCAATGTCTTTCTTGTAGAGGTGATGACTGCTATTTCTTAAGTTCTGTCCAATTCCTGAATAATCAAATTTGACCCATATGTAAATAGGCTTCCCTGTTGCTATATTTATCTGAACAAACTTTATGGTACAAGATGCACCATTAGCCAATCCGTCCTCTACATCTACATTTGTCGAAAGATCTGTTCGCAGTCCAACCGCTGTTTGCAATGTGCTCATTTGCCCCATAGTCTTTGTACAATCTGAAGGTACGCTGTTCTTTATCCTGGTTTTGATGTCATCTAAAACATCTCCTACTACAGAGTCAAATGAGGTGATTGGTATCTTAGCTGATGCAGGTGCTTGAAGATAAACTGTACTGTTGTGTCCATTCACTAAGTCATTTTTGAGAAATATATGAGGTGTATCAATTGGATAAGGTAAATCTGCAGTGTTTCAATGACTCTGGTTTTCAACATGGCGATGTCCTTTGGTGTGTGATTTCCTGTCCTCAATCTGTTTAAAAGACATGCATATTCCTTGTCATTTTTCTGTCGCATTATTTCTGTCAACTGAAAGACACAAAAATACTCCTTCCAGAGATTTGTTGGAAGAGGGCCATATCCAAGTTTGAGATCCTCAAAAATCCATCCATCAAATACCGGTTTTAACTGGTACAAATCCCCTACCACTATCACAGATATGCCCCCAAATGGTAATGCTGTCCCCATTATCTGCTGAAGTCTCTGGTTGATAAAGCTGAACATCTGGTTTCCAACCATTGATATTTCGTCAATAATCAATACTCTGACTGCATGTAATTTACATCTGAGTGTGTTGAGTTTGTTGGATGTTAGGTGTTTGTAAGTAAATCCTTGAGATGCTGGTATATTGAACAAATTGTGCAATGTGTATCCATGAATTAGAAAAGCGGCTTTTCCTGTTGGGGCGCCAAGCAAAACTTTGACATCATCTGGGTTTTCCCCTGTCTCTTTGTTCAAATATCTGATGAGCATCTGATAGACTGCTGTGATTAAAGCAGTCTTTCCAACACCAGCACCTCCTGTCAGAAAGATGTGAAAAGGTTCATAATGGTTCTTTACACAGTTCATTATGTGGTAAAAATAATCCTTCTGTTTTGAATTCAGTGATTGCACAAGTTCCAAATATTCAATGTCCTTCATCATATTATTGAGTATATCTGATGAAGTGAGCTGTTCTGATATTCCAAATTCATGAGCTAAATCTGAATGTTGTAGTTGTAATTCATCTGGCGGTAGAAAAGAGGGAAATATATCTGAAGGCTTTGAACCAGTTTCCTCATCTTGCCCTTCTACATGTTGTGTATTTGGTGCCAATGAATCCCAGTTATTTTCCAAGTCTTCATCTACCAAGTTTTCAAGGTCTTCCATTGCTTGATCTATCTTCGCTGATGAATGGTTGTACTCCTGCATTTTCGTCTCGAAATCAGTGCTGTGTTGCAGTACTTCTAGATACTTGTCTTGATATGTTTCGCATGTGCCAATGATTTCATTTTCTTCTCTCCATGGATGAAATAATATAAGAGCCTCCCTACAGTGGTTTTCTTGGTCTTTATCATAGCTGTACCGAACATATCTTAGAACTACCTGACGATTTCTTTTTTTTAACTGGTAATCTCCAGAAGTCTCATATTGTTCTTTTTCTGAGAAAGGTTGATTTTCATCACCATCACTGTCAATTTTATCGTCATGAGTATTTTCAGTTTCTTGTTGTTTCTTGTTGAGAATCCTCCTATACCAAGATGTATAGTCAGCAAGGCAAATTTCTTCAAGTCCCTTTGGTCTTTGTGAATAATATTCAAGTTGACTTTGTAGATTCACATCAGTGGAGTCATCAGGCAATGATTGTAACACTTGAAAACTCTTGAGCATCACTGTTCTTTCTTCCTCTGGTGAAGTGTTGGTGAAAATTACATCACGTGAGGCCTTGTGTAAAGGAATCTGTAAACTCAGATACACTGCTTCCTGAGCAGATATTTCAACATTGGTCAAAAACTTGTGCCCTATCATTTACACTTGCTGTTTTAATGCATAGTGGCCTTTCCTTGCCTCCTGACATGCATTGTATAAGAGAATGCTCATACCTCTTTGTGACTTTGTAATATATGAGACGATGTACATGGCACATGCAAAGGCATCTAAGATATACTGTAAGTCCATATTTGCCCTCCATGCCCTCAAAAGAGTTGTGTTGTAGCTGTTGACTCTTATTTCATCCATTTTTCTCTTAAGAAACACTTTCTTTGTTTTTAGTGAGGAGGAAATAGCCTTAATGTAATCTTCTTTGGTTATGTTCAGGTGTTTCAGGAAATCACTGAATGTGAAGCAGCCGATGCTGTCATTATTCAGTTCTTTTTGTATTTGTTGCCACAGTTTTGTGTATTTTTTAACCTCATCAGGTGATACATCCGCGGGCAGTGGTTCTATAATTTGAGTGGTTGGTAAAGGTGGTTGTGGAAATCCAAATATGCATTCTTGTTTTTTTTTTCTTGCAGGTTCTTGAGTGTGCATGTATTTGCCTAGCTTTGAGGTCTCCAAGATCAGCGTCCTTTTCACATGTTGTGTGTTTGTCAATAAAGGTTGTTATATCCTCTATTTTATCAATGTCTACTTGTGGTGCACTTTTTGTCCATACTAGCATATGTATGTGCGGAGATCCTCTCATTTGAAATTCAACTTTATAGAAAAAGTCAACGACGTCTCCAATTGGCTGCAGTTCATTTTTTAGGACTGTAGAAATAAGTTTTTGAACTTGGAAGTCAAAATGTCTGGCACAAGTTACAGGGTCATTTTGAATGAGATCTTTTCTTTTTTGCCATGTGAAATCTTGTATTTCTTTGATGGTGTAAGTTTTTTTATCTACAGTTTGTCCAAGTATTTGTAACAGATGTTCCCACTTTGTTTCTGCAGATGAAAATGACGCAAACCATGTTGGTAGTCCTAGTTGTCTGATGAGAGCAAAGAAATCTTTCTTAACCTTTTCCCAATATGGAGGAGATCCTCTGAGTTCTTTAAATATTGTGTATCCTTCGTCTCGATGAATAAGATTGTCAACTGTATCCTGTGACTTTAATGCTTCTGCAGTTATCGGTTGTTTTCCTTTGAGTTTTCTCAAACAAAGATTGGCTTTATCTATAATATGTTTTAGTTGAAGTTTTTTTGTCTTGAAGAATAAATTTGGAATATGAGATGCCATTCTCCTATCAGAGTTCCTGAATTCTAATTTACATAACTAACTAAATGAAATCTTTACTTCTCTTTCTTTGTTGTCATTTCTAGCTTGGCCACAAAATAGAGTAGGAAAAGATAATTCTTCCGAATATTTGTCCAAAAATATGCTCAAAGGTCTTCCTCCTTCCCCAGGTGCTAAGGAAACTATTTGCCTTGCCTCTTCAAGAACATTTTGCATCATTGTGTCAAGGTTACCTACAGGCATATTTTCTTCTGTTGTCTCGTCCCATTCATCTGGATCTACATTTTCTTTATCATTTGTGTTTGGTTTGTGTTCATAGGTAGAGTTTTCTTTTGTATTAACTTCTTTTGACTGTGATTTTTCTAGATCTAAACTATTGTTGACATCTATTGAATTTGGTTGGTGTTCATGGGTTTTATCATTTCTGTTATTTTCTTTTGAATGTGATTCAATCCAACCTTTGTTGACCTCAATGCCTTCATCTTTATACAGTTTGCTGTTATCCACTAACCAATTCACTGCCTCTACAACTTTATTTGGTCTTATGTTTTGAAATTGATAATAATGCTTGTAGGATAACTTTCTTTTTAATTTAAGTGGTATTGTTGCAGTATCATCCAGTCTCCTTGGAAGGATGCTAACAATTGTATTAACGTTTGTTGGAACATTGACAACATTTCCATGAAGACTTATCTGTCCTCCACGTGGCAGTTCATGTAGTTGCATGAAGGGTATGCGAGGTGCCACTAATCTTTCCTCTAAATTTGTCAACTTTAAAGCTTCTGGTTTTATTTGAAACTCATTTTTATTTGCCTTTGCTAGTTGTGGTAGTTTTCCATTTTGGATTGAACGAGAGCAAGTTTTACAAATCCATTCTTTCCCATCCAGGCTGGTAACACCAGTGACACATTTATCTCTTAAACTTGACACTTTGCACACACCACTTTTGGCAAGTTTAACACTATGACGGTACCATAACTGGTTACAAGATGTGCAAATATATTGTGGTCCAGCTGATACATCAGTATGAAACTTGTGTATTAAGTCTTCTACACTTTCAATTTTAGCTTTTCTTGCCATTTCCTGTAACCTATAGGCTACATCACCTCTTTTTTCTTGCATATGTTTCTTGTGTTGTTCTTTGTTTGATTTAAGTTTTTTACGTTTATCTTCCTCTGCAGTGTAAGCTTCCAACTTGCGTTTTTCTTGCATGTGTTTTTTGTGTTTTTCCTTATTTGAGTTAAGATTTTTACGTTTATTTTCCTCAGCAATGTAAACTTTCAACTTGCGTTTTTCTTGCATGTGTTTTTTGTGTTTTTCCTTATTTGAGTTAAGTTTTTTACGTTTACTTTCCTCTGCAATGTAAGCTTCCAACTTGCGTTTTTCTTGCGTGTATGTTTTGTTTTTTTCCTTATTTGAGTTAAGTTTTTTACGTTTACTTTCCTCTGCAGTGTAGGCTTCCAACTTGCGTTTCTCTTGCATATGTCTCTTATGATGATCTTTATTTGAAGTTAGTCTTTTACGGTGACTCTCGTTTACCTTGTAAATTGGACATTTACGCTTTTCTTGCATATACCTTTTTGTTTCTTTCTTTCTTTGAGCCTGGTTTCTGATGTTGACCTTCCTCAGCAGTATATCTATGGCATTTATGTTTCGGCTGAAAGCAGATGTTAGTTTGTTCCTGGTTTTTAGATGTTTCAGTATGCTCACTTTTTATTTCAGAAACTTTCTTTTCATTTTGAGCGCTATACTTGTTTTTTGAAGACAGTGTTGCTTGATGAAATAACTGAGACATTAAGAGTTTTTCAGTTGTATCACATATTTTAGATTGATACTTATCTTTGCAGTCAATTGTGCAAAGAACCACTTCGTAGTGGTTACCATTAGCATGGTTGATATATATTGATTTATCAGATATTTTCAAACTGGGTTGAACAAATCTACCACTGCACTTCATCCATCTATTTGTTCTACCTTCCATAGTGTAGATGAAGATATCAGTAGCTAGTAGTTGTGCTGCAACCATAATTTCCACCTCAGTTGCCCATGTTCCTAGCTGTTCAATTTTACTAGTCTTTAGATAATTAGTGATAGAGTCTGGTACTAAATTTGCAAATAATCTCTCTTGCTGCTTTAAATGGCTTACAACTATATTCCTCAGTCTTTGATGGTAATTTTCATCTCCAGTGACTATGTATGAAAGAGCACGGAAAAAGCAGTTTCCATCACCAGCTATCCTCTTTATTTCAGCAGGACCTTGGATTGGTACATTTGAAAAAACTGAAGGATGTCCATGAACCAAAGGAAGGTCTAGTTTCAAACATAGTGAAAGTTGCCAATTCAAATCAACTGGTTTAAATTTGTACAGAACAGTTGATGTGCGTGTGAAGTTACACTCACCAGCCTGACTACTTAATAATGTTGATGATGATTTATATGACTGCTTTGTACTAACCTCTGCTGATGTTTGTTTTGCATTGTTATATTTTTCTGTTTCTGTAGATCCTCTCTTTGATTCCGTTTTAGTATGGTATGCTGGTGTCTTTTCCACACTATTAGACTTAAATGTTTCTGTAAATTCTCTCTTTTTTGAGTCAACTGCACAAATGTATGTTGGTGTCTTTTTCACACTGCTAGACTTTACTGTTTCTGTACAATCACTCTTTGACTTCTTTGAAGTAAGGTTTGTTGGTGTCTTTTTCACACTGTTAGAGTTTACTATTTCTGTACAATCTGCCTTTGAGTCCTTTGTAGTATGGTTTGATGCTGTCTTTTTTACACTGTTAAAGTTAACTTTTCTGTACAATCACTCTTTGACTCCTTTGTAATAAGGTTTGTTGGTGTTTTTTTCACATTGCTAGAGTTCACTATTTCTGTACATACTGCCTTTGAGCCCTTTGTACTGATGTATGTTGGTGTCTTTTTCACACTGCTAGATTTTACTGTTTCTGTAGAATCACTCTTTGAGTTCTTTGAAGTAAGGTTTGTTGGTGTCTTTTTCACACTGTTAGAGTTTACTGTTTCTGTACATTCTGCCTTTGAGCCCTTTGTACTGATGTATGTTGGTGTCTCTTTCACACTACTAGATTTTACTGTTTCTGTACAATCACTCGTTGACTTCTTTGAAGTAAGGTTTGTTTGTGTCTTTTTCAAACTGTTAGAGTTTACTGTTTCTGTACATTCTCTCTTTGACTCCTTTGAAGTAAGGTTTGTTTGTGCCTTTTTTACACAGTTAGAGTTTACTGTTCCTGTACATTCTGCCTTTGAGTCCTTTGTACTGAGGTATGTTGGTGTCTTTTTCACACTACTAGATTTAACTGTTTCTGTACATTCTCTCCTTGACTCCTTTGAATTAAGGTTTGTTGGTGTCTTTTTCACACTGTTAGATTTCAATGTTTCTGTACATTATCTCTTTGACTCCTTTGAAGTAAGGTTTGTTGGTGTCTTTTTCACACTGTTAGATTTCAATGTTTCTGTACATTCTCTCTTTGACTCCTTTGAAGTAAGGTTTGTTGGTGTCTTTTTCACACTGTTAGATTTCAATGTTTCTGTAATTTTCTCTTTGACTCCTTTGAAGTAAGGTTTGTTGGTGTCTTTTTCACACTGTTAGATTTCAATGTTTCTGTACATTCTCTCTTTGACTCCTTTGAAGAAAGGTTTGTTGGTGTCTTTTTCACACTGTTAGATTTCAATGTTTCTGTACATTCTCTCTTTGACTCCTTTGTAATAAGGTTTGTTGGTGTCTTTTTCACACTGTTAGATTTTACTGTTTCTGTACAATCACTATTTGAGTCCTTTGTAATAAGGTTTGTTGGTGTCTTTTTCACACAACTAAATTTTACTGTTTCTGTACAATCACTCTTTGATTCCTTTGTAGTAAGGTTTGTTGGTGTCTTTTTCACACTGCTAGACTTTACTGTTCCTGTACATTCTGCCTTTGAATCCTTTGTAATGATGTATGTTGGTGTCTTTTTCACACTACTAGATTTTAATGTTTCTGTAGAATCACTCTTTGAGTTCTTTGAAGTAAGGTTTGTTGGTGTCTTTTTCACACTGCTAGACTTTACTGTTTCTGTACAATCACTCTTTGACTTCTTTGAATTAAGGTTTGTTGGTGTCTTTTTCACACTGTTAGATTTCAATGTTTCTGTACATTCTCTCTTTGACTCCTTTGAAGTAAGGTTTGTTGGTGTCTTTTTCACACTGTTAGATTTCACTGTTTCTGTACATTCTCTCTTTGACTCCTTTGTAGTAAGGTTTGTTGGTGTATTTTTCACACTGCTAGAGTTTACTGTTTCTGTACATTCTCTCTTTGACTCCTTTGTAGTAAGGTTTGTTGGTGTATTTTTCACATTGCTAGAGTTTACTGTTTCTGTACATTCTCTCTTTGACTCCTTTGTAGTAAGGTTTGTTGGTGTATTTTTCACATTGCTAGAGTTTACTGTTTCTGTACAATCTGCCTTTGAGTCGTTTGTAGTATGGTTTGTTGGTGTCTTTTTCACACTGTTAGAGTTTAGTGTTTCTGTACATTCACTCTTTGACTCCTTTGTAGTAAGGTTTGTTGGTGTCTTTTTCACATTGTTAGAGTTCACTGTTTGTGTACATTCTGCCTTTGAGTTCTTTGTACTGAGGTATGTTTGTGTCTTTTTCACACTTTTAGAGTTTACTGTTTCTGTACAATAACTCTTTGACTCCTTTATAGTATGGTTTGTTGGTGTCTTTTTCACACTGTTAGATTTAACTGTATATGTAGATTCTCGCTCTCTCTGTTGAACGTCTTGATTTGGTGAACATAAATGTAAAGATTTCCTTTGGAAGGTGCTGAATATCTTCTTACACAGCAGACAATAGTTGCATTTATGGTTGGTCAATGTCTTTTCACTGCTGTATGTCTTTTGACAATTTGAACAGTGGAAAACTTGCTTAAAGCACTTGTGAGTCTTGAATTTAATTGGTCTGTTGAAATATGTGTCGCAATATCTGCAATATAGACACACATGTTTTGAAGGTTGGCTCTTTAAATATAGCTTTTGCCACAGTGTTCACACACAAAGATGTTTCCATTGTAAAGGTGTGCACCTTTATTACCCAGTAGGAATGAAGTTGTTCCAGGGCCTGAAAAGAATGGATAGAGATTTATTTTAGTAGAGATTGCGTCAGATTATTTATTTCTACTGTACAAAGTGCAGTTAATAGTCTTTTATTTAAAAGATATATGAAGTCCATAATTGAATCACAATATGCTTCTCGTATCAGTAGATGCTGGGCATAAAAACCATTGTGTCACAAATTAACTTAAGACTCAGAAAGAATATAAATTACTATGTTTGTATACAGCATTGTTAAAACATGTTAATACAGGTATACAATATTGTGATATATATTATATATAGCATTACTGTTGTAATTTTTTAATCTATTTTTTTTCCATCCATCCAAATCAAGCCTTGAGAAAATGGTGAAATAATTACAGTGTATAAACCAGTTAAGGGTAAAAGGTAATTCACCAACAGCATCTGTTGTTTGACCGAATGGATGTGATAATTACAGTGTCTAAAGTAGATAGCAGTAAGAGGTAAATTAGTAACAAAATCTGTTGTTTGATAGGATGTATCAACAAAACCACATACCTTCATTATTTTCTAGATAAAACTGCCATTTAACAGTGAGTCCAGTGTATCGTAGTTAAAAAAGCTAAAATGATAAGAACAATGTCAATTATTAGCTAAAAAAGAAATAGTGTGTTAATGGTATTGTACGACAATATTGACCTCACGTTGGTGACCTCTATTAGCATAATTTAACGCTTTGTTGCATTTCTAAATATAGCTTTGGAATTTATTATTTATACGAGAACGCACATTGCAGTAACCACATCGGTACCGAGAAAATATAGCATTGCTCTGTTCCACAAATATCGACAGATAGTTTGCGCAATTGATTAGGAAGATGACTCTACATTATTTTTCCATACAGTCAGTGGTTCGAATCCCATGCAATACTCATAATTTTTTTCTCGCTTTTTTCTAATTTATACTGTTTCTTTTAAGTATTCATACAACATCATTCTATTTTGATTGGAACACGACCATTTTGTTATTTTTAAAAGCGTCTGTTTGGTCTGAGGATCACAACTGTAACAAGATTCTCGTAATCAGCTGAAATTAGAATCTATCGATTATCGATTTATACCGTGTCATCTCAGTATAATTTATTCATGCATAAAGTTCAACGTCAGGTCAATATTGACGGACTATATAACATTCATGCATAAGTACATTACCTACTTGCCATTGGACTTGCATCTAAATAGAAACAGCTTAATAAGTATGTATTAAATTTCATCTGCATAGCACCAACATTTGAACACAAGCGAACTTCTATACAATTTCACCATCCTTTATAGCCCCCAAATAGACTTTAAACACGCCCACGCTGGGGGTATTGATTTAGCTCTGCTATTCTATGAACAGGGGAGCTAAACACCTTAGTCTGAAACATGTTAGATATTGACATAAATTAAAAGAAATTTTAAACTACAACTTCATAACATTAATCCATACAAAATATCAGCATCCTAGCACAAATATTTAACGTGATAACGTTAAAACAACCGTCACCTGGTGATTTTATTAAAAAAACGTAAACCCAAAACATGTCAAATATTGACATAAATTAAAACATCGTAAAATACATGTTTGACCCCCAAACTTTAAAACAACCCGTCCATTTGAAGTCGAAAAACCTAAGTCCAAAACATGTGGTAAATTGACATAAATTAAAATTATTTTTAAATTCCAACATCATAACATCAATGTTTAACCCCAAATGAACCTGCATACAAAATTTCATAAGCCTAGCACAAATATTAAGCTTTAAAACAACCCGTCCAAAAAACGTTAACGTGGTGATTTGAACTGGAAAAACCTAAGTCCAAAACATGTGGAAAATTGACATAAATTAACATTATTTTTAAATTCCAACATCATAACATCAATGTTTAACCCCAAATGAACCTGCATACAAAATTTCATAAGCCTAGCACAAATATTAAGCTTTAAAACAACCCGTCAAAAAAACTTTAACCTTGGCCACGCTCACGCTCACGCCGGGGGTATGACATTAGCTCTGCTGTTCTACGAACAGCAGAGCTAAAAAGGATGCAAAGCAATGTAAAATATCTTGCAAAAAAAACTATACAGTTCCAACAGCAGAAATAAAGTGGCAAAGAGAAGGGATTACTCCTGGAGATTTTGAATGGAATAAAATATATACAACTTTACATAAACTAACAAAAGACACGCATCTGAAATGGTTCCAATACAGGATAAATCACAGAATTTTAGCCACAAACGCATATCTGACAAAAATTGGTATTAAAAACGAATAAAACTGCAGTTTTTGTAACATACAAAAGGAAACATTAAACCACCTTTTCTATGAATGTGATTTAGTTAAAACATTTTGGGAAGAAATCAGAGCATGGTTTAATTTAAAGTGTCCACAACATAACTTCCCAAATCTTACATGCACAGACACAATATTTGGACTTGTCAACGTAAACCAACCAGACAATATATTCAATTGGATAATCTTGGTGGCAAAAAAGTATATTTACAATAGCATATCAAATAACAACAACCCCCTCATGCAGGCATTTGTTAAAACTTTGAAAATGTATTTTGAAACAGAAAAACATGTTGCTTATACATGTAGTAACTCTGAATGGGACTATTTTAATAAAAGATGGTCCGATTATAAGCATATTTTCGAGACATAAGCATTCAGGAGCATCCTGTTTCAAGTTTCAAGCATGAGGATCTGATAAGAGTTAACAATTGAAGTTACCTGAGGGGAAGAGAATGTGCAATAAAGCACGTTCTGTTTCGACCTCAGCCAGTTTTTAACTTTATCTGTTTAGAATGGATAAATAAAGGTAGATAACTTTTAGAAAGGAAAGTACATATACTTTAGATTACCAATTTATCTCCCTTGTATTCTGTTTGTAATTATCTATTGTATTGATGTAGGTTCGTTGTAGTCTCCGCTCTACCTGCAGCTAGCCTTCAAAAAGAAGGGAGGGCACTTTTTAGATCACGGGGTTAACTCCCGTGAGGCGTTATTTAAGGTTCCCATAGTAGAGAGAAGTAGATTAACTGCGTGCGGTGTGTTTGTTTTATAAGATTGTGGTGTGATGTGCCCTTGAGGTCAGAGACCACTAAATCATTTTCCATAGACCTCCATTATAACGTTCAAGGCTGTGTTGACAAAATTGGAACTCGATGAGGGGAATGGTATTTTTCCTTCGAAAGAGCAAACCAAGTCTCATCTAAAAATAAACTGTAAGTGATAGATTGACCACACCAGATTTTTGCTACATCCGCCGAAACAGGATGACCCCCGTTTTGCTGTAAATTTCTTAGACCCAACCCGAAATTTACTGCATATTAAATATCGCTCCAAAAAATAACCAGAGTGCATTTTCGCTTCTCTACAATACACTGAACTTGTGTGAAAATGTCTATCGCAAGTATAGAAAACATTTTCATTACATTATTTGATTTATTTGCTGAATGGAGGCCGCCATTTGCAATTAGCTGTCAGGACTCTCTACCGTTTTTGGCTTTGACCAATGAAATCACTCGTTATTTACTGGTCTCTCACCTTGATGCCATATTACTCTGTATACAAACCTTTTTTCTTTTTTCTTCTCAATTTTTATGTCTTAACATCCATACGTGTATGTGAACTGTAATGCCACTACTATAAGGCAGTTTTGAGTTAACAAAGGCCCCCTGAACATCTAAGAAAATCTTAGAAGCACTTTTTATATTGTTAAAATAAGTTAACCCTTTGCCCCAAAGAGGTTTTTTTTTTTTTTAGTTTTTAAACAAGTGACTGGTAGACGCGGGTTGACAGTGAAGCAAAATGTACATTTTTGCTTTACTTTCAGCCTGCTTTAGGCTGTCACATGCTTGGAAGCAGGAAATATCTCCTTTCATACATGCTCTTTAATACATAAATTGGAACAATTCCATCCAGTGCAGGCATATATCAAATGCGCTAGAAGGCGCTTATATAAAGGAAAGGGTTAACAGTTATATTATCTACTTATTTGGTGGTAATCCAATGCCAATAAAACTTTAGAATCTTAATCCACTGCCCTATAATCTGTTTAATAATATGAATACATTTAACATGAAAACGGGCTGAAAGTGAAGTGGAGCGCAATGTAATTTGCACTCTGCTTTACTTATAACTTTTAACCAGGATATAATATACATAATATGTCCATAGTCAAGAATACATATAAAAGGGCGGAAAGGGAAATGGAAGGTAGCATAACTTGCTTTCTGCTTTACTTTTCAATCTACAGCAAAGACGTATACTCACACATCTGGTTTTAAGAAAATAACTTCTACCGAACACATCAAAGACTAGAACCAGTACTTATCATTTCTCACATTAAGAAAGCATTTAAATCAAAATTTAAAATATAAAGGAAAAAGAAACATATGTGGGGCAGTGGCTATGGATACTAATCTCTCATACTTCTGTATATGTTTGTTTCTGTTTGTGTCATATATGTTGCATGTGAAATACTTTATATAAAATTGTACAAGATAAAACACACACCAAAGCTGTACGGTGTGTTGAGGATGGCGTTTCCCCGACCTCGACACACCTATTACGGGGATAATAAAGTATTTAAAAAAAAATACCAACAAAGAAGAAAAATATGTTTGCATAGCCTTCACGCGAAAATGATGTGTGATAAACGATAATGATGATTACATAAATTTTAAGTTCACCTCAACACAAAATCGGGACGGAATTTGAAATTTAAAAGACAATATTACTTTATAAATCAACATTTCAATATAGAAGGGGCAATATTTCGATACGGAAGGGGCAGAATTCCGCTATGGAAGGGACAAAGTTCCGTGTATGAAAAAACAGGAAGGGGCAAAAGGCCGTGTACGTAAAATCAAGAAGGGGCAAAGTTCCGTGTTGCTGTTTTTGAGGAAGGGACAAAAGGCCGAAGGGGCAAAATGCCGTTTACCAACAGTGGCGATGCGGTGTCTGATCAGGATCTAAAATGTTTTGTTCTCGTATCGATCGATGTTTCTGCAGTTAAAATGCCTAAATCTGAATATGATATATAACAACAGACGACAGTTTGTTAAAAGCAGATGACGTCATCTTCAGCAGTGAAAAGGCTTAAACATTATTCTGGAGAACAACAAAGGCAAATACTTTCTAACTTGTTTACATGTTCTATGCATCACACCTTCACGTTTACATGTTTTATGTATCCAATGTTCACGTTTTACATGCTTTATACACCCCGTGTTTACGTTTTACATGTTTTATATAATACCCCATGTTCACGCGTTACATGTTTTACATACTCCATATTCCGACATATTTTTTAAACATGTGTCACATGTTCACGTTCATATGGCCCATGTTCACATTTATATGCTTTATGCATCACATTTTCGCGTTTTACGTATTTTATGTAAACCGCATGTTTCACGTTTTACATGTTTTATATATTCTATGATAAAATGTGTCATTCCTTGTTACCCATGATTGGTGACAATGGTTGTACAATTCAATTTAGAGGAGTTTTATTCTAGATGACATGTTCTTTTTTGCTTTTAATAACTCATGCAAATGATGTGTCAATGTATTATTGCAAATTGTGTAGTACTCTGTTGATGAAAATGATAATCATGTTAATTAAATGAGTGCAAATAGCGCTACAGTTCTCCCTCTCTACAATAACACCCAATTAGAGACACAGGTTGTGTGTGTAACTGTTGATCGGAAGTTTTTATAGAGAGGGAAGTTTAATAGCCTAAATGTTCTAAGCATGACTTGGTTTACATTCGTAAACAGTTTGAACCCAGATTAGAAGCCGCGTAACGCGGCCTCTGATCTAGGTTCAAATTGTTTGTCACTCATCTTAATGTTTCTACGTAGCTTAGTGGGAACCTGGAATTTGACTAGATTCCAAATTGTTTGCCATTCAGATAAAAATGTATGGTTAAACGTTTCGAAATGTTACCATTTTCTACATTTTAGCGCATTGCGTTTGCCTTTGGTTTCGTTTAAATAGGAAAAAACAACGCCATCTCCACCGAATTACATACAAATGTATACAAATAGTATAGCACTATTTTGATGAATAGTGTCTTACTCTAACTTGATGAACATGATGTGTTACTTAAATGGATGCAAATTTTATTACTATATTGATAGTAATGGCATTTTTGTGGAGAAGACGTTATTCTTCTTTTACCGTTTATTCATTTCAAAACGCAATTTTTACCGACACAATGAAGAAAACGATAGCTTGAAACAATTGTTTATTCTTTTTAGCGGCATAGATTAATTACAGAAAGCTTAATTCTACAGGAGCTTTCTCTGTCATTTCTGTGCTGCATTGAGAATTCGATTCTGTATATAATACACCAATGGTATTCGCTTCACATAATATTAGATCAACTGTATAAGCTAACGTAAACAAGTTGACAGTGAAATAACCATGTTTGCGTTAACTATCAGAATTCATATCCATAGTCAGAGTGTTCTTTCTATTTGTATGTTGTTATCTGTAACATACTGACATTTTTTGCTAATTATATATTGTTGTTTAATGAATATGCATTATAACATAATTTATAGTACTGTGAATTCTATTCTGGGGCGACGGCGTTCATTACGCCGAATAAATTGAATGTTTCGAGTCTGATCAGACACCGGATAACCGGCGCCTGGTCTGGCTGCAATTGTTTTCAATACATCTTAGGTATACTATTTCAAGAATAAATGCCTTTATTGGGAAAGAATATCGTCTGTTCCACTGTAATATACTGGTGCAAATGATGGTACATATACAAACAATCTCTCTATTACGACCACTTTATTGTGTTAATTACTAGGTGTTTACGACAGGTGACAGCTTAAAACAAGGTAACAATAAAACATATTGCTGTCATCTTGTTTGAAGCGGTCATCTGCCTTTTATATACCCAATTAGTCTCCGTTTTATTGGTCGTAATAGAGAGGTTTTACTCGTTGAAAATGATACATCAGTAGGTCGAAATTTAAAAATGATTGGTTACTCTTTTGATGCACAAGGCATGTTACTACATTGATGTTAAAATGTGCAACTATATCGACACAAATATAATGTTGCTATTTTGCTGCAAGTTGTATTTACTTTATTGATAAATGATATGTTTTCTATGTTCATACAAATAACTTGTCTTCTTTTTGTGCAAATGATTTTTAACAGAAGAAATCACACAGGGCGTCTTTGTAACTATTTTGATATATAAACGATTGATATATTATGTAAAGTAAAGCATTTTAGACAACTGACAAGAGATATCGTGTTTTCTATTCAAATTTTCATCCCTGGAACCAGTCCAATTCTGAAAGGAAACCAGCTGAATAATCGAAAACTGATAGGTCGATACCAGTCTATGTAGACCAGTTACATGTATAAGATATAAGGTATAACTGAAAAGGCCAGTGCCATATAACTTATACATGAACACTGTATGAATTATCTTATATAGTAAATATATATATCCCATTATGGTCATTCAGAAGAAGGATTGATTATTGTGATTGTTTAAAGCATTATTAAATAAAAGTAGAAAGTTCTGTTCGGAGCTTTCTGCATTATGTTATCATGCATCAAGCAACCACCTGTCGTGCAATATTTCCACGCTACTTCAGTAAGTGGTGATTCAGTAAAGGACCGACTGTAGATACTATATAACTGAGCCATTGATATACATACAGTATTTATGAGAAGAGCAGATTCCAATACGTACACACTAATGATGAGCAACCATATGGATGAGCCTTTGTGGACATTATTTAACCCATTACCCCCATAGCCGCTGTTTCTAGTTTTGAAGACATGTGGCCGCTGTAAGCAGGTTGTAAGTAAAGCAGAATGCGCCTTAAGGCTCATTCTGTTTTACTGTCGGCTCGTTTTAAGCTACCATCTACTGATATAGAGAAAGTATTTCTTATGACTGTATAATCCTGCAACTGGGGAACACATTAAAGCCTTAAAAGGCATAAAAGACGTATTTATGGAGTAATACATTAAGTAGCTGCTAAATGCGGAACAAAGATAATACAAGAAACTAAGTCCCATCAGGTACATATATATATATATTGAATAGTTCCTAGTCCCATCACTAGAGAACACCACCTTTCGGCATTGATTGGACTATCCACGCAGGTTTCACGGTTTTATTTATTGATCATCAGCGAGTTTGGTGACTCTTTAGTATAAGCAAGTATTGACCTCGAACAATAACCGCCTTCCCCCAAAAACTGAACAACATTACACGCTGTTTAGATCAAACCCCACGCCGTTGACCGGGTTCAAATCTGCGTGCAATATGAATATGTATTATATAGGTGAGGGTCAATATTGCTATAATAGCGGGAAATAATAATAAAGTACAATCAAATATGTGTTAAGCAGCGACTAATTGAAGACTTGTAGATTTCTTTCAAGACAGATAACTGCTCATTACAGGACAAAGGGTAAGCAGAAAGCTCCTTTAGGAGCTTTCTGCTTTACTTTTGGCCTGTATTAAGCTGTCACAAGAAGTAAAGGATTGCTAGTTTATCCTGATCTAAGTGTTAGCTGAACACGTATTATAGGTTTATTACAGTCATCTAAAGGACGTAGAGGCAGAAAAAAATCAATTAAACCTCCGGTGCTAGATGCCATGAAAGGGAATATTGGTAAATAGAATGGCGATGCTGGATCGCCGTACACTCTAGTGGAATACAGAACACCGATACAGCTACGATCGATCTCCGCAAAAAAGTGTTTATTTTGAGAGATTTTGTTACTATTTAGGACACACGCCAAGCGGAATATCAAGTACTGAAGATACTCGTCTAATGTTCCATATCAAAGTCAATGCATGCTCTGATGTTTTAATACATCGATCTCTTGGAAATAATTATTTGAAGGTCGAAGGGGATATATGTTATTTTTGGTGAGATTCCGTATCGGATAGGCTTTTAGAAGTGTTGTTTTGGCTTGTTTGGGATATATTACGTGTTTTATTTGTGGAGAAGTTCGCAGTCGTTCTAGTTTTAATTCAATGGGATATATGTGTTGATTGGAAGGAGTTTATCTATTGCTATAAGTACTTACAATGAGTGCAGCGCCAAGTAAGCAGAACGGAGATAGTGTAGGGCCTACGGAGGGTATGGATCCGTATGATGAAACCATCATTCACAAGGTATGTTCGCTATCGTTTCCTTGTACGGTCAAACTCGAGACTGCTCAAGATAATATGAATTTGGAAATTAGTGTACAGCTTTTGCTTAACCATTTCCTCCCTGAATCTTCAAATGGACAAGTCCTTTTTGCAATTTAGTCTAATCCATTTTGGGCTATTTCGGTTTGTTTTTAACAATGTACTGCAATATGTCTAAAAGTGCATACCATCACCAGAGGGTTCCTTTAGGATCCCTCTGATCTGGGTCTTCACTGTAAGCATATGGCAAGTATATTCGTCACATGTACAGTAAAACCTCTCTATAACGACCACTAAAAAAGGCTAATATACTGCACAAAAGACAGGTGGCAGCTTAATGCACGGTAAAAATAAAACAGAATGTTCTTAAAGTAGATTTTTAAACTGTCACCTTGCTTTAAGCAGTCATCTGTCTTAACAACCTAATAATTCACAAAAATGGCCGTATATAGAGGTTTTACTCTACACTATTTTCAAAGGACGCATATATATTCGAGACACTAGGGTTCAAAACGCTAAACAGGAAAAGGGCAGTGCAAAACTCTTAAATGGGAATACTATTCATTGCCTTTGTCTTAATTTAGCTATCATTTATGATTAGCGATCTCAATGTTTCTATTTCACTGCTAAATGCGCATATCAGACGCCAGGTATCGCGGTGTCTTATCAGAATCTAAACTGTTTGACACTTGTATCATTGTTTCTTCAGCTATAAATCTTCAAACTCTTGAATTAAACATACAATTGCAGACGACGATTTTTAGAAAACGACGTATCGTCTGCGGAAGGGTAAAACCAGAGGGTCAAATTTGGTAGTGAAAGGCTTTATGCATTGCCCGTATAGACAAGTTGTGGAAACAGGGCCTTTGAATATTGCATACACCTAAACAGTGGAGAAAACGTTCTTTTCTCAATTAACGCGTTTAGGCTTAAGCAATTATTTCAATTGCAAACAGTTTGCCACTCAGATTTAAAAATATAGTAAGATTTGTCGAACAGTTGTCCTTTTCTACATTTTATTGCAATGCGTTTGTGTTTTTTAGCGTTTAAGCTGGAAAGGATCATGTCTTCTCCACTGTCTAAGCTTTAGTGTTGGAAACGCAGCGTCTGCTCAAGGTGTGCATTGTTTGCAGTGACATTTGACAAAGTACATGGACTAATTGTTGCGACTGGCAAACGGTCTTGACCCGGACCAATTACCATGGCGGCTCATTACAATCTTCATTGTTTTCAATGCCTAAAACCTTACTCAGTACAGTTAATTTGCACACACTCTCGGCACAAACACAGCAAAACAAATACAGTAGGAACACATATGTCAGGCAAAACATCTAATTCCATCGACTGCCGCTACAGTCAGCCGCAGTCATTGACAGAAAGCATTAATTGGATGTGTTTTCGCTAATCAGGAGGTGTTAACAATAAATACATCAGATGCTTCATTTGAATTTTTGGAAGCGTTAATTGTCAATTCAATTTCAATTGCCTTTATTACACTCAGTTCATGATATACATGTACATGAATACACGAGGAAAACATAATACATTGTACATAGACAAAACATACATATTGACAAACAAATAGTTTTGTGTATTATCAGTTAGTAATTTTTTTTAGAAGATTGTCAAACATAGGGGTGTAAGATATACACATTTTAATTTTTCATTTCAATTTTACCTTTTTTTCCTGAAAACACATATGACATACACATACATGTATATAATGTTTATTTTGCAAAATGGTCAATTACATTTCCAAATTAAGTGTAGTTTGTCCATTGTTTACTATTTAGGGCTCGCTCTTTCTTTTGTTTCTTTTTACATTATATTGCAAAATGACAAACGCTGCATACCCTGATCAGTGGGTGTTGAGAACCCTCTTCTTTGTGTATACACACTTTGTTTAGGACAAGTGTACTCTGTACAGGTACACCGTCTTTGAAATTATCATTTGCAAAATTTGTCATTTTTATATTTATTTTTAGATAGAAGAAACTATAAAAGACGTTTGTCAAAAAGTTTGGATCCAGATAAGATTACGCGGCTTCTGATTTGGATCCAAAACAGTTTGCAAATACCAGGAATGGCGCGATTGCCAAGATAAGGATTAAGCAGCATAATAATCCGTTGGTTAATAATAGATGTAACTATGCTATATTTATATATAACTAAGTTGTGTCTATGAAATAGCCCTGTGGGAACGTTTATGAATAAAGTAAATTATTGATAACAAAGCTAGAAGTATACCCATCCTTTTCTTGACCTAAGTCGAATATTTACTACATGTAGCAAACAGCACATGCTTGGGTGAGTTGTCAGTTTTTAGGCGTAATCGGGGGAAAATGCAGTAACGATTTACCAAAGTTGAAATAATCCTGTAAAGCGTGACTTGTCTCGAAAAACAAAACTTTGCAAATCAGTCTGAATTCTTATCAGACGCCGAGTCACTCGGCATATAGTCAGGATCAATACTGATTGGCTAGATTAAACAGATAATGCATAGGCTAAGATTAGCGACTATGCGTAAATCAATGAAACTCTGAAGCGCCGTTAAGATGATCCTTGACTGCTTAGTAAAAGCATATTGTAGAGCAGTTGACCTTAAATTTAATTGAATGTCGGCACGTGCATATCTCTTTTAGAGATAGATGATACTATATTAAAGGAATGCCTTCTATTTATGATAATAGCAACGCTTCATTGATGAGTCGGATTTCCCAGTGAGTTGAGGCCTTTCTAGAAAAAACAAAAATAACTATTATCTCAGCGACTGAATGTCTCGTCTGCTGTTATCCATTGTCATCGCCAAACTGTCGTCTGCTTTAAAATGTCGTTTGTTTTTATTTCTCAAAAGTTCAAACATGATGAAACATCGTTATGAGTGCCCAACGGTATAGAATCTTATATAAGGCTAGGCCCAGGAACTCGGCGTCATTTCTAGATAATGTACTGACAAGTGAATGTGTTGGTGAGCTTGGCAGGGAAATAGTTAGCATTAGTCCATGAAATGCTGAATACAGTATAACCTCTCTAATACTACCACTAAAATGAAGGCTAATTTAATGTATACAAGACAGGGGGCGTTTCATAAAAACTTCATACGACAAAAACGGTCGTAAGTCAGATTATAAAAGTCTCAATTATTAATTATTTCTTGATCTTATCTTGTCTTGTGACATATCTTTGGAATCGTCTTTTCAAGACGATTCCACAGACATGTCACAATACAGGATTAGATAGAGAGATCGGATATTAAATGTATTGAAATGTTTTGACTCACTACCGATTTTGTCGTACGAAGTTTTATGAAAAGGGTCCCTGGTGACAGCTTAGAGCAAGGTGACAGTTAAACAGAATCCTCATGTTTTACTGTCATCTTGCTTTAAACAGTCATCTGTCGTAAATACCTAATAATTTACACGAATTAGTGGCCGTTATTGAGAGATTTTAATGTACATCAAAGAATACGTTATTCTTTCCCAAATTAATGCTTTTTATGGCCATTGCAAACATTTTGGAACCTTGACAGAAATGTGACCGAGAGGCAAATGTTCGAAACATACCTGAACATATCTCTTCGTTGCCCAATGGCTTTTTTACGTACTATTTGAGTGTCCAACATTTTGGATATGGATGAGATGCCCCTTCCTGTTTCTCAGCCGTGTACAAAAGTCGTCACTCTACACTATCAGCACAAAAAACTAACTCTTTCATCACCGAACTCGACTTTGCAAACAGTTTGGATTCCGATCAGACGCCGCGTAACGTGGCATCTGATCAGAATCCAAACTGTTTGCCACTTGTATCAAAATTTCTTAATGTCATGTAATCTTAAATCTAACTTTGAAACCATTTGGCAGACTACAATGTTAAGCAGGCGACAAAGCTGTGACGAAGGGGTAAAAACCTAACGATTAATTTGGCAGCGAAAGGGTTAGACAGCATCAACAAAAACCCTTTAAGAACGAATTTTAACGTATTTCAACAATATATCGTAGATATATCGAACTCGATTAATTCGAACATGCAAATATAACTGCCAAAATAATATTATATTATATCAAAGCATTTTCACTTCGGAATATGCGTATTTCGGCCTCAGCTATAATTATCAAGTTTCAACTGACTTGTCTCTAAAATAGACGCAATAGCATAAAAACGCCATTTTTGCAATCTGGGAAATTATTTATGTGGAATAACAACATTATTGTAATATCACCAAGATGCAGACGTGATAACATTAATATTAACGCTTCGTTTAACCTTTAACCTTTGTCAAACTTTATTGTCGTCTGCTTCGAAATTGTCGTTCGCAAATCTTTTCTTAAATATAAGCATGAAATTTTGTTTACTAAAGAAATACATGTAATCAGATAACTTACATGTATGCAGTAAACCACTCTTATACTGTCTATTCCCTAATCAGTCGGATACAGTCGAACCTCGGTAACTCTAACTTACTGCCATGACGTCATCAATTAAAACAAATTGACGTCTGCTTTCATTTCTCAAATTAATTTTTAGGTATTTTTGACTTAAACAATATTGAAATAAGTGTCAAACAGTTTGGATCCTGATCAGACGCCGCGTTACGCGACTTCTGATCAGGATCCAAACTGTTTGCAAATAACTATTGTATTCGGGTTAAGGCAGTGAAGGGGTTACGTCGAACATAGCTACATTTCAAAGTTAAAACGTGCAGATGGCTAAAACACGTTTTAACTTGGAAATACGAGTATGTCTAACTGACTTAACCCTTTGACTGCCAAATATTTTGTAATATTTACCCCTTCACCGTTTTATTGTCGTCTGCTTCAATTTTGTTGTCTTCAATGTCGTTTAAAAGTTAAAAAAAGGCAGTTTGACTGAAGAAATTTCAAAACGAGTGTCAAACAGTTTGGATCCTGATCAGACGCCGCGTGACGCGGCGTCTAATCAGGATCCAAACTGTTTGCAAACACGCTTTAAGGCGTCATTGAGAGTGAAAGGGTTAACGATTCACTATTAAAATGGAGAAATACAGTTACTTTCAAACAGCTCGAATTATTGAAGCTGGATTATAAAGATTATTTTGCCACAAGGTCATAAACTTCTTCAGAAGCAACTTTTTTTTCAAAACGGTGTCTGACCTGGAGCTCTTAAGGGTGTATCAATGTCATGAATTTGGGAACTTTTCAAAGTATATGAAAACACTCTATGATGGTTTTGTATTGAAGAGCTATTTAAGATGAATGAAAAAATAGAAAATGTGTACATTTTGGTGAACAACAGTTGGCTCTACGGCCATGTAAAATTTTACCCCACCCACTTACTCTTATTTTGTCCTTTTCAAGCAGCCCGCTTCAATAAAACCCATTTTAAATGAAAACAAATATGAAAATTTGGTTTTGTGTTATTTATTTCCTATCTATGGTAGTATTTCTTCATACAAAAACTAATTTAAGAAAAAAACGGCACCAAATGTGAAATTTATAAAGCTCTAAATATCATCGATATGGTACATTTTTGTAAATTTTGTAAGGGGCGATAACTCTTTTTACTTTAATAACTCAAAATTTTCAACACTGACCTTTCAATTTCTTTTCATATTTTGAACTACCTTAGTATGGGCTTTCATCTGGTAGAATATAAGAAAAGAAAAAGTTTAATACTAGAACTACTTCATTTTCAAACTTTTTTACTTTTTTTCATAAAATAAAAAATCTAATAAAATCATGCCCTATATAAAGCATATTTTTGATATTCAAGGATCCATATTGTTCAAACCTGGTGCCTGCTTTGTCTAAATTTGGTTTATACATGTGAACACACCACCATAGACATGAAATAAATAAAGAAAACCCAAATTAACATTTTTGTTTTGTTTTGAAATAGATTTTACTGAAGCTTGTACTATGAATGGGTAAAATTTGAGAAAAAAAATTCCAAATTTGACATACCTTTTTCAAATCGCTGTAGCTTTTTCATTCATCATAAATAGCTCTTCCAAAAAAACAATGATAGAATAAAAGTTTAATACTTTGAAAAAATGGCTCATGACATTGATAAACCCTTAATTACATGTATTGTTATTATTATTAAAATACCAGATTTATATATCGCTCTTTTAACACAAGAGTTGTGCGTTCAAAAGCGCTTCACATGAAATCATATAAATGTATTTACAAAGTGAGAAACATTTACAATAAAGAAAATACATCTTACTCGTAATTGTTTCAATATAATTATAATTACTAAGCTTATAAGAATAGTTATTATTAGTTTA
This sequence comes from Gari tellinella, assembly GCA_922989275.2. Lineage (NCBI taxonomy): Eukaryota > Metazoa > Mollusca > Bivalvia > Cardiida > Psammobiidae > Gari > Gari tellinella. The sequence continues at coordinate 46,030,014 of OV277856.1, forward strand.
TAAAATCAATTTTAAAATGAGTTAAAAAATATTAATGGCATTATCAAAAACACTGCTTATACTTTATACCAATTTATAACCAGTGTCAACTAAATAAATTATTATTGAATAGTATCGTTATTAGATTCTTCTTTGTTGTATAATATACTGTCAACAATCCTTCTCACATTCCGTTATGTTTCTGTTGTGACTCATTTTAAGAGGACGAAAGTCATTAAAATGAATGTCGGTACATGCATGTACATGTACTATGCTCACTTTACTATTCTGCAATCAATATAAATGATATCGAAGGTATTATCAACCATGATCTAAGTTGCATTTCAATTTGGGCAAAACAATGGTTGGTTAACTTTAATCCAAACAAAACAGAAGCCATTCTATTCACTTTAAAAAAAGCAATCTCCTTTACCCGCCTTGTCTTTGATAATACTGAAATAAATTTTGTTGACCACCATAAACACTTAGGGATGACACTCAGCAAAAATGACCAATGGACTAACCATATAGAAAACATAGTGTCAGCTTCTAAAGTTATCAATATCATGCGCAAAATACAATTTACTCTTTCAAGATCTGCACTAAACCAAATATACTTATCATATGTAAGACCAATTTTTGAATATTCTTCAATTGTATGGGATGGATGTCCTGATTTACACACTAACACTATAGAAAAAATGTAGAATGAAGCTGCGCGTATTGTCACAGGACTAACGAGATCAGTTTCCCATTGAAAAGCTATACGAAGAATGTGGATGGGAGCCTTTGTTCAAGAGACGAGAAAATCAAAAACTGTTTTTCATGTATAAGGTCTCACATGACACTGTTCCACAGTACATAAGTGATATAATTCCCCCATTAGTGGGTGAAAGGTCAAACTATCCTTTAAGAAACCGAGGAAATTTTGAAATGCTACCCAATAGAACTTCTATTGTTCAAAACTCATGTATTCCATCATCTGTAGTGCTCTGGAACTCTCTGGACTCCGATATCAGACATGTCCCTACCTTCTCTTCTTTTAAAAGTAGCATAGTCTCGAGAACAAAGCCAGGGAGAGTTCCGGAGTACTACCTAGTTGGAAATAGACACCTTACGGTACTTCATGCAATACTAAGAAACAATTGTAGTAATCTGAATGAACACCTTTTTATAAACCACTTGAAAATTGACCCGTACTGCTCGTGTGAGAATGTTTCTGAAGTTGTTGAGCATTACTTTTTTAAATGTCCTAAATACATAAATTTTCGACATACCCTTTTTCAGACCACAAGACCTTATCATTCAATTAGTATAAATATTCTTCTTTTTGGAAGTAATAATCTAACTTTAGAACAAAATTGTCTGATTTTTACAGCTGTCCAAACTTTTATAAAAGAAACAAAACGGTTTTAGATCTTGACATTTTCCGCGTTTACCTTGTTACTTTAATTCAGACTTATCTACTAATCCCCTAATACATGTCCTAGTACATGTACTACTATATCAAGAGTCAAAGTATAAGCCTGTACCACTATATTTTATCTTTTGCCAAACTCAAACAGATATACCTCTCTATTACGAACAGCAAATTATTTTATTATTAATTTGTGTTTGAGGCGGGTGAATGCTTAGAGCGGGATGAAGGTATAGCAGAGGACTCTTCAGGAGCTCGCCTATTATGGGATGTTGTCTGTCTCTTATACAATTTCTTATACAATCAATAATCGTTCTCTTGTAGTGGTCGTAATAGAGAGGTTGCATTGTATGCAAGGGTAGACACCGAGTATGCAATTTTTGTTATTTGCTGTATGTATAAATTGATCTGTTTTACAGTTGAACCTGTATTTGGCGGCTGCCAATATGTTATAGACCAGTGCTTCCTTGATGCAGGAATGATAATAATGCAGAGAACCCCTGCAGGGGCTTTCTGCATTGGATCTGTCGTGCATTGGGGGACCACTGGTCACCATATATCAACAAATCTCTAAATCTAGTTAATTTCTTATTACGGGTTTAACTGTTTTCACAGTCAAATATTTGGTGGCGATTAAACTGTAATATTGTACTCGCATATAATTATCCACATTATGGTTATGGAGGCACCTGTACTCATACTCTCTCTCTCTCTCTCTCTCTCTCTCTCTCTCTCTCTCGCCTGCTCTCTCTCTCTCTCACACTATATCTTTCTCTTTCTTTCTCGTTCTCTCTCTCTGGCTCACTAATGCCCGCTCTCTAAAATAATTTGTATTTGTAAAACTGTAGGGGAAGGGCCGTCTCTAAGTTGGTAGAACTAGTGGCCCAACCCCATTTCATGTATATAATTGAAATAAAATACGTTTAAACTATGAACTATGAAATGATCAACTTCTTCACTCTTTTACGTCAATTCATATCGAGAACCTACGATAGACAGTAAACTACTTTCATAAAAAGGCGAGAAGTGGGTGGCAACTCATTATTTATTAACCCATTCTTCCGGAAACTCTTGATGGACAATTCCAATATCTAATTAAGTATTGTCCTTTTATGAGTTTAAAGGATTTGTTTTCAATAGATCGAAAACAAGCAAACAGTGCAGACTTCCTTCAGGAGCCCTCTGATCTAGGTCTTCACTGTTTGCATAGGTCAAGTGTACTCGTCGAGAGTACATTGTGTGTTAAGGACGGGCGTAGTCTTCGCTAGGGCTCTTTGTGTTACTGAAGGAATTTGGTTCATGTAAACTGCATGCTCCCATTCCACGCTTTATTATAAGTCTGGATTTTGACTTGTTTAACATTAAATATTACGTATCTTTTAACTTATTCTTCTCTGAAACTTCAATTCCAGTTTCAAATTATGTCAAGTCAACTTACGACTGGCTAAGATTGCTTTCTACTGCCATATAGTGCATGCCCGGAACAGAGGGTGTAACTCGAGGACATGTTAATACTATTCCCTCCCTACAACGGCCCTCCAAAGAACGATTCCATCCCTATAAGAATGCTTGCTCCTGTTCCCTTAACGAGACAACTATGTCTAACGCTTTCTCTGCTACACTATCGTCTGCTAAATATTGTCTGCTGTTTTTCTCAAAGTTACTTATAAGTGGACATTTTGGCAGAATAAATATAATGACGAGGGGAAAAGAGCTTGAATTCTGATCAGACGCCTGATCTAGATTCAAGCTTTTTTCAAATGTAAACCAAGCCTTAATTCCCCTATTACAATTCCCTCCGAACAACACACGCAATATTTGTCTCCCATTGAGTGGTGTTGTAGGGAGGGGGCATTGTACTGTATAGGCCCTATTCGTCGCTAGGACTAAATAAGTTAATTAATTGCTCTGAGTCAGTATTCGACGGGAACGCTTTTTATTAGAAATGGTCATAATATTCACGGTTTGTATCTTTTTCTAGTAAATTGTTCATACGGACTATTCAACTATGAAACTAATTACCAGTATTAATGGTTTTAGGGCTGACTTTAGAAAATAAATAAGAACAAGGTTAAAGAAACATCGGATACCCTTCTCAAAGACCTTTGTAATGAACTCTCTGATCAGGGTCTACACTGTTTGAACTATATACGTTACTAAAATCCAGACTAGAAAGGGTGAACATTCCCCGCAAGGAGAATTCCACTACGGGGGACACTATCTATATTATGTCTTCTATGTTTATGACACCTTTCTCACAGAACTAATTGCAAAGTGTTCAACCTTGTGAATAAACAATAGCAAATGAGTCTGTGTTGGCGGACCCATGTATTGATCCAATCAAGAACACTGTTGTTTTAACACATTCAACCCTAGCGAAGGCTTGTACTTGTCATTTACAAACAGTTTACCTATCAAGTAAATGTAAACTCTGACCAAAAGAGCCCTCTGATCAGGGTCGGCACTGGTTGTCATTCTGTAAAATTGCATTTGACTTAATTGAAAAGTGGAATTATCCATTTGAGGATTCGTGTGAATTAGTTAATAAATACATGCAAATATATGTATACCTGGGTTCAATGTTATAAAACTTTAGAGTCGAGTCTGAAGTCTTTCTCAAGCATTTGATTGTTCAGATGTGAGCTTATGCTTGAGAACGAACTTAGACTCAACTCAAACGCTTTATAATTTGAACCCTGTCTTGCTTGCCACAAACTTTCTACACTTAAAGTCTTTCAGCAACCCACTACTTCATATATCATTACAGTTGAGAAGACGTTATCCTGTCCTTTTAAACGTGTAAGTGCTAAAACAATTATTTTCATTGCAAACGATTTGGTGCCAAATGAAACCCCGGATTGCGCGTCGTCTGATCATGCTCCAAACTATTTATTTGTCTCTGAGTGAAAGTGAAAGAAAAATGTTTAGATTATTCGAGAGCCTGTCATTTTCTACAGTCAGTAAGTTATGTTTGCGTTTGTTTTAGTTTAATCGGAAGAATAGCGTTTTTTCTAATGATCATACTCAATTCAAAAAGAAGGTGTGTACTTTGTTGTCCGTGATTTTTCATCGACTATCCTCAAGAAAGCCTTCTTTTTTGCTACCAAAAAATTAGATTAACTCACGACCAATATTGCGGAAATTTTACATTTTTGAAGTTTGGTTGTTTCAAATAGGTGCGTTCTGGATCGTATATCCACGTGTACTGAGATTTTTACCTTTCTTTCTATTAGCGATCGCGACGCGCGATTCTTACGTGTAGGTACAATTTCTAAGCACCGCCGATAGTACAGCGAGAGTTATCGTTCTTTCATTTACATATCGCGCGGTCGGAACCCGCTGCAGAAAATCCATTAAATCTAATATTCAGCTACGAATTCGCCAAACCACAGTCTTTTTACCACACATCAATACTACGCAACCCAAGTGATTGGCACTATTTTGAAGTAAAGATAACGGACAACACTTGCCTTGTTATTTTACTACGTGCCTATGGGTTAACTGGCTGCATGCTCAAGGCAGCACAGTAAAAAGACTAAAGATGGCAGTAGCTCGCATTAGAAACTTGACACCTAAAGCACAGGAGCATTTTGAAGAAACATTTAAAAATAAACAGGAGAGAGCTCGCACTGCATGGTTCAACGTGGATACCTCCATTAAAGAAGTGACAGACTGTTCAGATCTCACAACCTTAGAACAATTAAGTAAAACTTTAGAAACACAAGCCAAAACTTACTTTATTCTTCAACAACAACTCATTGATTTCTGTCATAGGACGAGCACCATTCAAAGCACAGAACTTGGAAATGATGAAGAACTTTGCAAAGAAAGTATAGTTGTTATACTTTCTGATCCCTTGGAATCATTGATTTCAGCGCATTTACAGTCTGGTAAAGAGTCTGGTAAGAACTATCGGGATTCAAACTACCGTAACGCAGCAGCAAATGAGAACGCGGCAGGTGAATTAGAGTGTCCTCTTCATCACACAAATCATTCTTTGAATAACTGTAGAGCCTTTAAATCATAACCGCATCAAGATAGATTTAGATTTCTTCGGAATCGCAATCCCATATGAAACGAGACTGTTCGAAAACAGTTCAATGCAAAGAGTGTCAGAGCACAAATCATCCAACTGCATTACATGTAAATTCTCGTTTTTCAGACCAGGGTCCACTAACATCCCCATCAGCGCATGGCGGGGAGAGACATGCCAATCAAGATGTCAACTCGGCCTACACACAATTTGTGGAAGGAGATTTCCTGGGAAGTCGTGCGCAAAGATAGTCTTATGCAACGTCTTTCCAGCAGAAGAACCGGATAGAAAGGTTCTATTGTATGCCATAATCGACGACCAGAGCAACAGGTCCATGGCGGATTCCAGACTCTTTGATATTCTTGGTGTGGAAGGCAAGCAAACGGAGTATATTCTGACATCCTGCTCAGGCAAGATGAGGACATCCGGCACAAGGGTGGACGGGCTTGTACTTGAGTCGAATGATAAGTCGACTCGAATAGATCTCCCAATCATTACAGAGTGCAGCCACATCCCTGACAACCGTGACGAAATCCCTACTCTAGAAGTAGCTCTATGTAACCCTCATCTTCAAGACATCGCAGGTCTCATTCCAGAGCTACAAGCGGATGCCCACATTATGCTGTTAATTGGACGGGACATCACAAAAGCCCATTATGTAACAGATCAACGTATCGGGCCAGGCAACACACCATATGCCCAAAAGCTTCCTTTCGGATGGACATTAATAGGGGAAAGCTGTTTGGGTAAGACTCATCCTCCCGACCAGTTCAAAGTCAACAAAACAAGCATTCTGGAAAACGGGCGTGCCACATTTTTTGAACCATGTATCAATTCACTCAAACTCAAGGACACTACTAACATAGAGGTTAAGTCAAAAGAGCATGAGCTGTTTGGCAAAGACGTTTTCCTGAAAACAGAAGATGATGAGATGCCGGGACTGTCCATCGACGACAGAACTTTTTTGGAAACCATGGAGACAGATTTTCACAAAGATAAAGATGGCAAGTGGACATGTCCTCTTCCATTCCGCCATGATAGACAAGGTCTCAAGAACAACTATTATGAAGTGTTGAAAAGGGCCAAATCTCTAGACAAGAGTCTTATAAAAGATCCACAGAAGAGAGTACATTTTCCAGATTTCATGAAGAAATTGTTTGACAATGGTCATGCTTAGGAAGCTCCAGCTCTAACTGAAAATGAAGAATGTTGGTACCTTCCTATTTTTGGAGTGTATCATCCGAAGAAACGAGATCAAGTCTGAGTAGTCTTTGATTCTGCAGCAAAGTACCATGGTGTAGCTTTGAACGATGTACTTTTATCTGGGCCAGACCTTACCAACAGTTTGTTAGGTTTTCTACTTCGTTTAAGACGAGAAGCTGTTGCAGTGATAGCCGACATCCAGCAACTGTTTTACTGCTTCAAAGTCAACATAGAACACAGAAATTATCTACGTTTCCTCTGGCATGCCGATAACGACTTCCAAAAACCTCTTGTGGAGTACAGAATGTGCGTATACGTATTCGGTAACACAGCCTCACCATCTGTAGCCACATATGGTCTCAGAAAAGCTGTCAGCCTGAGTTCGACAGACCTCGACGTCACAGAATTTGTCAATAGGGACTTTTATGTGGACGATGGACTGACATCACGTCCAACCCCAGATGAAGCCGTAGACTTGATCAGAAGAACCCAGAAGGTGATGAAGTCTGAGAGCAACCTACGGCTCCATAAGATAGCCTCCAACCATGAAGAGGTTATGCTTGCCTTTCCTTCAGATGACCTCGCCAAGGGCATCAAGGATCTAGATCTAGGATCAGTAACCTTACATACTCAGCATAGTCTCGGAGTCGCATGGGATCTAGCCTCAGATTCATTTCTCTTCCGTATGTCAATGGACCAACAGCCATACACCCGTCGCGGATTGCTGTCTACAGTCAACAGCATTTTTGATCCACTGGGATTTTTGGCACCTGTGGTGATTGAAGGAAAACTACTCCTGAGGCAACTGATACATGGAACAGTAGACTGGGATGAACCTTTACCAGAAGAACATCGATCTAACTGGGACCAGTGGCGAAACTCTCTAAATAATCTACACGAAGTGAAGATACCACGTGTATACTTACCGAATTCCTTCAGAGACAATACTCAGAAATCAGTCCACATTTTTTCTGACGCGTCCGAACAGGCGATTGCAGCAGTGGGCTACATCAAAGACGAACAGAACATAGGCTTTATCTTCGGTAAAGCCAAGATAGCGCCAACTTCTGGACACACAATACCCAGACTTGAGCTTTGCGCCGCTGTCCTTGCTGTGGAAGTCGCAGAGACAATTTCTCGCCATCTGAACTTGCCAGTGCACGATTTCAAGTTTTACACCGACAGCCGAGTGGTCCTAGGCTACATTTACAATCAATCAAGAAGGTTCTATACATATGTATCCAACAGAGTGCAAAGGATCAGAAGCGTCTCAAGGCCAGATCAGTGGTCGTATGTACATACGGAAAATAATCCTGCTGACCAAGGTACAAGGTCAATACCAGCCTCAGAGATGAGTGAAAGCATGTGGCTTTCAGGTCCTTCTTTTTTGCTGAAAGATCAAAGTCTGTCAGAATCGTTTCCAATGCAAGAGCCAGATGATGCTAAAGAAGTGAGACCCCAAGTTGTGACCCTAAAGACAAATACAGAAACCAAATGCACCTCAGTGCTTGGATCACACCGTTTTAGCAGATTTTCCAGCTGGAAGAAACTTGTGAAAGCCATTGGACGTCTACGCCATGTGGCCCACAGTTACAGTGCAAACAGCCAAGGGACACATCCAAATGTAAAACAGTTGAGTCTTATGACATTGCAGAGAAACAAATCTTAAAGGAAGTTCAGAAGGAAGTCTTCTTCGAAGAGCAAGCGTGTCTGAAGGATGGTAGACCAGTGCAAAAGTCGAGCCCGATTTCAGAACTATGCCCTTTCATAGATGATTATGGACTAATCAGAGTTGGTGGACGGCTAAAGAATGCTAGTCTAAGTCAACAGGAAAGAAATCCTGTGCTGGTTCCTGGACGCAACCATATTGCATTACTCATTGTGCGCCATTATCACGAAAAGACAGAACACCAAGGTAGACACATCACTGCAGGTGCTGTGAGATCTGCTGGATTTTGGATAACAGGAAGCAAACGTCTGATATCTTCACTCTTAAAAAAGTGCGTGAAGTGCCGGAAATTAAGAGGTAGCTCCGGGTTTCAGAGAATGGCAGACCTTCCGGAAGATCGCCTTGGCCCAGGCCCTCCATTCTCAAATGTTGGGGTTGACTGTTTTGGACCATGGACAGTGGTTTCTCGCAGAACACGTGGAGGCCAAGCAAACAGTAAAAGATGGACTGCGCTTTTCACTTGCCTCACGACCAGAGCAGTTCACATCGAGGTCCTTGAAGAACTAAGTTCCTCGTCTGTCATTAACGCACTGAAGAGATTTATGGCCATCAGGGGACCTGTTAAGGTTATTCGTTCCGATCAAGGAACAAACTTCATTGGCGCCGCAGCAGAACTTGGCATTGCCACTTACACAGCACAAGAGGGTAAAGTTAGAGACTTTCTGTATAACAATCGTTGTACATGGATTTTCAATCCTCCACATGCATCACACATGGGAGGAATTTGGGAGAGGATGATTGGTGTGACAAGACGCATTTTGGATTCTCTCCTAGCGGATATTGCGGGAAATGGACTCACTCATGAAGAACTCACCACATTTCTCGCAGAGGCTAGTGCCATAGTGAACTCAAGACCCCTTGTACCTGTGTCGAATGACCCAGAGGACCCTCTTCCTCTGAGTCCATCTCTAATGCTCACACAGAAACCAAGTGTAGCTGAAACTTCACTGAACCTCAATACGAAAGACATGTACAGGTCTCAGTGGAAAAGGGTACAGTTGCTTGCAGATGCCTTCTGGACCAAATGGAGAGCCCAATACCTCCAAACGCTCCAAGGACGTCGGAAATGGAGAACAGAGCAGAAGAACTTCACGTCCGGAGATGTTGTTCTTCTGATGGACAAGCAAGCAGCTAGGATTGCATGGCCAATGGGCATTGTGACCAATGCATTCAATGGGGACGATGGTCTTGTCAGGACTGTGGAAGTACGCATTGTCCAGGATGGAGGGCACGTCTCGACCTTTGTTCGACCGGTGACGGAAGTAGTTCTCCTTCTTCCGAACGAGTCAAAATTATAAGCGTTTAGTATGCGTACTTTAATATTGCATTGCATGCGTCATATGTAATTATAGTGATGTAGGGACATCAGACGGGGAGTGTTCTGGATCGTATATCCACGTGTACTGAGATTTACCTTTCTTTCTATTAGCGATCGCGACGCGCGATTCTTACGTGAACGTACAATTTCTAAGCACCGCCGATAGTACAGCGAGAGTTATCGTTCTTTCATTTACATTTCGCGCGGTCGGAACCCGCTGCAGAAAATATTCAGCTACGAATTCGCCAAACCACAGTCTTTTTACCACACATCAATACTACGCAACACAAGCGAACGGCACTATTTTGAAGTAAAGATAAACGGACAACACTTGCCTTGTTATTTTACTACGTGCCTATGGGTTAACTGGCTGCATGCTCAAGGCAGCACAAGGTGTTTATGAAACGAGAAAGGACAGAGTGTTAGCGTTGTAAATTTACTATGAGAATCATGCTGTGGTCAGTCTGGAGCTTTAATTTATTTATTTTAAGCTATTTATGTCTGTATATTGCTGGACTATTCCATTGTAGAGATACGAGGATGACCTGCCGTGTCAGTTTATTACGCGGCATCCCATATAAGGGTCTACACTGTTTGCCAATGTCGAATTTAGTAGACACTAGGCTTAAATGGATTAATGGCAATGCTGGTATTGTTTCTTCCCAACACTGGGAACGATGCAAGCAGCAGGGCGTCCACGTATGTGAATTAAAAAGATTTAAAAGCCCAATTTCATAGTCTAATCTTTTTAATCGTATATTAACGTCTTATAACAAAGACTCTTATTGTGAAGAGTATTCTAGTCATATGCAAGCTTTGTAGACCCTGCATGAACCTCTGATCAGGATATGCACCTTTGTCATATTATAGTTAATTTAAAAAAGAATAAAACCTTAATAGACAGCAATGGAATATATTTAATTGGAAACTGTAAGTGCCCATTTGGAGCCCATGCATGGGTTAGCGAGTTAAAGCAGCCCTCGTACTCGTGCAACTCTGTGGCTCTGGGAGAATGTGGAAGTTTTCCATTATATGTAATTTATTATACAAAATGTATAAAATACTGGGGTAAATTACTTAAACTCCTGCAAATCGTTATCCTAAAAATTGTTATAAAATGTTGAAATCCTTAGAAGATATTGGCAGATCTACATGGGCCTCTCACATTAAAATACTACTGTTTAAGTATGGTTTTGGCTATGTATGGCTGGCTGAAGATGTTGGAGACCTAGATGTATTTGTATCAACATTAAAACAGAGGATATCTGATTGTGCATCTCAATCGTGGCATGATGATATTAATTCATCGTCAAGATGTGACACATACAGACACTTCAAATCTTTATTAGATCCTGAAAAGTACTTAAACCTTGATGTTTCTTTTAAACTGAAACAATCTCTGGCTCGATTCCGTTGTTCTTCACATAAATTAAACATTGAGCTTGGTCGTCACTTTAATATTAATAGAGAGGATCGAGTGTGCTTAATTTGTGTCTTAAGTTCTGATATTTTGGTAGTAGAAAATGAATATCATGTATTCTTTGTTTGCCCTAAATATGATATTGTTAGAGAAATATATTTATACAACTGGTACACAGGGCATTCGGAGCTTACCGACTTTAACCGTTTACATGTATTCCAAAACGTCAATCCAGATGTAATTAGAAAATGTGCGCTTTTCATAGCAAAACTTCTTCAAATTATAGACGGCACATGACTTTTCCCTCCATGTAAGCTAACACATGCTTCGTAACTGTATTATAGAAAAGAACTCACTTAAGTAAAAAAGTAAAGTAAAGTACCAGTTAAAGTCTACTTTAAGTCCGAATGACCGCTCAGCCGACTGTACATTTACCCCCTGATCATTGAACCGTTTTGCCTACAATATTGAGCACTGCTAACATATGGCGCTAAAGCAGCCGCAGTACCGGCTCAGACCCTCACATGTACATGTACCCATTTTAACCCCTGGGTGGAGAGGAGCAATTCGCGGTACATGTCTTGCTCAAGGACATTCCTGTACATCATCAGGGATTCGGAAAAAATCCCCTAGTCAGACAGCTGGTCCGGCGGGGGATCGAACTCACGACCCCTGGTACCGTAGTCCAAGGTTTTAACCGTTGGGCCACTACCGCCGGTATAAGCATAAATGGTTGTATTTTGGGCCAGAGGCCTCTATTTACTCAATAAACTATCTTGTATCTTGACATAGGGAAAAGTTATCACTTTTGAGGAAATAACAAAAAAACCACCACATATAGAGACCGTTATAAATATTGGCAACATCAACATACTAAATGGCAATGGTGGGGCGAAATGTCGACAGCATGATCAATCGTCATGCTAGCACAAAAGGCGAAACATACACTTTTCGTGTCCTTGCCTTTGCACTGTAATTTTATCTCCCAGAAAAAACGCCCAACCGCTATTTCGTGTTTTGGCATTGGCAGCCTTTCGCTCCGACATTGCAAAAAAGCCTACGAGATTGTTGAAATGATCCACCATGGTGTTGTTCTCATTTTGGTGGCAGGGCTGCCTTACGTTGATTTTAAAAATCCTAAGATTTCCAAATTTTATATTTTTCAAGCGTTATTACTTAAAGCAGGTTGATAGTAAAGCAGCATGCGCCTTAAGGCACATTCTGCTTTACTTTCAGCCTACTTAAAGCTACCATTTGCTAGAATAAAAACCCGAAGATTTCGGAAAAATCCGGAGAAATGGCAGCCCTGTGATGGAAATGGCAATAAGCTCAATCATGGCTTTACTGGTAATTGATGGCCGAACAGTAAGCGGTAAATGACAGCAATGAAATGCCAAGGCATATAAACGGATCATTACTAACGTCTTGGCATCAAGGTATTGCCTACAACACACTCAAACCACAGCGTTAAGGCACTATGAAGCACTAACTGCCATAAATATGTCTTGTCTTTAATCATTAAAACTAAACCATTGATTTATTACCTCCTGCGGGGACGGAGCACAGCCTGAAAATACTTAAACGGGGTGTCAGGCAAGAACATGATGTATATATATCCTTTTAGGCTACTATGTAAAAAATTAGGAATAGCGTATTTACCACTGTATAAAGGTTGACTTTTCAATGACTTGTGCACGGGTGTACAGTGGTCCACTCTACGCGTTTCTTACGCGTTCGTTAACCGTTCACTATGCATTTATTATCCGTTTCGTTAAACGCCTTTCCTAGCCGTTTATCTACGCGTTTATTTACGCGTTTAAAAGAGCCCGGATGAAAGGGTCATCACTTAGCCGACGGACCCCTAGCTTCAGCGGTTTATACATCCACTTTATGACATGTGTATTACAGAACATTAGTTGGTATCGCCGATAACATTGCTATCTTTAATTGGCAATACACTGTTAATCCCCCGATATCTGAGTGGCAAATATAGGCGGGTTACATAAATAGATTAGTTACAGGCGGGTGGCCAGTGCCTGTTGATAAGATCCGAAATCTCCGCGTGAAACGGATACCTGAAGTACCAATCGCAGCATATAATCGTTTATTAACGCGTTTAAACGGGTTAAGATCGTTAGGCGTTAACAGTTTTTTAAGCGTTCGTTAACCGTTCACTATGCGTTTCTTACGCATAGATTAACGCGTAAATGGGTAGGAATAGCGTATTTACCACTGTACCTGGCTATAGCCAGTTAGGGTATAAATTTAACGAATGCAGTATTATGCAGAGCTGAATTATCTAAAATAAAATAATATCAAATATTATTGAACAGACGAGACGAAGAATTCTGAGGCATCGCATCTGGTTCCAAACTTTTTGCAAAGTCATCACAAAGTCAAACAGTCTGGGTTGATCTCTAAGCAGCGTTATAATTGCCAACCATACCTTTAAATGCATGCATTTCTGTTATTTGATTTTTTCACAGAACATGATTTCAATATTTGTGAATGGTTGCATGTACTTTTGTAGGTCATATGTCTACAAACTAATAAACATTCTTCAACTTAACTAATGTCCCCATGGTGATCCCCATGACGATACTTTCTATGTAACAGACAAATAAATGCTGAACCAGCAATTTGACGCTCTATACAGTTATCGACCAGTACTCAATGTCAATAGGGTGTCACTTGATTGTGTGTGATATACTGGTCCATACTGGTCCCAGTAGTTATGAAATAACAAAACAGTAGACAAAACGTATGGTTCTGATAAGAGGGACGCATGTAACAATTAAAAACATGGTCTCTTTTTAGTCTGCATCACAGTCTATTTTGCGACTACTCATTAGAATCGTCTATTTGGGCTGAATCTAATGAGTAGTCACACCAAAGGATTTCATTGAGGCATACGGTATTTAGTATTTTAAAAATTACTTCCAATTTTTGAAGTTATATACCTGTATTGAACGTTAGCCCGTTATTCCGCAGATACGGCTTTTTTACATATTATGTAATACTAGTATTTATTCTTCCAATGAAGAAAATACATGTATGTCCAATTAGTACAATCATAAATATGCACCTTTTGAATTTTTTTTTATATTCTAGCAGATCGTAGCTTAAAATAGGCTGTAAGTTCAACCTGTTTTAAGTTGTCACCTTCTTCAAAATTTTAAAGAAGTTATGGAGTAAAGGGTTTATATGATTGTATGAGTACTGGTTAAACAGAAGTTAAAATAAAGAAGAGTAAGTCAATTGCATACAATAAAACATGCATCAAATGGCAATTAAGTGAAAAAGTAGTCCATGTCTCGGTATCTAAAGCAGTTCCAAGGTAAAGTATAAAACATTTGTAGAATTACACTTGTCTTAAGTTAAGCTCGTGGAAGCTAGGGCAAATATACAAATAAGCTCTTGGTTTGTTTCTGAGTGTCTGGCATAACGTCCTGTAATGAGTTAACTCTTTCAACACCATGGACCTGTTTCAAATATACTCAATCGTTTGAAAACAGTGTAGACCCTGATAAGAGAGCTCCTATAGGATCCCTTTGATCAGGGTACATGTATACACTTTTCTCTAACTTAGACCAGTATTTATTAAACTACCAATACGAACAATATTTATGGCAAAATATTGTTTGAGCCATTTCAACTTCTTGTCCAATTCAGATTAGTTTCTCCATCCCTTTATATCAAATTCAAATTCTTTATTTCAGCTTTAAGCAAAGTACTTTACTTCTAGCCATATAAAGTACAAATTATTAATGACAATAATGACAATACATGAAAGAATCAAGCATAACATTCACGTGAAGAGCTGCAATGGTACAAACAAAAATGGTGTATTTCTTCTTTAGCATAATACATGTAATGTACATGTAAAAGTGTCAATCGAATTTAGCGAGAGAAGTACGAGTCGTAAACGCCTCTATAGTCTAGGCCCTGGAGAATTTTAGATATTTTCTCGAATCACTGCCGGACACGTGGTTAAATGGGTCGTGACAAATTCAATTGTTGCAGATTTCTAACAATAAAAGGTAGGTATTGGGTGTGGCTTTATGAAGAAGATTTATTTGATTGGTTGAGAGGTTTTCAAGAAGATATCCTGATAACTTATAGAGTGTATCGTTGTTCTGACAAGTTTGTACGTGTTTTTGTAGTTTTTGTAGTTTTTTTATTATAATTATTATTATTATTCTTTTTTTTATATATATCATTTTTAAATAGTAAGTGAACTTCGTAGTTTGTTCGCAAAATAAATAAATTTACTTAAATTCAGTAATTCGTGATTTTTTGATGTAGACATCAGTTTATCAAATTTATTTAATGTAGGCCATCTATAATAGTATGTTTTTATGTATTTATTTCGTAATTCGGCGTATAAAGGACAACTTAAGAGAAAGGGATATTCTGACTCGATTGAATTCGTGATTCATAATTTACATGTTCTCTGATCTCTCGGGGTATTATTGTACCTCCCTTTTTCTATCATAAGTTGGTGGGATGATAATCTAAATCTTGAAATTGCGTTTCTGAATTTACTATTGTAAATTTGATCTAAATATTTTTCTAACTCAAACTCATGTTTATAGCGAGCATAATAAAATAGTTTTCGTGAATGATTAATGTTAGTGTACCAAGTTTGCTTGAATTGATCTAATAGTCTACGTTGAATATGTGCAACATTATAGTCTGATAAAGCATGCTCATTCCAAATGTATGATAGCCCTAAATGGTTTAATGTGTGCTTAATGTTTAATGCCCAGTTTTCACCTCTGTACGTAATATTATTTTCTGCGTCGTTCTTCATCATATTATAAACTTTTTAGATAATTGTATTTTCGCTTGAATTTACTATCTTTTGCCAGTATTTTATTATATTTATTTGTCTGTTTATCTTAAGTGGAGTTCTGCCCAATTCACCATATAATCCATCAACATTTGTTGAGATTTTGACTGATAAAACCTTTCGACAAAATTTAGTATGTATTAATTCAATATTCTTTCCGTCATGCCAGCCCCATACTTCTGAGCAATAATAAAGAATCGAACCTACTAAGATATCAAATAATTGACATTTTTTACTAGTTTTAAATTCATAATGTTGAAAAATAGAGAATAATTTATATAAGGCTTTTGAAGCATGCTCTGCGATGTATTTTTGTGTTCTATTCCAATTTCCGTTTCTGAAGAATTGTACACCTAGATATTTAAAAGATGGAACTATTTCTATTTTTTCATTATTTAGGTAGAAGTTATAATGTGTTTGTCTTTGACTTCGTTCAAAAATCATAATATTTGTTTTTCTTGTATTTATCTTTAATTTATATGTTTGACAGTAACTTTCTAGATTATAAATCATACTTTGTAATGATTCTGGGTTTAGACTAAATAAAATCTGGTCATCAGCGTATGATAAAAGGAACAATTTAACATCTTCTATTGTAAAGATACCGTCGATGTCTGTATTTATATGATTTATTACGTCATTTACGAAATAAATGAAGAGCAGAGAAGTCGCGTCCCCTTGTTTAACCCAGTTCCCGATAAGATTTCATCTGATAGAGAGCCATTTGATTTAATAGAGCATCTTACTGAGGAGTACATAGCTTTTAATGCTTTTGTAAATTTCGAGCTTACATTTTCATTTATGAATTTTTGCCATAAAATAGAACGACTTATCTTGTCGAAGCATTTTTCATAATCTATGAAAGCACAGTATAATTTACTATTTGAGTGTAAAACTTTTTGAATTATAGCATTTAGTATGAAAACGCAATCAACTGTACTTTTTCCTTTTTGAAAACCAAATTTGCAGTTTGAGATTCTTTCGTTTTCTATAGACCATTTATCTAACCTGTTTAATAGGACTTGGGAGTATAGCTTTGCCAAAATATTATTGAGAGTTATTCCTCTGTAGTTTTTTGCATCAGTTTCATCACCGCCTTTAAATATTGGTGTTAAATGACCGAGTCCCCATTTATCTGGATATTCAGATTGTGTAAATAACTTATTAAAAATTATGGTCTGATAGGGTGAGATAATATTTATTGATGATTTGATAACTTCAGCCGGTAATTCATCTGGCCCACAGGCCTTATTATTTTTTTGTTTCATTGCTGCATAGATGACCTCCTGTTCCGTGATATTTGCGTCTAAATAATTGTCATTTATATCATTTTGTATTTCTGTGTTTTGTGTATTTTCATTTATATTTAATAACTCATTAAAATGTTGATGTAAACTATCGATATCTATATTATTAACTGTGTTTGATTTTGTAAAACATTTTTTTATTGATTTCCAGAAATGCCTTGGCTGATTTTTGGATATTGATTCTAATTTGTTTCCTTGTATAGTTTTAAATTTATTTTGAGCTTGTCTTCTTGCGTAATTATATTTTGTTCTAGCACGCGTTAATAGAAGTCTGTTTTCAGTTGTTTTATTTCTGGAAAATGCGTTTCTAATGCTTTTAAAGTTGACCTTAGCTTGCTTACATTTGTCATCGAACCATTTATTATTATTTGAGGGATAATTTTTATTGCTTTTATTATACGGTTTGCTGAAAACGTTAATTGTATTTTCATGCAAAAAGCTTGTAAGTAGTTCTACGCTTTCATTTTCTGTTATTTCAGGATGAGTTCCGAGTTGAGCTATTTCTTCTATATTATCTATCAGACGTTGTTGAAAAATTTCTTTTTTCGTTTTGAAATTTGATTATTCTTTTACTGTCAGCCATAGGGGGTGATTCATTTATATATTGTTTATTTTTGTTGATTTTTAGTTTTAAGCTATAATATAAAGGTGCATGGTCAGAGAAACTGTACCAGTCAAGAATGCCATAGTCATGTATATAGTCGATGTTTTGTTTTTCTGTAATTAAGTAATCTGTTACACTCATTCCACGAGATGAACAGAAAGTAAACTGACCTTTGTATTTATCTTTGTGGAGTCTACCATTTACTATAATGTGGTTTGTTGATTTGCATAGATTAACAAGTTTGCGTCCATTTTCATCTATAATTTTGTCTTCATTGTGTCTGTTTAAAAATGAATTTTGATTTAATAATATATCGTTATCTTCATCATCGCTATCATCAAGATATTCATCGTAATCTAAAATATCTGATAATAAACCTGTCCTTGAATTCAAATCACCTGTAATAAATGTATTTCCTAATTTATTATATTTCTCGATACCTTTTTTTATTTCTTCGAAAAAATCTATATCATTTGATGCTAAACTTTTGAGCCTTTTGGGGGAATGTAAATGCCACAAATATAGGCGTTTTCGTTAGAATAAAGAATTTCGTTTGCTATTTTTAACCATATAATACCATTTTTGTTTGTTTCCACAATTGAGATATGTTCTTTGAGACATTTTTAAAATAGATAGAGATACCTCCGCTGTAGCGTCCTCGTTTGGTTCCAAAGGATTTGTTTCCGTATAAATGGTAACAGTCAAAGTTTTCTATTTGTAAATTTATCTGATTGTTGTCACTTAACCATGTTTCGCTTAAAATTACTAAATCATAAGTTTTTAATATGTTTGTAAACTCAATATCACCAATTTTTCGTATTAAACCATTAACATTCCATGTAAGAATCTTAAGCTCTTCACCACTGTCCTAATTTATTATTTCCTTAAAGCTGACCGTTGGACCATCTTTCACTAACAGTTTTGCTCCATACCACTTCACAGTTATTCCTGCGTTTATTTCCCTTTGTCTGATTGGATAAAGTTCCCTTCTTTTTGCTAGAACAGCCTGAGTTTGCTGTATCCCAACACCCAGATTGGTTCCCCTGAGTGCATCTTGTTTGTCTATGGCTGTTGATTTTACTATCTCCCTGTCCTTGTAGCTGTGAAATTTTACCACAATGGGTCGAGTGTTCGAACCTTTTCTGGTGCCGATCCTGTGTGCCCTGTCCACGATTATGTCTGTTGGTATGTCCAGTTTTTCTTTGATGAAGTCGATGACTAAGGCCTCACAGTTTTCTCCGTTATTTTCCGGGATCCAATAAAAAAGCAGATTCTCACGTTTACTCATGGCTTCCATATAGGATAGTTTGTCCTCCATTTGCCTGGCCTGTGTTTCGTAATTTTCATTAATGCACGGAATTATATGCTTTTGATAAAACAAAATAAACTCATGCATGTATTTCCCTTTGCCACTAGAATTATGTGGTTTTACAGTCGAAAATGATGGATTAAGTCACTAATCACATCCGCAATTTGTTCCTGAAAATTCAATTAATTGTCAATTAATCAACGAACAGTTATTCGTTAAAATTTCCTCAGGAAGTGTTCTGCTTTTCTTTTAGTATGTATTCCAGTTGTTACATGTCCTTAACGCCATCAACTTTTCTTCTTTAACCTTTTTACCGCCGATGTCACATACATTTGCAAACAGTTTTGATCCAGATCAGACTCCGCGTATCGCGGCGTCTGATCAGGACCGAAACTGTTTGACATTCGTTTCGAATTTGTTTAAGTCCTACTATCTTAGATCTAACTTTAAAACGATCTTGCAGACAACACTATTAAAGCAGAGGATAATAAAGTGGTGTAGGGATAAAATATGGCGTCGAAGGGGTTTAACTAAAATATAACAAATTGATGAGTTTTTCATGACTCTGAGCAAAGTTTGTTTTTACCTGTAATTTTCGGAGGTATCGCACCTCCTTCGTCAGCACTATGAGCTAGTGCTGACGAAGGAGGTGCGATACCTCCGAAAATTACAGGTAAAAACAAACTCTGCTCAGAGTCATGAAAAACTCATCAATATGTCAAATCCTGAGCTTAGAAACAACCTATTTAGTTGTAAAATATAACAAGTTAAGTAATCGGCGTCTTCGTAACTTTGAAGTCTACAACATTTCTCAGAGATGGTGTATATGTATTTCTTTAAACATGTAAACAAATTATCAGAGCGCAAACAGAATGAATCCAGATGAGACGCCGAGTATATCGGCGCCTCATCTGGATCCAAACTGTTTGCAAAAGTTATAACAATGTCACACGTACCATACAAAATGTGATTAAAGCGTCTCATAGACATAGCCAATATATCCTAAAGCAGATGGCTTACAATTTGACGCGTGCTGTATCATTTTAGACAACACTTGTCAATTAGTTTTTGTGTGACCTGGTAAATGAATATAGTACTATCGAGAGTGTATTAACCTAGGACTCGAGATAAGAGTGAGTTAACTCAACATTTCCAATGTTTTCTCCGTTATGTCTAAAAAAGTCCTATGTCGTGACTATTTATTAGAATTGCCTCTTCTAATGAACGGTTAAATTATAGGGCAAGGATGACAAATAAGGATTGTAAAAATTGAAATACTAATATTTGCTAGAGCTCTAATAACCAAATGAACACAGACGACGATTGTGCTCTTCCTTTACGAACAGTGTATCTGTGACGAGTACACTGGTCCTAAAAAATATTGTAGACCCAGATCAGAGTCCTCATACATGGGTCCACTGGTGACATTCTGCATTGCTTGTAATGCTACAGTACATGGATATAGTAAAAGTAAACGAGATTTAGTTGGAAAATATTTGGTCTATTTTGAGTTATGGTGTCGATAATTTAATTCTAGGGGCTTAGCGAAGTGTTCGTCTTGATCAAGGATGGTGATAATGAATATTACCAGGGAAAATCTCTCTCAAATGTCATTTCAAGAGACCAAAAAACCTGTTGTTGCTATGGTGAACTTAATATTTTTTATAGTTATCATTGAAAATTGCTATTTTTGTGCACAGGACAATGCACTATGATAATTGAGCAAATTATTTTTCCTTAAGGAAATTGTCGACGTCTATTCTGTAATTGTTGCAGACAAATACGCATCATAACAGTGTGTCAGTGATAAGTACACTTATCCTACGCAAACAGTTTATAGAGCTCAGATCGGAACTCTCTGATTCAGGGTCTAACACAGCCCTCTGAACAAGGTCTTCACTATTTGTCAGTTAGTAATATTTTGTGAAAAAACCCACCTACATATTCAATGATAAACAAGACTGTATTGTGAACTGGACGTTCATGGTTGACTGTGTTAAAAGGAAGATACAGTAGAACCTCTCTATTACGACCACTAAATTGTGTCAAATATTATTTGTTTAAGACAGTTGACTGCTTAACGCAATGTGAAAGTGAAACAGAAAGCTCCTACAGGAGCTTTCTGTTTCACTTTCACACTTCTTTAAGCTGTCACCTGTCTTTTATACAGTCAATTAGCTTTCTTTTAGGTGGTCGTACTAGAGAAGTTCTACTGTATATAGAAAAAACCAGGAAGTTCCTTAAAGAATGTTCCGTTTCACAAGCAATCCTATGTACTAGATATTGTCACTAAATGGCCTCCGGATGGTTACTTAAAAGAATATGAAATCAGAACAGAAAGCTTATGAAGAAAGCCGCTAGCTCCTACAGCAGACTTAAAGTTCATTTGTTACTGATAACAAAGGAGAATTTGCCTAATTAATCTAATATTTAAGGTGAAACAGTTTGGATCGTGATCAGACAACGCGTACCTGTGCGTGTGATCTAGGTGTAAACTGTTTGGGAGGCTGTAGTTATCAAGAGTAGGCAATAGTCAGGTGAAATGTTCACCACATTCCCAATTCTCAACCATCAAATGGAGTCGGCTTTAAATCATCAGTATTGTTATTCATTCTGGATAATATTGCAAAGCCTGTGCATTCACTAATGTTCATAAATTGAGTATATCTGGTTATATAGCATGACTGCTGTTTCTAAGAACGAACATTGGTTGTGAAATAAATTCTTCTGCAATAACTGTTTTGACTTTGTGATTGGCTGAAGAGACCACTTCGGGCAACATGCAAATAACATTTAAATTAGCGAAGATTGAGCAATTTTGCAAAAATAATCAATGACAGCATGGAGCACATACAATGCAAGGTGGTATTGTAATACTAGACAATACAATTAATGTCCTGCAACTACTTAATTTGTCCTGATATTGGCTAAGCCTTTAGGGCAGCATTGGCGAATGTGTGATAACTATGGCAAATAGTTTGAATCCAGATGAAACACCGAGTAACTCGGTGTCTCAGTTGGATTCAAACTGTTTGGCACTGCACAAATATTGTCTGAAAGAAATATCTGAAAATCAACTCCATATGCAGACGACACAAGTTGCAGATGATGGATATTCCCCGTGCTCAGCGTTTGAACTTTTACCATGCTAGCGACGGATATATATACCACAGTGAATTACCCAGCATGCAAAGAGTTAAAAACGTCTGGTGCCAACAGCATATCTCGAGCCGATTCTATTTCAGTTCTGGCAGAAATTTATTAAAGCTCTTAGAATAATTTGTAATGTGTGTTTAAGTTGAAGTACGAGTTTCAAACACAGTAGAAAACATGGAATTGAACAAGGTGTTTTTAGTTTTCAGTGGAGATGACGTTAGTCTTTTTCTTTTAAAGGCAACGCAAACGCAATGCAATAGATCGAAATAGATGGAAACAGACATTTCTTGAAAATTTTGAGGATTATTTTTAATCTGATCAGACTGCAAATATTTTGCAATGGACATATCGTTTTTAGCATACACGCGCTTATAAGAAAAATGAGATCTTCTCAAATGTATACCGTGTGCCATAAAAAACCTACATTTGACAGAGAGCAAAACACCGAAAGAAACTATATAAAACGTATACATGTATAATGCTTTAGGTATTTGGATAATACACGTAGTATTGCATATATTAACGCCATAACTGACAAAACATTGACTCTAGAACAATGAGAAAGAATATATTCCTTGCCGCTTAACCCTTTATCCAAAAGCATGTTTCTAGTTGGAAAGACCACTTAATACAGATTGAAAGTAAAGCTTGTACTTTCAACCTGTTTTAAGCTATATACACATCTATCATCTGTTAAATTCAAACGCAATGCAATACAATAAAGAGAATCACATAGTATTGAAAATGTTGATGAAAACTAATATGTAAATAGGTTGGAGTCTGATCACATGCCGCTTTACCCGGCCTATAATCTACCACAGGGTGTTAACATTGGGATTACATGTAACTGTTTTAGAGCAAACACGGGAAATAATAACACAGCCAATATGTCTTTGGAACATGATAAGAGATATTATACACGTCATTTCCAACAGGCAGCTAACACTTTACATTTAACAATACTATTTAAATTAACAATGACTGCAGTCGCAACAGCCGATGTTAATTTAGTTGAGTGGAACACTAATTATTTTAGTAGAACACACAGCGCCTATATTGAATTAAAGTAAAATATGCGACTCTTGCATAGTTAGTCAATTCTGTTTTTCCCCCGAGACGTAAAGACGGTAATTTAAAACTCCTTTCTGTACGAGCATAACTCTTTCCTCCCTAGAAACGCAGTTTGACGCCTTTACTTTTCCTCATTAAAATACATGTTCGTACTTCTCCGCGTCGCGTCTACAGTATGATAGAATGCAATAAGAAATGTTTCTGAAACTATGAAAGGCACGCTTAAGCGAACAACATCATTCGCATCACATGTCCTTTAATATACTTGATCGAACAATTGGTAGACAGAAAACAATACTTAAAAGTTTGTCTAGAACATGTAATGTCCATCAGACAATCTTGAAAAAGCTTGTTCTTTCAGAAATACTAGAAACACGAACAACAAACTGATACAGAGCGGCTGGAAAATTGACGATGTCAGCAGATTCGCATAATGCTCCTTAACTTTTTAATGATCAAATTTATAGTTAGGTTTTTACCCCATCACCGCCATATTGTCGTCTGCTTCAGAATTGTTGTCTGCAATATTGTTTCAAAGTTGGATTTACGACAATATAACTAACGTAATTCCAAAACAAGTGACAAACACTTTTGACCCTGATCAGACGCTACGTGACGTGGCGTCTGATCAGGATCAAACAGTTTGCAAATGCGCTTTTTATGACGTCATTGAGAGTGAAATGTTTAATGTCTATCCATCACAAAAGTAGACATTAACAAACAGTGTAAACATTGGTGAAACGCCGCTTACTTATATAAATTGATCTGCTGCATAGTACAACATTTCATGCAGTGTATTTTGCTTACCCTGGCATATCTATATTGAAAAATTCCAGCAAGCACGTGGGTGATTTAACTGCAAATAAAGCATAAATGGGGTAGTAGCGACAGCCAACGAAATCGGGAATTGATAGATATAGGTAGATAGGTTTAACCCATTGAACACTAGCGACCACAGGGAGCCGTCACAATGAAATATGAACCAAAAAAACCAAAAAAAAACAAGAGCCCCATGGGGCATATTCGCTCACCTGAGAATAATTGGGAAAATGGAGATATTGATTTATGTCCAGGACTGACCTAGATATGCAACAGACCGGAACAATTTGAATAAAATATGTCAAGTATATTTAAAAGTGTCACCATACAGAATATAAAAGCTCTGGCCTTATTAGAGTCAGAGAAGAAGATGTTTGAAATTTTCTTTAAATAACTCTATGTAAAACAGTGACCCCCGGGGCGGGGCCAATTTTGACCCTAGGGGCATAATTTGAAGAAACTTAATAGAGGACCTGTAGGCGATGATATGTGCCATATATCTAAGCTCTGGCCCTTGTAGTTTTAGACAAGAAGCTTTTTTAAGTTTTCATTGTAAAAAAGCTATTTTTAGCTCCTGTGACCTAGTTATGCAACGGACCAAAACCATTTGTACAATTTTGGTATAAGATATCTAGAAGTGTCACTATGCCAAATATCAAAGCTCTGGCGATATTAGTTTTAGAGAGGAAGACGTATGAAAATTTCACTATATAACTCTATGTAAAACCGTGACCCCCGGGGCGGGGCCAATTTTGACCCCAGGGGCATAATTTGAACAAACTTGATAGAGGATTTGTGCCAAATATCTAAGCTCTGGCCCTTGTAGTTTCAGACAAGAAGATTTTTTAAGTTTTCATTGAAAATCTATTTTAGCTCCTGTGACCTGGTTATGCAACCGACCACAACCATTTGAACAATTTTGGCAAATGACATCTAGAAGTGTCACCATGCCAAATATCAAAGCTCTGTCCACATTGGTTTCAGAGAAGAAGACGTTTGAAAATTTCACTATATAACTCTATGTAAAACTGTGACCCTAGGGGCGGGCCAATTTTGACCCCAGGGGCATAATTTGAACAAACTTGATAGAGGACCTGTAGATGATGCTATGTGCCAAATATCTAAGCTCTGGTCCTTGCAGTTTTTGACAAGAAGATTTTTTAAGATTTCCTTATTTTTTCACTTTGGTTGCCATGGCAACCAGAGTTCTGCATTGTTTTTAATTCTTTGAACAAATTTGAAAGAGCTTGACCCAAGGAACATTTCTGTAAAGTTTGGTCGAATTCTGTCAAGCGGTATAGGAGGAGATGTCATTTGAAGCAATTGTTAACGACGACGGACGACGCACGACGCACGATGACGGACGCCGGACACAGGGCCATCCCAATAGCTCACCTTGAGCCTTTGGCTCAGGTGAGCTAAAAAATATGAACATTAGATATATAGACAAGGGGTCGAACTTCCAATTTCCGAATTGTACCCCTCTCCCAAGTTATGTCTCCACTGACAACCGATCAAACGGTATATCGGGTAAAGCTCTTTGCCAGTGAGTAGTCTAATGTATAAGCTACGTATATGCAAAGCGAAAAACTCCTAGTTAAAACGGTTCTCAGATGCCCCAAGGCAGAATCCCGACAAACACCGCAATTTTGACAGGTAGTAAACAACCTCGTAATCGCCCGCTACCCGACTAAAACGGCCATTTGAACACTTGCAAGCGGAAATTGAGCTGCATGCAATAGCTAGTAAGCAACTATGACACTTACTGTGAAAACCGCGTTCCATTAACATGTAAAAGGTATTATTTGGACTCTTAAACCAATATTTTCCCGTGTCTTCAAAGTTCTAACCATTTTTCTATCACGTGACTAATTTTTGATCGGCTGTCAGTAGAGGCATAACTTGGGAGAGGGGTACACTTCGAAAATTGGAAGTTCGACCCCTTGTCTATATATCTAATGTTCATAATTTTTTTTTTTGGTTCATATTTCATTGTGACGGCTCCCTGTGCTAGCGACGGGTATACTCGTCATTTACATACAGTGAAGGATACTATTGTCATAAGTAAACATTGTAGAAACTGGTAGGAGGGCTCCGACAGGAGTAATCTGATCAGGGTCTACACTGTTTGTCATTAGGCAATATATTGTGAAGATCAACTCATAATGTTTA
Source organism: Gari tellinella (assembly GCA_922989275.2). NCBI lineage: Eukaryota > Metazoa > Mollusca > Bivalvia > Cardiida > Psammobiidae > Gari > Gari tellinella. The sequence continues at coordinate 46,056,403 of OV277856.1, forward strand.
GATTATTTACTTGGCTAAATTGGAAATAGGAACTATCAATTTTAGGTTTCAGTCAAGAATTAGTTAATGCAAGTTTACGGTCTTACTTTCATTTTAAATTAGTTCAAGGCCACACGGTTAACTGGAAACATCAATATCAAACATGGTTCACGATTCGAATCGTTTAATTACTCGAGGGCTTTGTTTGGAAATGAGGCATTGGCAGTATGTGTAGATTGTTGGTATCGTATTGATCAAATCATGGCATTGTCTGAAAGGTCGATAGAGGTTGAGTGCGAATGTATGATTACGTGTTTTTTTTTCACTCGGTGCATTGTAAATAGTATGGCACTCGTACGGTAGGATTTTAATTTGCATCGCATGCCGAGGGAGAGGGTATGTTATGATGGCGATTGGGTGGCTGATTACTGTTGAGGACTATAAAGACATTTATAAACTTTAAACTAGTGTTACGGAAGCGAGTACGTGTCTCCACGAAGAGGTTTAATAATTCATAAAACAAGTCGAGTATGTGCATAGATTGACATTGTTTAATCCGTTCAACCCTACAGCCCTCTGTAGAGATTACATATTACATATGAAAACAGTGTAGACTCTGATCAGAGGGCTTCTAAAGGAGCCCTCTGGTCAGGGTCTGCACTGTTTGATATTTTCATTGCTCTTTAGTTGTCATATAAAAAATGCAACAGTAGACTGGTTCAAAATGCATGTAATAGAAGAGCCCAAAAGGATTATATATACCCACAATAGATATTTAGGGTTGAAAGGGTTAGACATTACATGCACATATCCAATCAATCAAAACTTGCTCCTTAAAGCTTTGAACTGTGTTATTGATAGATTGGTCTCTCTGATCATTCGCTTCAGTAACACCAAACTATTGATATCAATAATAGGAGCATGTGACGTATTGTAGATAGAAATGGCAAAATATTCATTTAATATTGACCGTTATGGTTCAGACAGACATTGGTTTGTATGTTATATACAGAGACGTCCTACTAGTTCGAAGTTACCTAAAACGAAGATAAAAATAATAATAATGAAAACACATTTAATGATCGATTATTATTATTATAATTACTTTTACTGCATTGTATTGTATTTTCATTATTATTATGATACGACCAAATTGAAACTGAATCACCAACTGAACGTGTTGTACAATGATCGATCGTATTAACCCGTTCACTCTGAAAAACGCTTAAAAGCGCGTTTGCAAACAGTTTGGGTCCTGATCAGAAGCCGCCTGTGCGGTGTCTGATCAAGATCCAAGCTGTTTGACACTTGTTTTGAAGTTTCTTCCGTCATACTGCCTTATTTTTTAACTTTGAAATGACATTGCAGACAACAAAATTGAAGCAGACGACAATAAAACAGTGAAGGGGTAAAACTCTCACGAACATTTTGGCAGTGAAAAGGTTAAAGTCTCGTGACCGTTTGCCATGTACTAGCCCTAGCATCTATAAAAAGCGTGCAATAAGTAAATAAGGACAGATACTGCGGCGACTGTTCCTGCAAGTACTTAATTAAAAAGATAAAACCCATCCGCCTCAGACGTCTCTGACGTCTAATAGCAATGCATGTCGCTTGTAAGGGCGATTGATGAAAGTGAGATAAGCGTGTGGTCTATTAGGACCTCGGTGGACCGTTTGCGTGATGAATTATGAAAACTTGAAAAAGTTCATTTCATCATTCAAAACTTCTAGTGAGCGGATCGGAAAACATCTTTTGATGAAAACAATCAAGTTATGATGAAAGACGACGAAAGACGTTGAACTGTTGCTTTGGCTTAAAGTCCCATTGTGTTTTCAGACCTTTTCATAATGCTTGAAATACAATAACGGTTAATAATAATGTTTGAACATTCTAATGGGCCAAACTGATCTATGAAATGATGAAGACGGACCTAAATCACCAAAAAGGGCGATTTAAAATCATAACAAACCGAAAATAGAGCGTCTGCCATAAACCTTACCACACGGCTTAGTATCACGTGATACAGCCGGAGTCAACATCACCGTGTGCAACCGCAATTACCTTCGACGGTCGATCCATCAGTCAGTTAGACTATCACACTTTTTTGTCCGCTCTCTAACTCGAATATCTTTTATCCGATCTTCCACAAACTTGCTGAAAATGTTCATTGATATAAAATCAAGGTTTAGTTTGATTACTTCTAAAATCGCATAAGGTGTTTTTGAGTTATTGCCTGTTAATTTATAAAAAATGACTGTTTCAGTCATTTTTGCACTCTAAAACAAACAGTTTTTATCGGATATACACCAAACATGCTAAAAATATTTATTCATATAAAATTCAGGTCTAGTTTGATTATTTCTAAAATCGCATGTTGCATACCTAAGTTTTTGCCCTTTATGTATTAAAAAATGGCTGTTTTCAGCAAGGTTTGCTCTCTAACACAAATACGTTTTATTGGATCTTCACCAAATTTGCTGAAAATATTTATTGATATAATATCAAGGTTTAGTATGATTACTACTAAAAGCGCATAAGGTATGTCTAAGTTATTGCCTGTTTATTAATGAAAAATGACGGTTTCAGTCACTTTTTGCACTCTAACACATACAGTTTTTATCGGATATTCATTAAACTTGCTGAAAATGTTTAAGTATATAAATTTTAGGTTTAGTTTGATTATTACAAAAATCGCATGTGGCATATCTGAGTTTTTGCCCTTAATGTATTAAAAAATGACTGTTTCAGCAATAACTCAGACATGCCTTATGCGATTTTGCTAGTTATTGAACCTGACCTAGATTCTATACTACATGTAATAAACATTTGTAGCAAGTTTGGTGAAGATCCAAAAAGAAATGTTTGAGTTAGAGAGCGGACAAGGCTGAAACAGTCATTTTCAGCAAGCTCAAGGTATACATTCTCTATAGTTTATTTGACCGTTTACCCACAGTGAAAGATATGTACACGTTGTTATTGAATCTCATAGTGTTTAACCCTGTGCCTACTTTACGGAGTTTACAAACTATTGGAATCTAAAAAGACGCCGCGTAACGTGGCGTCTCATCTGGATCCAAACTATTTGACACTCGTCTTAAGGTTTGTTTAATTAAAACAATGCATAAATCTAAACTGAACACATTTTGCAGACGACAATGTCGAAGCAGACGTCTGTGCAGCAGAATAAGGGTTATCCAGATGTTCCAGCTAAACATGTAAGCGAGAGTAATCTGAACCAATCTAACATTTTCTCACTCATTTCAGCACCGAATGCTATGGTGTTACTATTGATTAAACCGTCTATTCGAGACACTTTTAATGAGTATGACACCATTGGGTTTAAAAGCAGAAATAAAGATTTAAGTTTTCGAAATACTTCCGTTATCTGGAGCCCTGTATTTACAGAGTTGTCCTTCTTTCCATTCACAAGGGAGCTTTTTAATTGGTGCTAGCACAAAAATATTATAAATAAAATTTAAAAAGTGAATTGCTTAGATAAAACCGGTTTTTGTGAAAGAATCACGTCCCACGTAGTTCAAATGGGACCCCAAACAACCGTTTTATGCAGGTTTCTCAAAAGCACAATGCGGCTTTAATTGATATGGTCTCTTTTGTATTTGAGACGAAATGCCAAGGACTTCACTACCATGACGAAATCAATTTTAAACATTTATCGTCTGCTTTTATTTCTCAAAAAGGAATTTTAGATGTTTTGACTTAAGAAATATAAAATTGAGTGTCAAACAGTTTGGATCCTGATCAGACGCCGCATAAAGCGGCGTCTTATCAGGATCCAAGCTGTTTGCAAATAACCACTGTGCTCGGGGTAAGGCAGTGAAAGGGGTTACATGTACATGTACCATAGCTTCTAATGGGGCTGTTTGGCAAATCATTTACAATTCGGTTTCACAAAACTTTCTTCTATGAACATTGATCTGCACATTGTAACTGCGTTCTTCAGCGTCTCCAGGGAGAAAATATGTTAGAAATTAAATGAGAGAAAACTTGAGAGTATTTCCAGGAGAAAGGTGCAATGTTCTTAGCTCTTAACGATAATGTTAACACTAAACCTGTTTGAAAGTATTTACATTTGTTTCCAAAAATACTAACTTTGGTTTTCAAAATTCACAATTGTGAAATTTGTTGATTGTAGAACTGTGCAGTGTTCCTTATCAGCTGTACTTGCATTTTCTATCTATAAAAAAGCAAGGCTCCAGATAAGAGGTGGTGAACTTAACAAATCTCAGATTTTCTCACTCATTATAGCACAAACTCCTATGGTGTTATACTTATTAGAATCGCCTCGAAGAGACTATAATTATTATGCCATATACATGTACTGTCAAACAATTATATGATCCAACCCTTTACTTCATAAATATTCCGTTTTACGCCTCTTATCTTTTCCACCCTAAGGAAAGTTGTACCGACCTAACAAGTCTTGAACGTAATACACTGGAGGAATTTCCAGTATCTTTACAACGGCTAGCTGGAAGCGGGTTGAAAGTGAAGCAAAATGCGCTTTCAGGCGTATTCTGCTTTACTTTCAACCTTTGAGTACTTTAAATGTTCATCTGTCTTAACTAAAAACTATAAACAGACAATAGATCTGGAATACTCTGTTCAATCTTAAGTAGGCGCCATGCGATGTCGTTGAAATGATCTAAAGGGAAATCCAAACGTAAGTCAATCATGTTTGTCCAATAAACTGAATTCACTTGACATTTCTTTAATAATTACATGTACATCGAAATATGAGTTCGATTTTCTAGAAATAGTATCTGTCCATTCGACACACGTTTGTTTTTCCACACGACAGCTAGTGTAAAGAAATGCATTTGTGTATTTTTTATCCATATTTAGTTTTAGCACATGGCTTGGAGCTCTCGGCCAATCAGATGCCTCGAAAACCTGTGAATATATCGTTTTAGCACATGGCTTGGAGCTCTCGGCCAATCAGATGCCTCAAAAACCTGCGAATATATCGTTTATTGAACAAAACCATGAAATAACTAACACACTGTTCACTTATTCCATGCTTCCGTCATCTCAAGGCAATTTGACGTCACAACCCTAGCAGTCCTCCGAGCAAGCCACCGCGAAAACCTTTTGCCTACACTGTAGGCTTAATGATAAATAATCGGAATAAACACCAGATCAATGATTTAAACTAAAACAATACGGTAATTCCACAGTATCTATAATAGATCTAGATCTTCCCCATCCCTCTGGACCTAGATATATGCATTGTTTCAGCTGTAGGTGTAAAAACCGGGATATGCATGTCTTGATTGGCTTTGCTAAACAGCTGAGATCAGAGGGGAACTGCAAAAGCTTGATGACGTCATATTATGTACAGTGATACCTAAACTTTAAAGGCCATTAATAATGAATTGTGCTTATATAGAGCTTCAATAAGCCTTATTTATGTTGGTGTTGAAGCATGCATACTGTCTCAAGCTACACAATGAAATAACCTTTCAATTCAAGTAAAAGATTACAAATAAAATGTCTTTTCGTCTAAAACAAAAAGCAGAAACGAAGGGTCTTCTTGTTTTCCTCGAGCCCAAGCCAGTGCTAAATAGGTTAGACCATGGTTGCGCGCGAATAAACGACATAGTTCTCGGGGGCTACGCCCCTCGAACTATATCGTTTATTCGCGCGCAACCATGGTCTAAAGGCCCGGTCACACCTACAGAACTTTGCTTGAGCGTTCTTCGAGCGGTCACCGTTAGAACAACGCAGTATACGCTCGGCTACCGCTGATGGTCCCTCAAACTCCGTCCTACCGCTCCGAAAGTTTTGAGCCGCACGAAATATTGCGAGCGGTGAGGAGCGGGCAATTTTCCGCTGCGGCAAAGTTCACCACCGCTCCAAAAACGCCCAGTCAAAGTTTGGCACCGGTAGACGCAAGTTCGTGGACGCTTGGGTCCGCTAGGCCAACGCAGAAACCTTGAACGCTGAACCACCGCTGCTCGCCAGCATTGCCCGGGCGGTGATTAAACGTTGCACAAACTTTGGTAGAGCGGTTGTAAGCGTTTTGCGATCGGACACTGGATTGCTGGAACGGTGTCGGGCTTTGAAGCAGCGATCCATTGCGGTGACGAACTTTGGTTTAGCGAGGTGTCGGAGCTGGACCAGAATTTGGCTATAAATACGGGTAGAAATGGACCAGGAGTCCATTTTGAGTCGAGCTGCCGTTGAGTGCAGACCTCATTTATTTCGAATTGGCTCAAAGTTACAGTTAAACTGTATTACCATGGATGCTGAGGGACTTGCTATAATTGGTGCACTAGTCCAGCAGCAGAATCAGAACCTCCTCAGATTGCAACAAGTTGTTGACAGAAGGAGAAGAAAGAGAAGAAGGAGAGACTGAGTTGTGTGGGTCAGACCGTTGATACTGAGAAGGTAGTTTTTAATGCGGGGTTTTCTTTTTAATACAGTCAATTATGTGATGGTGATGCACTGGTGGCGAATTAAACTGTGCACTTTTGTACTTGCATATATTTAACCTCATAACGGTTATGGCGACACCTGTACACATACTCTCTCTCTCTCTCTCTATCTCTCTCTTTCTCTCTCTCTCTGGCTCACTAATTCCCCATCTCTAAAATAATTTGTATTTTTTACACTGTGGGGGAAGGGCCGTCTCTAAGTTGGTAGAACTTGTGGCCCAATCGCATTTCATGTATATAATTGAAATAAAATATGTTTGAACTAAACTAACTATTTTTTCACAGCTGTTAAAATTTCTTGACACAACCAATGGGCCACATATATGTACCTGACTACATTGGTTAAGCTGGCTGCTCAGTATTTATCCTGCTCCAGCCTTCCTCTTCTTTTGTACACAAGGCATGATGAACTTCTATCCGTTCAGCTCCGTAGTCAAAGGCGGTATGCCGCTAAACCAACTCTAAACACCCGCCGAGCCAACGTACGCATGCACAGAACGCCGCTCTAACAACGCTCGTGTCACCGCTTAACCAACGCTCGCTACCGTTAAACCAATGCTAAACCAACGCTGGCTTCAGCTGTGCACCGCTAAGGCAACGCCCGTGTTTTCGATTTTTCCCCCATATTGTGCGCGGTGACGAGCGTTGTCGAAATTCGGCCCCCTGTATCTACCTTTAAGGAACGCTCCAGCAAAGTTTTGTAAGTGTGACCGGAGCTTAACCTATACTAATTGAACAAAACCATGAAATAACTAACACACTGTTCACTTATTCCATGCTTCCGTCATCTCAAGGCAAATTGGCGTCACAACCCTAGCAATCCCCCGAGCGAGCCACCGCAAATACCTTTTGCCTGCACTGTTGGCTTAACGATAAATAATCGGAATAAACACCAGATCAAGGATTTAAACTAAAGCAATACGGTAATTCCACAGTATCAATAATAGATCTAGATCTACCCAATACCTCTGGGTCTAGATACATGTATATGCATTGTTTCAGCAACAGATGTAAAAACCGGGATTCGCATGTCTAAATTGTCTTTACTAAACAACTGAGATCAGAGGGGAACTGCACACGCTTGATGACGTCATATTATGTACAGTGTGACCTAAACTTTAAAGGCAAATAATAATGAATTGTGCTTACATATAGAGCTTCAATAAGCGTTATTTATGTTGGTGTTAAAGCATGCTTAATGTCTCAAACTACACATTGAAATAGTATTTCAATTTAAGTAAAATATTACATTTAAAATGACTTTTTCGTCTAAAACAAAAATCAGAAACAAAGGGTCTTCTTGTTTTCTTCGAGACCATGGTTGCGCGCGAATAAACGTCATAGTTCTCGGGGGCTACGCCCCCTCGAATTAGTATAGCTTAGACCATGGTTGCGCGCGAATAAACGATATAGTTATTATTAATTGCCTTTAAAGTTTAGGTCTCACTGTACATAATATGATGTCATCAAGTGTGTGCAGTTCCCCTCCGATCTCAGCTGTTTAGTAAAGACACTCTAGACATGCATATCCCGGTTTCTACATCTACAGCTGAAACAATGCATATATCTAGGGCGAGAGGGATGGGGTAGATCTAGATCTATTATTGATACTGTGGAATTACCGTATTGATTAGGTAGATTTGTGACGTCAAATTGCCTTTCAAGAGATGACGGAAGCATGGAATAAGTGAATAGTGTGTTAGTTATTTCATAGTTTTGTTCAATTAAACGATATATTCACAGGTTTTTGAGGCATCTGATTGGCCGAGAGCTCCAAGCCATGTGCTAATATCGTTTATTCGCGCGCAACCATGGTCTAACTTATACATATTTTCATACGCGAATGGATTCCGTTTTGCATTTAGGATAATTAGAAAACACCCATGCAGTGGTTGACAGTCGCTATTTATTGTTCTACTCTGTCTTCGCTGAAAATATCTCGAGTGTCAATTATTCATATGCAGCCTTATACGGGCATGCTTAACTCCATGTACTCTAGCAGCGAGTATAATAATCCTTTCAAAGCAGTGTACTCGTGAAGAATACACTTGTCCTACTCAAACAGTTAAGACCCAGATCAGAGGGCTCCTGAAGTAGCCCTCTGATCAGGGTCTGCACTGTTTTTAATTTTCAATATTTCGCAAAAAACAACCCCAAATAACAAATGGATAAAACTTAACTTGAAACTGCAATGGTCAATTAACCCTTTCATGATCAAATAATGCGGGAGATGTTTACCCCTTCAACGATTTATTGTCGTCTGCTTCATTATTGTTGTCTGCAAGACACGTTTCAAAGTTAGATTTAAGGTTGTTTGACTTAATAGATATCGATAAAAGTGTCAAACAGTTTGGGTCCTGATCACGCGGCGTCTGATCAGGACCCAAACTGTTTGCAACCGCGCTTTACAGCGTCAGTGAGAGTGAAAGGGTTGAACGTTTCAGGGACGAATGAGTTAGTTTAGATGTCATTGAACGTTTCAGGGACGAATGAGTTAGTTTAGATGTCATTGTCTCGACTTTTTTCTACCGATAACCACTTGATATGCATTTTAAACAATATGGACCCAGATCAGACGCCGATAAATTCAGATCAAAAGCAGACGATTGCATGGTAGACGTAAATAATTAACTATAGATAATACCATAAGCAAAATATTCGAGCACCATGTTAACCATGCCAATGCCTTCCCTATGTGGCAATTACGAAAAAAACTGCACAAGGGATCATGCTTCCTACTGTACGTATATAACAAACCTGCATTCAGTGATCCTTACGAAGACTTAACTGTTAGGCTTTGATGACACATGGTAGCTTTACCACAGTCATAGTCATGTGACCACTTAAATGTTGTTGAAAGTAAAACAGAATTCTCCTTCATCCTGCCTTACGTGAACTTGATTTAAGCTTCTATGTACTAATAGCGTGTGCTCAAATCTGACCAATCAAATACCTGAGACTGATCTCAGACTCAACTCAGACACTTTATAACTTTGCTCAAATATAACCAATGAAATGACTGTGATCGATCTCAGACCCAGTTCAAATGCTTTATAACCTTGGACCCAGGGGCCCGTTTCATAAAACTTTGCACGACAAGAACTGACGTAAGTCAAAACTTTAAAATACGTTCTCTATATAATTCTGTATTGTGACATCTCTTCGAGAGATGTCACAAGACAGGGTTAGATTGAGAAATAAATAATAATTGAGACTTTTATAATCTGACTTACGGCAACATTTGTCGTACGAAGTTTTATGGAACGGGCCCCTGGCGGAGTCTCTTTGGTGAAGTCTCAGGTACATGTATGTAATTACTTCAGTCAATGTCATGACATTTATTTAATCGGAATCCAACTTTATTGATTTTCGTACCACTTAACAGACCATCAATATATGCGTATTGAATTCTGCATTACTATTTGTTTGTACAGCCTGATAGTGAACATAAAAACAACCAGGTCACGGTGATATTATGACATTCTGTTTAGTCTTCACCATTACACTATTTGTTGCATGAGCCTTGCGTACTTGGCCGGGTATGGACAATGCAATGTTTATATGATCTAGACAAATATTTAAGCCATTTAAGTCTAGTGTCTATTAATGGGGATCTTTCCAAACAGTGTAGACCCTAATGAGACGTCGCGTTACGCAGCGTTACACAGCGTCTCATCAGGGTCTGCACTGTTTGCTGTTGCATATGGAATTTTCTGCTGTATGGGAAAATATTGCATTGTGCTTAGGGTCACCCTTGTTTTATCTAAAATGAACTCTTCCAGCAAGCACGTACTGCGATTTCATTGCAATATCGAGGCATAAATGGGTTAAACATTATTTTAAATTTGAGTTTGTCTTTTAACGAAAGTCAATACCAGTTCCAAATAGAATCGCTGTAAACTAGAAGAGATTTTCAAACCAAGACCTAAATAATCAATGGCGACACAGCACACTCGCGGCGAAGAGACACAGATAGAACAATAATGTTCTGCAAGTGTTCAATTTGCCTTCACATTTCTTCAACCCTTCCAAAGCCATATGAGATTAAAGTCGACTTTGCAAACAATTTGAATCTAAATCAGACAACGTATTTAAAATCTAAACTGTTGTGAACTCGGATCAATAATTCTTATGTCAAAATTTGAAGAAAAAAATGAAATCGGCATTGGTTTGTTTGTTAGAATTGACGACACATTTTATCAGACGATATTTCGTCTCCGAAAGGGTTAAACAGACTTTCATCGAGAGGTCGTTAGGTATTTCTCATAAAAATAACGGAGACTTTTTGCTGTATTTTCGACCTTTACTAAGCATTCATCTGTTCTAAACACTGAAATATTTTTTAGGAAAGAGGTTACGAATGATTTAACTTTCGTAAGCCGACGCTCTACTAACTAAGCGATCTTAAGCCATTCATAGCCATCACGTCGTCAATTTTACAATGTAAACAATTGTCTTCCGATTTTATTTCTCAAATTTAAAATTTAGGTACATGTATTTGTGCTTAAGAAATATTGAAATGAGTGCCAAACAGTTTGGATCCGGATAAGACGCCGCGTATAGCGGCGTCTGATCAGGATCAAAACTGTTTGCAAATAACCATTCGGGGTAAGGCAGTGTATGGATTAATGTTCCTCTTTTGGTTTTAAGTGGTTGCAGAAGCTTGGTTTAAATTTCTTAGACGTTTACTGTTCGTTAATGATTGTTGAATTCTGTTAACAAGACAGAAACCATGCTGTAGGACTTGTGGAGGCTTAAAGACATCACATGATCTAGCTTGGGTGGTAACACCTACCCCGTAGATAGTTTGAGTCAAAGCATGGAGAGCATGCACTAACGGTGGTAGCGTCTAGGCAAAGAATCATTCAGGCGTCTCATGTGAGGCCCGCGCCTAATATTTGATAGCTTGGTTATGGGCCCGTCACACCATAACGTTCTGGCCAGCGTTCTCTGTCGATTGAGGAAACGTTGGTAGTCGCCCAAGGTCGCTGGGATAGCGCCAGAAGAACGTTGTGTGAACGCTAGTAAACGCTGGTAAACGTCGGTGATCGTCGGTAATCGTCGGAGAACGCTGGTCCGAAAAAAAAGTTTTGAACATGCACAAAAGTTTTCTCTGAGACCAGCGTTCTTCTAACGTTTAGTGTTAAACGCTGGAGATCGTTTAAGAACGTTCGTTGAACGTTTTACTAACGTTCACCGATCGTTGCACGCGTTCGGCTATCGTTAGTCAGTCGTTACTCTAGCGTTACTTGGTTGTTACTTATCGTTTGCTTTGCAGTGAACGACTCACTGGCGACCTGTCAACGACCGGTGAACGGTCCCCTAGCGTTCGCAGCGTGTGACTAAAGTCAAAGGAACGTCCTTTTGCGTCCGTTTGGCGTTATTCGAACGTTTTCCGAACGTCCATGTATATGGGTATATAAACTAATGTTTTTAAGCAAGGTTCTTTTGATTTTGGACTACCGTAGAGAACACCTACTATGGATGATCCAGAAAGACTAAGGAGGCTATATGTGCTTGTTATATAGCCCAGCATGAAGTACATGTAGATGTACTGGACTTGAACATAGCTGAACACATTAAGGGACCTCGCCCGCAGAGAAAAAGACTCTGACGAAGACGACAGTGCTGGAGTAAATCATGGTCTGTACAACCAAATTAAGGTTGAAGTTCGCCAGGAAGATCTCAGTACCTTCACCAACTTCACTCGCATGCCACCGGAAATGTTTGATGAATTCCTTGGACGTGTCAGGGACAGATTGACAAAACGACACACCGTCTCCGTTCTCACTGTGAAGTGTGCCGGGCTATCATTGATGAGTATCTGCCTGAGGTAATGACTCCTCCAAGCACTCATGGGGCCCGTTTTATAAAACTTCATACGACAAATGTTGTCGATATGCAGATTATAAAAGTCTCCATTATTATTTATTATTCTATCTAATCCTGTCTTGTGACATCATTTAGGAATCGTCTTGAAAAGACAATTTCAAACAGATGTCGCAAGACATGATTAGATAGAGACAACAGAATGTAAATGTATTTTAAAGTTTTGACTTACGACATGTTTTGTCGTACGAAGTTTTATGAAACGGGCCCTTGAAGCCTGGCGTGAGATTGCCAACCAGTTCATGACAAGGTGCTACTCATTAAGGACAAAAAGGGCTTTTTAGACAGACTGCGGCTGAAAGGAAAAACAGAAGTAACGGAGACTGCTTTATGTATTACTTATACCCCCACAAAATTATACTGCCACCAACCATAAAGACCAACAGTGACGTATGTTTAGAGATATTTTACCGTAGATCTACATAGATCTTCATTACAATGAAAGTATATGATGGTTGAAATAAAATTAGAAATAAGGTACATTGTAATTATAGAATCCTTAATATGTTTTAGCAAAATTAAACAGTTTTAGGTTGATGCGAGATTCGAACCCACGCCAGATAAAATTTCCCCGATGATATACCGGTACTTGCTTATGGCCCTACGACCTATCCATTACGCTATGTTTTCTGATAACTAATTCGCTCATTGTTTATGCTATAACTTAACCTTTTCTTTAAAAGAATGAGACGAAGATATCTGAAATGCTGTTATTCCTTAAAAATGGACTCGGCGACTCCGTGACACGTCAGACCTAGTTGTTTGACTATAAGTATAAAAATTCCATTATTGTTAAAGTCAGGGCGATTTCTTGAAGTATTTTCCAAAATTTCAACGTAAATACTTGCATTGTGAACGTGTCTCTGATTGACTTTAACCAGGTCCACAAGTGGTCCATGCTCATCTCCAGTTCAGTTGCCTTTCCCTCGAGTATTCGTTGCCTCTTTGCCTTGTTCCTGTAATCTGTCTTCTGCATGTTCCACAGCAGTTCGTTTTCGCGGGAAAACTCGACCAGACTATCTTCTTCCACCGCCCGGTCCACGATTTTACAATCATTTCTCTGCTTCTTCCCTCTCTTTGCAATGGTCGGACCGTCATCATTGGGGGTTTCAGGGTGTTTAGGGTCTTCAGGGGGTGTCACATGGTCCATTACTTCTCAGAAGTGCTCTTCCTCATGGTGTTCTTCTTCGTCAGAAGACATTGCTAGTGGAAGTAGCAGAAGTCACCTTCCCACCCTTTTTGCGTCATGGCGGCATGATGCTGTCTGTTCAATCTCACAAGATCAACTGAATTCATAGTATGAAATTCCCAGCGTTTTGTACCCGTTCGACCGTAAAAATCACACGCCAGCAAGAAGTTATTCTGTCGTTAGTCACACGTTTGTCACACGTTAGTCGAACGCTCAACACGCTCGTCTAACGATGGCAAATCGTTCGTCGCGCGCCAGTGGCACGTTAGCACACGCTAATGGTTTTTGGGGGTATCTTACTTGGTCACTGTTACACGCTTCTCATGCGTTAGAAACACGCTAGTCATGCGTTAGGCACACGTTAATCAAACGCCAGAAGTGTCATCTTCATCCTAGAACGCTCGAAAACTGAACGATTGAAACGCTCAGAGAACGTTAGCCAGAACGTTATGGTGTGACGGGCCCATTAGTAAAACCCATTGAAAACCCTATTGAGATCTATTATGTAAGGGCCTCTATTTCTGATGGAAAATCTATCTTGTTGGATGAAGTGTTTGTATTTGATATATATGTTTGTGTATACATATTTATTGTAATATGCCATGTTCTTTATCTGTATGTAATTAGCCAAAGGCAAATTTGTTGCCGATATGCTAATAAAGCTGAAACTGAAACTGAAATTCAAAGCTCTCAGATGGCTGAGCCGTTGCCTAAACAATTTTCTCATGCTATACGGTAAACTACCTGTATTTTCACACGTAGTGAGGACAATGGGGTGGTAATCAATGAATGGACTGGCTTGATGTCTTTAATGGATGTTTATCATCCGTCTTTAAAGTTATTCGTAAGACGTTATTCTTTCCCGTTTCAACAAAAATAAAACGCAAACGCAATGCTTAAAATATAGAGTATTATACAATTATTTGACATTTCTCACAATTTATTTTCATCTGAATGTCAACCAATTTGGAACCTGATCAGACGCCGAGTTATCCGGCGTCTGATCAGGCTCCAAACTGTTTGCAATGGACATAAATAGTTTAAGCGTTAACGCATTTTTGGGAAATGATATTGTCTTCTTCACTGGAAAAGCCTTAAAGAATAGTGCTAGATTCCGAACTCCTCTTCAAATAGTGAAACCAATCAAACAAAGTAATAAGATTAGTTTGAAAATACAGACGACACGATTAACACTGGCCCTGTAGCTGGTGTGCACTGTTTAAGACCGATGGTTGCTTAAGGCAGGCTGAAAGTAAAGCTGAAAGCTTCTCCAGCTTTACTTTTAGTCTGCCTTAAGCATCAACCTGCCATGATACAGGAACACGTTGATATGCCTCTTGTACAGTTCATGGTACATGTGAAAGCAAAGAAACATCTACATTTATATGGGTAATGAGTGAATTCGCTTCTGAAGGAGAAAGGATTTAAAATAATAAATTATTGATGAAAATTATATAAGCTTGGAATGTTGTAGAAATTGATTATGGTGAGAAGTTAATTCAGTCACCCTTAACATGTTTAATGGAAAACTCCAATTTTAAATTTAATATATATTTGTTATATAATTATGGTTGATTTTACAGTGCAAACCCCTGCAGGAATCCTTTGGTTAGGGTGTACACATGTAGTTAGGAGAGGAGACGTGTACTCTTTACAGATACACTGTTCGTTGATTACGAGTTTGCTCGTCGCTAGGGTTTAATGTGTTAAACTTTTTAAAACGAAAACGACCAAATGTTCAACATATTCACTTCTCATCGGCTTTACATGTAAACAATTGTCGTCTGCTGTTGTTTTGCAAATTAGATTTTTAGGTTTTTTGACTGGACAAATGTTTAAGACAAATTTTTTATCTGAAGCTGTCTAACATTGTGGTTTGGTTATCATAAGATCACAGCATTTCCAATACTAAGCATTGAGAACGATTCTATTTTCATAAAAATGCAGTTTATCCTTGTGCACGTCAGGTAGTTGTTGTCTGTGAGTTGCTCAACTTTTGATTTACCTATTACGTCATAAGGCCTTTTTACGCCTTAAATAATATTCTTTCACGTAACAAATCAATTCCACTTAATACAGTCATAAATATGTAGGCTACCATAAGAAATATTTGTATTTTCCTAGCAGAGTGTAGCTTAAAGCAGGCTGAAAGTAAAGCAGAATGCACCCTAATACGCATTCTGTATTTTCACTCTGATTTATGTGGTCAACTGTCTTCAAAACTACAGACTATGAGGTAATTGATTAAAGCGTTCTATACTCGTGATCGATTTCATGCAAGAAAATGCACACTATTGTTATCTAAATACACAACAGGAGTTTTATATCAATAAACGAAAGTCAGAGAAAATATCGATCACATAAGAAATGAAAAACAAATATTTGATAAAAATATGAATATGCAAATAAGTCGAATCCGGGTGAGACGCCGTGTGAGGTGTCATCTGGTAAAGATCTAAACGATTTGATACTTACTCATTAGCTCATAAGAAAACAATTAGAAACACAGATTGATTGGTAAATAAAAGCAGACGACGATATTGAAACAGACGATGTTTTGTCACGATAATGATTAATCACTCATCATTAACCCATTCACTGTAATGACGTCACCAATTCTAACAATTGTCGTCTGCTTTTATTTCTTAAATTTAAATTTAAGGTATTTTGACTTAAAAAACATTTGAAATACGCTTTACGCGGTGTCTATTTAGGATCCAAACTGTATGCAAAAAGTCATTGTAGTCGGAGTAAGAGAGTGAGGGGTCAAGTCTTAAAAAGCTTTAGACTTTAAAGCCTTTATATAATTGCCTTACCCATAAATCAATGGTTACTCGCATACAGTTTGGATCTTGACCAAGATAAAAGAAATGTTTGACACGCTTAATATATTACTTTAATAAATTCATTCCAAACTTAAATTTGAGAATTAAAAACAGATGAAAACTGTTTAAAGCAGATTATGTAATAGAGTTTAAAGTATATTAAACAGTTAAAGTCCCATTGTGTTTTCAGACCTTTTCTTAATGTCTGAAATACAATAACGGCTAATAATAATGTTTGAACATTCTTATGGGCCAAACTGATCTATGAAATGATGAAGACGGACCTAAATCACCAAAAAGGGGCGATTTAAAATCATAACAAACCGAAAATAGAACGTCTGATATAAACATTACCACACGGCTTAGTATCACGTGATACAGCCGGATTCAACTTCACCGTGTGCAACCGTTATCTACCTTCGCCCGTCCATCCATCAGTCAGTTAGACTATCACACTTTTTTTGTCCGCTCTCTAACTCGAATATTTTTTATCCGATCTTCCACAAACTTGCTGAAAATGTTCATTGATATAAAATCAAGGTTTAGTTTGATTACTACTAAAATCGCATAAGGTATGTTTGAGTTATTGCCTGTTTCAGTCATTTTTGCACTCTAAAACAAACAGCTTTTATCGGATATTCACCAAACATGCTCAAAATATTTATTCATATAAAATTTAGGTCTAGTTTGATTATTACTAAAATCGCATGTGGCATATCTGAGTTTTTGCCCTTTATGTATTAGAAATGATTGTTTTCAGCAAATTTTGCTCTCCAACACAAATACTTTTTTTTAAATCTTCACCAAACTTGCTGAAAGTTTTCATTAATATATAATCAAGGTTAGGTTTGAATCCTACTAAAATCGCATGAGGCATGTTGGAGTAATAGCCCTTTAATTATTAAAAATGGCTGTTTCAGCCTTTTTTGCTCTCTAACACAAAGAGTTTTCATCGGATCTTCACCAAACTTGCTGAAATGCTTTATTTATATAAAATCTAGGTCCAGTGTG
The DNA here is from genome assembly GCA_922989275.2 of Gari tellinella. Lineage (NCBI taxonomy): Eukaryota > Metazoa > Mollusca > Bivalvia > Cardiida > Psammobiidae > Gari > Gari tellinella. The sequence continues at coordinate 46,073,751 of OV277856.1, forward strand.
ATTATTACTAAAGTCCCATAAGGATTATCTTAGTTATTGCCCTTTATGTATTAAAAAGGACTGTTTCACCATTTTTTGCTCTCTAACACAAATACTTTTTTCCTTGACCTAGATTTAATACCAATACACGTTGTCAGCAAGTTTGGTGAAGATCCAATAAAAAGTGTTTGTGTTAGAGAGCAGAAAATGCTGAAACAGTCATTTTTTTAATTATTCAAGGACAATAACTCAGACATGCCTTATGCGATTTTGCTAGTTATTGAACCTGACCTAGATTCTATACTAATAAACATTTGTAGTAGAAATTGGTGAAGATAAAAAAAGAAGTGTTTGAGTTAGAGAGCGGACAAGGCTGAAACAGTCATTTTCAGCAAGCTCAAGGTATAGATCCTCCGTAATGTTTTTAATCGCTTACCCATGGTGAATAATATGTACACGTTGTCACTGGATCAAGTAGTGTTTAACTCTGTGCCCATTGGTCGTTACTTTACGGGAGTTTACAAACTGTTTGAATCTAGAAAGACGCCGCGTAACGCGGCGTCTCATCTGGATCCAAACTGTTTGACACTCGTCTTAAGGTTTGTTTAATTAAAACAATGCATAAATCTAAACTGAACACATTTTTCAGACGACAATGTCAAAGCAGACGTCTGTGCAGCAGAATAAGGGTTAACAGGGTAATTCTCAGTGCTTCAGCTATACACATGTAACCGGGAGTAATCTGAACTAATCTAACATTTTCTCACTCATTTCAGCACCGAATGCTATGGTGTTACTACTGATTAAACCGTCTCTTCGAGGCAATTTTAATGAGTATGACACCATTGGGTTTAAAAGCAGAAATAAAGATTTTAGTTTTTCGAAATACTTCCGTTATCTGGAGCCCTGTATTTACAGAGTTGTCCTTCTTTCCATTCACAAGGGAGGCTTTTTAATTTGTGCAGCACAAAAATATTATAAATAAAATTTAAAAAGCGAATTTCTTAGATAAAGCCGTTTTTGTGAAAGAATCACGTCCTACGTAGTTCAAATGGGACCCCAAACAACCGTTTTATGCAGGTTTCTCAAAAACACAATGCGGCTTTAAATCTGGGACGTCAAAAATATTCATAGCCCCCAGTGAGGATCGAACTCACGACCCCTGGTTTACAAGACCAGTGCTCTAACCACTGAGCTATGGAGGCTCGACAAGCATCAAATGAAATAAACTGTCCATGTTTTCAATTGTCACGTCACCAAAGTCGATGTACCAAACACGTGCATTAATCCATTCAATACCATGAGTTGACGTCAACTGCTTTAACCTAATGTCCTCTGCTTTCATTTCTTAAGGTTATTGTAAGGTAAATTGACTCGAATAATATCATATCGAGTGTCAAACAGTTTGGATCCTACCAGACGCCGCGTTACGCGGCGTCTGATCAGGATCCAAACTGTTTGCAAATAACCAATATACCCAATTTCACACCGCCACATGTAGATCTATCTATATTTCTCACGTTTTAACATAATTGTATGAGAGATGTACGGTGGCACTGAGGTGACATACAAACATTTTTTTTTTTTTTTTTAGTTTTTATCTCGTGCGCACGACTTAATTTGTTAAAAAAAATATCTTTTACTTTTTATCTCGTGCGCACAACTTAATTTGAAGGAAAAAAAAATCTTCACTTTTTATCACGTGCGAACGACTTAATTTGAAAAAAAAAAAAAAATCTTTACTTTAAATCTCGTGCGCACGACTTGAATTTCCAAATTTTTTTAATTTTTTTTCTCAAATTAAATCGTGCGCACGAGATAAAATTTAAAGATTTTTTTTTTGTCAAATTAAGTTGTGCGCACGAGATAAAAAGGTAAAGATTTTTTGTTTATATTTGTTCCTTGAAATTCAGTCGTGCGCACGAGATAAAAAGTAAAAAAAAAAAAAATGTTTGCATGTCACCTCAGTGCCACCGTAGAGATGAGGTAAAGAGTAAAGAAATTGTATTTCTATTTGTATTGTACTCGGGTTAAAGCAGTGAGGGGGTTAATATACTTGTTATCATTAGTCTAGATACAAATGTATTATTATATACGAGTACACTGAATGAAACAAGTACATGCATTTTGGAATGTTCTTTAATTCAAAAATGCACTTTAAGTGTCCATCTTGGCGTTCTATTGATCATCTCATGGCATCTGTAACACGGATATGCACGCTATGATCGATCACATGAGAAGTACGTGTGTGATTACGAGAATAACACGGTGTATACAGTGTTGGTTTCATTACTGATTCACGCAAATTGTGTTATAGCAGTTTTTATTTCCATACAGCTCATAGAATACTATTATATAATTAAACCATTCAACAGTGTGGACTATAATTATATATCCCAAAAATCACATTATGCTGAAATCCTCTTATCCATTGCAAACAGTTTGGAGCTTGATTGGAAGACGGGAGGTCCTGTGTCCGATCAGGTCTCTCAGATTTAGATGAGTCGTCAATATTTCCAAAAATGTAATTTTCTGCTTTTAATTGCAATTTCGTTTGCGCTTTGTTTCTTTTAAACAGGAAATGATAACGTGTTCTCCATGGTTCCCAACTTTAACAAAATAGACTATCTTTCTTTTTTCCATAAAATGTTCCTTGTGGAATGAAAATACATTACCAACAATAACACTTTATCAATAATTTTGCGAATGAACTTTTTCAAGAATAACAATCATAAATGTGCCCTTTTTTCATTGGCTAAAAGGCACATTGTCGAAATTGTCGGAAATCAGTAAAACCCCTCATTACGAAAACTACATGAGATAAAATGTACCAAAGTTTAGACAGGTGGCTGCTTAAAGCAAGCTGACAGTAAAACAGAAAGCTCATATATGAGCTTTCTGCTTTACTGTCATCTTTCTTTGAGCTGTTAACTGTCTTAAATTTTATCAATAAGTCTACATTTCAGCAGTCGTATTAGAGAGGCTTTACTGTTTTACTACAGAGCTATTGTTGGATATGGATCGTTCTTTTGTATGGGCTATGATATCTTTACTGCACACAATCTCATCATGATACATGTGTATGTGATATACATGTATATGATAAGGCTAACAAAGATTTGACATTCAGATGCGTTCAATACAGCACATGACTATGAGTCTATGAAATAATATCTTGACGCGGATATTGGTCGATTTTAATATAGAACATGACTATGAGTCTATTGGTCGATTTTAATATAGAACATGACTATGAGTCTATGAAATAATATCTTGATGCGGATATTGGTCGATTTTAATATAGAACATGACTATTAGTCTATTGGTCGATTTTAATATAGAACATGACTATGAGTCTATGAAATAATATCTTGACGCGGATATTGGTCGATTTTAATATAGATCATGACTATGAGTCTATTGGTCGATTTTAATATAGAACATGACTATGGGTCTATGAAATAATAGCTTGACGCGGATATTGGTCGACTCAATTTACCAGACACATATCAGGAAGTCTGTAAATGATATATCATGATTTTTCAGGTTACTTTTATGAGATTTACATTGCAAATTGTAAACAGTTTGCATCGAGATCAGACAACTAGTAATTCGGCTTCTGATCAGGATCCAAACTGTTTGTCACTCGTATCTATCAGTGATTCGGTGGCGAAGGGTCATAATTCGTCAGTTGAAAAAAGAGTGAAGACGATATTTTAAGCAGACAATAAAGTTTACAATTAAAGGTTTTAACATCATATGATGTTTATTTTCCATATAAATTGAGCTAAGTGTAGTTGTAGATATTAGAGTTTAAGTCTATGTAGGCTTACGTAGAAACTATGATATCTTTTGCAAGAACATGGTTTCAGATCTCGACGTTTCATCTGGATCCAAACTGTTTGAAACGTTGACCCTATTTTGAAAATACGTTTCCCACAAATATAATTTTAGAGCAGTAGCAGACGACAATTCTTGTAGACGACAATATTACATACCATTCAAAGGATTAGTACATTATCGTTTGCATTTGATATTGCCATATTATTTGTTTTCAAACGTAGTTTTCTGCCATTTATCCCTTTCGAACAAATTTTTCGTGAGTTTTTATCCCTTCACCGACATAGTGTCGTCTGCTTCAATATTGTTGTTTGCAATATCGTTTCAAAGGTTTAAAGCAGTATAACTGACGTGATCTCAAAACAAGTGGCAAACAGTTTTGATCCTGATCAGACGCCGCGTGACGCGGCGTCTGATTCTGGATCAAAACTGTTTCCAAATGCGCTTTGTGACGCCATTGAGAGTGAAAGGGTTAACTGGGGATTCTACAATTCTTCATCATGTGTTAACCCATTTATACCTAGATTTTGTAACGAACTCTACCTATATATGCTTACTGGAAAATTTCATCAAGCAATGGTGATCAACGGGCACAGCAATGTTTTTTCCGTACTATGACCGGCTAATAAATACGGACCCAAGACGTAGTACAGCTTATCTCCTTTATTATATATATATGTTACACGTCAATCCAAGCTGGATGTGACCAATCCTGTACCTGCAATAGAATGCAAATGCATTAAGTAACAGGTTATGAGCATTCTATATTGATGCAGGCTCATTTAGTGGTCTAACAACTGATGATAAACTTTTATGCCTATTTGGAAATCTGAATAGAAATTATGACACACTATCAGAGGTGAAGAAAGATCAGAATAAGTTCTACAGAGTTACAGAAGAGTTACAGTTGGGAATGACTAAGCTACGTGACCGTGTAGGCCGTGCAGAACGTGTTGTAGACAAACAATCACAATGTATGAAGCTATTGGCATATCGTTCGATTGATACAGAGGCAATGTCGAGGCGAAACAATATAATTCTCTGGGGAATCACTGAGAGAAGCAAACTAAACATTGAAACTCTTGTGTTGAATTTCATAGAAGACTCGTTAGATATTGACCCGTCCAACAAGTGCATTGACCGAGTACACCGTCTTGGTTCACTTGCTAAGGCTAGAAACAAGTATGACCCGAAACGACCCATTATTGTACGCTTTCGAGATTACAAAGATACAGAGACAATCATGAGAAATGCATTCAAGCTGAAAGGATTCATGTTTGGCATTGACAGGGACTATCCGAAAGAGATAGTAGATGCTCGGCGAGAGCTATACAACTCACCTGAAGCTAAAGCAGCACGCCTAAATAGACAGAAAGTACAGCTTCCGTATCCAGCTAAGCTTCAAATTTCAGGTAAAATCGTTCGCGATAAGTTTCCGGACTGGCATAAAGTGTTGGGTGAAAGTCGCGTGACAGGAATTGATTTTGAGAGGCTCCAGCTTGATGATGACGAGGACCCTGTCCGCCGGACAGACAGATCAAGTCACATCAAGAACAGTTGTGGTGAAACCGCATATGCCAGGCCGGATGTGTATGTACAGTCCATGGTTTAGTCTACGCCTATTCATCCGGGTTCCAGCTTTTGCACACGAGACTTACCAGACGATACCTTGCTCTCTTACCGTACAGTCGTACTACATACCTACTTGCTTCTACGAAGTTATATCAACGTACATCCGACCATCCCGGTCTTGGAACTACTCATGGTGAGTTTATTTATTACTAATAGTATCGTTTCACTATAATGGCGCATGCGAGCAGTAATTTTTTTCCATTTTAATAGCGCAAAAACTTGGGCAAATTCGGTCGATCACATGGAATCTGGGCTGATTCACGTGGTGACATTTAGCAAAGTTTAGCGGGGTTTCAATGATTCTTGCATAGTTATTGCTTAGGTCACGGGGTAAAACTGGGTTGTTTTAACCGTGTAGGTAGAATAATTTGCAAATTTTTATTGTAATTTGTGATATTTTTTCGATGGGTTTCGAAAACTTGTCATGGGTGCGGCATGCTCTTTGAATGGGTTAGTTTAAATTTGCTGCCGTGGCGCACAGGTATTGTGTGCATAAACAAATCATTTTCTGAGAATAATAAGAGGCTTCAGCCTTCTTTTTTGGAATTTCTGAATTTATAATAAAAATAATTTGTACAAATTTCGAAAATATTCTCACTTTGGCTGTCCGTGAAACCACGTGACATCGGGATTGATTATTTCAATCTTTTTCTAAATTTTATTAGTCTATTGTCACTACGTGAACAGTTCTTATAAGTAGTTTTACAACCAAATTGTTGTAAAAATTTCCTTTCTATACTGGAATTTAATTTGGTCTATGAAATTTGCTTTAAATGTGAGACCGACTTGTCACGTGTTCAACAAAAAATTATGAACATGTGCTTTTTAAATATTTGACTATTTAAAGTTTATATCCTGATATCTAAAGGATATCTTGATATTGCACAATTATATTTTGGCATTTTTTACACTTTGTCTCGCGGTATCAGGTGGATTGAGTAGCTTGCTACCCTAGACATTGATGTTTAAGTATTTAGGCATTTGGTAGTTTTTGTTATCAGCTGATATCTGTTGATATCTTCTGATATCTATTTGATATCTTTAGATATACATGATAATTTTTTTTTTGTATTTTGCGTGAATTATGTGAAACTTTACTATTTAGAAAGGACTCACAAATTTTTGGCCATATTTAATGCAAAATTTAACCTCATTTGGTAAATGCTTGAATATTATATCTGTTCTACCCGTTAATGTATTTGGGTGAATGATAAATATTTGTATTATGATAGCATTAACTACTGTCTAAGACTGTCTATTTGGATGAAAACGGCCAACCAAGATTAGCCAAAATGGCTAGAATAAGAATTAATTCCTGTACATACAGGGATTTATTAGATCTGCCAGGCTCTAGTCAGCGCTTAGCAGAGGATATAATGCGGTTTAGGGATAAATATGGTTCTATAACCGAGAATGACTTCCGTGATATACCGTATTTGGTTAACATGGGTGAATGCTTGAGAAGTATAGATTTTTCGACATCTGGTTATGGTTATAAGGGTTCAAACGATGACGCAGGATATTTAGGTTATGACCGTTCCTCAAGATCAAATATGGACTACCAACACAACCGTTCTGATAGCAGAGGTCGACCAAATTATAGATCTGACGGTAGACAACATTATAATCAGTCAGATGACGGAGGCAATCCTTTTTATAGATCTGACGATAGGTCCCAATATAATGATAGGTCCCAATATAATGATAGATCTCAATATAATGATAGATCTCAATATAATGATAGGTCTCAATATAATGATAGGTCCCAATATAATGATAGGTCCCAATATAATCGTCAGGATGACAGATCACAACAGAACCGTTTTGATAATCGGTCGCTTAATAATAAACGTCAAACCCCAGGAAAACCATCCAGGTCCAGAAGGGATGACCGTTCAAGGGATTCATATTTCCGTAATTCATCCAGACAGGATGAGGAATATGAGAATGATGAATATAGTAATCTGAATCCATACCAGCCAAAAGAGAGAGATGAGAAGACCGACTTTACCATTCCGAAAGGGAGGCCGGAAGGTAATGAAAGGAATACCCAAAGGTCCCCGGATAGTCAATATTTAAGTATAGGGAGATCTATCTCATACGATGGGAAATCAAGATGGAAGACGTTCTTAGCCAAATTTAATACTTTTGCTGAAGAAAAACATTGGGACGCGAAACAGCGAAAACCCCATTTAAGTCTATGTCTGGTTTCCACAGCTGGAGATTACTATTCTATGTTGAGCGAAAAAGAGCCTAATTTAGAATATTTTGATTTGATCAATAAATTGACACATAGATTTGGACAGCAGGAAATTCCGGAGGCGTCACAAATTGAATTTCAATCTATTACCCAGAAATCTAATGAGGAAGTTATAGGTTGGTCTGACCGTGTCTCTCAACTTGCTCAGTTAGCATTTAAAGATTTAAGGGGGGATCAAATTGAAAAACACGCTACTTTGAAGTTTTGTCAAGGTCTTTTAGATAAAAGAGCGGGTTTACATATTTTAAGTAAACAGCCACAAGGCATGCAAGAGGCCCTTCTTAGCTATAAATGGTTTACTCACTCGATGAGTGTCATGTATAGTAATGAAGAAGCTCAACCAGAACTTAAAAGTGCCCTTAAGAAAGATAATCCTCAGGTGAAAAAGTTTTTGGAATCTGATTATGATGAATACGATGTCCGTAAAATGGGAACTCGTTCACCTTCGGTACGAAACAATTCGCCACAAAGGGTTAGATTTAGTGAGTCTGATGCCGCAATCTTGGGAAACCGTTTAAAGTCCTTAGAGGATAAAAGTGACCGCACAGACAGTAATCTGGCTATGCTTACAGCTAGGATGGATCTTGTATCCGGGAAAATGGATTCGTTAACTACACATTTGAGCATAATGTCTAGTAATTTTGAAAAATTTACTAACGCACAACAATCGGTGCAACCTCGTGCTAGATCTCCGTCACCGCAGAAATGTTTTAGATGTGGGAATCCAAACCATTTTCGTAAGGACTGTCCACTAGGTAGACAAACTTTTGAACAGCAAAGTGCTGACAAACAAATTCAAAAACAGCCAGATTACGGGATTAATCAACCAAATTATGGGATTAATCAGCCAAATTATGGAGGTAGGCAGCCTGGATATGGTCAACCGCCAAGATATGTCCAGCCAGCGACATTACAACCGCCTACTAATAAGAACCCATTGAATTATACAACAAGGAGTACACCAGTTAAAGCGGAGACTTTAAACGAGAATGGATCGGCACAGTGGGGCAAGAGTCGATCCGAATCCCGTTAGAGCCTCAAAACAAGTTGCAGGCAGAAAACTGGGCTAACTCTCAAAGAGAGTCTAGTACCTGTATGCAATTACAGACGGATGAAGAAACAGAATTGGCGCAGGCAGCAAATTTGGGTCACTCTCAAAGCGAGTCGAATAGCTGTGTGCATGAAGAGCCAGTATTTCGCGAACAACTTATTGCTGACCGTGATCACTTGACAAGTGAGGAAAGTCGCTATGAATCTGAACTGTTCGATAATATAATCAAAGATGAAGAGGACAATGAAGAGCACAATGACAGCTTATCTTTTGGATTAATAGATGATAATTTTAGTACTATGCAGTTGTCTGATTTTCAATACAATAAGGAGGAAATGGCAAAACTCTATCCAACGGAAGATCCGGGTATCTTGACCGAAATAGAGGAGGGGGAGGAGACTAAAGAACCTAAAGAACTGCAGGATGACTATTCCGTAGCAGAGGACAAGTCTTTAGATCTTTCTGGACATGAACTTGAATATGATCCAGACTTGCATCCCAAAATTTGCATTGTGAACTCAAGCACAATGTTTAAAGTGCCTATATCTATTGAAAGACACAGCATTAACGCAATCGTGGATACAGCTGCCGAAGTAACAGTAATTTCGGATCGGTTATATGCCACTTTGAAGCCTAATCCAAAGAAAGTTAAGAATATTATATTCAACACTGCTGCCAGGGATGCCCAGATGAAAGGTTGTTTGGTTGGACCAGTGGACCTGATTCTCGGTACCCATGAGTTTACAGAAAACATATTCGTCGCTCCTATTACTGATGATATGCTGCTAGGCATAGACTTCATGAGGAAATGGAAGTGCAAATTGGATATTCAAGAATCAACCCTAACCGTAGGTGATGAGGTGGTTCCGATGCACTATGGAAATCCAAACAAGATTCTTAAAATATCGAAAGTCACCTTACCAAAGACTGTGATTATTCCACCACATAGTGTGAAAATGGTTACATGCAAGCTTGATGATCCATTGACAGACTATTTCCTAACACCTCGGAAGGATCTAAACGTTATGATTCCTAAGATATTGTATGGAGACTCGAAGGAGCCAGTTATTTGCGTTATTAACCCTTCTGATGATGTTGTAAATCTGCGGAAGTCTAAAGTAATTGGAGATGCTGAAGAAATAGAGGCAGCAATGTCTGTGGCCGAGGACCGCCCAGATTGCAAGTCAACATGCACTTCATTACCAGAGGATATGGAAAGTCCCGTGATTCCGGATCATCTACAAGATCTATTGAAACGATCGTCGGAACACTTATCAGAATCTGAGGTTAGAGATGTGGGAAATCTGTTAGGACAATATCAGGATGTGTTCGCCCGAAGTGAGTTCGATTTAGGTAACTTCACGGCTATGGAACACCATATTGACACTGAAGATGCAAAACCCGTAAAACAAAGGTTTCGAAGAACACCTGCATGCTTTGCCGCAGAGGAGGAAGCACATTTAGAAAAGATGCTCAAGGCCGATGTTATCAAGCCATCAGTATCCGAATGGGCCTCGGCGCCTGTGCTCATTAGGAAACGCGATTCCAGCGTACGCTGGTGCGTCGATTATCGCGCTCTTAACGCAGCAACGACAAAAGATGTTTTTCCGTTGCCCATGGTTGACGATTGCACCGACACCTTGGCGGGAAATATCTATTTTTCGAAATTAGATGCCAACTCTGCATATTGGCAGATCAAGATAGCCGATGAAGACCAGAAGAAGACTGCTTTCACCACAAAGTATGGTTTATTTGAATTCGTTCGAATGGCATTTGGGCTCTGCAACGCACCGGCTACCTACTCTAGGGTTATGAATCTAGTATTAAGAGGCTTAAATTGGAATATAGTCCTGGCTTTTTTGGACGATATATTAGTCCTCGGTAAAACCTTCTCAGAGCATCTCCAAAACTTGAGGGAAGTCTTTGAGAGATTGCGTTTTTACCAATTAAAGCTTAAGCCCAAAAAGTGTATACTGTTTCGTAACGAAGTGGAATTCTTGGGACGTTTGGTTAGCGAAACGGGGATGAAAATTACCAATGAACATATAGAGACAGTTCTAAACTGGGATTGTCCAGCTAATACCCGTCAGGTAGAACAATTCCTGGGTTTGGCAAATTACCATCGGTTGTTTATCAAGGATTTCGCCAAGATGGCAGTACCTTTGTATCGTATAACCGGAAAACAGGCGTTCTATTGGAATCCCGAGCAACAAGACGCATTCGAGGCTATTAAGATTGCGTTAACCACCCCACCAGTATTAGCTTTGCCTAATAATAAGGATCCATTTGTCTTGGACACCGATGCATCCAACTACGCTATAGGAGCAGAATTGATCCAGATGCAAGGGGAACAAGAAAAAGTAGTATCTTATGGAAGTGTGTCACTTTCCAAAGAACAGATCCGTTACTGCGTGACCAGAAAGGAGCTATTGGCCGTAGTGAAGTTTATCCGTCAGTATCGCCATTATTTACTGGGGAGACATTTTACAGTGCGTACAGATCATAGCAGCCTAGCCTGGTTATTAAACTTCAAGGAGCCGCAGGGACAGCTAGCAAGATGGCTGGAAGAACTAAGTCAATATGATTTTAAAGTAATTCATAGGCCTGGCGCTAAGCACGTAAATGCGGATGTACTATCAAGGAAATGTCAGGATAAGTGTCGTAACTATAGACTCGGTTTAACGACCTTTGATCTGAATAATTTACCATGCCATGGATGTCCTTACTGTTTAAAAGCACATGAAAATTGGGCGGAATTTGTGGAAACGGTCGACGATGTAGTTCCATTGACCAAAATTACAGAATCGCCTACAGTAAGGGCAATGCAAATTGCGAGCCAAACCATTGTACAGTGGGGAGATCATTCAGGGTGTTGCAGTGAAGATCCGGAGGTCAATCTATGTCATATAGATATCATAGCAGCTGCGGATGGAACATTGCATATACAGCAACCGCTGAATATCTGTGCAAATTCTCAGGATTCGGTTCTATTTGTCCCCATTAATTTGACTGAGGAGCTAGATAAAGATGAAAGCTTAACTGTATTATTGAACTGGATCAGAAATCAAGTAGAGCCGTCTGATAATGATCTAATGTTATGTAATTCAGCAACCAAATACATGTGGGTAAATAGGGAGATGTTTTCCTGGAAGGATGAAAGGTTATGGTTCGAGGGTACAGAATCTATGAAACTGTTGGTTATTCCAAAGGGATTGCAACCACAATTACTACAATTAGTTCATGATATACCTTCTGCGGGCCATCAAGGCATAAGAAGAACTCAAGAAAGGCTGAGATCGAGCTATTTCTGGTATGGCATGTCAAAAGATGCTCAGCAGTACGTATTATCCTGCAGCTTGTGTAACAGAAACAAGAAAGCAACACGTCATGCTAAATGCCCAATGACAACATTTCATGCAGGTATTCCAATGGAACGTTGCCACTTAGATTTCTTGGGACCTTTGCCAGAAACGCCTCGTTCAAACGTTTATATTTTAATGATGGTGGACCAGTTTACTAAATGGGTTGAGTGTATACCGTTACCGTCCCAGACAGCTGAAGTAACCGCCAGAGCCGCTATAAACGAGTTTTTCTCCAGATTTGGATATCCCTTCCAGATATTTACTGACCAAGGCTCAAATTTCGAAAGCAGATTGTTTAAGAGAGTATGTGATCTCTTGGAAATACATAAGACCCGTACAACTGCCTACAGACCATCAGCTAATGGACAAGTTGAAAGATACAACCGTACACTGATGGATGCTGTCCGCTGTTATATTGGAGATGATCAAGACGATTGGGACAGATTTTTACCACAAATCGCCAGTGCTCTTCGATCTGCTGTGAACCGACAAACAGGTTATACACCTAATAAACTAATGCTTGGCCGTGAATTAAATCAACCTGCCAGTTTAGTTTTTCCTATTAGAGCAAAACCTCAGGATAGAAATATGGACACCTATGTCAGAGATTTGGAAAAATCTATGACATATGCTCACGATACTGCTAGACAAGAGTTAAGAACGAACTTAAAAAGAATGAAGCGTGATCATGATCTTAAAACCAATATTAAAAAGTATGAGATCGGTGATGTAATATATTTGTGTGACACGGCATCCGTTAAAGGGAAGAGTAGGAAATTATCTTCTCCTTGGAAAGGCCCAGGGTTAATTACTCATAGATTATCGCCGTATATCTACAAGGTTCGTTTCAATAAAAAAACGGCAACTGCCAACCATGATCGGCTTAAATTATGTAGAGACCGTATACTTCCCGTTTGGATACAAAGGTTGAGAGAAAAGGGAACCAAGGTCAATCAGAATGACATACTTTATTGTATTTGCCAAAAACCAGATGATGGGTCATTTATGATAATGTGTGATGAGTGCGAGGAATGGTATCATGGTAGTTGCGTTCATGTTACAGAGAAAGAGGCTGAGGATATAGATAACTATTACTGTCCACTGTGTAGGGCAAAGGCCTCAACCAAATAGACAGTAATAGACAGTAGTTAATGCTCATTTTTTGTTTTTTTTTTCAGACCACAGGGGGATAGGGGTTTCTGTCTTTCTATTTTTGTTTAGTTTATTTTCGTTATTTTTGTTTATTTCTTCTTCTATCAGAGCTACCTTTTATTAGTTTGTTTATTATACTATTCTCTTCTATCGTTCATCAGCCTAGTCTTTTCCATATACATGATAGTTGATTATACTATTCTCTTCTATCGTTCATCAGCCTAGTCTTTTCCATATACATGATAGTGGTTTGGTCTAGTTTTCCCGTCTTTGATAGTTTGTCCAGTCTTTAGATCTTTCTGGACATGAAATTTGTAATTTGCGTTTATCGCATTTATTCCATTTTCTTCATTCATTTAAGTGTGTCTGGTTTCCAGTATTAACACTAATTGAGTGTTATATTTGTAATTGGCGTTATCGCATTTATTCCATTTCATTCATTCATTTAAGTCTGTCTGGTTCCCACAGCTGGAGATTACTATTCTATATCTATATACTAATAGAGAGTTAAGTCTTCACAGAGTTGAGAGTTTATGATACAAATGCTGTTAGTTTCTTCATTGTTTTTGTAGTGATATCACAGTGATATTCAGTTATCCGGGTCAGTTTTGACATACTTTATTGTATTTGCCAAAAACCAGATGATGAGTCATTTATGATATGTTTTCAACCATCATGTTAACATATCTTGACAGAACTTGCAGTAAAAGTCAAATGGAGATTCAGATCCTATATTGATATATTCCATTTTCATTCGGTACTGGTTTGGTACAGTACATCTTTACTGATTCCATATTTGAATCTATCTGTATACAAATCTTGTCCGTTATCATAATTAACTTTGTATTCCTGACTTTGAATTTAAGTTCGTCATCAACAACATCTGGTAACTGGACTCAGCAGTTACATGTTCTGCATCATATCTCGGTGTGGAGTGATGGGCAAAATTATCAGATAGATAATTATGTTTTCATTTCATTCTGAAGTTTGATATATGGTGACACTTCAGACGATTGGTATTACATGTATCATAATTACAAAATCTGAAAGACCATTATGATTGGTCTGCAGTTGGACCTGCATGAATCATGTGTGTGCAAACTTGTATGCAACCTCCCCGAAGGACGCCTTATAAACATTCAGTCCGCATAGTTTATTTATGTCATATAGATATCATAGCAGCTGTATCTGGCATTCATAGCATTATCTCGTGTGTTTCATTTTCCTACACGTAATGTAGTCTTGCACAAATGTTCCTGACACTCAGAGTAGTAGCTCTTGTGCTTCATATTTACATCCTATGTAATGCAATCTAAGATTTGATAATTTTCATTTCTTTGGGTATTGTTATTATTAGTTGATGAATCTTTAAAATATTAAATCCATATTACAATGTTACTTAGAAACACAACACATTTTTGAGTTCGTTTTTATGCAACACACATTTGATTTCGTTTTTTTGACATACACACACACAACATGCATTCAAGGAAAGATACTTGTGAACTCTCTATTAAGGAATGGATCACTCTTAAAACTAATAGTAGTTCTCTTATAGAACCAAAGAATTTAGTATTGAAATTGGGTCTTTCAAGACTGTTAACGAATGATGAAATCTTTGACTTGGCTTATGGCCAGTATAGATTGGCTTTTGGTTTGCAAAGATCTAATTGGATATTTTTATTCCAACGTGAAATAACTATCCTATTTTCTGAAGAGAGAATTCTCAGGGATTTTCCCAATATTAGTTCGGGTAGAAACATAAAACTTCCCAAACGTAATGTATCATCATATGATCCATCACCCTGTAGGGATATTAGGGAAAATATACCTACACACTACTTTAATGCTGGGAATGCTTCCTCATCAGCGTCCAAACAAGTTCATTTTGATGAGGATTCCCCTATCATTAATAGTCCTGACTATAGTTCTCCTTATTCGGGAGTACCTGATCCTGAAACATCTACGTTTTTCCCTGTCTTTGAGGATCTGGATCCTCATCATCGTTCTGTTGTTAGAGAGTGGGAGAGGAGTAGGAGGAGAGAACGCACTCAACGTGTAACCAGTTCTAATTCTATATCCAGGGATAACCGTAGTAGATCGAGGATACGTCAGTCACGATCAAATAGTGATTTCCGTAGTCAGGAATCGTGTGATTATACTAGTACTTCTGGTCGGCATAGCCGTAACCGTTGCAATGACTATTCAGTTAATGAACCAGTTTATACAAGAGTTTTTTATAGCTCACACTTACCAAAGGAATCTATTCCTACTGACAATATGACTAGTGATCCAAATAATGGAATCAAGAATATCAATATGGCAAAGACACATACAATTGGGATTGTGAAGGAATCTCCACTAGGAACGTCCACTGTTAATGCAACAGCTAGGAATCCGGTCCGTCAACCTTTGAGTACGGTTAGTACACCTGGTCTACGTGTGAAGGAATCTTTATCTGTAAATCCAGGAAAAGAAAACCGGAGAGTAGGGGATAACCCTTCCGTCCCTAGTGGTGTTTCTTCACGGAAAGACGTGAAAGATTTTTTCAATCAACCTATATGTCCAGTTCTCATTTGCGGAAAGCGCAAACCCAGATTGAAGTGGCATGTTTATACACATCTTCCTAAATATTGTAAAATCACAAGTGATTTAGACGACGTGGACTTTGATACTTCTAGACAAGAAGCACTTCAGTTTATAGCACACACTCTTTTGAGCCCATCGGCATCAGTGACAGATTTGAGTATTTTCGTTAATAGAAGATGGATTCCTCCGACTGGTAGCAATATGGCTCCTGAGATCGAAGAAGCAGTTCGTCGGTTGCATTATTTGATGGATCTTCAAAGGCAAGAGTCCTTTTCCATTAGTCCTATCAATTCCCCTGCATCCTTGATACATTGGCGTCCATTTTCTTTCATGTTTAATCTTCTGAATTCAGTTGAGTTGGATCATTTATTCTGTATTACTGGAGATCAACCATATATTGTTACTCCTCTAGTTGAAGAATCTCCCGCTGTTGTCACAGAATCATCGTTTGTAACTCAGGATTCCTCTACGTCTAATTTCATTTTACCACTTGAGCCCGTCTTTGATGCGGAAGATTTTATGGACACCGATGTAACGCTGAATGTTAGTCCTGAAGATGATTTGTTGTTTGCCAGAGAAGAAGAGGAGGGGGAGGAGATTGTGTCTGCTGGACAAGCTTATCCACAAGAATCGTTAAATGAACCAAATACTGACCGTATACAGGAGTGCTCACCTTGCGAGGTCGTAGAGTTGGCGGAAGATTGTGAACCTAGTGCTTCTTGGGTAGATGTGATAAAAAGAAACAAACCAAGGGTGACTGTTACTAATAAGCCAGTCCCTAATTTATTAATTACTACTCCTAACAAAGACCTTATCCCAGCTTTTGATAGTCACTTTCATTTGAATCGTATTAACTGGAAACTTGGGAATGATGCAACTACTCCTGAAGAGGCTTGCCAGTTAAATACAGGTTGTCAACCTGATTATCCAGTCAGTGTAGCTAGAGGTGTTATTGTATTCTGTGACCCGGAGGAGTTTAAAGATGTCCATCTTAATCACCATCCTAACTGGAGAATTGCCATAGGGATACATCCTAAGAAGATTGGACTTTTAGATGAAAGCGGGTGGGAGCATTTGGAGAAGCTGTTATCTAATCCACGAGTAGCTGCAGTTGGAGAAGTGGGATTAGACCGTACCTGTCCGCCATCTCGTTGGGTTGCGCAAGAGGAAGCGTTACATAGAGTTCTTACTCTTGGATGTTTGGGGCGCGTGTTAGTTCTACACGTACGAGGAAGCCGAAAAGATTTGTATGGACAGACGACCTACGCCAGGTGCTTGGAAATTGTTAAACAACATTGCTCTAGAAATCAAAGGATTCATCTCCACTGCTTCAATGGCAATGTGAAGTCCCTGAATGCTTGGAGCGAAGCTTTTCCCTTTTGCTGTTTTGGTTTTACAGCTATGGTTAAGGAGTTTGACCTAGAACAACGCAAGGCACTGAACAAAGTAAGGATGGATAGATTACTTATTGAGACAGATGCTCCATATTTTACAACTCACCCAGAACAGATGTTTAACACACCGGCCTTTATTGGAGAAGTAGCTTATTACGTAGCCCGGACCAGATTCATGCAAGTACCGGACGTCTTGCGACAGACCGATCACAATGGTCGGGGTCTCTACGGATTCCATGCGTTTTAAGTTCCTGAGATATGGGGGGTTTAGCCTTGTCCGTTATCTGGGACAGGTGTAGTTTATGGGGAGTTTAACCTTGTCCGTTATCTGGGACAGGTGTAGTTTATGGGGGGTTTAGCCTTGTCCGTTATCTGGGACAGGCATAGTTTTCACTGTCTACTTAAATATATATTCTATCTCCATTTCAATTACATTCCATGACATATACATACCTATTATAGTAAAGACAAACATGTTTACATGTAATTAGATATAAAAGAAAAACAAACCATACATACATCTTATTTGAATGGGTATACACATATAAATACTTATCATGGTAAAGACAAATATGGTCTACATGTAATTAAATACAAAAGGAAAACAAAACATACATACATATTATTTGAATGGGTATATACATATAAATACTTATCATGATAAAGACAAATATGGTCTACATGTAATTCAATACAAAAGGAAAACAAAAACTTACATCTCATTTGCGAGTAGTGTGCCAGTCTTCTTAGTATATAGCTTTATTTATAATAGCTGTGAAGGCTTGACTTGATATTAGAGATTGGAAGAACTATTTCTGGTCTTAGTATATAGCTTTATTTATAATAGCTGTGAAGGCTTGACTTAATATTAGAGATTGGAAGAACTATTTCCGGTCTTGGTATATGGCTTATTTATAATAGCTGTAAGTTCTTGATTTGGTATTGCAGAATTGGAATTGGAAGTATTCTTTCCGTTTGATATTTTCCTCTTGGAAGTGTTTCCATATTATTTTACCTTATCTTACGACTGATAGGTACTTCTTTTCCGAGCTATTACTTACTCTTTCTGAACGGGGGGGAATGTGGTGAAACCGCATATGCCAGGCCGGATGTGTATGTACAGTCCATGGTTTAGTCTACGCCTATTCATCCGGGTTCCAGCTTTTGCACACGAGACTTACCAGACGATACCTTGCTCTCTTACCGTACAGTCGTACTACATACCTACTTGCTTCTACGAAGTTATATCAACGTACATCCGACCATCCCGGTCTTGGAACTACTCATGGTGAGTTTATTTATTACTAATAGTATCGTTTCACTATACAGTCATTTCAATATGAACCAAACGCAAATATATAGTGATGAGACGGAAATCGACAGCGTGAGTGATGTAGCTTCGAGTGACGATTGCGTTTTCATGTCAACGCAAATGCAGAGTCAAACTGACAACTTTAGTGATAGTGACAGGAACGCCCACATTGATGTAAACAAACATAGGGAAACAGACATGGCACATGATCAGTCACGTGATAACACGCAAATAAACAAGACCGGAACAAACATTAAAAAAAGTAAATTACCTGTTGATAAGAAATCCCATTCAAGCCAAGGCAGCCAGGGTAAACAGAGTAGTCCAACTGTCCAATCCGGTAAAAACACTAAAGTGCAAAGTAGTCCAGTGAAACAAACAAAAAACACTGACACTAGTCACACTAATAACACTAGTTCACAACACGTGTTAAATCCCGGTACACATTCTATAAATAACACAGAGCCATCCCAGAATTTGACAGCTAGTGGGGCCGCAACAGGCAATGATAAAAATAGCACTCCGGGTTAGGAACTCGGAGGGGAAAGTGACGCATTATCTTTTTGTGTATTAAACATTCAAGGGCTGAAAGGTAAAACCTACGACAAGATTAACAGTGAACCCTTACAAAATCTCTTTAAAAGCCATTATGTGCTTTTATTTACTGAAGCTTGGTTGAATGATCACATAGACTACAAAGTTGCAGGTTTTACAGCTCATGCTCTACATAGACAATTTAAGCACAAAAGAAGCGCCAGAGACAGTGGGTGACTAATTGTATATATTTCTGATAGAATAAGTGATAAGGTTAGTTGTTTGAAAACAGTAAATGATAATTGTTTGTGGTTAAAATTTGATGGTGAATTAATGGGGTTTGATAACCATCTGTTACTGTGTTTATGTTATAACGTACCAACTGGCAGCAGTAGAGAGGCTTTTGCCTCTCAAAGTATTTTCGATTCTATTGTAGAAGATTTATTATTCTTTGAAAATTAATATGGTAATTCATGTCAGTTTCTAATTACTGGAGGTTTTAATGCCAGGGTAGGTGAAAGACCCGATTTTGTACAAAATGAGTTTTTTGTTAAATTTAGATATTTTGCCTGACGATTATGTACAGGATTCATTTATAAGTCGATCGTCTCAAGATAAGACGGTAAACGAAACTGGCGTTGACTTAATAGAATTTTGTAAACAAACTGGTTTTAGATTGGTAAATGGTAGAATGTACGATGATGAGGGCTTTGGTAAGTTTACATGTGTTAAGAATGCAGGTAGAAGTGTGGTAGACTTTGTTATGTGCCGAACTTCTCTTTTTCAATACTTCAACAGCTTTTCTATTAAGGATCCAAATATATTGTCGGATCACTGTGTTCTCTTTGTAAAGCTAAACGTGTAGATACGAACGATGGAAGGGAGACAACTCAAACTACAACAAATGGTTTCAAGTACAAATGGGATCATTCTAAAACATCAGACTATAAGGATTTATTACTTAATGAAGATTTCATTGATAGAATTGAACATATTACATCGGATTTGGCATCAGTTAAAAAAAACGAAGATTTAGACCGGAACTTAGAAAGTTTTTATGTTTTAATGGATGATATATGTGATCCCTTATTTAAGAAATGTACAAATAATGACAGCAAACAGAGTTCATATCGAACTAACAACAATGAACCATGGTTTGATCAAAGCTGTAAGGAAAAACGCGATGAATTTTATACACTCTTAGATTTGTACAGACTGAATCAGACTGAAGAGAACCGCATTAATATGACGTCATCAAGAACAAAATATAAAAGTTTAACCCGTAGTAAGAAATTAGAATATAATAAATTCCAGACTAAAAAGCTGGAATCAATGAGATTTAAAAATGCTAAAGAATATTGGAAAATGTTGAAAGGAACAACTTCAGAATTAAAGTCGAAACAGTTGGATGCCAGGGATTTTTGTGATTATTTTAAGGCTATTAATGACCCAAGTTCGGTATTTTTTCAGCCAGATGAAGATGTGTTATTATTTAATGAAAAATATTTGAATGGAGAGCTCCAAGTAATGTTTTCAGAGCTTAACGTATGTATTACAAGGGAAGACATTTTTAAAGCCTGTAAAGATATTAAATCTGGCAAATCTGGGGGAAAATTCCTTATATTCATAATTTGTTTAATACAGCCTTAAATACAGGACTTTTTCCAGATCAATGGACAGAAGGACATATAGTGCCTTTATTTAAAAAGGGTGATATAAATGAAACAAGCAATTATAGGGGAATACCATTGTTGAGTACACTAGGAAAACTTTTTACAAGAGTGTTAAACACTAGACTTACTGAATGGGCAGAAAAATACAACGTTTATGTAGAGGCACAAGCTGGGTTTAGAAAAAACATGAGCACAATAGATAATATATTTATTCTTAATGGTGCTATATCCCATTTTTTGAACGAAAATAAGAAATTGTTTGTTGCTTTTAGAGATTTTAAAAAAGCTTTCGATTATGTAGTACGTGATGTTCTATGGTTTAAACTTGTGAAATATGGGGTTAGAGGTAAGATATTGAATGTAATCAAATCAATGTATTGTAAACTTAAGTCTAAGGTAAAATATGACAATTGCTTCTCTTTAACACTTGGAGTAGCTCAAGGAGAGTGTCTCTCGCCGTTTTTGTTCGCCATGTTTTTAAATGATCTGGAAGAGACCTTTCTCATAAAGGGTTCGAAGGTATTGACATTTATATGATAAAGCTTTGTTTAATTTTATATGCAGACGACATTTTGTTATTCTCTTCCACAGAACATGGCTTACAAAAAGGGTTAGATATACTTTATGACTATTGTCAAAGATAAAAACTTGTAGTTAATGTTGATAAGACCAAAGTTATGATTTTTAAGAAAGGAGGCAGAACACGAAAAGGTACCAGATTTACATATAATAATGCCGATATAGAAATAGTTTCAAATAAATACGAAATACTCAAGCAGGAAACGCAACACAAACAATACACCCACCTCTCAAGCAGAACACACACACAGTCATACCATAACAAACCCTCACACACACGCGCACAATCCCATTCCTTCATCTACACACTAAATAGAAAACAACACGCAAGACAAACATAAAGCAAAGTGAACATAGGAAATTTAACTACCTAGGTTGCGGTGGTGCTTTCTCTGAAACAGATACTGCACTGGCAGGTCAGGCTTTGAAAGCCATTTTTAAACTTAAGTCACATCTCTATAATTTTACAAATATTTCTGTATCACATAATCTTGAGTTGTTTGATAAACTTATATTACCAATACTGACTTACGGGAGTGAAGTTTGTGGATTACACAATATAATAACGGTCATATAATAACAGGCAATTTTGATATCATTAAAGATAAACGCATCAGAGCGCTTTTGAGTAAGGGACCTAAATTTAGATTACCTGCCTTAATTGATTTCGATACTTGCCGCAATCATATTTCGGAAGCTTTGAATAATTATAGTACCAACTGGTGCCAAAGAGAACATGCTGAAAATGACGCTCTTTCAAAATGGAAAGAAATAATTTTTGATATTATCGATACCCGGATTTCGTTCTATTTATCCAATAACCATCTTTTACCACCTAAACCTAAATTTAACATTCGTCACTTAAAGAAGGGCATACAATACTTTCATTCCAAATATGTACTCGTTCCTGTAGACAAAGCATCCAATAATTTGATAATTGTATGACGATTACATTATGTTGATACTTTAAACCAGGAACTTGTAATTACCAATTCCTACACATCAACCAATTTTACGGAACGTAATGTAGTATCTGATCATCTTGATACACGTGTACAATTAAAAGCTGAAGTCAACATTACATGTCACAAACTTCCTACAATGTACTGGATACCAAAACTCCACAAAACTCAATATAAGTCTCGTTGTATTGCTAATTCAAGTGCATGTACTACTACTAAGCTTTCCAAAAATTTGACATCGTCTTTAATTAAAATCAAAGAACATGTTCAAAGGTATTGTGCAAAGACTTACGAAAATTCTGGACTTAATCTGTTTTGGTCTATCAAAAACTCGAATGAAGTTTTGACGAAGCTTGAAAATAGAAAATACCAAGCTTGCAATATAAGTACTTATGACTTTTCAACACTATATACTACCTTACCTCATAATTTAATGAAAGCTAAACTTATACAACTTATTGAAAAGACTTTTGCCAGAGAAAGGAAACTATTTCTGGCGTGTAATACTGATCGTGCATTTTTTACAAATGACACGGTTAAGCATTACACTATGTGGACTTGCACCGATGTTTGTAAATCACTATCATTTCTTCTGGATAATATTTATGTACGTTTTGGGAGTACCATATACCGCCAAGTGATTGGTATCCCTATGGGTACAAACTGTGCGCCTCTTGTCGCAGACCTATTTTTGTACTGTTATGAGAGGGACTTTATGCTAAGTCTAAAACCTGATACACAGGCAGATATGATCGAAGCATTTAACAATACATCGCGCTATATAGATGATATTTTTATTATAGACAACCCATTTTTTGATACGTTGTTTCCTTTTATTTACCCAAAAGAACTACGCCTTAAAAAAACAAATGAGTCAAATTTGTCGGCACAGTTTTTAGATTTAGATCTTTTAATAAATAACGGAATTGTTTCTTCTAAGATTTACGATAAACGAGATGATTTTGATTTAAGTATTGTAAATTATCCTCATCTAGATGGCGATGTTCCCCGTTCTACATCTTACGGGGTTTATATCTCACAACTTATTCGTTTTGCTAGGGCCTGTACCTCTGTTGAGGACTTCCACATTCGTAATAAAACTATTACTGAAAAGCTTCCTAAACAGGGGTACAGACTTCGTAAAACATTTTCTAAATTCTTTTATAGAAATCGTCCTCTCATTAACAAGCATAATTGTAACTTAAAGTCTTTTCTGCGGCAAGGTATTTCACATCCGGAGTTTTATGGTGATGTTATTTACAAACTTCGTAAGATTCTTGGACATATTCATTTTCAAAACCTGTTTGTGAAACGTATTAGATTTTTCCTCAAAAAAGATTATGATCCAACTATATTGCTGCGCACTTCACGTTTGGTTATCGATCAATCTACAATTGATAACCATGCTTTCCTCTTTGGACAGGGCTTAGCACTACATGATGATGTATCTCAAAAGCCGTCCTTTACCGGGAGAGTTATGTCGGATTTTCGTGCTTTGTTTGTTTTTTCCCTCCCTCTCTGTCGTACCCTGAACCCATCCATGTCTTACAGTTACTCGTGACTACAGACTAGTCGCTTGAGTACAATTTGACCGTTACCACATTGGGTTATTTTTAGCACGGGCTTGAATGTTAAATTCTTTCCCGTGTTACTAATAATCTTGTCATAGATTTTTTGTTAGATGTTTTACATGTATTTACTTACTGTGTTTGCGGTCTTTTTGATTGTAAGGTTTTGGAACAGGGTTTATATTTTATGTACACTGTTTGTCTTTATAGGTGAATATAGGAGATAAGAGTGAGGTTGGGCGCCCCTAAACCCAGGTTTAACCCCCCAGTGGTTGTTAATGGTTAATTAATTTATAATTAATTATTGATTGCTACTGACCGTACCAAGGCGGGCTCCTATATTCACTTAGCTTTATGTTTGTCTTGCGTGTTGTTTTCTATTTAGTGTGTAGATGAAGGAATGGTATTGCGTGTGTGTGTGTGTTTGTTGTGGTATGACTGTGTGTGTGTGTTCTGCTTGAGAGGTGGGTGTATTGTTTGTGTTACGTTTCCTGCTGGAGTCTTTCGTATTTATTTCAAAGGCAGAAAAGCTAGATCGAGTACATTAAAAATGTTGTAAACAGTTGCTTGGGCTAAAAGGGCAAACACAGAATAATTTCATTTATGGAGAATTAGGCAGAACTTCACTGAAAGAATATAGATTTATTTCTGTAATACGTTATTGGTTAAAGACTATAAATTCTCATGATGCAAAATATGTTAAGTGTGTATATAATATGATGCTAGATGATTTACAAAAGTGGCCCCATAAACACTCGTGGTTATCAAAAGTGAAAAGTGTATTGATTCACTTGGGTTTTATGACGTTTGGCTGCACCAAGGTGTAGGGAACCCTAAACTTTTTCTCAATATCTTTAAACAGAGACTAACTGATAATTTCATTCAAGTGTGGCATGATCAAATTTCAAACTCGTCAAGAGCAGATAGCTATCGTTTATTTTCAGATTTCGGTTTTAAAGAATATCTTAACAAAGTTACTATTACTAAATTTAGGAAAGAATTAACCCGATTAAGAGTTTCATCACATAAACTTGAAATTGAAACAGGACGCTGGCACAAACCAAAGCCCACGCCACACCAAGACAGAAAATGCCAGTTATGTAACATCCTTGAAGATGAATATCACTTTCTGTTGGAATGTCCTCTTTATAATGATTTACGGAAAAGCTACATAAAGCAATCATACTGGAGATATCCCAATGTGTTTAAATTTATTGATCTTCTTAAATCAGAAAACGAATCCGAATTAAGAAACTTATCTATGTATGTACATAAAGGCTTCCAGTTAAGAAGCGACACTTTTTATGTAAATAATGTGTGAAAAAGTACTACGGAGAAGTCCTGTGCTAAGCGACCACTAATTGGTGAGCAGGCGGTCGCTTGTGTAGAGCTGGGACGAAGCAGAGAGTTCATTAAAGAGCTTTCTGCATTATTTTAGTTATGTATTGGTCGGCCGCCCGAGTTGCTATTCTGTTGTGTGGTCGTTTAGTATAGGACTCGTATAAATTTACGGAATACTTACAGGATATCTTGATCTCGAGTTGGTTAAGTGTATCTAAATAATTATAGATTTGCTCTACCAACTCAATATCAAGATGAAAAAATTATCAAATTAATGTATTCTTATTATAATCAAAAATTGTTTTGTTCCAGAAACATTGTTATACAATCCATTTTATTAATACAATAATTGTGCGCAATTACCTCCCTTTATCATGCACACTATAATAAAAGAACTGTTGTGTATACCTATAACTATGTTCAGTCACCTCTGTCTTTAGCGGTCACTTAAAATGCGATTGAATTGCGCTGTTGGGACATATTATGGCTGCTGGTTGCGGGTCGAGAAGTTCAGAAAGGGTCTTTATTTTTTGACATGCCCAATGTCTGCATAGAATAGCCACTGTCCATGGATGTGTACACGATTCTGTACATAACGAATGGCCGCTTAACACATGATGTGACTGCTATATATATGTGATAGCTACATATTGTGAGAGACATGGTAACTGACGTCGTCATCTTCCGTGCATGGAATGGATACTTAAATTCGTTCGGTGCTCGAAAGACGAGAACGTCTGTTAGGCATAAATTATATAACCAAGAAAAGGAAAATATTTCCACGATAAACTAGAACGGCTATCACTAAAGGTGATAAATACCCCCACTATACAGCACTCTGTCACACTCTGCAAACGTTTTCAATAAGGTTTTACAGTAAGGTCAAAGGTGTAAGTGAAAGTCAAACTGACTTAAACATGGTATATGACACTCTGCAACTCCTGAGTAACATTTATGGCAAGTATCAAGTAAATCAGGTTGAAAGTGAAGGAGGAGTTCGCCGTACAAGATTTTGCCTGCCAATTTTAAGGCCAAAGGTCAAGGTCACAGAGATTTGAAATGTGTGTCTTGCACATCTACTACTCCTGAGTAACATGTATGCCAAGTATCAAGTGAATCGGATTGAAAATGAAGGAGGAGTTCAAAGTACAAGATTTTACCTGCAAATTTCAAGACCAATTTCAAGGCCAAAGGTCAAGGTCATAGAGACCTAAAATGTGTGTCTTGCACATCTACTATACCTGAGTAACATTTTTGTCAAGTATCAAATGAATCGGGTTGAAACTGAAGGAGGAGTTGAAAATACAAGATTTTGCCTGCCAATTTCAAGACCAATTTCAAGGCCAAAGGTCAAGTTCAAGGTCAAAGAGACCTGAAATTTGTGTCTTGCACATCTACTACTCCTGAGTAACATTTATGCCAAGTATCAAGTGAATCGGGTTGAAAGTGAAGGAGGAGTTCAAAGTACAAGATAATACCTGCAAATTTCAAGACCAATTTCAAGGCCAAAGGTCAATGTCAAGGTCATAGAGACCTAAAATGTGTGTCTTGCACATCTACTATACCTGAGTAACATTTTCGCCAAGTATCAAATGAATCGGGTTGAAACTGAAGGAGGAGTAGAACGTACAAGATTTTGCCTGACAATTTCAAGACCAAAGGTCAAGGTCAAGGTCAAAGAGACCTGCAATTTGTGTCTTGCACATCCACTACTCCTGAGTAATATTTATGCCAAGTATAAAGTGAATCGGGTTGAAACTGAAGGAGGAGTTCAAAGTACAAGATTTTACCTGCAAATTTCAAGACCAATTTCAAGGCCAAAGGTCAAGGTCAAGGTCATAGAGACCTAAACTGTGTGTCTTGCACATCTACTATACCTGAGTAACATTTTTGCCAAGTATCAAATGAATCGGGTTGAAACTGAAGGAGGAGTTGAAAGTACAAGATTTTGCTTGCCAATTTCAAGACCAATTTCAAGGCCAAAGGTCAAGTTTAAGGTCAAAGAGACCTGAAATTTGTGTCTTGCACATCTACTACTCCTGAGTAACATTTATGTCAAGTATCAAGTGAATCGGGTTGAAAGTGAAGGAGGAGTTCAAAGTACAAGATTTTACCTGCAAATTTCAAGACCAATTTCAAGGCCAAAGGTCAAGGTCAAGGTCATAGAGACCTAAAATTTGTGTCTTGCACATCTACTATACCTGAGTAACATTTATGCCAAGTATCAAATGAATCGGGTTAAAACTGAAGGAGGAGTTGAAAGTACAAGATTTTGCAGACAGACCGACGGCCAACCGACTGACGGCCAACCGACGGCCAACCAACCGACCGACCGACAGGCTGATTCTAGTATACCCCCCTCAAACTCTGTTTGTGGGGGTATAAAAATGAGTTTGATTACAATACGACCTCGTGTCGAAATTTCTTTTACGATAACACTATAAGTGAATATTTCACATTTTATGTCTCACTTTCCCCTCGTTAACATTGAAATTATACTTTGACTTTGATTAGTTATTGCATTATTTTGTATGCTTGTGTACTGTTGGGCCGCTGGCCTTATGTATGAATAAAGTATCTATCTATCTATCTATCTATCTATAGGCTGAAATATAGATGACATATAGCTTAACATAAGAATCATGATAATCAGCCCTTCAAACAGTATATTACATATATAATAATAACGCCCTTTTCAGTTCTAGTGGTCTTGAACCTATTTTAAAAGTACTTACATATAACACATTAACATAGAGATATACATGGTTCACAACAAAAACAATAACTCACCAGTTTGTGGAACCAAGTATAGTGATATCGGACATTTTTGAAAATAATTTTTAAACCTAGAATGTTATACATCAAATAGAAGCTATTGAAAAATGCAACAATATGGTGTTTATTTCATCGTGATATCTAATTTGGTGGTTGAGAAAATTGACTTTAAAAACTCTGGAAATCAATACATTTCTGCCGAAAAACAATAACATGCTTACACACTAACAATTTTATATAAATACTTCTTTTAACCATATCAATTGTTCTTATTCATCATTCTTAACCCCTTACCCAATAAATATGCCTTTTTAGGCATTTAATTTATCCCTCCATTGAAGAAAATAGTTCTAATTTATACGGTCTTGAATACCATAAGAACTATTTTCTATATTCAATTACATAATATCTTAAAGCATGCTTAAAGTTAAGCAGAATGTACCTTAAGGCACATTTTGATTAACTTTTAACCTGTATCTGTACTCAAAACTAGAAACAAGCTAGATCTATGGAGTAATGGGTTAATACTATGACAAAGTACCACATACAAGAAACTGTATACACTCAGAGGATCTTCTAACCGATCAGTCAGATTTAAAGGTGCTACTCTAAAAACTAGTTAATCCGGATACCAAAAATTACATTTTTCATGAGATGAAGATGGTTAACAATAGGAAGAAAAGTTTGAACAAAATTGATCACGAATTATGGAAAAATATGAATGAAATTGTAACCTAACCCTAAAAGGACAAGTCACAATGTCATGCATGACATTTGTCTGTTGGACTACCAGTTTTCAACGCGACATTGGTGTCATATACGGCACTTAAATGATTACTTTGAAAAAATACTATCTAAGTATTGATGGAATATTGTCAACTGGCACTGAAATAAAAAGAAATTGAGGAAACTCCGGGTGTGTTTTCTTACAATATGTTAAATACCAAAAATGCGTCTAGCTGTCAGCAGTGGCTTAGTAGCATTTACAGAATACTTAAAGAATGCCACCCTTAAAGGCTTCAGCGACGTGCAATGTAAAATGTATTAATAAAAAAGGTGAATTTTGAGCGGCTGAGTTAAAATTTTGCATTTAAACGATTGACGTTGATGCCGTTAACGCAGTTACGTTACGTTATTTTGACATATTCGACGGTCCAGACATGCGCGAGTAGTCACTGTAGACGCGTGGAAACATACGAGCGAGTGTGTGATGACCAAAATGAAAGATTCCGTATGTACGAGAGTGTTTCATCTGTAGGCGCTAATGACGTTAGTCTCTACACTTCCGGTTAGACAAAATTCCCTCAAAACAAGCAGATATTGGCAACAATATGTTGAAAAGCGTTGCAATTGGTGAAATAAGATATTGATGTTTACTATTTAGGTTATGTAAATAATTTTAGGGCGTACAAGACGTAACACGTCTATGACGTTACCACGATTTTTCACGTTGACTCTGAAGACAACATTTCGAGTGCTCTTGTGATTTGTACAATCCGCATTCTCGACATGTTAAATGTTTTTTCTGTTAGGACGATTGATGACCAACAAATAATCAAAAGCCGTGTTCACCAATGTTCCCATATACGCTTCGCACGTGCAAAATACCTAAATCGTCGAACTTAGAGGTGTGACGTAACGTAGAGAGAGACTCAAAATTCCATAATTCGATTCAATGCACATTCAACCTAGTATTTGAAATAAAACTGATTACGTCAGTGTGCCAGTTCCTGTTTCGAAAGATATGAGTTTAAAAAGTGATCGGTTAGACGATCCTCTGAGTGTATATATTATATACTATAGTCAATTGATTAACAACCTATAAGTACTCTGCATTATCAACATAAACTGCTGGAACGCAGGACTTGGTGTAGTTAATCATCTATAAATATTTCTGCAAAAGAACGAAACAAGTGTTCAGGTCTGTGTCACGAAACTAGCACGTTTGTCATTACAACAACTAATATTTGGACAATAGGCTCATATGGGTAAAGGTTTGACTTTAAACGGAACAGGGTAATTGTAAATTAAGTTAAATATACATGTTACTTGTTTCGTTTCTTAACGTCCGTTTCCGCCATCTATGGGCTAATTGGACGCCCCAGAGAGAGGGGAGCGGATACAGAGAACCCGGGTGCGATGCCCTACTCTTATTATCAAATGAGTTCCCTGGTTCGTTTAGATGCCCAGTGTACATCGGACCTCAGTTTATAAAGTCTCATCCGAAGGATTGGTCCAACGGGGGGGATCGAACTCACGACCCCTGACGTCGGTCGTAATTAATGGGGCGCTTTAGCCCTCGACTACGTCCGCCGGTAATAAATTTGTCTACAACTAGTTGTTTACCAGGCTATCCAGTTACCAAATTACCATACACCCACATAAATTATTAATATTTTCTGGTTTATATTTTGCGGGGTTTTGGAGGGTTGGGTTCCTAGTATTCTCCTATCTTCCTTGAAAATTTTGATGTTTTTACGAGATGGGGATGGGGACTTTTCGAGATAAAGAAAGCAAACTCTCTTAAATTGGTTCGCCTATTATATCCAAAGTTTACATAAAATAACATCGGATGCATGGCTCAGTGGTAGGGCGTCCGCTTGCAGTGCAAGAGGTTGTGGGTTCAATGCCCAGCCGGGTGAAACCTGGATGAAAGACTTAAAAAAAATGATATCTATGCCTTCCCTCCATAGCGTTCTGGATTTCGGGTCAGCATTACCACTGATTTGTTGGTGTCAGGATTAAGTGATGGGTATGTTCAGTCCAGGGTGCACCCCATAAGTGCCCCTCCTAGTAATACTCGAAAGAGGTGTAAAGCAGTATAAAATAACAAGAGGGCCTGAAGGCCCTGATATCGCTCACCTGTTGTACTGAAGCATGATAGCTTTACCTTTCTGTTTCACACGTTTTAATCTAAATCCATTAAAATGTGTAGTATAGCATGTAAACAATTTTGGAATACAACCACATAATTCAAGTATAGTACATCAAGGGAAGATAACTAGAGCCTAAACAATACTAAAATGAAGCATTTTCTAGCATTTCAAAGTATATCAAGGGCAGATAACAATGATTTGATTTCAACCATAATTGAACTTATTCGAACTCTTATAGTCATATACAATCTGAGCAAGTTTGAAAAAGATTGGATAAAAATTCTGGCCTCTAGAGTGTAAACACTGTTAAATATGGCATTTTCAGCAATTCAAGGGCAGATAACTATTGACCTATTCGTTCGATTTCAACCATAATCAAACTCATCTGAACTCTTATAGTCATATACAATCTGAGCAAGTTTGAGAAAGATTGAATAAAAAGTGTGGCCTCTAGAATGTAAACACTGTTAAATATGGCATTTTCAGCAATTCAAAGGTAGATAACTCTTGATCTATGAATCCGATTTCAACCATAATCAAACTCTTCTGAAATCTTATGGCCATATACAATCTGAGCAAGTTTGAGATAGATTGGATAAAAAGTGTTGCCTCTAGAGTGTAAACACCCTTAAATATGGCATTCTCAGCAATTCAAAGGTACATGTAGATAACTCTTGATCTATTTGTCCGATTTCAACCATAATTGTACTTATCTGAATTCTTATAGTTTTTAACAATCTTAGAAAGTTTGAGATAGATATAATACCAATTGTGGCCTCTAGAGTGTAAACACTGTTAAATATGGCTTTTTCAGCAATTCAAAGGTAAATAACTCTTGACCTATTGGTCCGATTTCAACCATACTCAGACTCATCCGATCTCTTATGGTAATATACAATTTGGGCAAGTTTGAGAAAGATTTGATCAATATTGTGGCATCTAGAGTGTAAACACTAAAATTGTTGACGCTGCACAACGCACGACGGACGACGGACGTCGGACATTCAAGGATTGCAAAAGCTCACCCTGAGCTAGCTCAGGTGGGCTAAAAACAAAAAACAAACCCATCCTCATTTTGGATACCTAGAAAATACACTTTTTTCTGCCTTATAATATTATTTAACATGCATAAAGCATTTATCTGAATGTCCTTTTCACCATTCAACAATAACGTCTGGAAACCCAGGAGTTGGTGTTGTTTATTGTCTAGGAAATTACTGCAATAGAAGAAAACAATGTTTACTTCCGGGTCGCGAAAACCAATGGCAATAATTTTAAAATGGCCGCCAGTTTGGCTGTCAATTTGGTTGAGCATGTTCGGATTGGCTGAGGTAAAATGAGGGAGACCTATGGAGAAACTGCAAGAAAACATATCACTTAAAGGTATCATATATGTTCTTGTTTTATTCTAGGCCTTCATTTCCCCAATATAACTACTCAAATATTGCCTAACTTTGGCTTAAAAACTCAACACGTTATCTTCGTCCGATTGTCACATGTTTTATATCAGTCAAAACGGCATTGTCTCCCCTACAGGAATATTCCAATATTCTCAGAATTCATGAAAGAAACAGCGAATCAGAGACCTATTACGGATGGATGGTATCAGATGACCATCCAAAAATGGCAGCGCCCTTACAATGAAGTTGTAAACAAGGCCAGTATGTATTCAGACGCGCTTCAATTAATCAAAAAATTATAAACGCAGGGATTTACGTGCCAAAATTAAAAAAGTTATATTTTTTCTTTCACATTTATATGTTTTAAGTTGGTTTCAGCTAGATTTAGAACAATTTTAAACTTTAAATAAAATGCTTCCGCTTCCGGTTTGGCGAACATTGACGTGAAAATCTGCGGGGAAGAATTCTGAAGACAAAAAATCTAGTTACATCGATGGAAACTTGATTAATATTTTAAAAACAACAGTGCTAAAAGAAAAATAACATAACAGACTATCGTTTTAGGCATAAATTTATTTCGGAAAAACAAAGAAGTAGTCGAAAATTTGGAAACATAGGGAAAGTACAAGGCATGGTATTTGGCGCTTTTTGAACGGCCATTCTAAATTCCAAATTCTCAAATTCGAATTACATTAAATATCTAAGTGGCACTTTTGGGAAATATTTAAACATAATAATTGCATTTGCATCAGGAAGTGTGGGTGAATCTCATAATAATTTAAATTAGGAATTACTAAATCCTGACTAAACTTAGTTTGAACTTTTTATTTTTAAAGGAAACTGATTGAACAAATTAGGCATAAATAAAGGCGGTACATATTTTGTTTTACCACGAGCAATATAGTTATAAGTAGTTTAACATTTCTATAGTGTATTTCAGATTCCAGAAGGTAGGAACACTCAAAGTTTTTTCATTGTTAGTATTCTGCTTGCTAAAACTGGTACTACCAACCCAGATTCATTTTTGATATAAACAGTAATACGAATAACATGTAAAGGTAGGGCACTATCCCAGAAAGTGGCTGCTGCAGGAGTGACGAACTGACGTACCCTGCAGTAAGCGCTTTCTCCTACCCCATGGGGAATATAATTTTTTTTAGTTTATTCTTTATACATACTTATTGTTTTAGATGTACAGTTAAATTTTTATTATAAGATTATGAGGGAGTTCCATGAGATCAAGAAAACAAAAAAGATAAACCGAATCATGTGTAGTTGAGAAGTGGTCATAAATTATAAAATGCTCTGTGCAATTCCATAACAAACAATAATTAAAAACTCTGTGACTGTCCCTCCTGTGCTGCATGGACTGCTTGCCAATAAAAGAAGTTGAGGAGTTTTTGAGTAAAGAGCTCAACAAAGATTTAGAATCCAAGTACGAGCGAGTAGTCATACTGAACGACAGTAAGGGTAAATATCTGGAGGCAGAGTATGA
This sequence comes from Gari tellinella, assembly GCA_922989275.2. Classification (NCBI taxonomy): domain Eukaryota; kingdom Metazoa; phylum Mollusca; class Bivalvia; order Cardiida; family Psammobiidae; genus Gari; species Gari tellinella. Next base: position 46,107,525 of record OV277856.1, read on the forward strand.
GGGAATGAGAGGTAAGCCAGAGGAGTTTTTGTGGTGGACCTGTAGTGGAAGAGACACCAAAACAGGTGTCAAGTTCTTAATTGACAACATCAATAAAATCAGAGACGGAAAAAAACTATAGTACTTTTTTGGCATTTCACTTGCAACGTTACTAGGAAAATTGATAGACTAATATACAAGAGATATGACAGTAGTGAAGACTTGTTAGCAAATTTAAAGCCATTTTTAGAAACTTTGTTCACAAAACAGAGGAAAATATAGATTTGGGAATATTAGAAACACCACCTGTCTTCACTAGGGAATGGAATAAGGGGAAACATGCACATGACTGGGAATTAATCGACGACAGCGACTTACATAGACAGATTTCTGACCTCAATGACCTTGTTAACAATTTCAACACCAAACTAGGCTTTAGATCACCAAGATTCACAATTGATTTCATCCACAGAAGAAGAAACAAAAAAAAAGGCGCAAACTAAAATCAACCTGAACCCAATTTTGTTAAAAGACGGAGTTCATCCAATAGGTTTAGTAGCAAAAAAGTGGATGATTAAAATACTTCAATCAGTATCCTCATAAAAGAATAAAATCAACTTAGGGTAAAAGTAGCAGAAATAAAGGTAACGTAACCCCCAATAAATATTAAATAATTATCTACACACCAATTAGCATTTCAGCATGGGTAATCAGTGTGTGACAAACTGATGTACCACTGTTAAAGTTCATGTGTGTGACAAACCAGATGTACCACTGAACGAACGCATGCTGATCTGTAGACCAGATGGAGGATCACGTTTATTGAAACCGTTAATGAAACTTACATAATCCTTGTGTATGCATTAATTAACCAGTGAGTGAGAAACAGATGTACCACTGCTTTAAAAGTAAGCTAAATATAGAGTAAAAACCTATGGTAAAGCAGATGTCTTGAACCCAGTGTGTGACAAACTGATGTACCACTGTTTAATATAAATATAAGAAGCAAATAAGGTTAAGTCAGTGTAAAGAAAAACAAGAGGCACAGAGGGCCACATTTCGCTCATCTGAGACATTGTACCATAGAAGCTGACTGGGCAAGACAATATATTGATATAGCTGATATAACTGACAAGCCCCGGGGCGGGGCCAAATTTGATCCAAGGGTCATAATTTGAACAATCTTGGTAGAGGACCATAGGGCAATGCTACATGTCAAATATAAATGACATGGGCCTTACGTTTTCAGAGAAGATTTTTAAAGGTTTTCCTATGAAAAACTAATAAGCCCGAGGGCGGGGCCATTTTTGGCCTGAGGATCATAATTTGAACAATCTTGGTAGAGGACCACAAGGCAAAGCTATATGTCAAATATTGAAGATCTGGGCCTTACAGTTTCAGAGGAGAAGATTTGTAAAGGTTTTCCTATATAAGTCCATGTCAAACTGATAAGCCCCGGGGCTGGGCCAATTTTGACCCGGGGGTCATAATTTGAACAACTTTGGTAGAGGACTATAAGGCAAAGCTACATGTCAAATATAAATGAACTGGGCCTTACGGTTTCTGAGAAGAAGAGTTTTAAAGGTTTTCCTATGAAAAACTGATAAGCCCGAGAGCGGGGCCTTTTTTAGCCCGGGGTCATAATTTGAACAATCTTGGTAGAGAACCACAAGGCAAAGCTACATGTCAAATATTAAAGACCTGGGCCTTATAGTTTCAGAGAAGAAGATTTTTAAAGGTTTTCCTATGAAAAACTAATAAGCCCGAGGGCGGGACCATTTTTGGCCTGGGGATCATAATTTGAACAATCTTGGTAGAGGACCACAAGGCAAAGCTATATGTCAAATATTAAAGATCTGGGCCTTACAGTTTCAGAGAAGAAGATTTGTAAAGGTTTTCCTATATAAGTCCATGTAAAACTGATAAGCCCCGGGGCTGGGCTAATTTTGACCCGGGGATCATAATTTGAACAACTTTGGTAGAGGACTATAAGGCAAAGCTACATGTCAAATATAAATGAACTGGGCCTTACGGTTTCAGAGAAGAAGATTTTTAAAGGTTTTCCTATGAAAAACTGATAAGCCCGAGGGCGGGGCCTTTTTTGGCCCGGGGTCATACTTTGAACAATCTTGGTAGAGGACCACAAGGCAAAGCTACATGTCAAATATTAAAGACATGGGCCTTATAGTTTCAGAGAAGAAGAATTTTAAAAGTTTTCCTATATTAGTCTATGTAAAACTGATAAGCCCCGGGGCGGGGCCATTTTTGATCCGGGGGTCATAATTTGAACAATCTTGGTAGAGGACCATAAGGCAAAGCTACATGTCAAATATTAATGATCTAGGCCATACGGTTTTTGAGAAAAAGATTTTTAAAGGTTTTCCTAAGAAAAACTGATAAGCCCGAGGGCGGGGCCTTTTTTGGCCCGGGGTCAAAATTTGAACAATCTTGGTAGAGGACCACAAGGAAAAGCTATATGTCAAATATTAAAGATCTGGGCCTTACAGTTTCAGAGAAGAAGAATTTTAAAGGTTTTCCTATATAAGTCTATGTAAAACTGATAAGCACCGGGGCGGGGCCAATTTTGACCCGGGGTCATAATTTGAACAATCTTGGTAGAGGACCATAAGGCAAAGCTACATGTCAAGTGTTAGCGATCTAGGCCATACGGTTTCTGAGAAGAAGATTTTTAAGGGTTTTCCTAAGAAAAACTGATAAGCCCCCAGGGCGGGGCCATTTTTGGCCCCAGAGTCAAAATTTGAACAATCTTGCTAGAAAATCATTAGGAGATGATATATACCAAATATCAAAGGTCTGGGCCTTTGGGTTTCTGAGAAGAAGATTTTTAAAGATTTTCTAAGGCATTAAAAGTTGTCCCACGGCAAGGGGAATAACTCTAGCCAAAATCTTTGAACAAGATTTCGTTCCCCCTTGTCACTGATGCTTCTGACAAATTTTGGTTGGAATCGGGACAGTTGTTTCTGAGGAGATGTTGTTTGAAAATGTGGACGGACGACGGCAGACGGACGACGGACGCCGGACGATGGACGACGGACGAAGAGCGATCACAATAGCTCATCCTGAGCCTTTGGCTCAGGTGAGCTAAAAATGGCAACAGGTGGAGATTTCACCCATAGTACTCCCATAAGGGGAAATAGTGCTGTTCAACCAGGAACAGATAGAAGGTCACTCTTCAATAATGCAGAGATGGAGCTAAAAAGAAAAAGGCTTATGAGCCCAGAAATGACTAATCTGTGTGTAAAATGTGAAAGAACACTAAATGAAAATACGGTGGAATGTGGCAACTATGGATTAAAATTCTGCATTAAATGTACAGGTATGACAGTTGTAGGACAGTTGTAGGTCTAAACATGATCAAATCAGGCGCAATCCCTGACTATACTTATCAATGTAAGTGGTGCAAAAACACAATGCCAACATCGGAAAACATTGATAAGAAATTGACTATTATGAATAGCCACAATGAAACTAGATTTAAGGAAATGGAAGACAGGCTGCAGAAAATAGACCTTAAAACTGAGGAATCCATAAAAGAGAAAATGAAGGGTACAAAATCAGATATTTTAAGTGAAATTGATGAGAGAATAAAGACAGTGGTGGACGAAAGGACCAATAAATGGACGAGAGAAGAAGAAGAGAGTTAAATGTGATGGTTTTCAATCTACCGGAGGGCTTGCACACAGAAGGCATAAAAACAAGGAGGAAGACGAGTCCGCTATAAGATCTATAGCTTATGACATAGGAATTGACGACTTCAAATTAATAACACATTATAGATTAGTAAAAAGGCAGTTAACTTAAATAAGACCACTAAAACTAGTATTACAAAATCCTAAAGAAAGGAAATTCCTACTTGATAATTCAAAAGAAATAAAACACAAAGCGTCGCCCAAATACAAAAGAGTAATCTTCTTTAAAGACCTGACTGATGATCAAAGAGCCGAAAGAAAAACCAAGCGGGAGAGAACAGCCAATCGGGAGGAAAATGATAGACAGATGGAAGTATATCTATAATAGGAGATTAGCAGAACGGCTACATAACTCCGTAGTCAATAGTAATATATCGAGCTTATCCCAAGAAGGGGCAGACCCGTTCGGTGATGAAACTTGATGGATTTGAGCTCTCTACATGAGAAAACTGTGATTGGTGTAATCCAGTTGGACACTTACAGGACAGCCAGTGTGGCTAGTAAGGATAGTGTTGAACCCACAAACGTGGGAACAGATAAGCAGTGTGACCACTGATTGTTTTAACAATGTACATACGGGTAAAAGTTTTAATGTGATTAGCAAACAAACTATATAGTTACAAAGATTATTATTATTATTATACCAGCTTTATATAGCGCTCTTTTCACACAGGGATTGTGCGTTCAAAAGCGCTTTACATGAAATAACACATATGTACCTATAAATCAAGAAAAGACAAAATAACTACAATTAGATCTGAAATAAAACATGAATAAACATATAAAAGACAGTCCCCCAAAACGGCGATCAAGATGGAAGTCACAAGATGGAAGTCATACTCTAATACTAAATGATAACATTAAGATACTTTGTACAAACCAAGACTGGTTGACAAAGAGTAAAATATTAGAACTTGAAAACTTAGTAATAGAAACTAAATCTGACATATTGGCGGTTACAGACATATTCCCGAAATTCACAAATAACCCATGTCAATCAGATGAAATGTATAAGATACAAGGATATAACAGAAACAAAAGGTAGAGGAGTAGCGATATATGTATAAAAGGATTTGAGAGCCAATGAAATAGAATTTGAAAATGAATTTCAAGAGGCAATCTGGTTGGAATTCGAAATACCAGATGCCGATAAACTGCTGTTAGGATGTATTTACAGAAGTCCTAACAGTGATAACACAAATAATGACAATCTTTTATCATTACTCCAAAAAGCAGTTAAATCAAATCACTCTAGAATAATGGTGGCAGGAGATTTTAACTATAGAGAAATCAATTGGGAATTGTGGTCAACAGATAAGGGAATAAATCACAGTGATTTTAAATTTCTTGAAGGCATAAAGGATTTATACATGCACCAACATGTCAAAAACTTTACTAGATTTAGAGAGGGTAATAAGCCATCAATACTAGATTTAGTTTTCACAAACGAGGAAAACATGGTTGAAGAAATCAGATTTAGACCAGGTATAGGGAAGAGTGACCATGTGGTCTTAGAGTATGATTTAGTTTGTAAACTAAACTGTACAAAGAATTTATCTCCAAAATACCAATACAGTAAAGGAGACTATGAATCTATAACTAGGGAAATACAAAAAACTGACTGGGAAGTACTGGATAACATGGGGATTCAAATGGCTTGGGAGGAATTTGCAGAGCACCTTTTTTAATTGAGCATAATATTCCATTAAGCACTAACCATCCAAGCCATAGGAACCCGCACGTAGACAGTGAAACTAGTTCGGCCATCAGAAACAAACATACATAATGGGTTAAATACCAACACTGTAGGAACCACAAAACCTTTAACGAATACAAAATAGCAAGATATAAAGCAACGTACCAACTAAGGAAATCAAAATACAATCATGAAAAGCGCATAGCAGAAAACATTAAGAATAATCCTAAACAGTTTTGGAAATATGTCAGATCTAAAACAAAAACTCCGTCAGGAGTTGATGTAGTGGAAGTCGATGGGGGAAACAATTCAGGTTAATAGACAAATAGCAGAGGCCTTCAATAGGCACTTTGTAACTGTGTTCACAAAGGAGGACACCACTATCCCAAGAGTAACAGAAAAAACTGATAGACTAATGGATCTTGAAGTAAATGAGGAAATAGTTTTGGCAGTTATACAACAATTAAACACCAGTAAAGCACAGGGACCGGACGGCATCCACCCTAGAGTTATTCATGATTGCAGAGAATCTATAGTAAAACCCCTATGCAAGATATTTAGGAAATCTCTGGATGAAGGGAAACTCCCAAATGAATGGAAGAATGCCAATGTGAGCTCTATCTACAAGGCCGGGAAGAAGAAAAATGTAGAGAACTATAGGCCAATAAGTGTTACGTCTATATGTTGTAGATTAATGGAAAAAATAATAAGAAATGTAACAAGAGCTGTCGGAGAACAGCAAAGCTCGCCTAATTAAACATTTCTTAAATAGGTAACTATCAAAAGAAAAGTGTATCAGTACATTGATATTCAAGCCACAGGGAACCTCCATTCAAAATATCAACTTCCTAATGCAAATTTGGCATATAGTATAAGTGCATTCCAACACTTACTCCTTAACTAACTTTGAAATTTCAGTCCCAAAACTCTAAGTCCACAAAAGGTGAAATTTTGACTAAATTTAAACTTTTTAAAAATAATTAACTACGCAACTTCAATGTTCAACCCAAGGGCACCTCCATTCCAAATATCAGCTTCCTAATACAAATATTTCATGTAGTATTAGTGCATTACAACTCTTACCCCAAAACTTTAACCATGAGAAATCATCCGAAAAACCTAAGTCATCAACAGGTAAAATTTTGACTAAATTTAAACTTTTTTTAAAATCTTAACTACGTAACATCAATGTTCAACCAACAGGGCACCTTGATTCCAAATATCAGCTTCTTAATACAACTATTTCAAGTATTAATAGAGCATCACAACACTTATCCCAAAACTTTAACCATGATAAATCAGCCGAAAAACCTAAGTCCACAAAAGGTAAAATTTTGACTAAATTTTAACTTTTTTTTAAACTTAAACTACATAACATCTATGTTCAACCCACAGGGCACCTCCAATCCAAATATCAGCTTTCTAATACAAATATTTCATGATGTATTAGTGCATAACAACACTTACCCCAAAACTTTAACCATGAGAAATCAGCCGAAAAACCTAAGTCCACAAAAGGTGAAATTTTGACTTAATTTCAACTTTTTTTTTAAACTTAAACTACATAACATCTATGTTCAACCCACAGGGCACCTCCAATCCAAATATCAGCTTCCTAATGCAAATATTTCATGATGTGTTAGTGCATTAGAACACTTACCCCAAAACTTTAACCATGAAAAACCAACGCCGACGCCGACGCCGGGGTGATTCCATACCCACCCCCCCCCATTCTCCGAATAGGCGAGCTAATCATGAATCACTTAGAAACAAAATTCCCTCTTGTCAGTATACCAACATGGCTTTAGAAAGCATAGATCATGCAATACTCAATTACTTGAATGCATTGAAGATTGGTCCAAAGCATTTGATGGATATCGTCTATTTAGACTTCAAAGCTGCTTTCGACAAAGTACCCCATAAAAGACTCTTGGAAAAGGTAAAAAGTTTGGGGATCAAAGGAAAAAATTACGCATGGCTAGAAAACTTTTTGAGCAACAGAAGGCAACGTGTAGTGGTAGGGGGAGAAAAATCTTCCTGGCAAAATGTAACAAGTGGAGTCCAACAAGGTATTGTATTAGGACCATTACTTTTCCTAATTTATATAAACGAATTGCCAGATGCAATAGAATGCACAATTAAACTTTTTGCAGATGACACAAAACTATATTCAATTCAGGAAAAAACAAAGGATGAAGAAAAACTACAAAATAGCATATTTGAATATGTCGATGGTCAGAAAAATGGCAAATGATCTTTAATATAAAAAAATGTAAATCAATGCACATAGGAAATTCCCTTGCAAATGAATATTTTATGATCTCTCCCGATAAAAGCATAGAAAAAATTACTCAAACAACCTCAGAAAAAGACTTGGGAGTCGAATTTGACAACAAATTGAAATTTGATAAACACATTTATACTAAGATAAATAAGGCAAATAGTATTCTAGGGATATAGCAAAAACATTCAAGTGCGTTTCAAAGGACGTATTCCTCCATCTGTTCAAAGCTATGATGAGGCCCCATTTAGAGTATGCATCAGTAATATGGTCCCCTCACTACAAAAAGTATAACGTTGCAATTGAAAATGTCCAAAGAAGGGCGACAAGAATGCTAAAAAATCTAAGAGATTGTAGCTACAGTAAGAGGTTAAGGCAACTAGGCATTCCAACCCTGGAGTACAGGAGGGACAGGGCAGATGTAATCCAGGCGTATAAAATATTAAATGGGTTAGATAAAACATCTGCCAACCTACTATTAGTAAGAGGTGACAATATAACAAGAGGGAATAACATGAAACTCATTAAACCCAGAGCAAGAACAGAATTAAGAAGGGGTGTATTCAGTCACAGAGTCTTTGATCTATGGAACTCCCACCCAAACAGCGTAGTCTAAGCACCCACACTCAATACATTCAAATCAAGGTTGAATGGGCACTGGGGATCACCAATAAACCTAATAAGTTCTATGCCGAGTGCTACAACCCATAGTTTGGTTCCAATTATGTAAAAACCGACTACAATATGAACAATATATAACCAGTGTAAATGAAAATAAATATATGGAGCAATATTAAAATAAGTGAAGTGAATATATAAGCCAACCGCAGCCAACAAGAAAATTCATCTGAGGAAAACACATCCAAATGGGCCAAAGAAGTGGAAAACGCTTATGCATCTAAGGATGCATCCGGCCTCGATACGATACTACATGAACTACATGAACTAGTATATTTACATTACACCAGAAGGTAAATCCAATATGGCGGCTTCCATCGATATCCCTACCAAGTACATGAACACAACCAAACTCCCCGTCTCTCCTCTCCTCTCACATACGCTCGTAACTTGTGGTTTCTGTGGGATTAAAACATGCAAGAAAGGTTAAGAACATAGTCAAATTGGTTTTAGAACAACGAGAAATGCCAAATATGCTGCCGTTTCGCAAGGCGCGAAAACATGTTACACTAAAGATAAAATGCAGAAATACAAAAGCGTGTCAAGCATATACAAACCCATTGCAACCTCTCTCGAATCAAATACAATTGATTTGAACCAATACTAACCAATAAATCTTCAACCGAAGGATCCAAAACAATGAACGACTTCTTTACACAACCAGGGCTGACACAATTGTAAATTTCGCTCAGTTATCACGTGATCTCCCAGCATTCCCCGGTTGACGTAAACTGCCGCGTCAACCGCGGAATACGGAGAAGCACGAACCATAATGAGCGAAGACGAACTTTACCGAACAAAACGAAACAAGGAAATAACAAATAAAACATGAAAACTTGACCTGGCTACAGTACATCAAAACCTGTCATATGCAATCAATCAGTGCAGACCGGGATGAGACGCCGCGTCACCTTTAAAAGCCACTAGGCTTAAATGAGTTAAACATTTTAGAAATACCGGTCAGGTCATATACAGGCTGTGAAAGGTTTGGCCAATAAGTCTGGCATTCATCTTAGGTCATACAATTGTATATAAAATTTATTGGACAAATACAGTGGAGAAGAGTTACGTTATAATTTCCCACTAAATGCATTTTTGCTGAAACAGTTATTTCCATTGTAAACATTTTGGAGCTCGATCAGAGTCCCAACTGTTTGCCACTCAAATAAAGATAACTCGATAGAACATTAGTCTTTTTTAACATTTAATTGAATTTAGTTTTTTTTGTTCAAACGCAAAAGAATAACGTCTGCTCGACTGTACATGGCATTGCTACATCTAGCTCAATTCTTCCCCTGGCATTTGAACATCAACTATTATTAATAAAGCAATAAATTCAACTTTTATCAGGGGAAATAGCTTATACTCATATCTGTCTCGTAGATGTTTGATTGCTGTTGTCATGGCAACGCTTCCCAAAGGCTGTCAAACACGACTGTCTATGGTAACCTACTCAAGTCGGTATAAACCCCTTTACTGCCATGATGTCGTCTGCTTAAATTTTTCGTCTGCTTCTTATCCTCAATTTCAGATTTTATGCAATTTGACAGAAGAAACATCGATATAATAGTCAAACGGTTTTGGTCCTTATCAGACGCCGAGTTACTCGTCGTCTTATCAGGATCCAAACTGCTTGCAAATATAATAGCACTCGTTGAAAGGCAGACATTGTATAAATCTGTCATTTAAAGTAGTTCTATTTAATGTCGCTAAACCGTCTGCTGGCATATCGTCTGAAATAAAACTGTCATCTGCAATGATGCTAACTTTAAGTTTTAATGTAATTTGAAATTGGAAGAAAAATCGACACAATTAACAAATTGATATACAGTCGAAACCCGATACTTCGAACTTACTTAAATCGATCTTACCAGTATTTAATAAGTTTAATTTCTATAGATCGATCTCGTTGAAGTAAGCATACCCGTATTTCAAAGTTAAAACGTGGCTAAGCCACGTTTTAACTTTGAAATATGGGTATGTTCGACCTAACGCGAGTTCGAATTATCGAGTTTCGATTGTAATAGTTTTATCAAACATGCGGTTTTTAGCTCATCTGGCACGAAGTGCCAAGGTGAGCTATTGTGATCGCCCTGTGTCCGTCGTCGTCAGTCCGTCCGTCAGTCCGTCCGTCGTCAAACTTTTTCTTTAACGATCTTCTTCGTGGGAACCCAATGAGCCAATTTCTTCAAAACTTCATAGGATTGTTCCTTGTAGGGTACTCTCTCAGATTTCTTCAAATATAGGTCATCCAATTGAAATTGTGGTTGCCATGGCAACCAATGGCAACCAATTGAAAAAACTTTAAATATCTTCTTGTCAAAAACTACTGGTCCGAATTGAAAATAATTTTACCCAAATGTGCCATTGGTGACCCTCTATCAGATTTCTCAAAATAATTTTCCTATCTTTAAAAAACATGGCCGCTAGTGGGTGGGGCAGATTTTCCTGATATGGCTTTATAGTGAAAACTTTAAAAATCTTCTTGTCTGAAACCGCTGGTCCGATTTAAAAGTAATTTCACACAAATGATCCATGGGTGACCCTCTACCAGATTTCTTAAAATAACTTTGATATCTAAAAAAGCATGGCCGCCAGTGGGTGGGGCACATTTTCCTTATGTTACTGTATAGTAAAAACTTTAAAAATCTTCTTCTGGGAAACTACTGGTCCGAATTGAAAATAATTTTACCCGAATGTGCCATTGGTGACCCTCTATCAGATTTCTTAAAATAATGTTCCTATCTTAAAAACATGGCCGCCAGTGGGTGGGGCAGATTTTCCTTATATGGCTATATAGTGAAAACTTTAAAAATCTTCTTGTCTGAAACCGCTGGTCCGATTTGAAAGTAATTTCACACAAATGATCCATGGGTAACCCTTTACCAGATTTCTCAAAATAACTTTGATATCTAAAAAAACATGGCCGCCAGTGGGTGGGGCACATTTTCCTTTTGTTACTGTATAGTAACAACTTTAAAATCTTCTTCTGGGAAACTACTGGTCCAACTTGAAAATAATTTTACACAATTGATCCATTTATGACTCTCTATCCTCTCTATCAGATGTCTTAAAATCATTTTGATATCTTAAAAAACATGGCTGCCAGTGGGTGGGGCAAGTTTTCCTTATATTTCTGTATAGAAAATCTTTAAAAATATTTTTCTCTGAACCTATTGGACTGATTTCAGATTTTTTTTACACAAATAATGATTCATGGGTGCATGACCCTTTGCCAGTTATCTTCAAATAATCTTCCTAGCTCAAAAATGGCCGCCAGTGGGTTGGGGTGACATTACTGATGATGGCATATAGTGAAAACGTCACCATTACTGGTCAATTACCCAGACCGTAACATGGGTACCAGGTGAGCGATTTAGGGCCGCATGCGGCTCTTGTTTTTAAAAATAATAGCGTCTTCTAGCAATTCTACATGCAATTCCACGTTCCAGTGTTTCCATTGACGCACGCTGTGATTGTATATTTTGTTGATCGCTGTCTAGCTTAATACTAGTCATAAATCAGACTAAATACTCCGTTAATAACCACAACTCCCACAAATTGTGTCTTCCAATTAGCGACTTATTATGTGAAGTCATTCATTCTGCTCGTTAGTCACGTGTACAATTTTAAATGAGGTTTTGACAACTTAACTACATACATATATCTTTATTTCCTCCATAATATGAAGATTATAGTAGCATGACATATAAGAAGAAAGAAACGTGACACAATTTGACAAACACATATAAACAAATAGACAAACAGCATAACATGAACTGTACATGGCTATACATGCAGTGGATATACACAGAACACCGCGTACTACAAACCACATATCACATATGCAAAGGAAAACGACAAATATACAAAGTTTACATTTGACATGATATGCTAACTCCCATCATGCTGAATTGAAATCTGTTTAAATCCAAAAACAAATAGTTTTCATGACTTAAGAAAATGTTGAATACCAGTGACAAACAGTATGGATGCAAATCATAAGCCGCGTTACACGGCGTCTGATCTGAGTCCAGATTGTTTGCCAATATCAAGCAAGTCGCGTTTAGCATGATAAAGGTTAAGGAAAATGTTCCCACTTATCGCCCAAAATTATGATTATGTGTCTAGGGGTTATCATGCAGGGCTGCCATTTCTCCAGATTTTTCCGAAATCTTCGGATTTTTATTCCAACAGATGGAAGCTTAAAACAGTCAGAAAGTAAAGCAGAATGCGCCTTAAGGCGCATTCTGCTTCACTTTCAACCCGCTTTAAGCATTACGTGTCTTAAAACTAGAAACATACTATGGGTTAAAGATATAATCAGGAAAATCGGGCTTGAAAAATAGAAAACAATTGAAATCTTTGGATTTTTTTTATCAACTTATGGCAGGCATGACCATACTTCTAATTGAGCCAACTTAGCTGCAGAGTGTCCGACATTTCGGACAGTACAATGTTCCGATCATAGATTTTTAACCATTTTAAGCAAAGTTCTCTATCGAAACGAAATTATAGAGATCAATTAAATGGTTAAAAAGACAACCACACCGTAAATCTATGTACTCTGTAGACCAACCTCTACCAAACGAAAAGTAGAGACTGGATAAGAGTTAATAGAGCATTTAAGCACTCAAATATCAATGGTAGTATACTTGGCCCATGACAATGATAATAGTGTAGATCCAGATCAGAGGGTTCCTAGTAGATCCCATCACACAGGTTCTACACTACACTTCAGTATCTAATGCATAATCATACCATAAATTCTTACACCCCGGTCACACAGAGCCATCGGTGATAGATCGGGGTTTTTCCGCCAAACTAGGGAGGGGACCGATGACAAGCTATTTACTACCGACATCACCTATTGGCCACCTGTTTTCCACCTATCAATCGCTATTGGGTAAAGATGAGTTTCGTCGGCGAAAAATCACCGATTGGGATTTTTAAACGTGCTTAAAATTCTCGATCGGTGAAAATATTGTACAAATAACCGATTGACAACCTGTCTACTACCGATATCACCGACGAGTCACCGATAAACCACCGATAAAGCACCGATGAACTGATACTTACCACCGATGAAAAAAGATGAGAATTAAAACACAGGATCTCGTCGGTTTTCATCGGTTGTTAATGGCAGTTCAATCGGTGATCAGTTGGTGATCAATCGGTTGCCGCCAGCATTTTAACGGTGTTTTATCGGTATTCGTCGTTTATTGATAGGTTGTTGGGCGCTTTTAATCGGTGGCCCATATGAGTTCATGAGTTGCCAATCGGTGGCCAATCGGAGGCGGGATGGCGTTTCACCGATTTAACAATTATTTATCACCGATACCCGGTCACACAGAAAGCCTGAAATTAAATCACTTATGACAACCGATTGGGTACCGATTTAAGCCCGACCGTATGTGTGACCGGGTCATAAAATAGACAAAACTAGGCTAGATCGAGCAAGAAACTAGACTTATCCATGTTCAAGTAAGAATGAGTTACGGTCAGCTTTGTCATTTGACTTGTAATCGTTGTTACAATAAACTAACATACGATAACAAGGCAAGGATCGAAACCATATGTAAAGAAATGACAATAGGTTATGTACATACATGTAAATATAAATACTTCTAGATATATCATATATCATACAACGGAATCGTCCTAAACCAGTCAGCAACACTGTCGTCTGTGCAATTGGAAGCATGTTGCACAAAGCATGGTCAACGTAGACTTGCAATTACTACACCGGCAATATGTGTCACTTCTTTTTCACTAAAGGCAGACAATAACCTTAGATAATCTGGAGTTCCGACTTAAAAGGGTTCCGCTGTATAATAAATACACACCGTTCACTTACAGTGTTCTTACATATTCACATTTGATATGCGAATGTAATGTGCAAACTTAAATAAACATGACTTTAAGTCCTCATAACAGCGATCTCTTGGCAGTGATGCCTCGAGAATTGGATGATACACCCCAACTATTGTATTAACAAATTCATGTCTGCTAAGAGAACTAAGGGAAATCCAAACTTGTTGTCCAAGCACACTACAAATACGGGTTTCCAGTTTTACTCTTAGCGGCCTTATAACCATACAATCTAGTATAAGATGGTCTGTTATACTACAATTATCCCACATTTATAGCAAATATCGACAAAGCGAGTTAAATTAGCTACTAATTGACCAACTGCTTTTACAAAAATTAACTGTCCAGAAAAACGCTGTGAAAACTTCCAAAGATCACATAACTGGTGATTACTATGGACAGACTTAAATCTCCGAAACCTCTCAATAGATGTGCGATTATTCCATTCCAAAACATAGGAGTTCCTTATTGTTGTTTTAATCGTGCGATTCCAACAACCCTTGCTAGGAAATATTCTCTCATTCAAATATTCCACCATGAAATGCTTTAAGCAATATTTACTCAATATCTGATCTACTATTACCGGCATAAAGCCCAACTTAACTTTTGTTTAAAATGTAAGAACTTAATCTATATAAAAACATTTGTTTTATCGCACAATCGGCGTCTAACCTACATAACTGATCAAAAAGGGTAAGCTTCCTACGCTCTATTTCCAAGGCAATTGGAAGGCAGTCAAGCATACTTAATACACAGTCTGTACTGGTCCTTGAATTAAAACCCTGTATATATTTAAGGCATAAACGATGGGCTCGTTCAAGTAACAGTACATCAGACTTATTTAACGATGGCCAACATTCGCATCCGTATAAAGCTTTAGGTATCACTACTGCGTTGTATATACGCTTACAGCTTGTCGGTTGTAACCCATCGTTGTTAAAACCGTAATGTGTCAAGCTAAACAATGTACCCCTTAGCTTGTTACAAGATTCTTTAATAACAGAATGAGATTTCTTATTCTCCTCAAATAAAAAACCTAGGTGCTTGTAAGCCTGTACTGTCGGTAAAAGATCGGTCCCAAGGAAGAAAGAAATTACATTGTTATTCACTTGTCTATGTTGCTTACATGCAAAAACTAGAATGCCACATTTAGTAGGATTGTACTGGTATCTCCAAATTCATGAATAACGGTAACATTCGTTCAACATTCTTTTTGAAAGTGAAAGCAAAAGCATATCATCCGCTACAGTAGGGGCACAAAAGCTGTTGCTTTCACCTAAAGAAAGTCCAACGTCCAAATCCACTAGCTTTTCAATTAATTCATTGATAAAACAGAGGTACAAAAGGTGACCATAGTCCACCTTGTCTCGTTCCTTGTTTAATCAAGAACCAGTCTGACATATGACCCTTATGTAATACACAACTTGACATACTGTTGTGCATCTCTATTACACTATATAATAACAGTAACGGTAACCCGTACTTGTAAAGTTTGTAAAACAAGCCATCATGCCAAACTCGACCAAAAGCCTGTTTTACATCCAAAAAACATGCGTATAAGGTACTGTCATTCTCATGACTATATGAAATGGCTTCTCTCAGGAGAAATGATGTCATTATACAACCCCTGTTACTCTGAAAGCCCCCTTGAAGCCCATGAACAGACATACTTAAATTACTCTTTAGTTGCTCAAGCAAAATACTTTCATATAATTTCAACCTGCAAGATGATAACGTAATTGCACGATAGTTCTTAGGGTCGTCTTTAGGCTTACCTCTCCCTTTGTGAAGAGTTACTATAACTCCCTTTTTAAGGTCTGCTGGAACATACGACAGCTTATACATCATATTGAATAAGGTGGTAATATATAATTGCAATGTGATACCGCCATTAAGCAAGTGCTCTTTATATATACCATCAAAACCACACATCTTGCCCTTCTTAAGCTTAAGTATAAAATCGCCAAGAATATTACTTTCAATGATATTTTCAGTGATCGTAACATCGTTGCGTTTTATACGGTCCATAGTATTGGTGACATTATCATAAAATTCCTTGTCGTAACAGTTATTTTCCGTATCTGTACATAATTGAGAAAAATATTCTCCCCACGCGACTGCTATATATATATATATATATATATGTCCTCAGAATCCCTTAGTGTTAAACCCATTGAACTTAATTTCACAACCTGCTTTAAGGATTTTATCATTTTTTCTTGCATTAAAGAGGCACCAAAATAAGCCACAGTCTACCCCAGCCGCCCGGTCAATCTCATCGTTTACCTCACGCAAATACTCACTAACTCTTTTTCTATGACAAGCTCGAAACTCGCGCTTAGCGGACTTGTACATAGAAAAAGTTTGCGAGACAGGACTATGCGGCTTGCCATCCAAAACCCACTGATTTCTTCTTTTTCTCATAAGTGCATGTAACTCTTTTAGTGTCTGTCTCAATTACCAGTGAAGCTGCAATTGCCAGTGTAAGAGTTAAAATTTACTAGAGATGTATGCTAACTGACGGCTGGGGCCCGTTTTACGAAACGTCCTACGACAAAAACGGTGGTAAGTCAAAATATTGAAATACGTATAATTTATTATTTCTCCGTCTAATCCAGTCTTGTGACATCTCTTTGGAATCGTCTTTTCAAGACGATTCCAAAGAGATGTCACAAGACTTGATTAGACGGAGAAATAAATAATAATAGTTTCTCGGAATTGTCTGGTATTTATATCGTAGATACTTACATGTTCAATTACTATTTCGACGTATCCAAACCTTAGAAATGGCTTCATTGTATATGGTATTGAACAGAAATATAGGATCTGTCATGAGTCGATGTTTAAGACTAGCTGATCTCAAACGAGTCTAGAATTGAAATGTTATTAAGCGATCCTTGGTGAGCTTAATAACTTTTCTATTCTAGACGAGTTTGAGATCAACTTGATGCGTGACAGATTCTATTTCTCACATAACTAACGATTTTAACCTATTTTTCAAAGCAATAGGCATTTTTTGTAACACCGGTGACGTCAGAACGCCTTTATAAATAGTGACGTTATAGTGACGTCATCAAATTGATCTTACACATTTTAGAGACAAGGATATTCGTGATCGTTGTTTGCTATAGAAAACAAGGGTAGTTATGTGAGAAATATTGATTTTTCAGCATCAGTTTGGAATTTTGTTTTCTCGTTGAGCAACTGTCCGTTGCAAACAATTTGGGACCAAATAATACGCTCAATGGATTGGTATTGGACCAGGCTTTATCAAAGACACCTATGGTAATTTATATATCCTCTCCACAATTTTTCATCCAAAATGCTTTACCTATGCGAATCCGTAAAAACAACAAAGTTCGGTTCAAGCATATTTAGCCAGTGAAAGAGATCAAATTTACTAGAGATGTATGGAAACTCACAGCTTGGGCCCGTTTTACTAAACGTCGTACGACAAAAACGGTCGTAAGTCAAAATATTAAAATACGTATAATTTAGTATTTCTCCGTCTAATCAAATCTTGTGACATCTCTTTGGAATCGTCTTGAATAGACGATTCCAAAGAGATGTCACAAGACTATATTAGACGGAGAAATAAATAATAATTGTTTATTTTATAATTTGACTTACGACCGTTTTTGTCGTACGACGTTTCGTAAAACGGGTATCAAGTTTTCTGGAATCGTCTAGCATTTATATTGTAGATACTTACATGTTCAATTACTATTGCGACGTATCCAATCTTTAGAAAGGGCTTCTATGTTAATGGTATTGAACAGATATATTGATTTTCAATGAGAACAGCATCAGTTTGGAATTTTTTACTCGCTAAGCTAAGTGCTGCCCATTGCAACAATTTTAGACTAAAAGAGACGCGGATTAAGTTAGTATTGGACCAGGTTTTAAACAATTTTGCGTTACAAATGCACTGCCATTTTCAAAACGCACTCAATTTTAAATACACAACTAATCTTAAATTTCTGTTCTTACACCTATGCTTTTTTAGATATCTTTTCCAACATTTTTCAGCCGGAATGTTTACTCTTGAAGCTTTACATATGTGAATCCGAAAGGACAACAACAAACTTCGTTTCAAGTATATTTAGCCCTGTCCTTTACCCAGCATAGTCACGTTGTAATTGTGTAATTATGGTTAATTAGACTAAAGAGAGCTCCAGTTACCAAAGTTTTGTCTATTTAAATAAAAAACAACAGAAGTATCCAAACCTTCCTGTCGTATAAGCTGAAAACAAACCTTGATTTAGTAGAGAAAATGTGCATACTGGTGCTGACAATGAAAGTCGAAACTGGAACACTCATTGAACAGTGTTATTTGTTTGTCTTGTAGGAGCACTCTGATCATGGTCTGTAATGCTTTATTTTTTTATTTTGTTTGAAAACAGCATCCCCAAAATCAACATAACTTAGCCATATTTCATTTAACAGAATGCCCCGTTTCTAAACTTTCTGCATTGCTAGGAATTTTAGTCTTAAAAAGAGTTTTGCAATGGCGAAACGATGCCGGGCAATATTTCACGTTGAAACGGGTAACATATTATTCAACAGCTAGAGGAGATTGAAATATGAAATACAATTAACTCTAATTGAAGCTTGTCTCTGCATTCGATTATAATGTAATTCGATATTTTCAGTGACAGAAATGGACTTAAAGGAAGCAATACCTTTTTGTGAAACTCTTTTCAGAAAACTCGAAACCTGTAGTTTTATTCTTACGACCGATCAAACCAGGAATGATCCTTTAGACATATTTACAATTCACATACAAGTTACTATGAAGTGTTACATAGTTTTACTTATTTACAATACATGATAACAAAACGAAAATACAACAAAACCAATTTGATTCTTAAACTGTTTAAGTGACTGCTTTGATTTTGTCGTCAGCAAATTGTTTTTTAATTCAATCTCAATGTGTAATTCACCATGCATAAATTCAAGTGCAAGCGCAAAATTATTGGAACCATGATCAGACATATTTAGTTGACATTTTGTGTCTGGTCCAACACCCACCAATATGGCTTCTCGGTTACTATCGCTGATTGACCTATAGCCGATCTAGATTATTTTAAGATATTTATGGTCTGGTCTGGATCCAAGCTGTTAAAAATTTAAGTCCATGTAATGTTTTTTAATCAGAGATATGTTAATTAAATAACGCGTTAGTTGAAAATCCTTATACATATTCTGTCTACCACTTTCTTTGTTTTTTGTAACCAAAGTGTAGTGAAAGAGTGAGGAGACTAATATTCCAAAACCGAATCTTGATTCGTGCTACATGTAAGTACCGATTGTCTGAAATTTACAAACCTACTGGCTGAATACTAAACCCAAAGTATGCCGAGGTTCTTACAGGACTAGTGTTGTTTGGTCACGTTTGAGTCTTAGGTTTCGATCGCAGGTGATTCTAAATTTGAATATTCTGCAGACAAAAAGTTCGAATTATTGCGGAATAAGAGTTAATAAGAAGATTTTACTCTGCTAGACAACTAAACGCTACAGGGTTTACAAATAAACAGACCCACAGGAAATCAGAACATTAGATATCTCCGTGGAATGTCAGTTCAGACAGTCAGTGCCACGTAACTGTCTGGTAATAAGATCACCTGGGGCCCGTTTTATAAAACTTCGTACGACAAAAACGGTCGTAAGTCAATACTTAAAAAAAACACTTCTGATTTCTCTATCTAATCCTGTCTTGTGACATCTCTTTGGAATCGTCTTTTCAAGACGATTCCAAAGAGATGTCACAAGACAGGATTAGACTGAGATAAATAATAATTAAGACTTTTATAATCTGACTTACGACAACATTTGCCGTACGAAGTTTTATGAAACGGGCCTCACCATATAATATTGATTTTCAAATTCAGCTTGTTTGGCATTTTGTCTGAAAAAACCCCAAAACAAACAAAAGTACAGTGTGACAGGTGTCAAACAATTTGGATACTACTCCATTATAGTTTGGAGTAATTCGGATACTGTTCTAGATCCAAACTGTTTGTAAAATCAAATGATTTTGTCATTGTCACGGAAAAGGTTAAACTACCCAGAGACATATGACAAATGACAGCTGGTCTTCACGAACTGCTCTGAACTGTCTGGTGTATATATCGCAGCCATGACACTAACTTTTTCAATTAATGTTTCGACGTATTCAAACCTTAGAAATGGCATCACTGTTAATGGAAGTGGACAGAAATATTGATTCTTCAAAATATACGGTTATTTACGGAATCCTGTTGGGCCAACAATGTTTCTGTTTTACAATTTTGGTAAAACGCCGAAAACGGATGCGAGGATGCAACGTAAAAAACATTAGTAATTTATTTGAAATAAATTTGAAAAAAGATGCGCGAGTGTACCCTTAGGCTTTCAATTTCACTTTTTTCCGACGTTCCGATGAGTAAAACGCAAAAAAAGAGATGCGAGAATGCAACGTTACGTTCTCTAGCACCACCAACATATGCAATCAATGAGACGCCACAGACTCCGAGAAGCTCGGCGTCTGATCAGGATCTCTTTTACATGTTCACCCATATAACGATTAAATTGAAATGAATTTACATAACTAGTTATGACGTCATTTAATGACAGTGAACACTGCGCATGTCAATATACCGGTATAAAAAAGTGCCCGGTCTGAAAATAGATTTCTTAATTTTATTATGTAGGTGTATATGGTCAATGCTCTTCTGAAATTCATTACGGTGTTTCTTTTAGTATTGGTGAAAAAGTATGTTTGTTTGTTTTGTTTGTTCACGTCCGTTTCTGCCATCCAAGGGCTAATTGGACGCCACACAGAGAGTGGAGCGGATACAGAGAATCCGGGCGGGATACCCTTGTCTTATTACCGAAAGAGTTCTCTGGTTCTTTTAGATGCCAAGTGTAAAAAGCACTCATACATCGGACCTCGGTTTATAAAGTCTCATCCGAAGGACTTGGTCCGGCGGGGGATCGAACTCACAACCCCTGGCGTCGTAAGCGGTTGTTTTACCTCTCGACTACGTCCGCCAAACAGTAAAAATCAATCTTATCATGTTTATTTGTAAAATACGCGTGTGCGCTTTACAGTGCCTAGCATTTTCAAGAAGAAATATGACATCCAACACATATAATGGATACTGAAACAAGGTGGGGGCACCACTTCACCCCTTTTTTGAGTATCCGTTATATGTGTTGTATACCAGGTTGAATGCATAACAGACTTAATAGATAAAGCTCCCATTATAATGCCAAAACTATTGTTGTCATTTAATAAACTTGTAGATCTTGGCTGCCCTGAACAAAATATTGACAATATGTAATACACAGCTTTAATTCTTTTTGCTTGGTGCTTGTCAGAATATTCTTAATTCAGAAGTCTTCGGATATTTCTGTCAAGCTGTAATTACTCTATTATTTCAGTTTGGCCGAAGTGACCGAGAAGTTTAGAATTAACCTTATTCGTCACGCATACGTCTGATCTCTAAAACTCCGGTTGTCATCTGAAGGTGTTAGTTTGACATTGTGTAAATGACATTTAATCTGCATGGAATAGGCTTTATTTAGAGTTTCTATACTCTGGGAATAAATAAATAGTTTCTTTGTAAAGAAAATGACAAATGTCGTAAAATACTGTAAGATCTGTCTTTTTGTCATCGAACATGGACAAAAAATACAACAAACACACATGCTGTTTTAGCAGATTGTCTGTTTGAACGCATCGATTACAGTTATACAATGGAGAAGACGCTATTCTTTCCCGTTTAAACGAAACGAAAGGTACATAATGCAATAACATGTGGACAAGTATAATTTTGTTTACTAACTATTTGTTTTAATCTGAATGGCAAACAGTATGGAGCCTGATCAGACGCCGGGTTACCCGGCGTCTGACCAGGCTCAAAACTGTTTGCAATCGAAATAAGAGTTTTAGTATAAACTCTCTTATAGGGAAACATTCCACCACTGTACCACATTGTTTCAGTATCCATTATATTGGTTGTCTAGAAGCCAGCATTTATTGTTGCGGTTTAGACTTTACCCTTGATTACAGTAAGATTTCTCTATTACGACTATTAAAAAGAAGGCTAATAATCTGTATAAAAGACAGTTGATAGTTTAAAGCAAGGCGAAAGTAAAACAGAAAGCTTATTAAATAGCTGTTTTAATAAGCTTTCTGTTTTACTTTCGCCTTGCTTAAAGCTGTCGCCAGTCTTTTTTTCCAGATAATTGCCTACATGCCTGCATGCCCGCTGACAGGTCCGATTGTGCTTTGGATTAGAAATTATTCTCAATGGAAACTTATATACGCTTTGTAAGCTGTGGAGATTAAAATAGGACATCCAACTGTTAGCTATTACAGTATACGTATTGTACGATATTCAAACCTTGAAAATTAGAACAGAAATGACGAAAGCACCACTGTGTGGGGAACATTTACGCTAATTACACTGATTGGTAATTGTATAAAATTCAAATGAGCTTTCTTAGCAAGACAGGAAATTAAAGTTTCAATGCAAGGAAATTCCCGTCATCGTGATTGTTTGAGCTGGTGTAAATTTGTAATTCCTTTAGCTGAAGCTTATTCTCGCACTTACAGGTCTTGAGAACGCATTTCGAGGGTTTCGGTGAATGAGTTTACATAAATATGTTGTTGAATATGACATTAACGTATATCAATATGCCCTCGCATATATCTTAATTAATGTTCGCACACAGCCTTTTCAGACAATTAAAGTAAGACTTTTCTATTGCGACCACTAAAATGTGTTATTGTGTATGTTTTTAGGACAGGTGAATGCTTAAAGCAAAGTGACAGTTAGACAGAAAACTCCTAAAGGAGCTTTCTGTTTTACTGTCACGTGGCTTTAAGGCTGTAATCTGGCGTTTATGCATTGAATTGGCATTCTCTTTGGTGGTCATATTTCAGAGTCTTATTTGGTTCCAAAGTAAATACAGTAAAGGCATTTGCAAAACGTTTGGAACCGAATAAGACTGAATAATTCGGCGTCTTATCTGTATCCAAACTACTAGGCGGTTGTATTGATTATTATTGATGGTTCTTATTATTCATGACATAGCTTAGTTAAGTCAAGTCCATGTTTGGATGTTAATGTCTTTTTAGTGTTTACAATGTGTTACAAATACCAAACAATGCATGACCTGACCAGAGGGCATCCGTAGGAACCTTTTGAACTGGATATTTTGCATAGGATAAGTGTACTCTTCATGGATACACTATTTGTAAATAATGCGTATATGTATACATGTAATTGCGTATCGATATGTTGAAAATACAATTAAACAAGATTTGGTTTAAAAAAGATAATCGAAGCAAGTGAAATAAGATTTACAATTAAACAAGATTTGTTGTTGGTTTTTTATAATAAGATAATCTACGCAAGTAAATTAAAACAAGCAAATTTTTCTCGTAATACTGGAAGTAAGTGTATGCACAGGGCACCGACGATTCCACCTATTTTTAAGAGAAAACATCCCAGGTTTGCTTCGTATTTGGTTGTTTAGAATCATATAGCGAGGCAACACTCGTTGATCGGATTGAAACTATTTAGGTTAACTGTTTACGTTTCATTACTGGGTTTGGTTTTTAATTCTTAAATAGTAAATTAAATTGTTATTTGATATAAACGGGTATGCATCCAGAACCTTCCATGTTAAGTTTGACTGACCTAAATTTAACCATTAAAGTATGTCTTTACACTGCCCTCATTAATTTTTGTAAACCAAGATATTATTGGTATTAGAAGTAGGTCAAAATCCATACAGCTTAAGTCGAAAACCTACACTTCTTTAGCATCAACATATAATGAGTCTTAACCCATTACTCAATATCTACGCCTCCTAAAGTAGGCTGAAAGTATAGTTGAATGCGTTTTTGGCTGAATGTGAAGCAGAAAGGCGCATTCGGCTTTACTTTTAACCTGCTATAAGTGATCCCCTGTCTTCAAAATTAGGAAAAAGCTATGAGTTAAAAGGTTAAACACCCATGGAAAACAATTCTGGCTTGTCATCCGTGAAATAAAGAGCATGTAGTAGAAAAAATATTGAACTGCATCAAGCAGTTTTACCATAGAGCACATAAGCATCAAATTTAACTTTTTAATTTCGCTTTTACTGTCAAACTCTCTATCACGACCATTAAAACGAGTGCTAATTAATTGTATAAAAGACAGGTGACAGCTTAAAGCAAGATGACCGTAAAACAGAAAGCTCCTTAAGGAGAGCTTTCTGTTTACTGTCATATTGCTTTAAGCTCTCACCTGTCGTAAACGCCTAATTATTAACGCAATTTAGGGGTTTAGATAAAGAGATTTTACTGTAGTAATCTTAACTGTATAATCGCTGTATATCAAGCCAATGCTAAGCTAGACCTGTAAGTGTTTGACATCCTCTTTTCTTGGAAACCACTTACTAAACTCACAGAGCAATATAGTCAGACAATGGAAGAACCCCATCTAAAATAAACCAAATTTGCAAGCCACATTAATACACCAGAGACAGTATAATGTTTTTAAATCCATTTACACGAGCACATTTCAATAAATGATCCATTGTTAGGTTTTGTAAGGTTCAATAACCATAGAATTGTTATAGAGACACTGACTTATTTTTCAATAGTACCAGAAATTGTAACTGTACATTCAGTTTTATAGATATATTGGCTATGATAGTACAGTAAAACACACCATTATGACCTCACAGCAAATTATTTCTTTTCAGCGTGCGAATATACAAAGATGGCGACCTCCTTTTTAATTAACGAAGGCTCACCTGGATATCGTATTATCTATTATCTAAACGACAACAGGATTAGGACACAATGTTGATTGCAGGGCTGCCATATCTCCGGATTTTTCCTAAGTATTCGGATTTTTATCCTAGCAGATCGTAGCTTAAAACAGGCTGAAAGTAAAGCAGAATGCTCTGCTTTACTTTCAACCTGTTTTTAAGCAGTCATATGTCTGAAAAATAAGAAACAGACAATGGGGTAAAGGTACGATTAGTAAAACTGGGTCTGAAAAATTGAAAATTTGAAATCTTAGGATTTTAATGATCAACTTATGGCAGCCCTGTAAGGCAAAATTTACAAAATAAGATCGACTTTACCGGAGCTGTCCTTTTCCCTTTAAAGAAGGTTTAGTTTTTGTTTGTTAACGTCCGTTTCTGCCATCGTTAACGTCCGTTTCTGCGCTAATTGGAAGCCCTATGGAGAGGGGTGGATACAGAAAACCCGGACACATGACCCTACTGTTATTATCGACAAAGTTCTCAGGTTCTTTCGGATACCCAGTGTACGAGCGTAAAGCACTGATACATCGGACCTCGGTTTATAAAGTCTCGTCCGAAGCACTTGATCCGGCGGGGGATCGAACTAACGACCCATGCATCATAGCTGAGTTCGTTTACACTGGACCACGTCCGCCGATCAGTGTTTACGGAATGTGACTGCTTAAAGTAGGATTGAAGTTAAACAGGACGCTCCTATATATGAGCTTTCTGCTTCACTTTTATACTCTTTAAAGCAGCCAGTCGTAATAAACAACAGTAATAACTCATATTCAAAGTAAATACACTTTGTTGTTTTACTGTATCATTAGATATAATTTGTAGTAAGGTCGTTTAGGACATGGATCCCGTGTGTACCACCTTTTGTTGGAAACCAGTCACAAATGTAGTTTGTACAGTGGAGAACACGTTATCACATCCCGTCAAAACAAAACTAAGATCAAATACAATGTCATTAAAGGTAGAAAATTACAGCTTCTTGAAAATAGTGACGATTTATTCAAACCAGGGTGGCCTGACGAGAAGCCACGTTGCCAAGTAGTTGATCTTGTTCCTAACTGTTTGCAAGGAAACAATTGTTTCAGCAAAACGTGTTTATTTTGAATGGATATCGTCTTATCCACTTTGGCAACATACCCACGAAAATAAGACAGATTAACCCATTGCCCTATAGCATGTTTACAGTATTGCTGATAAGTGACCCAGTAAAGCAGGTTGAAAGTAAAGCTGAATGCGCCTTAAAGGCACATTCTGCTTTACTTTAGCCTGCTCTATGCTACTATCTGCTAGAATATAGAACATTTTTATGAAACATTTCATGACTGTATGGAATGGAACCATTATTTTCAATGGAGGAATAAATTAAATACGCCGATAGGCGCTTCTATGGAAAAAATGTTAAGCTGGAATTATCATATGTAGGGTAAATTAAAACATGTTGAATTTTCTCACATGACTAAAATAATATCGAAAGCTCAGAGGGTCTCTCTGCATAACTTCTGTTATGTAGTATGCAAATATGTACCTTTGAATTTTACTCGCACAATAAAGACATTCTGTTTCAGTAGTATCAGTACAATTCCCAGGCCTTTGTCCAGAACAAGTATACTTATTTATCAGTATCTTGTTAGGACCGTGCTTGATGCAAATAACGACAGAATGATAACTTTGACGAAATCATTTAGTAGAATCATAAACACGTTGAATGGCAGAATTATGGCTGCGGTGTCGGCTTTGATGGCGGAAGACAATCATTCGTCTCGTAGTTTATATGAAGTACCAGGGTTGTCATAAGTTGACAATGAAAAATCCTGCTTTACTTTCAGCCTGCTTTAAGCTACCATCTCCTAGGATAAACATCCAAAGATTCAGAAAAATTCGGAGAAATGGCAGCCCTGAAATACTGAGAGAAAATGCATAATGGGATACTATATTCCCGGCAGATACGGCAGCCCCGTTTCAGGCCACCGTTGGTAAATGGGGATGGTCTTGAGACCATGCTAGAAGACGGGATGGGCAAACGTGTCAAGTCGTGATAACCATGGTTGCCGGGTCAGTATTTTAAACTGTCAAATAATTGCCAGGGCAATTACGGTGCGGATTACAAACCTAACAGGTTGTAAAAAAACTGGACGAACGCAATAGAACGTGACAGAACGTAATGCCCCGTAACAGAACTTTGAGTAGGTCCGCAGCGGGCCGGTGTAACGCAGTAGAATGACCCACCCGTACAACAGGACCCGGTAGTCTTTATACTACGTAGAGAAATGACCCCATACCGTGAGGGGTCATTCTAGTACTAGTCGATGCGTCCCTTTTCTACGGTCTAGGGTCATTTTTCTACGTAGTAAAATGACCCGGGTCACTGTTCTACGTAGTGACATGACCCATGGGTCATTTTAGCAGGGGTGGGTCATTCTACTGCCTTATACCGGCAAGTATTTGTAGCTCTCCGAATATCATTGTCCTTTCAAGTTTCGTCGAATTAAGTACGCGTTCTGTCACGTTCGGTTTGCAGTTCGAGGCAAGCTCCACTTTATAGTAGCTGTTATGACTAAAAATTTAAGACATTTGCGTGAAATGACTAATAATCTTTCTCTAGTTGTGAAGACAGGCGACCATTTAAAGCAGGTTGAAAGTAAAGCAGAAAACACTTGCGTTAAGTTACTGTCTACTATGATATAGAACCTATTCAGTATATTCATGACTATATAAAGAGGAACTATTTTTTTCTTCAGTGAATGCATAAATCAGAGGCGTAAAAAGGCATATCTATGCGGAGCTCATGATTTATTGAATGGAATTGTAGATTAAGACACTGCCCTAATAATCACAGCTCTGTTTTTCAATTTAAAAAATAAACCCCGCCCAGCACATAAAAACTGTTAAAAACACAACACGCCTTCCAGGGTTCTAGTTGATGAATTAACATTTGAATGTCGAGGAAGAAAGAACAAATGTGTTTTATAAGGTAAAACTTGGAAGACATAAAATAATTATTTTCCAAATAAACGCGTTTGTGATAAAAACAATACTTTCCATTGTAAACAATTTGGAGCTAGCTTAGAATCAAAATTGGTGGCCATGAAGTAAGAATTAAATCTTAAAATATTACCCTACTGTAATATCGTCAGCAAGTTATTAAATTTTAGATTTATACATGTTTAAAGTAAAGAAACCTAAAAATGCGTGTCAAACAGTGTGGATCCAGATCAGACGCCGCGTTATGCGGCGTCTGATCTAGTTCCAAACTGTTTGCAAAAAACATCGAAGTCTCGCTCAGCAGTCAAAGAGTTACGAATTTTGAAAACTCAGCCATTTTCTCCATTTTATTGCATTGCGTGCCTTTGGTATTGTTGTAAGGACAAAGAACAATAACTTCTCTGTTTGTCATTGTGCAACGCATTGTACAGTGGAGAAGACGTTATTCTTTCACAATAAACGCGTTTTGCACTTAAACTACTATGTTCATTGCAAACAGTTTGGAGCCTGATCAGACACCGGGTTACCCGGCGTCTGATCAGGCTCCAAGCTGGTTGCCACTCAGACTAATATAAATAGTCAGGATGGTCGAAAAATTGTCATTTTCTACGTTGGGTGGTGATGAGATCGCGTTTCGTTTGCGTTTAAACGGGAAAGAATAACATTTCTCCTCTGTAAAAATCAACCCTAAATAGTCAACAATGAACAAGACTTAATTGGAAACTGGAATTGTCCATGTCAATTGGAAACTGGAATTGTCCATGTCAATTGGAAACTGGAATTGTCCATGTCAATTGGAAACTGGAATTGTCCATGTCAATTGGAAACTGGAATTGTCCATGTCAATTGGAAACAGGAATTGTCCATGTCAATTGGAGACTGGAATTGTCCATGTCAATTGGAGACTGGAATTGTCCATGTCAATTGGAAACTGGAATTGTCCATGTCAATTGGAAACTGGAATTGTCCATGTCAATTGGAAACTGGAATTGTCCATGTCAATTGGAAACTGGAATTGTCCATGTCAATTGGAAACTGGAATTGTCCATGTCAATTGGAAACTGGAATTGTCCATGTCAATTTTAAGGCGATAATGAGTTAACGCATTCCAATACAAATATTAATTGTGCTCTGGTAAGCTGCTGAGCTTGCTAGAAGTCTGATAATAAATTACACCTCCGGTGGAACTCATACATTATTGAATGGAAATGTGGATTAAGGCACTGTCTCAAATAAAACTGTTAAATGCCACAACTGTTTTTCAATTCAGAAATAAATCCAATACAGAACATAAAAATACTGTTAAAAATAGCACGCCTTTTAGGGTTTCCAGCTGATGAATTAAAGGTTAAATGTCGGAAAGAAAGAACAATTGAACTTAAATTTGCAAAAAGCTTGAATCCAGATCAGACGCCGCTTTACGCTGATCTTGATTCATTATGTTAGTCACTCGTAATTTTATTTCTTCTGGCAAAATATATAATTTTGAGAAAAAACAGCAGACGACTATGTTAAGCAGACGATATTACACCAGTAAAGAGTTAGATATAATTTTCTTGTTATTGGAAGAGCAGCAAGCATTGTTGTAAGGAAGGAGTCGTTGGTCGGAGGGCCATTGTAGAGAGGGAGCACTGTAGTTTTAATGCACGATCTTGCTATGAGATTTATTCATCGTACGCATATAGATAGTCTATTTAAGCATGTAGGGCAAATAAATAAAACAATAAGTCATATTGTGAACGTAGTTATTTGTCTTTTCTCGATCTGTATGTACATTCATATAATTTCATGTGAAGCGCTTTTAAACGTAAAACTCCTGTGTGAAAAGAGCGCTATATAAATTTGGTATAATAATAACAATAATAATAATAATAATAATATTTTGCCCTCAACATCTTTTATTAGATCTTGCTTCTAGGTCTTGTTCAAGTCAAGTACTTTTTTATTCATGGATGTTTAAACATCTTTATAATAAAACATCCTGGTTTAATCGTAAAACACTCAGTCTTTGTAATTCAAAAGGCAATTTCAATTTTTAATAAATGATTAACGACCATTAAAATGACATATTTGTCCCAGGAAACATTCGCTGAACAGCTATTAATGCATTGTTGACATGTCAAAATGGCTTTTTAAAACCAAGCAATTTACCTATCAGTCCATAGCTTTCTAGTTTTGAAGACAGTTTGCTTCTTTTAGCAGGTTGAAATTTGCATTCCTGATTTAATATCAGCCTGGTATAAGCTACCAGATGTAAGGATATAGAAAATATTTCTTATGCTACATATGCATGACTGTATAAAGTGTAACTATTTTCTTCGGTAGAAGAAAAAATAAAAGGCGTCAAAGGCGTGTTTGTAGAACAATGGTTAATGGTGCAACATTGTTCAGGCGGTATGCAGTACATTTCGTCAGCTTAGAGCAAGATATAAATACAACAGAAGAGTGGGTTTGGCTTAACTTTCATCTTCTTAACCCTTTCACTCTCAATGACGTCATAAAGTGCATTTGCAAATAGTTTTGATTACTGATCAGACGCTGCGTAACGTTATACGTCTTACTTTGAAGCGATATTGCAGACAACGATATTGAAACAGACGACTATATGGTGGGGGAAAGGGTAATAGCTCACGATCAATTTGACCATGAAAGGGATAAAACATTTCTCTTTACTCAAAACCTAAACGTTGTGTAGTTTTATATTTCATTGTAAAACAATCATACCATATTCTCAATGAATCGACTGGACAGTTAATTCATCACCCCTAGTACAATGGTTATTTGCAAACAGTTTGGATCCTGATCATACGCCGCGTTACGCGCTGTCTGATCAGGATCTAAAGTCATGACACTCATTTCGATATTTCTTTGATAAAAAAGTAGACGGAAATTGTTACAAGCAGATGATATGGCACTGAAGAGGTTAAATTCAACCTTAAAATTTGATTGAGCAATTTCAGTTCGATGGTATTTCTCCCCGCTGCACACTGTAAACCATGTCGTGTAGCAAAATACAATTTAAAAGCTGTGTTATGTATAGTAGGAGCAACTTGAAGTCAATAAATCACAACGGATAAGTGTAGTATGTCTGCTGCCTAAATATGAGTGTTTGCCCTTAGTATATGCATGCCATATAAAGTTTCTACTACGTGTATTTAGAGTAATATACCAGTCACATTATGAAGAGTAGAGTTTAGTTTTATTCTATCTTAAAGTGAACTTTACCATAACATGATTTTAAAGCTGCATGTTCTCTGCATGGTATAAAATTGTTTAATATAAGGTCTCTATTACTTACAGGGACGATACAATTTGCAAGTATGTTTGTTAGGTACATGCTTAACGACATACAGATAGTATTATCATAATGATATGCACTGATATATGACGTTTGGAAAATCCATAAGCGGAAACATGCTTTGCTAAAAACTCATGTGTTTACTATACATATATCTAATCTAATATTTAAATGTCGATAGTTTTATTGGGAAGTTTTAGGGTTGAGTCTAATTGTTGCAGGGCCACAGAATATTGCAAGAAGTTTTTATTTCATTTGATGTTACATTGCTTCCTTACTACAAAACACCCAATGGGAGAAATAGTCTGTGTGTTGTTCGGAGGGAGTTGTTAAAGGGAGGGAAAATTAAGACTTGACTTTCCTTGCAAGCAGCTTGAACCAAGACGCTGCGTAACGCGGTGTCTGATCTGGATTCAAGCTGTTTGTCACTCGTCATTATATTTCTTCTGCCAAAATGTCCACTTATATGTAATCTTGAGAAAAAAGCAGACGGCAATATTTAGCAGACGATATCGCAGCAGTAAAAGCGTTAGACATAATTGTCTAGTTTAGGGAACTGTGACAAGGATCGTTGTAAGGCGGGAGTCGTTCTTGGGAGGACCGTTGTAAGGAAGAAACACTGTATTATAATCATATAAACAAACGCACAACTCACTTACTACAATTTTTACTTGAACTTGTAACCAAAATGAGCCTTCTACCTTACTTCCGTCTCGTTTTAAGCTACTAACTTTTGTGTGTCCATAGAAGCGAAATATACTGTACATAGATGATAATAAAATCTTGAAGCGAGACAAACCCAATTTACTGTTTAGCAGCATCAGAAAAACAGTGCTGATTGATTTTAACAGAGTGCTTTTTTATCACAAGACCTCTTTTTCTATACCTACGAGATTGTCTATAATGTTCTACAGAGAATCAATATAGGAAATTTCAAATTTCAAATGGTAAAAAAAACACTTATACGAATGACAAAAAGTCTTGATCTGATCTGGATCAGACGCTGAGTTATCATGTTGTATATCATGTAATATCGGTTAGATCTAAATAATAATTGTTTTCAAACACAAGAAAGGCACAATGGACGGTAGAATATTTACCCTTTTATACAATAGCCTGTTTCTAGTTTAAAAACAGGTGACCACTTTTAAAAAGTAGGTTGAAAGTAAAGCAGAATGCGCATTAAAGCACAGTCTACTTTATTTTAAGCCTGATTTAAATTGCCATCTTCTAGGTTAAAGAAAACAGTTCTTACTGTACACATTCATGAATGTATAAAGTGGATATACTGTCTTCCATTAGGGATGAATAGAAGGAGCAAAACTACGCATCTATCGAGAAATGGGTTGAATACTGTGTAAATACAGTGTCCGATTTGCCAATACTGGCAGTGTATTTTTACGTTTTGCATAAATTTAAATACCGTAAACAATATCTAAATTGTAAATTCTTGAATCAGCAATAAAGTATGCCAAGTTATTTTGATTTTATTAGGCCATTTATTGTAAGCTGGACATTGTAGATTGTAAAACTGTCAGTGGGTTGTTGTAGAGATTCATTATTCGTCAAGTCGAAAGAAGCAGCAACGACATATATTAAGACGAAAGAGAATGCGAAAAAGTGGGATAAAAGATAGAATGAAATTACAATATTAGAATGAAAAGGAAAAAGGTATTAGAGCAATTGCTCTTTTGTTTGTTCTTTTAGCAACTCCACCTATTTAACATAAACATTTACTAAGGTACATAAGACAGCGTGGAAAACGTATTATATCCCTATTGCGTTGGTACTACAATGCTCTCTCTCTCTCTCTCTCTCTCTCTACAACGACATCCAATGGGAGAGACATATTTTGTGTGTTGTTGGGAGGGAGTTGTTATAGGGAGGACAAATTACGCGTCTGATCTGGATTCAAGCTGTTGCAAATTTTTATCACTCGTCATTGTTTTCTTCTTTCTGTCATAATGTCTACTTATGTTTAACTTTGAGAGAAAAAACAACAGACGACACTATTGCATCAGTGACAGCGTTAGGCATTTATTGTCTTGTTTAGGTAACTGCGACAAGGGTCGTTGTAAGGAGGGGCCGTTCTAGGGAGGGTCGTTGTAGCGAGGGAAATATGTAATTCCATTGCAGACAGCTTAGAGCCAGATAAGATGCCGGGTAATCTGACGCCTGTTCTAAATTGTTTGCTACGCATATAATAATGAAAAGTAAGACATGTCATGTTATACACATTCTGTTTCGTTTCTTTAAAGCGACTCGCAACCAGATGATGCATTAAAAATAGTAATTTGTAAATATGTGTCAAACGCTTATATAAATGGTAAAGAATTAGTTTAGGATAAAAAATTCTGTTTAAAAAAAATGTATTTCAATAAAAAAAAATATTGGTCTCTGGTGGGATTCGAACCCGGGGCCCGGCATTGGCGGACAGAAGGCAAAATAGGGGAAACCGCTTAGACCAATGGACCACGGAACTATCCGTTTATCTCGGATCGATTTAACGTATTTCAATGTGAGCGATCGAAAGTGCATACAACTTCGTAATTCGGCTCGTGTTTATGTCTGAGCCCGTGTAGAGAAGCAACAACAACAACTATACCGTCTACTAGTCGGTATAGAAAAACGATGGAAAATATCTAAAAATCTAAGATTCGGTGACGATTCTTGAGACTTTTTTCGGACTGATCATATTTTTTTAATGTCAGAAGCCAAATAATGCCACAAATTTGCTTTTATTTGAGTATTTTATTTTATTTTGACAAGTACACCATCCGGTTGCGAGTCCCTTTAAAGGATCCCTCTGGTTAGGATCTTCGTTGTTTGTAATCTATGCAGATAGACTACAACCATACATTTCAATAAATTGACTGCATTTAGTTCTGAACTGGTATCATCTATTTTAGGTAATAGGGGTGAATAGGTAAGTCAGTAGTCAGTTGGCCAGATAGTCTAGTTATTTTAAAAGGGTCGTCTTTTGATAAATACGTGCAGCAAGTTTCATTTGTTTGAATACAATAACAGTACCGTTATTGCATAAATGTTCCTATTTCGAATATGTGTAACGAACAGTCGTGGTATGAATATTGCCTCCAATGGTGTTTATGTAATTACTTGTACTGTCAAATTATTCCTGAGTCTAAAATCAATATCTGTGAAACAGAGAAATATTCCTAAAAGTTGAACACAGTTTTCTGTATTCCTAAACTCCTTAATGGCCATTGTTTCAATACGCTGTTACATTCTAGTATATATTTATAGACTTGTTAGTAATATTACATGTATAGCCTTTTTATGATTGTTCTCAATTTGTCTTATGTTTAGATTTCCAAAATCTAGAAATTCACTACGAAATTCTATTAAGTTCAGCTAAAAACAAATGTTTTCATGTTTGATGTCACACTATCCTTATTACAGATTTCAATTTGCAGATACATAATTGTTCACCCACCCTTTAATTTTCATTATGACGGCATAACCCGTCTGACGCAGTCACCGTCATATTATCGTCTGCTTAGACTTTTCGTCTGTTTTTATTATAAAAATTTAATTTTATGCTTTTATTTACTAAAAATCATTGACTCGAGTCTCAAACAGTTTGTATTTTGATCAAACGCCGCGTCACGCGGCGTTTGATCAGAATTCAAACGGTTTGTAAATATAAGAGTTGTCGGCCTTGGCAGTGAAAAGATTAATTCTAAAAGCCACTGTGAAAAATGAGGTGCTCATTTTCTTTTCTTTTTTGTTTCAGGTGAGTCCAAAAACTAGCCGGTGTATGTTTGGTGAGATGCCATGTTGTGCTTTCATATTGTTGTGTGATGTTAAATGCAATTTACAAATCTGACATCACTATGTGTGTATAGTGTCCATAAAGGAGACAACATTTAAATAAGAAGACTCTGACACCATTAACTGCAGGGCTGCCTTAAGTTGATAATGAAAAATCCTAAGATTTCCAAATTTTCTATTTTTCAAGAACGATTGCTTAAAGCAGGTTGACAGTAAAGCAGAATGCGCATAAAGGCAAATTCTAATTTACTTTCAATCTGCTTTAAGCAACCATCTGCTAGGATTAAAATCAGAAGATTTCGGAAAAATCCGGAGAAATGGCAGCCCTGTAACTAAGGTGATACACAGATCAGTCACTGCGTGTAACTCATTGACCCCTGAAACTTCAAATGAACAATTTAAGTATCCAATAAAGTATAGATCTTTTTTGACTATATAGGGATGTTTCAACAACAATTGCAAAATTACAAACAGTGAATACCCATATCAAAGGGGATCTTTAGGAGCCCTCTGATCTGAGTATTTACTGTTCACACAGGACAAATGTATTTTTCATAGGAACACTATTTGTTGACAACGGGTACATTCGCCGCTAGAGTTGAATGAATAAGTCGTGGTGGCTGTTCATGGTGTTCATCTTTTGCGATACTCAAAGGTGCATCTCTTATAAGTTGTTGCGTGCAACGTATTCCTTGAACAACCATGCTGTTTGTTGACGTATTTATGTGCTTTATATTGACCGTTTAAGAGATGACAAATAACAACAAAAAAGACCATGTAAGTAAATAAATACCACTGTCTCGGTACACTAATCGATATCGCGATTTTTTGTCTGTTCAACAAAGTATTTTTTACTAAATTGGATATATGTTTATTAACATAATCTTGAAATCGGCATGATATGTTTATTTTTAATGTTCAACGTTTGAAATCGATGTATGGTTATGATACATCGACTAAACTAACACAGGCTGACCTCTATTTCAATTATTATTTGCAAAAAGGTTTGATCCTGATCACAAACCGCGTTACGCGACGTCTGATCAAGATCCAAACTGTTTGACATTCATTTCGATATATTTTAGTCAAAATTACCTAAAGTTAAACTTCGGGAAAGAAAATCAGACGTCAATTGTTTGAAACAGATGACGTCATTGTAGGAATGGGGTTAAGTAGCGCTGAGCAAATGCAAGTGATTGCAGTTATCTGTATGTACCAGAACTTATTGTGTAACTGGTACGCTGGTTGTGTAGTTTGTTTGTAACCATACACATTGATTTAAAACATCTTTTGGCGACGCCATACTGTTTTGCATAGGATGACAGTTGCTTATGGTAAAATTGAAAAGGAGCGTTGCTTGTTTTTCTATTTGACAGTGATTTGAATATCCTACACAATCAGTTATTTTCAATGCAGTTCAGCTGTAGAAAATATAAAATGGGATATACAATATATTCAAAACTGATAATCATTACGAACACCCAAACAGAGAAGGAAGGGATATCTGTTTTCATGTAAATCATGAACTGAGAGTAATAAAGGAAATTTGAATTTGAATTTGACGGTGAATGACAAAAAAGGAAGCATTCATCGCTTGAAAGATCATCCTCAATTCTTGTCGCTGGCTCGAGAGAATTCCACTCCCCAATTATCGCGTGATTGAAGATTTTATTAAAGTAAACCCGACTTTGTAAACTAATTGTCATTTCTAATGTTTGCGTCTGGTTTAGATCAGAAACAGATTAAAGTTTTAGAAAAATAAGCATGGAATGAACATAATTATGCTGCGGTTATAATCCGTATAATCAACAATTACTTTAAACAGTTTCTTTTACGGGGGTTTATGTAATGTATCGAAATATATAGACTACAATTACATTACTCTATTTAGAAAACAGTGTAGACTCTGATGAAGCAACTCCATTCGCCGCATCTCATCAAGACGTGCACTGTTTGAAATGACCTTGGGCTCGTCTTAAGAAACATCGTATGACAAAAACGGTCGTAAGTGAAAACTTCAAAATACATTTAATTTCTGATTTCTCTATCTAATCCTGTCTTGTGTCATCTCTTTGGAATCGTCTTGAAAAGATGAATCAAAAGAAATGACACAAGACATGATTAGTTGGAGAAATTAAAACTAACTGATAATTTTAGAATCTGACTTACGACAATATTTGTCGTACGACGTTTTATAAGACAGACCCTACCTGTATGGAATGAAAAATCAATTGAGTGTCTTCAGTTGACCCTTTCATATCTATAAATGAAATCATCCATCAACATACATAGAGGGAGATTTCATTGCAATGTCCGGACATCAATGGATTAAGCATACATTGCGCTTATGTGTGGCATCAGATACAAATAATTTGGAGTTCGATGCATAGCCGAGTATTGCTACGCTAAGGTTTTAGCAAGATCCATAAAAAGGGAAAGGGCCATTGAAAAAAAGGACGGGAACAAAGCCTGTGCCTCATGTTTATCATTCTGACAGAAATGACTATAATATGACGATAATGCATGTAGAAATAAAATCTATTCCTTGGAGATTATACAATGCCCACACCTTTTCCGAATGTACAGTTTCTAAACCCGATCCCTCATAAATACGCACTTAACCCCTTCACTGCCTTACCCGAAATACAATGATCATTTGCGTTACGCGGCGTCTGATCAGGGTCCAAACGGTTTGACACTCATTATGATAGTACTTTAGTCAATTTACCTAACATTTCAATAAATTTGAGAATTGAAAGCAGACAACAATTGTTCAAAGCAGTTGACATGGCAGTGAAGGAGGTAATCCGCTCTCTCATATAAAACGCATTTTAACCCTGTAACATTTACATATTGGTGGATACGGGAACATCATGTCGTATTTATCCTTCCTCGTTGTTCTGATCGTTGCTTTTCGTGTGTGCTTAAAATCACTTTCATTTCCCTCTGGAATAAATATTTACACTTTACGTTTGGTAAGAATATACTTTTTACAGGATTTACAAATATGACGATGCCTCACTATTAACAAAAGTATGACTGATTGACCCTTGCCTTAGACACAAAAGAGCTGTATGAATTAACTGTGTTGACGGCTCGATTGCTTTTGTACTGAATATAGTATCCAGAAAGGAAACAAACACTACCATATTATATTATTGTCTTACCAAAAGGAAATGTTATCTGTGAAAATGAATACGTTGGATAGGTTAAAGTCCCATTGTGTTTTCAGACCTTTTCTTAATGTCTGAAATACAATAACGGCTAATAATAATGTTTGAACATTCTTATGGGCCAAACTGATCTATGAAATGATGAAGACGGACATAAATCACCAAAAAGGGCGATTTAAAATCATAACAAACCGAACATAGAACGTCTGATATAAACATTACCACACGGCTTAGTATCACGTGATACAGCCGGATTCAACTTCACCGTGTGCAACCGTTATCTACCTTTGCCCGTCCATCCATCAGTCAGTTAGACTATCACATTTTTTTTGTCCGCTCTCTAACTCGAATATTTTTCATCCGATCTTCCACAAACTTGCTGAAAATGTTCATTGATATAAAATCAAGGTTTAGTTTGATTACTACTAAAATCGCATAAGGTATTTTTGAGTTATTGCCTGTTTATTAATAAAAAATGACTGTTTCAGTCATTTTTGCACTCTAAAACAAACAGCTTTTATCCGATATTCATCAAACATGCTGAAAATATTTATTCATATAAAATTTAGGTCTAGTTTGATTATTACTAAAATCGCATGTGACATATCTGAGTTTTTGCCCTTTATGTATTAGAAATGACTGTTATCAGCAAATTTTGCTCTCCAACACAAATACTTTTTTCTAATCTTCACCAAACTTGCTGAAAGTTTTCATTAATATAAAATCAAGGTTAGGTTTGAATCCTACTAAAGTCGCATGAGGCATGTTGGAGTAATAGCCCTTTAATTATTAAAAAATGGCTGTTTCAGCCTTTTGTGCTCTCTAACACAAAGAGTTTTCATCGGATCTTCACCAAACTTGCTGAAATGCTTTATTTATATAAAATCTAGGTCCAGTGTGATTATTACTAAAGTCCCATAAGGATTATCTTAGTTTTTGCCCTTTATGTATTAAAAAGGACTGTTTCACCATTTTTTGCTCTCTAACACAAATACTTTTTTTCCTTGACCTAGATTTAATACCAATACACGTTGTCAGCAAGTTTGGTGAAGATCCAATAAAAAGTGTTTGTGTTAGAGAGCAGAAAATGCTGAAACAGTCATTTTTTAATTATTCAAGGACAATAACTCAGACATGCCTTATGCGAGTTTGCTAGTTATTGAACCTGACCTAGATTCTATAC
This sequence comes from Gari tellinella, assembly GCA_922989275.2. Taxonomy (NCBI): domain Eukaryota; kingdom Metazoa; phylum Mollusca; class Bivalvia; order Cardiida; family Psammobiidae; genus Gari; species Gari tellinella. The sequence continues at coordinate 46,146,977 of OV277856.1, forward strand.
TAATAAACATTTGTAGCAAGATTGGTGAAGATCAAAAAAGAAGTGTTTGAGTTAGAGAGCGGACAAGGCTGAAACAGTCATTTTCAGCAAGCTCAAGGTATAGATCCTCCGTAATGTTTTTAATCGCTTACCCATGGTGAATAATATGTACACGTTGTCACTGGATCAAGTAGTGTTTAACCCTGTGCCCATTGGTCGTAACTTTACGGGAGTTTACAAACTGTTTGAATCTAGAAAGACGCCGCGTGACGAGGCGTCTCATCTGGATCCAAACTGTTTGACACTCGTCTTAAGGTTTGTTTAATTAATCCAATGCATAAATCTAAACTGAACAAATTTTGCAGACGACAATGTCAAAGCAGACGTCTGTGCAGCAGAATAAGTGTTAACAGGGTAATTCTCAGTGCTCCAGCTATACACATGTAACCGGGAGTAATCTGAACTAATCTAACATTTTCTCACTCATTTCAGCAAAAAAAAAGCGAATTTCTTAGATAAAGCCGGTTTTTGTGAAAGAATCACGTCCTACGTAGTTCAAATGGGACCCCAAACAACCGTTTTATGCAGGTTTCTCAAAAACGGCTTTAATCTTTTGCGTACAGATCGCGATATGACTTGCAGTTACAAACAGTTTAGATCCAGATCAGACACCGCGTGTTTGACACTCGCCTTTAAGATTCTACAAATGAAAATTGCACGAATCAAACAAGCTTAGCAGACGACAATTTCAAATCAGATAGTAAAAACGACAGGAAAATGGTGAACTCATGGATAAATGCAAAGTAAGCCCATTGCACTTCTTTCGCTACCGATTTTTTGTCTTCTTATCCTTCTGTACGTTGCGGGACAACTGGATCCAGGTTGGACACCAAGTAGCTCTTCGTGTCCCCTGTATCTAATTTGTTTATTTGACACCCTGTTAATAATTTCTGAACAAATTTGCCCTGAGAAGTGTTGTAGACTATATATAACGCAGACGACAATTTCTTGCAGACGGTTAAATCGTGTATGCTGCTTTCATTTCTTTGCTTTCGATTTATAAGAACTGGCCATGTTCCAAAATTTAATCAAATATTCATGAGCCAAACATCAGCTTTTTGAAATCCCATAATCACGGTTATATAGCTAGCAGACAATGCCTTTGACTAATTACAAAATCAATGGCGTATATGGTAAGACAACTCAATTTTCTCCACATGTCTATGCCGTCCGTAATTATTAGTTCTATACAAATTGATTTCCACCAGGAGTCGTCAAGACCGAAATCACAACTAATGTACAGTCTAACTTGTATTCAGTTAACCCTTTTGATGCCATAGGCAACTTAAGCCAACCTGGCAAATTGTTTTCAGCTAGATCAGACTATGTGGGACTGGTATCAATATTTTCTTCAATCAAAACTTTTAAAATTGGAATTGGCATAACGCAGACTGTAAATTCAAGCTGACGATATTTTGTCTGTGGAATGGTTAAATCAGACAGTGATTGGTGCTGAAATGGTCACCATTCTTGAAACAACGTTGCTATCTCTGAATAAGGTGACTGCTTAACCCTTTCCCGATAGAAACAGCTCTATTATTTATTCCTTTACACTAAACAATATTTGGTCGCTTCCATTTGGAAAATATAACGCCTTCGTCACTGTTATTAATGATTTAATACTTCAGTAAAATCAGATCTATGCATCTAGTGATATTTTATAAGTATATATGATAGGTACCTAAAGTTACACATTGTGCTAAACTGTGTCCTAGCAAAACGTATTTCAAAGTCAAGTATGGGACAAATGTTTGCGTTCCTAAGTACTCCTACGCGCCACTGTCATGTTGCATTCAAGTGCCTTTGGTGTGGCGGAATGTATTTTGAACTTTTCCAGAATTCAATTAAGCAGATGTGTGGCAATTTTCGACACAAATAACAAAATATCGAAAACATGATACTAATGTAGATGTAGGAAAAACTACTAAATCAGATCTGTAATAATTTGCTATCACAACCCCTCCTTTATCATTTGCCCTATGAGGTGACCAAAATGGTAGAATGTACTGTTAATACAAAAAAAGAAATTGGTGATTTGTTTACAAAAATCAGTTATGCCTTAACTTGATGATACGCAATTCAAAAACTGTTTCTTAAGGCATTGCGGTCATTAGGTTCATACATGACTAGAATAACAATTAGATTCACCTGATAGCAATGAAAGTATGCTCGAGGAGCTCAAAGGAGCTCGAGTTAACGATTTGCATTTGATGAAATGCTGGTAAATTCGATTTAACCCATTTGTGCCCACGATCCCACATACATGTATGGGGTATAGGCAAATAGTGTAGACTCTGGTCAGACGCCGCATAATGCGGTGTCTGGTCAGAGCCAACCATGTTTGCTGTTAGGAATACAAGAAATACAAGAAATGCAAGAAAAAAGAAAATGCTAATTTAGAGCAGACACCCCTTAGATAAAAAATGGACTCGTACAATATATAAGCATAGAACAATCCACTGGGTGCGTTAAGCGAATTTGAGTTGTTGAGGTTCGCATATACATGTATTTATATATGTGAATGTTAAAAGAAACATAAGATAATATTGTTTAACACGATCAGAACCGTTTACAAATGTTAGTGCGCTGAGAGCACGATAGTGACTGCGACACTTAAGGTCATATATGTCATATAGTGCCAATAAACGTGTACGATAGTGAAGGGGTTAGTATAGCTTGCTTGGACTATAATATTTCCTTGAATACAATATACATATAGATAGTATTTATGTCTAAGCATTGAACTGCCCAATTATGACTATTTAATCATACACCAAGTTCATTAATCAAAGAACATAGATTCTGATTCGAAGAAAATTCACTGTAATTACTGTAATCTTCATATTATGGAGAAAATAAAGATATATATATATATATACTAATAAAACATTTAGGCGTGGGCTATTTAGTAAAAAACCAAAATCAGCATGAAAAGTACTAGAATAGAGGCGATTCCTGAATTTTAAATTAAAAGAAAGGTTACGCGGAAGTTAAACTCATACATATAAAACCTAACCAGGAGTTTAGGTATTATTTCTATTGCTTTAAGGAGAGAAACTTTTTTAATTTGCGCGGATGCTATAGATGCGTATCGCTCTTGATAGACTGAGATAGCTTTCCCATATTTTGCATACATGTCACATGATTTACAGTTACTTTCACACCTATTGAGAATAAGTTGGTGGTGTTAATCATACAAAGGTCCGGGATAATGTCTTTAAATTTCAATGGATATGGGTTTCCATTAGTACACACTGTAACAGGCAAATGGTTATTACTGAATTACATATTACTGCAAGATATCTGTTTTATAACTGGCATCTGCTTTTATTTGTAAAATTAGATTTAAGTATTTTGACTAAGGAAACATAAACAGTTACTTTGGGTGTCAAACAGTCTGGATTCTGATCAGACGCCAGGATTTCAGGCGTCTGATCAGAATCAAAAGTTTTGTAATTATCGACACTTTCAGGTTAACGCTATGAATAGGTAGTGCAGTCCATAAAATGTCATTCCATTTAAACTAGCAATAATCTTAGTAAATGTATGTAACTTTCTTTTATATTATTATACAGTCGAATCTCGATACTTCAAACTCGTTACAGTCGAACTTACTAAACTTCACAAGTTAAATTTTGATAATTTGATCTCGATTAAATCGACCATACCCGTATTTCAAAGTTAAAATGTGGCTCAGCTACGTTTTAACTTAGGAATACGGGTATGATCGACTTATATGAGTCGAATTATAGAGTTTCGGCGCATGTAACATTGTATAAATTCGAGAGAAATACATAATTCACAGATTTTCTGACAGACGATGCAGTGCTGTAATGGCACTTTCTCACTGTCATTAGTCGACATTCAGAATTATTTCTCGTGAAAAGTGTAGGCGTAAATGTGGTGCAATTTAATATTGTATGGTTGCATTTATACTAAATGTGTTATTTACGATACGATTTTACATCTATGCAGTTATTTGTCCGTCAAATAGAAACAAAATACCATGTGGCAAAATATGAAACGCTCTTACTATGCATTCAGTAGATTTGCTAAATCTTAGAACACTATAAAACATATTAGTTGATCTTGTAATGTAGATTTATTCACGTTATACCTCGTCGTCTCACCAGAATCCAAAATGTTTTACTCGATGGCCTATTTTAAATTGATCCGCGCGCAACAATATATTTATATTTAATAACTATTTTAACCCATTATCCCAATAATTACGCCTTTTACGCCGTTAATGTATTTCTTCACCGACGAAAATAGTTCCACTTTAAACAGTGAAAAATATGCACTATAAGAAATATTTTAGATTTCCTTGCAAATAGTAGCTTAAAGCAGGCTTAAAGTAAAGCAGAATACGCCGTAAGGTGCATTCTGCTTTACTTTCAGACTGATTTAAGATGTCACCTGTTTTCAAAACTAGAAACAAGACATTGGGTAATGGGTAAAAAGAAACCTCATTTTAGAAAAGAAGCAGATGACAAATGGTGCAAGCATGAAAATGGCACTAGCGTTCAAGGGGTTTACCATTAGTCTGGCAGAATATCGTCTTCTTGGAAATTGTTGTCTGGGAAATATTCAAAATAAGATTTTATGCATTTTACCCTTTTGGTTAAGTCGATTCTTCCACGCATGTAAATTGGATTAGTCCAGTTTTATCTTCGTTTATTTCCGGTTTGTTTTATATTAAAATTCCCTTCAGGAAACAGTGTAGACTACGATCAGACGCCGCATTATGCAGCGTCTGATCAGAGTCGACACTTTTTGCATATGTCCTATATATTCGACCGTGGACACAAATGGACGCTATACATGTATGACTTTCTTGGTGTCACGGTGCCGTAGCAACTCAACTCAAAAATGGGTTGAATTGATAAAGCATAAAGACAACTATCAAATAATTTTAACACATATCAAACGCCGCATATAACGCACCGTCTGGTTTTGATCAAAATTGTTTGCAGGTATTTGTCAAGTCGCTATCAGCAGGATAGGGGTTGACCGTTTTTTGCTTGAGTTTTGTTTCAGACAGTTACAGTTGCATATAAGATAGAGAAATGTATCTCATATACATCATATTTTCTGATAAATCCCAGAGGCATTGGATTGCTTTACATCATCATCATCATCATGGCTTGGCTTCGCGAACGAAGATCTAAGTAGGTGTGTTTCCACGTCTGTAGCAGGCACGCTGGTGACTGGCTAGGCCTATGCGTGAAAGGCATACACGACTGCAGCATCTGCATTTGTAGGTCTGGGCGGGTATGTCCGGAGTGTTCACCGGGTTCTTCCTACGGTACCTTTGGTCTTTAAGTTGTTTTATTCGAGATTTCTCGAAGGAAGTTGCAGCACTGCAAATGGTGTGTCTCCAAGCATCGCGGTTCATAGCCATAGTGGACCACTGGTGCTGGTCGATGTTGCAAGCCTTTAGGGACATCTTGAGGGAGTCTTTGTATCTCTTCTTTGGTGCCCAAAGGTTGCGGTATCCAGTTGAAAGCTCACCGTAAAGCACACTCTTAGGCAGGCGATGATCTTCCATCCTAGTGACGTACCCTGCCCAACGGAGTTGTGACTTGAGAAGCAAGGCCTCGATGATTGGCAACTCTGCCCGCTCCAAAACTTCATGGTTGGTGATGAAGTCACTCCAGTGGATATGAAGAATGGTGCGTAGACAGCGCTGGTGAAATCTTTCAAGAGTGTGTAGGTGGTGGCGGTAAAGGGCACATGACTCGGAACCATACAAAAGAGTTGTCAGTACGACCGCTTTATACACACAGATCTTGGTACAGTTTTTCAGCTGTTTATTTTCCCACACTCTTTTGTACAGTCTTCCAAAGGCAGTGTTTGCCTTTGCCTACCTATTGTCGATCTCTCTGTTGATCTTAGCATCAGACGAAATAGTTGACCCAAGCTAAGTGAACTGTTGGACTGTCTTTAGCTCAGTGTCACCGATGAAGATGTGCGGTGCTTGGTAAGTTTGGTTGGGAGCTGGCTGATGGAGGACCTCTGTCTTTTTCAAACTGACTACAAGTCCAAAGAGTTGAGAAGATTCGGCGAAACAAGAAGTTATGCGTTGCAGTGCTCTCTCTGTATGTGCGACTAGTGCAGCATCATCCGCAAAAAGCAGGTCCCGAACAAGGTGCTCCATGGTCTTGGTATTGGCCTGTAACCTTATGTATACACCATCCTCATCATCAAGATCTTCCATGGCCTGTTTCAGCATCATGCTAAAGAAGATGCTGAAGAGGGTCGGTGCAAGGACACAACCCTGTTTCACTCCATTCTTTATTGGGAAAGTCTCTGAAAGGTCGTTGCCATGCCTGACCTTCCCATACTGATTTTCATGAAGCTGGATGACCATGTTGACAAATTTTGGTGGACAACCTAGACGTTCCAATATCCGCCACAACCCATCTCTGCTTACTGTGTCAAAGGCTTTGGTCAGGTCGACAAAGGTAACATAGAGCCCTTTGTTCTGTTCCCGACATTTCTCTTGTAGTTGCCAGAGCACGAACACCATGTCTGTAGTGATTCTGTTTGCTCTGAAGCCACACTGACTCTCTGGCAGATGATCATCGGCAATGGCGGGTACAAATAAATACGAAAGAAGACTCAAGCAGGAAACGCAACACAAACAATACACCCATCTCTAAAGCAGAACACACACACAGCCATACCATAACAAGCACACACACACACACACACGCAATACCATTCCTTCATCTACACACTAAATAGAAAACAACACGCAAGACAAACATAAAGCTAAGTGAACATAGGAGCCCGCCTTGGTACAAGTCTATTTAGTAGGACTCTAGCTAGGACTTTTCCAGCAATGTACAGAGGCGTGATACCCCTGTAATTTGAACAGTCTGCCTTTCCCCTTTGTTCTTGTATAAGGTAATGATAATTGCATCACGAAGATCCTGAGGTAGCTTTCCTTGCTCCCAACAGCAAACAAAGAGTTCGTGTAACTTTGAATGTTTGTCCACCATTCGTTTTGAATCACTCTTAGCTCCCGCTAAAGGTTGCTGCAAGCGTGACGAAAGGCTGCTTTTTTCACAGGGCAAGCTGGTTGGGCAAGATGAGCTTGATGTGCAAGTCTTTTCTTCTTCAGCAATTCCTGGATTTCCACATTGTTTTCTTCAAACCAGTCCTTGTTCTTTTTTGTAGTGAAGCCAAGAACCTCTTCAGATGTCTGAAGGAGAGCAGTTTTCAAGCGACACCACAGAGGTTCAGGTGAGGCAACATTGGGACAGCTTGGGTCTTCAAGTTTTGACTGAATACTCTCCTGAAAAGCAGCTTTTATTTCGGGTGACATAAGGCTGTTCACTTTGAATCTCTTTCTGATTGGTCCTCCTTTCTTTGGCTTTGGTTTGAAGTGTAACCTGAGTTTACAACGAACAAGACGATGATCTGTGTGACATTCTGCGCTGGGCATCACTCTGGTGTGTAAGACGTCTTTTAGGTCTCGCTGGCGCACTAAGATGTAGTCTATGAGGTGACAATGCTTGGAACGAGGATGCATCCAGGTTGTTTTGAGGCTATCTCTCTGTTGAAACAAGGTATTTGTTACAGATAGTTGTTGCTCCGCACATAATTCCAGTAGCAAACGACCATTTTCATTGTAGTTGCCAACGCCGTGTTTCCCAAGCACACCTTTCAAAGCATCTGAGTATTTGCCTACTCTTGCGTTGAAACCACCAAGGATGATAACTTTGTCATCTACCGGGATACTTTGGAAGAGTTCACGCAGATCATTGTATGACTTGTCCTTTTCTGCAGGTTCTGCTTGGAGTGTTGGAGAATAAACACTGATGAGGGTAGCATAATGTTCATTCATAAGAGAGATGCGTATAGAGATGATCCTATCAGAGTGGACTCTTGGTAGAGTTTCTAGTTTGGAAGCAATAGAGTTCCTCACCATGAATCCAACTCCAGAGAGTCGCATTTCCGTCGCTGGTTTTCCTGACCAGTAGAGTGTGTAGTGTAACCGGCACCCTTTTCTTGGAGACTGCCTTCGCTGAAAGCGGCAATGTCTATGTCTAACCTAGACAGCTCGTGAGCAATAATGGCAGACCGTCGTTCTGGGCGACTGCCATCGCCAATGTCAAGCATGGTCCTAACATTCCAACATGCCACTTTCAATCCCGTTGCACCCTTAGAGGTGGGTGCGTACCTGTTTGCTACGATTGTTCGACCGCATTTGGAGATGCCCGTTGACCGCGGTTAGCCAACTGGGTTAATGAAGACAAGCTTTGGTTAGGCCACCTTTTCTAGGCCCCTCTCCATCTGGAGCAAGCAGTGCTGTCCCTAGAGAAGGCTGCTTGGTCACTCAAGATGCTGCCGGATGATGTCGTTGTCTTCGGTCGACACCAGAAGACCAATTTCCTGAGCCGCCTGCATGCAGGATTGAGACTACGGCTTCCAGTGACATCTTCAACCTACCGTTTTCGCCCCTTTCCCATCGCTACAGGGCTTTAGGGTGTCACGACGTGAGTGTGACCTACTTGCCTGCGCAGAGGAAGTTTAAAGTGGAGTGCAGTGTGCGCAGTACTGGTTCCACCCTTTACATCGTGGTTCATCTGACATAGCCCAGCAAGCTAGGACGGTGACAGTGAGGTCCAGGGTCGTAGGTTTTTAAATAAGACTGACCATGTCCTAGATGAACTGCTTGACTAGGCTAACGAGCTCCATCTACCCGGGTTTGGAATAAGAGTTTACCTTCTCCTAGACTGGTTGCCTACCAAGGCTAACGAATCCCGTCTATCCACCATTTAACCCATTGGTGGGAGTCTGTTCATGGGTATCAGGGCATATCCACACACCGGTAGGCCTGGAATACCGCATATCTAGGGGCAGACTACCTCCGAGTCCCTCACAGTTCTGCCTGAGGCCGCAAGGTGCTCAGTGTACATGTGTTGCCACGAGAAGGCACTGTGTAGGGCTTGTCTACAGAGAGGCTATGTACTGGCAGGGGAGACTTACGCACTCGGCTCCCGTTTCACCTAGAACTAGGCTATCCAGCGGTGGATGCTGAAAGCGGAAGGTGACACAACACACAGCGGACCACACTAGACGCATCCATAGACCAGAAAACACACATATCAAAGAAATATACGGCTTACTACTTTCACGGTTTATTCTGGATACTGGGGAATTGAAATTGATCTGAATTCGTTGTCACTATATTATTATTTGTGTGCAGCATCTGGAGGAAATATATTTAATTTTATATCTTACTGTTGAAATGTTCATTTGAGCGGCAAATGATTTTTCTAGAGGATATAAAAATGTAATATCCGTGTTCGTAAGTTGATGCATGAAAAACTTCTTTTTCGGAAGGTAACTTATCAATTTCTTTGTTAAATAGCTTATTTATGCGCTTGTTTTAGGTGTGAAATTGTATTGAGTATTTGGAATTTTGAACTACATAACATGGCGATATCTTATACGACGTACATGTATAAAAGTAATACAGTTAATACTAGTAGGAAAAAACCAAGTCGAAGCGTTGCAAACTGAGAGGCACTAAGAAAAAACTAACAAATGCACACCGTATAAAGTGATGCCTTATATGGATCCAAGCGGTTTTATACTCAAATAAAATGCTTTTCAATTCAAACTGTCTAACACTGTAGATTTTAGATATTAAAAGCAAACGAAAGGTTATAGTGACATAATGATTAATGAAAAGGTTAGACACAGACTGGATAGATAAAAAAACACTCGATGGTATTTGAGAAAAATAAACTGGGTACTTTCCTGACGTCAAAAGGCATTGAAGTGATCCATCTTGATTAGATCTAGGCAATAGATGTAAGTCAAGTGTATACTACTATTTGGAGAAGTAGCTAGAATGTCAAGACACATAACAATTTACAATAGCTTGGTATTGACTAGAAATAAGCAAGTTTATTATATGATATAACGCTTTTAAGAGTATAACACTACCAAACGTTTTACATCAAAACTAAATGTTTTTAATGTAAACAACAAGTTTATATATAACATCCGTTTATATTACAAATTATCAAAGTACATGTACTATATTTGTGATTACATGTAAGTTGGCTCACGTTTAACTCTTTGCTAGCCGATCATATTATTTGCAAACAATTTAGATCCTGATCAGACGCCGCATTATGCGGCGTCTGATCTGGATCTAAATTGTTTGATACTTGTCTGCCGTATTCTTCAATTACAATAAACAAACATATTAAGTACATTGTTTGAAAGTTCAAAGCGGAATATATAAAGGCTGGACAAGGATTAATACTGATTATGTTGAATCTACATCTTGTACAATCTACAGATCTGTAAAATACAGATGCTCAAATCACTTTGTAATAAAACTCATTGTATTTTAACTATTTAATTACTGGGGTTTGTATCACGTTCCACCTGATTTTAAAGACATCCCTAGATGACCTTTCGATCATAACGCCTTGCCAGACAATTTCCTTGCAATAATCATGGACCTTATGGACATGTCGCTAGCAAAGAACCATTGAGGCTTCTCGTGTGAGACTCTACCTTTATATTTGATAGTTTGGTTAGAAATAACCATTGAAAATCACTAGAGCATGAGTATAATCTGGAAATCACCAGGAAAAGTCTTTAACAAGTTGTAGTATAGATACATGTCGATTAAATGATTGACTTTTGAAACGTCACATCAGCAATTCCAGTTTCCAATTAAGTCTAGTCCATATTTGACTGTTTAGCGTTCATTTAACAACGTATTCATAATTGCAAAACAAGTCAACACCATGACTTTAAAAATGTCATCAATTGAAACTGTATTGTAAGTAGATAAGTGTTCCATAGACCTTTACAAATATGCTTAAACAATTTACAGCTTATATCTTCGAAACTTTTATCATAGAATACTTTTGAAAATACATTTGAAGAGAATGTGTCCTGTAATAGGATGTTTACAATGGCAAATGATTCGTGACGTATCAGAACATTCCTGAAAATTCAAAAATCTAAGTCATTTCCCAAGACAGTTTACTCGCAGTGTCCATTAAGTATTAGTTCGTTGTTTTTCTAAAAATATGCATATTTACAGTGGAGAATCTGTTATTCTTTCCCAATAAACGCGTTTACGCTAAAACTATTATTTGCAGTGCAAACAGTTTGGAGCCAGATCAGACGCCGGGTAACCCGGCGTCTGATCAGGCTCCAAACTGTTTGCCACCAAGATAAACAAGAATTATCAGAATTGTCCAAAAGTTGTTCTTTTCTACGTTTTAGTGCTTTGCGTTTGCGTACGTTTGCGTTTAAATGGGAAAGAATAACAGAGTCTCCACTGTAAGAGTTAAGTGTTAACTGTTTGCAATAGAAATAATAGAATTGTCGTTAACGCGTTTGTTGGGAAAGAATAACGTCTTCTCCACTGTAGCCAGACCTAAATGGTTATATCCTGCAGTTATTATATTAATGTAGGCTAAACGTATATGTAGGCTATATATTTCCATGTCTTTACATTGAATTGATTATTTGCGGAATAATAAAAACCAGACACGTTCTTCACTGCTACCATTTTTTTTATAATTCTTTGGGGACATATAAAACTAGAAATGAACAGAGTGCCAGGAATAATTCATCAGATAACTTGCCAAGACGACCTTCACAGCGTCGGAAACGATGATACTGGTATACATGTACTTATAATGATTACAAACACATATTTAACGTTATAAGTTCAAATACCTTTTCACTTGATTATAATTTTCTGAGGAATCAATTCTAAGGTGCTCCCTCTCTACAACAACACTCATTGAGAGACACATATTGTGTGTGTTGTTCGGAGGGAGTCGTTATAGGGAGGGAAAATTAAGAATTGGTTTACATTTGCAAACAGCTTGAGACCAGAACAGACGTAGCTTAATACAACATCTGATCTGAATTCAAGCATTTTGTCACTCGTCATTATATTTATTCTATAAAATTATCCACTAATATGTAAAACAGCAGACGATAATATTAAGCCGACGATATTGCAGCAGTAAACGCGCTTGACGTTAACCTTGTTCTAATAAATCTATACAGGAAGGAATCTTTCCAGATGCTTGGAAAATTGCCCAAGTAACTCCCATTTTTAAAAAAAGGAGACAAATCAACACCCTCAAATTATAGACCTGTATCACTATTAAGCTGTTGTGGAAAACTCCTTGAAAGAATAGTTTTTAAACATATGTACAATTTTCTCTTAGACAATAATTTGCTTTATAAATACCAGTCAGGGTTTTTACCAAATCACTCTACTACATATCAACTTGTTGATATATATCACCATATCTGTCAAAGCTTTGAGCATAATCAATATTCTTGTATGTTTTTTTTGTGATATTTCAAAGGCCTTTGACAGAGTATGGCATAAGGGTTTACTTTGTAAATTAAGTGAAAATGGTATAAATCTTAACTTAATGACATGGATTACAAGTTATTTAAATAATAGACATCAAAAAGTTACAATACAATCTGCTGAATCAAAACTAATGCCAGTTAATGCCGGTGTCCCTCAAAGTTCAGTTTTAGGACCATTACTTTTTCTCATTTATGTAAATAACATAACTGATTCATTACTTAGTTTAACAAGATTATATGCTGATGACAGTTCTCTTTATTACTCTGCAAGTACCCTAGACGATATTGAAGATATTATTGATCATGACTTAAATAACATATCAGAATGGGCAAATCAATGGCTAGTTAATTTTAACCCAAATAAAACAGAAGCTATTCTATTTACTCTTAAAAGACAATCTGCTTTACATAGACTACTCTTTGATAACACTGAAATAAACTTTGTCGACCACCATAAACACTTAGGGATGACACTCAGTAAAAATGGACAGTGGGCTAACCACATAGATAATATCATAGAGTCAGCTTCTAAAGTGATCAAAATAATGCGTAAGGTACAATTTGTTTTATCAAGATCTGCTCTAAATCAAATATACTTGTCATATGTACGACCAATTTTTAAATATTCTTCAATTGTATGGGATGGCTGCCCTGATATACATACTAACACTTTAGAAAAATTGCAGAATGAAGCTGCACGTATCGTCACAGGGCTGACAAGATCAGTTTCCCTTGAAAATCTCTACGCTGAATGTGGCTGGGAGTCTTTGTTCAAGAGGCGAGAAAACCAAAAACTATTTTTATGTACAAAGTCTCACATGACACTGTCCCACAGTATATAAGTTATATAATTCCTCCACTAGTGGGTGAAATGTCAAATTATGCCGTGAAAATTATGAAATGTTACCAGCTAGAACTTCCATTTTTCAGAAATCGTGTATTCCTTCTTCCGTAGTGCTCTGGAACTCTCTTGGCTCTGATCTCAGGCAGATCCCTACATTCTCTTCTTTTAAAAGCAATATAGTGTCTAGATCAAAACCAGGGAGAGTTCCGGGGTACTATCTGGTCGGTAATAGACATTTATCAGTATTGCATGCACGATTAAGGAACAGGTGTAGTAATTTGAATGATCACCTTTTTCTAAATCACTTAAAACAAGACAGGTTCTGCTCTTGTGAAAATGAAATTGAAAATGTTGATCATTACCTTTTTAAATGCCCCAATTATATCAACGTACGACATACCCTACTCCAGAGCACAAGCCCGTTTAATCCGATTAATAGTAATATACTTCTCAATGGAAGTGATAACCTAACTTTTGAGCAAAACTGCTTGGTTTTTGGAGCTGTACAAACGTTTATAAAAGAAACCAAACGTTTTTAACACTAAGTCTTGATCAGTTCTTTCCCCTCTATTTTGGTTCGTTTCTGTAACTGAGCTTTGATACATATATAATTAATATGTCCTAGTTTGACTATGACAAGAGTTATATTGTCCAATTCATATATGCAGCGGGGATCCAGATGGGGAGAGTATTTTGAAAAACTACATTTTTATTTCTGCACTAGACGCGATGGTATCACTACTCATTAGAATCGTCTCGAAGAGACGATTCTAGTGGATGGTGGCAGCAAATTAATCCGTGCTGAAATGAGCGAGAAAAGAAGGCTAGATTGTTCAATTTACTCCCTCTTATCTGGAGCACTAATGCAGTGTGAAACCTTATGAAGCGATTCCAATGTCTAAGTGGGACGTATCTCAAAAGTTGTTATCCCAAAATGTACAAAGTTGCCCCCTTAGATGTTTTACTAGTTGCTCATCTATATATGTGTATGTTAAATAAAGTTCAGCCTAAATGCAGAAGCATAGAACCTTACTTATTTGGAAAATGACGTGGGATAGAAGTGATGCATAAAGCCCCTCTAGAAGCTGTCTGCATTACTTTTACCCTACATTGATATGATTGTAATCATTAACTAATAGACCATTTCTGGGATCCTTGTTAGAGACAGTTTAACATGCACTGATATATAATTTAGCTTTGTGTTTTCATCTATCTAAGTTGATTATTCTTATCAAGATTATGTGGTGACACCTGTAAACAAGCAACCTCTCTCTTTCTCTATATCTTTCTATCTTTCTCTTTCCCTCCCCCCTCTCTCTCTCTCTCTCCCTCTCCAATAGTGATTGTATTATTTGTAAAACTGTAGGGGAAGGGCCGATTCTAAGTTGGTAGAACTTGTGGCCCAACCCCTTTTCCTGTACAACAATTTGGAAATAAAATATGTTTAAACTAAAACTACTACTACTTCTACTACTTCTACTACTACTACTACTACTACTAATACAACTACTACTACTACTGTTACTACTACTACTACTACTGTTACTGCTACTACTACTACTTCTACTACTTAACTACTACTACTTCTACTACTACTACTACTACTACTACTACTACTACTACTAATACAAATACTACTACTACTGTTACTACTACTACTACTACTGTTACTACTACTACTACTACTACTACTACTACTAATACAACTACTAATACTACTGTTACTACTACTACTACTACTGTTACTGCTACTACTACTACTACTTTACTACTACTACTTCTACTACTACTACTACTTTTACTACTACTACTACTACTACTTCTACTACTTCTACTGATACTACTACTACTTCTGCTACTACTACTACTACTTCTACTACTACTACTACTCTACTTCTTCTACTACCACTGTTAGTGTTAGTTAAATCTCTTATCAGACGACTAGTAATTTTATCAGACGAATAGCCATTAAATCAGCAGGGGGCTCAGTCAGTGATTAGGGCCATGTCAATGAAAAAATAACAACTCTAAAAACAGTGAAATATAACTTAAAAAAGGACCAAAAATTCCTGACAGTATTCTGTTTTAAAGGCGACCAGTAGAAAGAATGCGTTTTCTTCTTTCAATTGCAGGTTGTGGCTAAGATATTAAAACGAAGAAAGTTTGCTTTTATGGACGTTGAAGTAGACAAGTAAAGGCAATTTGGCACGTTTTTATATAGCGTATATAGGAGACGATAGGAGTATAATTTAACTTAAAAAAGGACCAAAATTTAATCTGAATAAAAATCTAAAAAAAATATCAGTACAAAGATAAAACTATAAGCTTTGTAATGTTGGTTGTGGCTAAGCTATGTGATTAGTACGAGTGTAATTACTAATTGAAACGTCAATTGCTCCTTCTTTATTCTATATAGCGCATCTGCTATGACTCGGCGGAGCTCGTGAGGTATATTTCTCAAACTGTGTAAGTGTTATAGAATTTATTTTGGCAGCAATACGGTTTACATGTAAGTTCATAACGTGACCTGTGCCAAGTTGCAATGCAGTAATCAATACAATATCACATGTTTTGTAATAAGCCTATAATATATCAATATCGTCGATAGGCCTTAAATGGGGTTACCCTTTCGACGCCAAAGTAATCGTGAGCTTTTTACCACTTCGTTGTTTCTTTGTCGTCTGCTTCAATTTTGCTGTTTGCTAGATGTTTCAAAGTTAGATTTAAGATATCATTGCTTAAGAAATATCGATACGGGGGTCAAACAGCTTAGATCTTGATTAGACGCCGTGTTGTGCGGCGTCTGATCTGGATCCGAACTGTTTGCAAAGTCGACTATATGCGACTCCGGCGGTGAAAGGTTTAATAATTATCGTTTGTTAAATGTCCGTTTGCTTTTCATGTAAATTCTGCAGTATTTCGTAATCGTAAAAAAGTACATCAAAGTGAGACCTAACGATAGCTAGATAGCCTGCAGACAAGTCATTGTCTTGCATAAATCTAATCGTTCACATGTCACTGTTACTTGGAATTTACCATCGTGGCAATGCACGAACGGTTTTAGCTTTTACAGGCTACTATGCTGCAGCGTTATAGCATCTTGTCACGAAGAAACTAAATACTTGTTTGATGATTATATAAATCGTAAGTGACCCTATAAATACCTTATACATTGTTTTTCTCTCTTAAATCAAAACAAAAACAACAGACTGAAAGTTAAGCAGAACGCTTAGTTTGGTTCCTTGGGTTGTAGCACACATTCGCTGATAGCCTGTTTCTAGTATTGAATATATGTGTCTACTTAAAGCAGGTTATAAGTAAAGCAGAATGCGCCTTAAGGCGCATTCTGCTTTACTTTCAGCCTGCTTTAAGCTATCAGGTGCTAGAATATAGAAAATATTCCCTATAATATATATTCATGACTGATTAAATTGGAACTTTTATCTTCAGCGGAGGAATAAATCATATTCGCTAAAAGGCGCTTCTATGGGGGAGAGGGTTAAAAGATGACAGTCGTTAATTAATGTATACTATTTTTTAAAAATACATAAGATGCATAGAGAAAATTGTACCTATGTATGCCTGGTCACAATAAACTCTCCCTCTGTTTTCACAAAACGCAAATTATCTAATATGAAACAGCAAACAGGGTAGACCCTGATGTGACGCCATCCATTATTTTGAGGAGCGTCGAAGAGGACTTCTGTAGAACAATGCTTCTTGTATCAAACGGCTATTTAGTATGATAACCGTGTAACTTCTATGACACATGTGGTTGCTTAAGGTTAAATAATGAAGAAACTTCTAGTAGCATGTACACTTTAATGGAATATATTTTTGACCTTAAACATTAAACACTATCTAGACAAATTTTTATCACTTGGTTCAAATTTCGTAAATATATTATCTTAAAAACGTCCGTATGCCTTCTCACTGCATTTAATTTCTTATGGTTTTATCAAAATGTCATGAGTGGCGGAACTATGAGCTATTCTTAAATATCACAAGGGTATTCGTTCGTGAGTTCGAGCCCCGCCATGGTAGTTTTACATACATTTGGTTTTTTCGATATAATCCTTTTTTTAATTCTTTTGTCGGGTAGACACATGGTTGTGTGAAGTTTGTACAGTGAGACTTATCTCAGACAAAATTTAAAGACGTACAAGTAAGGAAATCCAACATTTCTGCTTAAGCACTGTACTGTACGCCTTACACTAAACGCTCTTTAGAAGCACACTACGTTTCGGGTTTTTTTAATTCGCTAAGAAGTAGATTTTACGAAGGTTCCGATACATAGAGAGAATAAATTTACAATGAACAAAAATATTTTTGAAAAAAAAAAACCCAAAGAACTCAATGGCATTCAAATTAGATTTTACCTAGAATCGAACCCACAACATCTGTAATTCGAGTCGGCGACACATGCCACTGAGCTATTGTGGTCGTATTAAAACTATTCAAATGCGTGTGTAGTATATGTTGCTACATGTGAGTACTTATTAATTTTTATCAAAACATTCAACGGAAAATCCCGACTTCATCGACGAAAATTGACGGAAAGTGATGAGTGCCAGTTCAAAAATAATCGACAATACCTATATCCTTATAATTATCATTACGGTCAAAGCCACCTAACATTTGACATCATATTCAAGTACACCTTCATTCATACATGTACTTATATACATTGTATTGGACCTTTACACATTGAAATGTAAATGTAAATGTAAAACATAATATGTAATAAAATTGGGGGTGGTCTCAAAATATATAAAAAAAACTACAGTGAAACCCCTCTTAACATGACATGTTTGGGGACAACATAAATGTCCGGTTAAGAGGTTTCCGGTTTAGAGGGGTTTTAACCCATAGCTTGTTTCTTGTATGGAAAATAAACTGATCACTTAAAGCAGGTTGAAAGCAAAGCAGAATAAGCCTATATGCGCATTCTGCTTTACTTTCAACCTGCTTTAAGCTATCATCTTCTAGAATATAGAAAATGTTTCATTGTGTAATGGGTTAAAGTAAAGCAGGGTTTGAAACGGGACCAACGTTTTAGTCCGGATTAGAGAGAATCCCGGTATTAAGAGGTTCCGGTTTAGAGGGGTTTCACTGTATATATATTTTGAAGCGCTCCTAACTTCATACTAATTAATTTGGCCGTGCCATGACAAAACCAGACTCATTGAAATGAAAACAGTGTATGATTAGATCAGCTGCGGCGTATGTGACGTGGCGTTCGATCAGGGTCTGCACCGTTTGCCATTGATCAGAACACATCCAAGTTTATTATCAGTGTATAGAATTCGCGGAAATAGTCTTATGTGGCGACGGTTTTGGTCTACACTCTTTGCGTGTCAATAAGTCTAGTTTTGTCACTGCCTAAAAATCTATTTTAGCGCACCTGGCACGACGTGCCTAGTTTAGCTCCAAACCCCCAATGAACAATGAACATTCTGCAAATGGGTTTCCATTTTCACATTACTACGGCGATCCCTCTCTACAACAACACCCAATGGGAGACACAAATGGAGTGCGTTGTTCGGGGGGAGTCGTTATAGGGAGGGAAAGTGACTTCATTTGTTAACAGCTTGAATCCAAAATCAGACGCCGCGTAACGCGGCGTCTGATCTGGATTCAAGCTGTTTGTCCCAAGTCATTCAGTTTTTCAGTCAAAATATCTATTATGTAACTTAGAGAAAAACAGCAGCCAACAATTTTAAGCAGACGATATAGCAGCAGTAAAAGCGTTAGGCATAATTGACCTGTTTAGGGAACTGCAGCAATGGTCGTTGTGAGGAGGGAGTCGTTGGTAGGAGAGCCGTTGTAAGGAATGGTCACTGTATTTACATGTACACATGTACACGACATTGAAAGTTCTCTTGCTGTATCCGATTGGTAAACCATACAGGTATGATAAGCTGGTACGCACGAGATTTTCGTGTCGTTATGTCTACTAAAGCCCACAAGGCGTTGTAGCAAGATTTTACCTGCCCCAAAAAGAAAATGATCTATGCACACAGAGTCTCTCTAGACTAGCCTCAGCGAATCGATAAAACTGGGTCTTCTTCTTTTAGACCTATTTTCGGATAAATTTGGAATAATAGTGGCTGGTTCGGGCCTACACTGTGTGCATATCGACTCGTTTCTGCTATCATGCGTTAAGTACATTGTAACACTTGTTACGGTTCTTTTCAGAGGAATAATAATCGACGGCACCTGCTATTAGCTTCGCTCTTTGCTTTACTTCAATCTGCAGAGGACGAAAAAGATAATTTCCAACAGATTAGATCTTTACAAATTCCACCCACAGCCCTATCCTAGTGTCAGGCAGCGCATGTTCTTCGAAGATGCCACTGATTTGGCTAGAAGCACCTATGTCCCGGTAACAACTAATAGACGATGTGAAAGAGAACTAAGGAAAGGGAGACATCTGAACCGGGTTATATGCCGGAACAGGGTCTGTGTTGAGCAAGCGTTTGCGAACGTAAAAACATACAGGGTTATTAGCTCAGTTTGAAGGAACAGAAGGATGCTGCTTCCATTCAGTGTAAAATTGACCGCATGTTTGACAAAAAGATGGAAAGCACTAAATGTTATCCATTAAACCAATAAAAAGTGCATGCCCTTGTGCGTTATATTACAATTAAAATAATATTGAGAAAGCCCCTCAGAAATAAAGCAAATACATAGTACATTTAAGTTTACAATTACATTTAAGTTTAATGTGGAACGGTCCATTACTGATATCCTCAAACCGGCAAAAAGAGCATGCGGTCCCACGTGAAACTGGTGAATAACGCCACTTGTGCGGTGTTTGCCCATTCCAGGTGCGGTCAGAACGACTGTAGACATTTCGCCCAGTTTCGAACACGGTGAAGGAATATCGTGCTTTGTCTACATTCTATCAGTAGTAGGGTACATGTACAACGTGTCGGGAATTTACTGTAAATGTGCTTTTTAGTGGTTTATTCACACGGATTACTAAATGGATATAATGCACGGGGTGGAAACTATATTCATTGTGGTGAGTCGATTTTATTTTTGCTTGCATGCTCCAGTCCAGTTCTCAGACATGTAACATTGAAAGAGTACTGTTATTGTCACGTGCTTTGATCATGTATCGGCGCTAGTTTTTGGGAAACATCATTTAACTTTTCAATCAGTTTGGATACTGACAACACGTCAAGCTATTCGACGTCTCGTCAGTAATCCATCTGCTTGCGAGTGCCAGTTACCGGTATATTATACTCTCAGTGTCCTAAGCTACTAACGTAAACAATGGCAGACCAGAGAACATGGGTCTACACCGATTTCTAGTTTCTACACACTATATACATGTATATATATACTAACAAGGGGTGCAACTCTCTGACTGGACATTCGTACACCACAAGTATAAAAAGTCTGTAACTCTATCAATTTACATGATATGCTCGTTATACTTTCGACTATCGAAAACCAAGACATTTTGCTACAAAATAAATATATTTAACTAACAGTATCGCATGCACTATCACGACTTAAACAACGATTTTCTCGCGAGTCGTCGCGTATTTTCGATACTCTACAGACCCTCGTTCATCCGGGTTTCATCATATCACAGCGATAACCTGGCGATGTACAGTTCAAAACATGGCATGATTCAATAGAACGACACAATTCTATCACTGACCTTCGGGTTTTTCAGTCTCAGCGTCAAAGTGGTGTTGAAAAATTAGCGATAGTTCCAAATTACTTTCATTTGGTCGAGGAGCTGCCATTTTGTGTGTTGTTACAGGTGCGGTGGAAGAAATTACCCAACACCATAAAAACCGCACAAACCACAAAACACAGAAAACCTTACATTGGAGGTATTTTACTGCCGCAACCCCCACTAGAACGATAACTGTTTTTATTTGAAGGTGAACTATGTTCATTTAATGCAAAAAAAAATTCGGTTTCTACACTATTGTTGTGCTATATAAAATAATTACCCCGCAATACTCGTAGACTGGAACACAATTTTGGCAAATAAAGAAAAATCTTAGGAAAACAATTTCGTTGACTGTATTCCAGAAAACTTTCTATTCCAAATAGTAGACAGACCAGCCAGATGAAGAGTCAAGATGAAACTCTTGACAAATCACCCGTTCCAGACAATTTACACCCAACTTTTCTCAAACAGCTAAGCAAAGAACTGTCAATACCATTGAGTATCATTTTCGAAGAGTCCATTATAAAGAGGGAAATCCCTATTGATTGAAAAAACCCCAAAGTCAGTGCAATTTATAAAAAGGAGACAAAATCGAATGCAGGAAACTACAGACCAGTCAGTTTCACATCGGTCATTTGCAAAGTAATGGAGAAAATAGTCAGAAACCTCATCATGGAGCACATTAGTGTCCGGCTAAAGACACTGTCGCCTCATAGAACGCCCGATGTAAACACAGTTCAAGCTTAGGGCTCTAGCATTAGGGTTAGGGTAACCGAACGTCTTGACAGTTATAGACAAAAGGACAGAAGCAATGGACAATGGAGACGGGATTGACTGTGTATTCACGGGTTTCCAAAAGGCCTTCGACACAGTGCCCCACAATAGACTAATAAGCAGGCTAGAATCGTATGGAATTGGAAAAAATATGGTTGAATAGACAGGACTGTTTTTATCTTGGAGGACATCAACAGAAAAAATCAATGGAATATTATCAAACTGGCATGAAGTCGCTTCAGGCATCCCACAAGGATATGTGATTGGACCCCTAATGTTCATAATATACATAAATGATCTTTCTGACAATGTTAAATCAACAATATACTTATTTGCAGACGACACAAAACTATTCAATATCATCAAATCCACAGACGACAAAAAATTACTACAAAATGACCTACACAAAATATCATAATGGACAGATAAATAGCTGCTAAAACTACACCCGCAAAAGTATGCATATGAGAATGACCGCTGTAGCTATATAAGGTCATATTCGGGGTGATCGCCAAAATGAGTTTCTGTTTTGTAACTTATTTTTCTTGTTGGACGGTATTCCTGTTGCTAACTATACACTTCATCCTAGCAACGCCTGTTTAGTTTGCCATGAGTGTTAATCCTTCAACTCTTTCGCCGTCGAATTTTTTAGAACCTTACCTTCATAGAAGCTTTCCTTTTGATTAGAAGCAGAGTTCTTCAGCATCTGATCTGGAAGCAAATTCTTTTACACGCAGTCAGAGGCGAAAGAGTTGAAGGATTGACAATGATACAAATTCACTCACTCCCCGCATGCAGTTCAATGTACTGCTTTTTTTTCAACTGAACTGACATTAGTCCTTAACGTACAACTAACTTGGACCTAGATCAGACACCGAGCTGCTCGATAACTTGGAAGGATAAAAACTATTTGTTAGAATGCAAAAATACATTTTGCAAGGGGCATAAAAATATACCCACGTACCTTTTCCCGTTGTTGGATAAAGAGAAAATAGTCAAATTCAGCCCCATCTGGACAAAAGCATACCGCTTCGTTTTGAAGACTGTCAAAGTGTTACCGGTGAAGAAAGTCATAAATGTTTTAGTGTGTGGTGCTTGATAAACATTAGTAAAGAGTTCTGAATGTTTTTGTCGAGATGTGAACATTATTGTGGTTTGTAGTTGAATAATTCAGGCCGATGCTGAACACGTTGGAAGGGGGAGGAGAATGCCATATAAAATGTGTTATAAAGGTAAGGTTTTAAAGGTTTAGACAATGACAGCTCCATTTTCGTGTAATTAAAATCTTTTTAAGCGTCATAGAGGAGTAAAATGATTTGTTGGTTTTAGGAAATGACACATTTCAGTGCTAAATTGTTGTCTGACTCCAAACTAATTTTGGCGATCATCCCGAATATGACCTTATATGGTTTCCAGCTCTGGTTCATCTATGCTGGACTCTTCTTTTTGTGTACTTAGTACTGTAGTACTTTTGTTTTAGATGTCGGTTCTTATATTGGCCTTATGGTTGTATTTAATTCTTGGGTTTTCCAGTAGTTATCTTATCTATTTTTGAATGAGTTGAGTGTTTTTGCATTAACCACCTCTTCTGTTAAGCTCTTCCAAATATTCACTGTACTTATGCCAAAACTGTATTTTCTGATATCTAACCTTGCTATCTGTGAGTATAACTTTTTTATGATTTCCCCTTAATGAAGTTTTTATTGCTTGAACTTCTCTCTGTTTTAGAAAGTTTCCAGCTTTATTAAAATATTTCCTACTTGTCATTTTATATACTTCAATCATGTCTCCACGTGCCAGGCCTGCCCTGGAAGCTAGCCTTCTGTAAGACAAAGTGGACAGATTGAGCTTTTTGAGACGCTCTTTATATGAAAGTTCACCAAAACCAGGTAAATGCTTAGTTGCTCTTCTTTGAACCCCTTCTATCAGGGTTTTTTATGTTTAATTTTGTATGGTGCCCAGACTAAGCATATTCCAAACGCATTATGACTAAGGTTTTGTATAATGTGAGAAGATTTTCTTATCAAGATTATGGAAAATTCGCCGAATTATTGCACTCATTGAGTGTTTTGGTTTAGTTTTTTTACATTTTCTGCAATGTGTTAATTAGAATTTAATTTGTTTTCTATTATTACCCCTGTATATTTTCTTCTTCTGCATTTTCCAATGTGAAACCCATTAGCTCGTAGAAGAAATTTGTATCTAGATTTGTCTTTCCAATATGCATACTTTTGCACTTTTGTGGGTGTAGTTTTAGCAGCCATTTATCTGTCCATTGTGATATTTTGTGTAGGTCATTTGGAGAGTTTCTCTGTCTTCTTGGGAATTGATAATATTAAATATTTTTGTGTCGTCTGCAAATAAGTATATTGTTTATTTAACATTGTCAGAAAGATCATTTATGTTTATTATGATCATGAGGGGTCCGATCACAAACCCTTGAGGGTGCCTGGAGTGACAGCATGCCAATTTGATCCTAGTCAATTGATTGTTACTACTTTATTAACGATGCTTCGAAAAAAATCTCAAGTGTGTTGACAGTTCTTTGCTTAGTTGTTTGAGAAAATGTGAGTGTAAATAGTCTGGACCGGGTGAGTTCTCTAAAGAGTTTCTATACATGTAATGATATTTGCCATCATTGTATTCAAGTCGACGAGTATTGCGGGGTAATTTGAAATCTCCCATTATCAAGTTATTATTATATATAGCAACAATAGGGTATAAACTGAATATGTTTTGCATTAAATGACCATAGTTCACCTTCAAATAAAAACAATTATTGTTCAAGTGGGGGTTGCGGCAGTAAAATACCCCCAATGTAAGGTTTTCTGTGTTTTGTGGTTTGTGGGTTTTTTATGGTGTTGGGTAATTTCTTCCACCGCACCTGTAACAACAAGCAAAAATGCAGCTCCTCGACCAAGTAATTTGGAACTATCGTAATTTTTTTTCAACACCACTTTGACGCTGAAGACTGAACAATCCGAAGCACCGTATAGCAACGACTCCGGAAATAGGTACCAGCAAATCGATAAATAGACGATCGTTTATACAGGGGCATGTTAATAAAATGCAATATTTGTGATAAATAGGAAGAATCTAGAATTACATTTCTTTTAGTTTGCTTATAGAAAGATACAACAATCAGTAGCCTCTTCCTGATTCTACCTAAACTATGTGTGGATACCTTTTTGATTGCATAAATTTCGGGTTGGTACAACAAAAACAGCAGCGAGTAAGACAAAAACGTTCTCTCAAGCACATTTCTTATCTTCTTATACACACTTGGCATCATATTACATATATAACGTCTGTAAAAGCGATGAATATAGCGTATGAGCGATTATGGCTTTGAAATTGATTTAAAAAGAAAGGTGCCGGTGTACGGCGAATAGGTCTTTATGTTTTGATGACTGTACGGTGAATAGCTCGAGGAGTGTACGGCGAATAGCTCTATATAATTACATGAATTTGGACACGAAATGTACGACGTCCTGAATGGTAAAGTATAAGGTCGGAGTTCCATTGCTGCGTGATACAATATACGTTTCTAATCCAAGATCCGCATCCGTGAACTTTGCTCGCTTATTAACCGCTAATATGGACTTTGAATTCGAAATAACAATGAGACTGGTAGAACAGTGAAATGAAAACAATCTTGTAATTGGCACACAAAGAAATTTACAAATTGACTTGGAAATCTCCATATGGTTAGAAAAATAACCAGTTTGACCACCATCATCACCAAGGGAAGATGGCGAGGCAGTTGCAAGATGTAAGGGTAATTGGAAGAGCGGACATGAGTTAAATAACTAGTATATACTATACATACTATTATCATAGCCAAGCTGAAACTCACGTTGAGAAAACTAAACGAGGAGAACAAGAACACTCAAGACTAGATGTTGCAAAAGTTTACGGATCATTGGGTGAGAAGAAGCTTCTAAGCAGAATTTCAGAACACGATGAACTTTGTAAATAACCATCTGGAAATTGAAATTGGTAACTTCAAGCATCGGATTCCTTTGACTGGAGAAAATTAGGAAGGAATAGTTGATATAAGAATAGATGTGGAAAAAGACGTAAGAAAGGGGCTATTCTACAAACTAAATATACTAAGTAACGCGTGAAGAAATAGTTAAATTACACCGGCGGTAGTGGCCCAATGGTTAACACCTTGGACTACGGTACCAGGGGTCGTGAGTTCGATCCCCCGCCGGACCAGCGGTCTGACTAGGGGATTTTTTCCGAATCCCTAATGATGTACAGGAATGTCCTTGAGCAAGACATGTACCCAGGGGTTAAAATGGGTACCTGTGAGGGTCTGAGCCGGTACTGTGGCTGCTTTAGCGCCATATGTTAGCAGTGCTCAATATTGTAGGCAAGATGGCTCAATGATCAGGGGGTAAATGTACAGTCGGCTGAGCGGTCATTCGGACTGAAAGTAGACTTTAACTGGTACTTTACTTTACTTTACCCATGAAGCACTTGACAAAGGTGCAAAGTGACATGCAAAGGCATGAAAAAGATTAACACAGACTGGGTTTGTTAAGGATCCAGACAGGATACGTAGTAATATTATGTTTTCTTGAAAATAATTCAAGATGTTAGTAAACCATACGGTTTCATATTTATAAAGTCTACTTATCAAATATTCACAATGTGTTAAGTTTTCTATGGATATAAAACACGGAACAAATTAGTGTTTTTTATGAATTGAACAGGGAACTGGTTAATTTCTAAGAAAACCTAAGAATTTATTATTTCGTAGCCAATTCTCTTTTGTAGCCATTCGTTAAAAAAACAATATACATCTACTATTTAAGATTTAATGTCGTGTTTAACCTTCCTTTCTAATCAGATTTTCATTATATGCAAATAAATTTACAACGAATTTTTTCATATAAATAAGACAAGTTTTGTATAGGACAAACTATTTTGCAAGGTTTCCAGGATTAGTGAGTGTCACTGTATAATCTGGGACATAATTATAGCTACATCTATTGTCGACCAGCTGCTGTGGAATAACCGAGCCTGTTTCAGGACGGACAGGTTCTGCATCATTGAACAGTCACGAATCGAATGCAAAAGTCTATGCAAACTTCAAAGATTTCGAAATGGCGTTCGATAGTGTGATCAGGCCAGCATTATAATTATGGAGGATATCAAACCATAATGATTGTCTGCACAGCTCACACACACTTTAAAAATAAGAACATTGGTGACACATGAATATCTACTATCTCATCTGCTATTTTCACTTTGTATAGGCAGGCTACTCGAAGGGACTTAAGTAGACTTTTACAGAATCACCGGGGCCTTAATTTTGCTGTTATAACGCGCTTCTGGTGCTAAATATCATCATTATTATATCCAAACCAAAACAGACAACCTTGACTCTCTCGGGGACCAAATGACTGAACATTTAAATCAACAAGACTAAACTAATGAAAATCAATGAAAAGACAGTTCAAGCAGTCAACACAACCACAATGTTATTTATGAGGTGACGGATGTTGTTTATCGTAGTAGCAAGGCCATGTGCAATGGAAAGTCGGAAGATAATTTTAGAATTAAAGCCAGTTGAGCCTTTGTGGCGGAATATTTAGAAATCCCTTAGCTTTCTTATACTATCAAAATAAGGATATTAAAGAGTCATACACTGCGGGTATTGTTGGCTTTGAATCCTGGAAGTCACCAACGTTCAAAGAAGGTGCTTTAGAGGGATATTCCCAATAGTCTGGCCTGAACACAACCACAAATGCAGAGCTCGGTCGTTGAACAGAAACAACTCACATTTCCATTTAAATCATGCACAGAAGATGTTTTGACCATACTCTAAGAATGGAAGAGTCAGCTATACCCAGAAGTGGACACCTACTGGTCGACATCTAAGAGGCAGACCTTCAAACCTGACGTTTGTCAATAGAGGAGACGAGGGGGGGGGGGGAAGCAGGAGCTGGGTATAAGTACAGGCATGAGAAAGGACCTGCTACATTGTCAAACTATGCGGACGACCTTAGGCGCAAATCAACGTGATGAGGATTAGATATCTCTTTGTCTGCTTTGATCACGTGGTTATTGTATTGGATATCTGCTTTTGAGGCATATAATTTCTGATTGTTATTGTCAGTTGTAATCACCCGACCTTGTTCGCGACACATATCCACGGTGATCTTAAAACTTGAAGTTAAAACGTATCGTACTTAGTTCGTAATTTTGTTAAATCCCATTGTACTTCTGGATTTTTAATTTTTCACATCCGTGATTCTACAATAAATTGTAATGATCTCGCAGAATTGGTGAAGCCTTCCCAACACCAGTTAAAATATATATCTGCCTAAAATAATAAAACAATGAAATATTTAGCTGAATAATGACCCCGGGGGTTCAACAAAGATGGACCGCCTCCTGGTACCGAGCATATTTTTAATGTGTATGATAATTGTATATATGGCAGTTCAGACTTAAGTATTTCTCTTAAATATTTAGATATATATCAAGTTTACATAGCATACTCTTGTCCTTTAGATTTTGTCGTAAAGACTCTACTTTTTAAGGTGTTATTAACGATGTATGATGAAGCTATTCGCCGTCCAGTAGAGTTTACCATATCGGCTATATTCCGTACACAATGACAACTATTCGCCGTACACACTCCTACATTTTTAATTTCGGATAAATTCTCATACAGTGTACGTAAAATTACAATATTTGGTATATGAAATGGAATGATCATATATTTGTATCCGGCAGCAACCCCGTAAACGTAGTTATACGCTTTCTCCGTGAATGAGATCCTAACATGAAGTAATGTTGACATTTCCTCGGTACCAGGGAGGCATTTTACAGTTGTAATGCGACGATCTGTGATATATGCATCAGTTTAAACTATGAGTGAAAAAAAATATGTTCGTGGATCCATACGTGCTTTTCCTGTGATGTCAAACTATTTGAAAATTCAAATGAGCAGCGATTTTTCATACGTGCTCTGCTATTTACATTGCTATCCTCGCTTCGCCTGGTACCTATTTCCGGAGTCGTTGCTATACGGTGCGAAGGCTAGTGATAGAATTGTGTCGTTTTATTGAATCATGCCATGTTTTGAACTGTACATTGCCAGGTTATCGCTGTGGTATGATGAAACCCGGGTGAACGAGGGTCTGTAGAGTATCGAAAATACGCGACGACTCGCGAGAAAATCGTTGTTTAAGTCGTGATAGTGCATGCGATACTGTTAGTTAAATATATTTATTTTGTAGCAAAATGTCTCGGTTTTCGATAGTCGAAAGAATAACGAGCATATCATGTAAATTGATAGAGTTACAGACTTTTTTGTACTTGTGGTGTACGAATGTCTAGTCAGAGAGTTGCACCCCTTCTTAGTATATATATATATATATATATATATATATATATATAATGGAGAAATAAAGTGTGACATCTACTAACGTCCTTCCAAAGCACTGGATCAAAATTAATTGATACAAAGAATATGATTAAAGATTTGTATATAGTAGAGAAAGAAACTTATTCATACAGTGCGAAATAAATATTTGCTAAATCCTGCGCTCGGGAAACATTTGCAGGATTTAGCAAATATTTATTTCGCACTGTATGAATATGTTTCTTTCTCTACTATATATATATAATGTGTAGAAACTAGAAAGCGGTATAGACCCCTGTGGACCAGAGGATATGCAGCTACGGTGTCTCATCAGAGTATGCACTGCCTGCTATCGTCTAGAAGTAACATTCAGCTAAATTTACATATAGGTTTACGCAATGTAACTCACTGGTTATAATAAACCTTTCAAAAAAGAACAGTATAGAATGTTTTATCATGTGTACCCATACATAATTACGTTTAGAGAAAAACACTTCTTTACTAATTAGGGTTATAGTTCTAACACGTCTATACTATTAGAACTATGTATAACAATGACAGCTATTGCTGCATATCTAATCAAACCTAATAGTCACATGCTTGACATAAAATTTCCCTTTAACTCCATTACATCCATATATACGGGTAACGCCTTTGTATGTACGAAAAAAGGGCCGTACATGTAAGTCAAAATTAAAAAACCCCATATATCTGATGTCTCTATCTAAACCTGCCTTGTGACATATCTCTTGAAAAGACGATTCCAAAGAGATGTCACAAGACAGGATTAGATTGAGAAATAAATAATAATTGAGACTTTTATAATCTTATTTACGACAACATTGTCGCACGAAGTTTTATGAAATGGGCCCCTGATAAAGACACAAAAGTGGGCTTGGATCTTAATAAAAACTGTTTGTTAAGGTTTCAATACATGATTACAGTTATGAAAATAGTAACTAAATAACAGATGTCTTCTTTATAGACATATATATAATTTGTTTTAACTTCTGTGGTTTCTATTTGATTTCTGAAAATGAATATTAAACTACATTGATTCCTTATTTCTATCCTTTCATCAATTACAGTTGAATGCTTGGTACGATTTCAATTTGTACCGGTACACACCCCAGTTAGGATCTAAACAGTTCAGATGAGAATTCGGTTAGATTTAAAATTGTACCAGTTTAAAACTAAAATTTCAAATCTAACCGAATTCACATCTGCACTTTAAAATCTGCTTTCAGTAAGCTTAGGCTTTAACCGGTTAGTTAACTAAAATGACAAAGTAAATGTATATATGGGAGTGTTCAGTGCTAATTAAATACCAAAGAGTTTATGCACACCGGAATAATTTAATCAGAAATTAATTTCTAACGTTGCACTTTTAACATGAAAACAACTCTAAATGTTCTTGCTTGACATTTAGGGAAGCATTTCTGTTCTATTTTGTATTATTGGTTGTTGGAATTTGTTCAGTTAGATTCATATAAAACTTCACAAATGGCAGACCAGGTATAATCTGTTTTTGTGAAACTAATAAATTTGCCATAAACAACTGACTTGGAGAGTCTTTTGGTACTAAAACGGGTTCTAATTTCTATTAACAGTGAGCTGAATGAAGTTTATTTCAAACGTGGGCCTATCGTCAGTATAAAAAGTAACTAACAAAAGAGCTGCAGCATTTTACATGTTAAAGGTGGTTTTTCATCGCGATATTGCTGATATTCTTTTAAATGTGAGGGATCTTGATTTGTGGAGTAACCCACATAATATATATCTTTTGTTTGTTCAGAAGAGAATATGTTATGATTTCCTAAAATAGCTACACGTTATTCTTTCCTGTTTAACGCAAACGCAAAACACTAAAACGTACAAAAGTACAACGTTTGGACAATTCTGATGAATTTTGTTTGTCTTAGTGACAAACAGCTTGGAGCCTGATCAGACGCCGGGTTACCCGGCGTCTGATCTGGCTCCAAACTGTTTGCAATTGAAATAATAGTTTTACCGTAAACGCGTTTATTGGGAAAGAATAACATTTTCTCCACTGTATTTCATTGCATTATAACTGTTTGTGCTAAAACAAGTTTGCCCATTGCAACAATTTGGAACCAGATAAGACACTGTAACACGGCGTCTGATCGGACTCATGCTCCAAACTTTTTTCGACTCAAACATTGATCTACATTAACGTAAATACTATTTTACAGCGGAGAAGACCTTATTCTTTCCAAATAAACTCGATTTACGCTCAAACTTTGTTACCATTGCAAAAGTTTGGAATCAGATCAGACGCCGGGTAACCCGGTGTCTGATCAGGCTCCAAACTGTTTGCTGCTCAAATTGAAATAAATTGTGAGAAATTTTGTGTTTGCGTGTCGTATTCGTTTAAACGGAAAAGAATAACGAATTCGCCCTGTATCCATATTGCATTGCTTCATGTTTGCGTTTGCGTTTAGCTGCTTTTAGACCATAACATATTACCAGTTGTAACAAGGCTCGACGATTGTCCTGCAATATCATGTCAACAAACAGCATCGGAGGGGCAAATAGTTACTCGAAGCACAGTTGGGAAAAGGTTATTCTTTCACAATAATTGCGTTTATGTTAAAAGTATTACATATATTTATATTGCAAACAGTTTGGAGCCATACCAGACGCCGGTTTACCTGACGTCTGACCAGGCTTCAAACTGTTTGCAACTTACATTTACAATCAATTTTCGTTTTTTAAGTTTTACTGCATCGCTTTTGCGTTTCATTTGCGCTTAAATTGGAAAGAAAAACGTCTTACCCATTATATCAACTGTATCATAACTACATATACAGTAACATCTCTTTATTACGACCACTAAAAAGGATGCTAATTGACTACAAAAATGATAGGTGACAGCCAAAAAAATTAAGTAAACTATTTGAAACGCCCGTTTTACTAAACAACTTACGTAAATTTTTTGCGTAAGTCAAAATCGTTTAACTCTTATTTTTCGATCATAAACGTTTGCAAACAGCAAATAGCTAGATCAGAGGACGCGCTTAAAGCGCGTCCTCTGATCTGGCTATTTGCTGTTTGTAGCAAGTGATAATAAAAAATATAAATTCAAATTCAAAATTTGACTTACGCAAAATTTTTGCGTAAGTAGTTTAGTAAAACGGGCCCCTGATAACAAGCACAATTTAGTGGTCGTAATAGAAATGTTTCACTGTACTTGCTTTAAATGGAAGACAATATCGTTTCAAACTTTGTCACAAATGTTACAAATACGCATATAGCGTGTTTATGGTAAAACATAATTTATATACAGTTGACAATGCCTTATTCATTCCTGTTAAAACGAATCTAGACGTTGACACAGTGCAGATAATTAATATGTACAGAACGATATGTTCCTGAATATTCTGACCATTTATTTTTTAATATCTGAGTTGAAAATCAGCTTGGATCCTGATCAGATACCTGGTAACCAGGCGTCTGATCTGGATCCAAACCGTTTACAAGCGACATTATTGTTTTACATGTATCACAAATGCGCTTTTTGTGGAAAGAATGGAGTATAATCGACTGTTGGTATTGTTGGACTACTGTCAATTGTGAAAGGGTTCATGTTAAGGCCTTTCTGTGATTTGTAAGTCATTAACTTGTTCATGTATCATGATCTGGCGAACACTGTAGAGAAACTCTCATGGGTATATAACCAGTTACATGTATTATCTGACTCCCGAAAACCGAGTGTCTCAAAAACTGATAGTTAGTTTCGATCCGAAGCATTTGTTTTACTAGATCACTAACCATTAAATGAACTCGATAGCGTAGCGATTCTTAACGTTTCACATTCTAGATATACATGTACTACAAATGTTCTGCGTGGGCTAAACTACCCATAACCAACTCCATATGTTCGAGATCTTACGCTCTGAGCATTTCTGATAGATCTAGAGCAGGTCATACTTTGTCACCCCTATCGTTTCAAGTTTGTGAAATTGTGAGCAGTTGATGGCAGTTAAACGATATTTGAAACAACGTCATTTTCTTGAAGATATTATGACACCAGTTGTGCCATTATGGACAGAAGGAACGCCAAGGCCATATTTAAACCTCTTAGTATTGTACTCTTAAACCAGAAAGACTTTGTAAAGGACGAGTACACTCGTCGATAGGGTTGAATTTATTAATTGTTTAATAACACTTTAGACGATAGATGCTGGTGCCGCTATCGAAGCAGCAATGATAGACGGAGAGAAATACTGAAAATCAATAAAAGATGCAGAGTCAATTATTTCAACTATTTCAATTACTATAATTATCTCAACTGTCGGTGTTACATGGGCTGGTTTTATTATCAATACACTTAAATTCCCGAACCTACAGAAATAAATAAGCAGTTAACTCATTTGCAAACATTTTGAATCCAGATCAGAATCCAAACCGTTTGACACTCGTCTTTAAGTTTCTTTAATTACATCTAAATCTAACAAATTTTGCAAACAAGAACTTCTAATTAGACGTTATTTCGACGGTAAAAGGGCTAACTACCAAGAAGAGAAATAAATTACATTAATTCTTGTTTAAGGTTACTGGGTTAGACAAAAATGGAATGAACCCCCTTACTACTTCAACTGCAGTACAGTGGTAATTTGCAAACAGTTTGTATTATAATCAGACGCCGCATGATGCGGCGTCTGATTATAATACAATATGTTTAACACTCATTTCAATATTACGTCAGGTCTTTCTGCTTTAATCTAACATAACAATTATCCATTGAACTGTAGTGACGAGTATAAGCGTGCTTAGTTACAGTATGCATGTTCTGAATACACGTGTCATTTGCAAGCAATGCAGACACAAATACACGTTTCCTATGAAAACATTGTAGACACAGATCAAGGGGTTCTTGTAGGCGCCATGTGATCACAGTATGAACTGTTTGTCATTCTGCTTAAATTCCTTTTTGTTTAAACAGCAACCATACATAGCAAAACTAGATAAGATTATATCGAACTTGAATTATCTATTTTGAAGTTTAAGAGGCCAATTAGTTAATCAGCCCACTGCCGAGAATGCTTAACCCTTTACTCCAAAACCTGTGTACGGTTTGGAAGACAATTGATCACTTAAAGCAGGTTGAAAGTAAAGCAGAATGTGCCTTAAGGCACATTCTGCTTCACTTCCAGCCTGCTTTAAGCTATCATCTGCTACAAAATAGAAATATTTCTTGTGATACATAGTCATACAGTTTAACTGTATATATTGGAACTATTTTCTCTAGCGGAGGAATAAATTAAATGCGTTAAAACGTCGTGGAGTCTATGGAGTTTATGGTTT
This sequence comes from Gari tellinella, assembly GCA_922989275.2. Taxonomy (NCBI): domain Eukaryota; kingdom Metazoa; phylum Mollusca; class Bivalvia; order Cardiida; family Psammobiidae; genus Gari; species Gari tellinella. The sequence goes on from OV277856.1 coordinate 46,181,429, forward strand.
AACAGACATTCTTTTCAGTGGTCGTGAAATACGGTATTACAGTATTTGGTGAACACGAACTATCATGAAAGGTTATTATAAGGAATATTTTATGGATTCCCCCACTAAATGGTGTATCCGTTTGATGTCTTTGACATTGCAGTTTATCATGTCTCAATAAAATTCCCGGGAAAATATCCAGACATAAAGCCCCTTGTTGGAACAATACAGAAAAACCCCTCTATTACGGCAAATAAATGAGCTTAATTTGACGGCATTTACAATATGTCGTTGTTTAAAGTAACTGTTGTTGTAGTTTAAAGTACTGCACAAAGTTCCGAAAAGAATTTTCTACTTTACGTCCGTCTTGCTTTTAGCTGTAGTACTATCTATTTGTTTTATTTTGAGTGGAAGCAATGGAGGGTTTAACTGTAATCTTCTTTAAAATCAATTTGTTATGATCACTAGGGTTCGCAATATTAACCCCTTCATTGCCTTACCCCGAGTACAACGGTTATTTGCAAACCGCTTGAATCCTGACCAGACGCCGCGTATTGCGGCGTCTGATCAGGATCCAAACTGTTTGATACTCATTTCAATATTTCTTTAGTCAAAATAACTAATAGTTTAATTTAAGAAATAAAAGCAGGCGAGAGTTGTTTAAAACAATGTTAGCAAGGAATAAGTCGTCATTGTAATTTGTTTCCATCCACATCGACAGCTTTTGCCACTAAATTGTCAACTGTTCCAAAAACATACTCGTTTAATTGAACCCTTTGAGCCCCAGCCACTAGTATACTCGTCATTTATAAACAGTGTATATATGAAGAGTACACTTGTCCTATGCAAACGATAAAAACAGATCAAATGTCTTCTGGAAAAAACCTCGAATTAGGAAACAATGAATGAATGAATGATGTTTTACGGCCCATCTACACAAGAAGGTCATTTAGAACGGAAACCTCTACACTGTTTGTCGTATTGCAATAGTTTGACAGAAAAACCCTGAATTGTCAAACATGGACTATAGATTACATTGGTAACTTGAATTGTCCTTTGGGGGTTTTCAATTAGGAAAGGTCTAAACATGACATGCCCCTATTAGAAGAAGATGCACGCTGTAAAATTATTTGTATGACACTATTGAAATCCTTTTTTCATACAGAGAAAGACCCCGTACCGATTTCAGTTTATCTTCTGACCACCATGTTAACTATCCAGTATATACATGTACATGGCAAAGTTTAAGTAAACGATATGTTGGCGGGATAATACTTTAACGTCCTAATGAATCCAATTCAAGAACTATCCTGGCTTCAATTATTTTCTCTACGTCACGTGTAAGCAAAGGATAGAAAATGCCTTTTCTCTATTTTATCAGACCAAGTCGGAAATATACCACATTTATCACCGCCTGTATATCCTTATACCGATATGTTGTCGTCTGCTTCAGAATTGCCGTCTGCAGAATAACAAATTATCAAAGGCATTTTTACACTTATACAATTTTTATATAATGTTCGTCTGACAAAACATCCAAAACATGTAAGAGACAGTCTAGATCAAGATCAGGGGCCGAGTTACTTTGCATCTGATCTAGATAAAAAACTATTTGTAAATGCGTCAAGCGACATTAAGTGGTGTACGTATTTTACCCTGACCCTGTCGATCGCGACTTGACTGGTATTTGCAAACAGTTTGGATCCAGATCAGACCCCGCGTCATGCGGCGTCTGATCTGGTTCCAAACTGTTTGACACTCCTCTTAAGGTTTCTTTATCTTAAAAAATTACAAATCTTGATTAAATATCTTTTGCAGACGACAATTTCAAAGCAGATTATATTTCGGCAGTCTAAGAGTTAATGCATCTTATGTAGTCGTTAGCAGGATTGTCCCAATGCGTTGGAGTGACAGGGTGAAGCGCCAATACTGCCCGTTATTCTTATTTATCTGTCCCCTGAGACGTTTCTGTACATGATATATGTGGCATCAAAGACTATTAGAAATGGATGCCTACAGAGGGACAGGGAGAAATGCATTTCTGTACCATGTGGCGTTAATTGTCCGGTTCATGGCACGTGACTTTTAATAGTAATGACCAATTTTTACAGGCGTTTTGGGTATCATTATTTTTAGTTGGTTAGTGGGGATACGAGTTCGCCTTAAGTTCGATGTAATATGCGAAATCTGGTTTTAAAGAGACTTTATACCAAATGGTGTATTTGTAAAAACTTACGGAAAATACTCAATTAAAAACAAATGTGTAGCATTATAGTGCATTTGGTATTAACAAATATGAGGCAGTCTAACACCCCCCCCCCCCAAGAAATGTTACCAAATCTTAGGATTTTTAGATATTTTCCACCGCTTTTTCTACTCCGTTGACTAGGCAGAGCAAATCCATTTCGCATCGTTTGCGCATGCGTAGGTATAAAAGGGAAGAATAACGTCTTCTCCCTCGCTGTACCAGACTCTTTAACTCTTTTCAGATTATTTAACTCTTTAACTCTACCAAGTGTTATCGTTTGCTTTAACCCTCTTATGTATCGTCTGCATTGGTAGTGCCGTCTGCCACATTTTTAAAGTCAGCTTTAGGACTGTTTTGACTGAAGACATGTCGATACGAGTGTCAAACAGTTTGGAACCTCTGTATTAAGACCACTAAGACGAAGGCTACCTGGTTGTACAAACGACAGATGACATCTTAAAGCAATGCTTCAGTGTTACAGTGCATTACTGTCACATTGCTTTAAGCAGTCACCTTCCGCAAACTTTTTTTGTTCACACGATCTTGTGGTCGTAATAGAATAGTTTTACTGTACATGTACTAGCAAGCACCTTTGATACAAAGCACATGGACTAAAATTGCTTGACACTATTAGTCAGACAAACACCTTAGTGTCTGCTCTTTATAAAGTCATTTCTGCATTCCAAAATTAAAGTCAAAGGTTTTAAAATAATATTGACGTAAGTTTGACTTAAGTGAATTCGATAGTCTTTGCCACGTTTAAAATATTTTTAAGTTCGACTTAAATGAATGCTCGGCCTAAGGATCTCTGCAAGGTTTTGAATCAGGTCAGTTTAAGCGAGTTCGACAGGCTATGTCAGTGCCTTCACTACCGTACCCCAAGCAAACACTTTTTGCTGACATTTGGGATCCTGGTCAGACACCGCGTTACGCGGCATTTTATCAGGATCCAAACTGTTTGACACTCATTTCAATATTTCTTAAGTCAAACTACCTAAAGTTTAAATTTGTGTTATCGGGACAAGACAGTCATATGTCTCAAATAACAAGACTGCCTACACGGTGTCAATCCCCCGATATTTGCCGGGTAATTGCAGCATAACAGAAATTTAAAATTGATGTAAGAGACACAATTTCCTGTTATGTCACAAAATGTTGGATTTTCTGATGTAAGAACAGGATATGATTTTATGAATTCCCAGGGTGTCTGTCTTATTTAAACACAAAGTTGACAGGAGAAAACTGAATTTGTCTGCAAACTAAAATGTTCCCTGCACTAATGGTTTTGAGATAAACAGCGTTCCCTCCCCACAACGGCTCTCCGAACAACGATTTTCTCTTTACAATAATGCTTGTCGCTTCCAAGGCACGACATTTATGTCTAACGCATTTTCTGCTGCAATATCGCCTGCTTAAAGTCGTCGCGGCGTCTGGTCTGGATTCAAACTGTTTTCAAATGTACTCTTAGTGTGTTGGTATTAATTTCCCCCTCCCTATAACAACTCCATCCGAACAACACACACACTACTTCTCCAATTGGGTGTTGTTGTACAGAGGGAGCATTGTATACAGTTACCTTTACAGTTACCCCTTATCAACACTTTCATTGCTAAGCGCGACGACAGTAGACTTTGCAAACAATTTGGAACCTGATCAGACGCCGAAAATAAGCCGCGTTGATTAACCCTGATACATCAAATGAACAATTACAGTTTACTCATTAAGTGTAATTCATGTCTTACATACTTGGGTTAAATTTAGAATATATTACAAAATGACAAAAGAGTGAACCCTGATCAGAGGATCCCGACTGAACCCTCTGAGCAGGGTCTACACTTTTTGCATAGGACACGTGTACCCATCATAGATATACTGTTTGTAAGTAATTGATATACTTGTCGCTATTTAAAGCTGAATATGTTTAAAAGAGTAATTTACCGTTGTCATTAGCACAAAAGGAACGTTTGCAAACAGTTTGGATCCTGATTAGACGCCGCGTAACGCGGTGTCTAATCAGGATCCAAACTGTTTTACACTCGTTTCCAAATTGTGTCAGTCGTACTGCCTTAATCTAGCTTCGAAGCCCATTGCAGACATTATTTTTGAAGAAGACGGTTAAAACTTTACGGTTGCCAATGAAAGGGTTAATGATTTAGTGAGATTGATGACTTGCGTCTGCAAAACACATTGCATGGAAAACGTGTCGCAAGCCGTTTGCAATTATCTATAGAGAATACAATATAGTGCTTGAGCATCATTTTCCATAATCGACACATTCTAAGCAACGGTGACCGAGACAACATGCCAAAAAACTGTCTTTTGATGAGAAAAGAGGACTTCGAATACAAATTGCAAATACAGTGCTCCCTTCCTACAACGGCCCTCCCAACAACGACTCCCTCCTTACAACGACCCTTGCCGCAGTTCCCAAAACAAGACAATTATTTCTTACGTTCTTACTGATTCAATACTGTCTGCTTAAATCTGTCGTCTGCCGTTTTTCTCAGTTACATTATGGACATTTTGACAGACAAAAAAACTTAATGGCGAGTGACAAACTGCTTGAATCTAGATCAGACGCCACGTAACGCGGCGTCTGATCTGCATTCAAGCTGTTTGCAATGTAAGCTAATTTCCCTCCCTATAACGAGTCCCTCCGATCAGCGCACACAATGTTTGTCTTCCATAAAATGTCGTTCTAGTGAGGGAGCACTCAAATGGCAGCGATTCACAAACACTGTAGATTACCAAAACTTGCATATACATGTTATTCAGATAACACGCTTCTAACACAGTGATGGGACCCGTTTTATAAAACTTCGTACAACAAATGTTGTCGTAAGTCAGATTATAAAATTCTCAATTAGAATTTATTTCTCCATCTAATCCTGTCCTGTGACTTTTTTTTGGAATCGTCTTGAAAAGACGATTAAAAAAATGTTACAAGGCAGGATTATATTGAGATACCGGTATTAGAAATTAAATGTATTTTAAAGATCTGACTTACGACCGTTTTGTCGTACGAAGTTTTATGAAAGGGGCTCATGGGCTGTTCCTGCAGTTTTGTGTTATCCGGAAGGACAAAAACCTTATCTCATGTAAAGGCTTTTGCCTTTAGCAGAAAGTTCCTACACCACAACCGCTCGTTTACACCTAGCTGGACTAATTATATATACATGTTATAAATGGGTATTAAGGGAGCTTCTCTATATGACATATGCTCCATCACACACTATTAGCCAAATGAGGTCTTGCAATAAATTGATTAGTATTTGCAAACAGTTTAGACCGTGAGCAGAGGCCCAATGACTCGACGTCCAAACAGGATCCATACTGAATGATCTTTTATAGAATCACATGATACTCTTAAAAGCGATTTTAATATTTCAGTAGACGACATTGTCGTAGAAGGCAAACATAATACAGCTGTCAAAGAACTGATTCTGCATTGGCCCACATGTAATTGTCTTTGCAAAGAGGTTTGAATCCAGGTCAGGATTCAAATTGTTTGACACTCATATCGGTGGTGTTTAAGGTAAAATTCCTGAAATAAAATAATGAAAAATAATGACATATGAAACCTTTAAGGGTGATGAAATACTAGTTGGCGATTGGGGTAAGGTTAACACTGATCCTGCCGTAATATCATCTGCTTTGAAATTGCCGTCTGCAAAATTTGTAAAATTAATATTTTTTGTATTTCTCAATAGAAGAAACTTAAAGACGGTTTTCAAACAGTTTGGATCCAGATCAGACGCCGCGTCACGCGGCGTCTGATCTGGATCTAAACTGTTTGCAAATGCACGCCAAAAGGCGATCGGCAGAATAATTGGTAATTCCAACAGGGAAGACAAGACAGTGTGATATATTCTGTCATTAATTATTCAGGTAACGACGCTTTGCAAACTCTGAAATCACGGGATCTCTATTTCATCACCAGCAGTCCATTTGTCTTTTACAGCTTTTAACTCCTTCGCTGCAATGACGTCATTGGTTTTAAACCATTGTCGTCTGCTTCTATTTTTCAAATGTAAATGTTTCGTAACTTGACTAAAGAAGTACCATATTGCGTGTCAAACACTTTTGATCCCGATTAGACGCCATGGTGTCGGATCAGGATCCATACTGTTTGCAAATACACATTTAGTCATGGTAAAGCAGTGAAGGGGGCAAGTGTAAGGATACTTCTGCTAGAATAATACATGAAGACTGTGGCCCTGATTGTTTTTCACCATTTTCTATACTTAATTTACCTATTTTTACACGTAATCCTTTTCATACCGTTAAACGAAACGAATCGCAAACCCAACGAAATTGAGAAAATGACGGTTTCCGATAAAAAAACATCTGACAATACTTATCCGAGTGGCAAGAAGTTTAGAGCCTGGTCAGACACCGGCTTTCTCGATGTCTGATTGGGCTCCAAACTGTTTGAATTTGACATGTTCACTTCAAGGCAAACGTAGTAGCAGCCTCACCCATTGCCCCATAACCTGTTTCTAGTTTAAAAAATAGATGGCAACCTAAAGCAGGTTAAAAGTAAAGCAGAATGTGCCTTATGGCGCATTCCGCTTTACTTTCAACCTGCTTTAAGCTACCATCTGATTTGATATAGAAAAATATTTTTTACGATACAATTTCATGACTGTATAAATTAGAACTATTTTCTTTAGTAGAGGAATAAATTAAAGACGTGAAAATGCGTATTTATTGTATAATGGTGTGATGTAACTCCTGACTTGTTTAATCGGAATGTTCACAGTTAAACTGGAGTTCAGCTAAGACCTTTAATCATAGCCTGTTTCTTACTTTGAAGACAGGTGGCCACTTAAAAGAAGATTGAAAGGTTTAAGGTACAATCTGCTCGGATATAGAAAATACTGGTTTTTCTTGTGATGCATATTCTTTACTGAATAATTGGAAATATTTTCATCCGCGGAGGAATAAATTACATGCGTAAAAGACATATCTATGGGATAAAGGGCTACTACAAGACAAACATAGCAGAGAGATCCATGCATCTTTAATCCTTTTTGTCTCAATGACGCTTATAAGCGCCTTTGCAAACAGTTTGGATCCTGACCAGACGCCGCGTAAAGCGGCCTCTGATCAGGATCTAAACTGTTTGACATTCGTTTTGAAATTTCTTCAGCCATACTGCCTTATTTTTAAACATTAAAATGAAACTGCTGGCAACAAAATTAAAGCAAACGACAATGACACATTCTTCTCTTTTAAAAGCGTGTTCATTCAGGATGTTTTGTAAAATTGGAAACAGACCTTTGAACTATGATCCTTTCAATATATGTTTCACACATGTATCATTCTGCATAATTATTTTGAGGAAATAACATTATTCTATATCCATTTAGATTTGTGTGAGAAGAAATTAAGTTATTGCATGCTAAAATTGAGAAAATAATTTATCACCCAAAGTCCAAGGTTATAAAGCGTTTGAGTTGAGTCTAAGTTTGTTCTCAAACATTTGATTGGTCAGATTTTAGTCTAGGATCAAATGCTTAAGAATGACTTCAGACTCGACTCAAAATCGTTATAATTTGATTTATCTGCAATTACTTTCCACATAAGTTAAACAATTTGGACCTAGTCTCATCTGAGCCTAAATAGTTTGTTATATAGTGATAGTAAATTCGCCGGAGACAAACCAATGCTTCATGCATAGCAAGATATGCAAATAAGTAACTTTGTTAAATATAATTACATATTTTCTTATAAGTGAAAATCAGATATTCATTACAACACCATGAATTATAAAGCATCAACTTTTCCTGAATGCAGATATTCAATCTGCCAGAAATAGAACGGTAGTTCTTTAAACAAGCATTTTTTCCAGACAAAACGACACGTGCTAAATTTGTCGACGAAACAGATATATAGATAAACAAGGTATTTTCCAGCTAAAAGTTTGAATATCCGGATAAACATTGAGTAAGGAGTTTGTATTGAGCGTTTCTGCGGCTTGTGAACCTTTAGATACACTGGACAATAATCCCACCACCCACAGGCATAGTGACGCCATTAATCATCGCAGCATGGTTACTTAGAAGGAACACAACTGCATTCACAACATCCTCTACCTCTGAAAACATAAACTTATAACAATGCAATAATGTAACATAAGTAGATCTAGTACACTCTACCTCTTATAATGTAAATTAGTGTTTCATTGCATTTCTATTACCCTTCTGAAACTATTCGATAAAAGAAATCGTACTAACACATAGCAACATCCTTATTTTTCCACTTTTGAAACAGCGTGCAGATTATTTTTATTTTAAGGTTGCTAAAAGAAGCGTTTCAGAAAAATAGCAGTAAAACAAACAGTGCAGGTTCCACTCGGAGTGTTTCTAAAGATCCCTATGATAAGGATCTATATTTATTTTTAAAAAAAACCAGTGCCACCTCTCTACAACAACACCAATTCGGAGACAAAAATGTTGCGTGTTGTTCGGAGGGAGTTGTTTATAGGAAAGGAAAACCAACCTATTCACTGCCTCCACTCGAGTACAATGGATACTTGCAAACAGTTCGGATCCTGTTCAGGCGCCGCGTAACTGTTTGACATTGATTATGATATCATTTTACCTATCATTTAGATTTAATATATAAAAGTATATGAGAATTACTAAAAACAAATGGCGTAATGGCAGCGAAGGGGTTAAATGTACGGCAATGGTCTTGTTTTGAAACAGTGGCGATTATTGTTGTAAAGATTGAATTATTGTTCAAATAGCCGTTGTAGGTAAGAAGCACTGTATACAAATACTAGTTGGTGTTCTGCATAGTAAGGATACTCTTAATATTTTACCTGCAATTCTGCCAAGAGGCGTACTTGCCTCTATTCTTCCAACAGCCTCTGGACTTTCTACCTTTGCCTTCTTTCCCATATCAGTAAGAACAAGAGTTGGGCTAACACTGTTGACCCTAATCTATTTGCGAAACAATCAAGATAATTATTTTGATATGGCTCTGTTATTTCAACCTTTTACACACTAGGTTATTGTTGTCTGCAAAACAGTTGACGTCTGCAATATTTCTCAACGTTTTTTTCAGAAATCAAATATTTTTCTTTTTGAATTTGACAAATATCGTCATTCCAGTTTACATCGCGCCCTTTTCTCATCAATCCCCCTTTTTTACATATTCGTTATCACCACATCAATCACCACAAGGTGTCGCTAAATACAGCTTTTTCAGTTACATCAGAAATACAAACCTTACTTGGTCCTAGCTCCAAAGCCAGTGTTTTGTGAGCATATCAAGGGCTGCCTTAGATGTACTATATGCTGATACGTTAGGAAAAGCTCGTAAGCTACCTATACTGGACACATTCACGATGACGCCGTCTGTCCCTTTATCGACCATACGTTTGGCAATAACCTGAATAAGATACATTTATAAATGTTATAATCTAACAACCAGAAAATTTAATTTTACTCAAAATAATGAAAGACATAAAATATCAGTAATGAAATTGTATTTATAGATGTACATGAATATACCTAATAGAAAATGGGATTACAGATAACGACGGAGTAAATAACCTGTAGGATAATATGTAACTCGTAGAGTATACAGAAATAATAATGAGAAACGCATTGAGTGTTCATTAAGAGCGATATCACGTGGAACAAAAGTCCGGTCTATAGTCGTCTAAAGTGACTACAGTTCCAACTGAACACCGCTGGTTCGACTATAGTGACGTCATTTGACAAGTGAACCTCAGTTTTCATTGGTTCGATAAACGGTGTTCCTTTGCCGACCTTAATGCGCATTTTGCCTGACTATATGTTCGAACTATAGTTCCACGTAAACTTGCTCTAAGTAAGAATTCGGGACGAATTCTTGTGTAGAGGGGGTGTGTGTAGCCGGGTTGAGTTTATGATTAAATGGTTAGAGATTTGTGTAGGCGGTCCGCTAGTTCAGTCGGTAGAGCATCTGCCCTGTAATCAAGGGGTCCCGAGTTCGAGTCCCGGTTTGGCTGCATATTTTTCTCACTATGTTACCTTTTATATTTGTACATCTGTGAGTTACATTTTATCTTACGGTTATTTATGTGTAACGCCAAATGTAACATGGTGAGAATAAATAATAATAAACTCAACTCGGCTACACAATAAGTCGGGTATAGAAGCTCTTGAGAGCTTATGTTATTTGTGTATGTCTTGTCGACTCAAACATTTTTTTATCTGGTCCATCCTACACAACAACTACAATATCAAAAATTCTGGAAAGGAGAGCTGTAAGACCTATCCTTTACTTTAGAAAAGAGACGAATATTGTGCTACAGATATATTTCTCTTCTTCATAGAAGAAAACATAATTATGTCGAGATCCTCTACTTTAGCAGTTAATTAGCAAAAACTTTACCTGTGTTATATTAAAGACAGCTTTGAAGTTCGCGTCGTGAGTACTGAAAAATATTAAATGTAAAAGCATGTTTTTATTCAAACACGACGTAGACAAGAACACAACTCACATATATTTGTATGGAATTCCCTCCCTGGAGCGCCATCGAAACAAAAACCATTGCTGATTTTAAGACAGCAAGCAATTTGACTCAGGCCGAAAGTAATAAAAAACGCTCTGAATTAAAGTTTTGACCATTTGACCATGATAAGAAGTTTTGTCCAGGGCATCTTATCAGGATAAAAACTGCATGCAAAGACGACTTTAGTCGCTTATTACGATAAAAAGGTTAAAGAGTCATACTTCGCTCCTGCATGGCATTCAAGTGACTATAGACATTTTGATGTGTTGTTTTCTGATTAAATATGGTAAAACAAAGTTAAAATAATAAAAAACCGAGTGTTCTTTGATTTACACTTACACTTGACACTTAGTATTTCCTGATCTTGTAAAACAGGTTTTAGTACACTCTTTTATTGAAGCACAAGAAAATATATTGTTACAGGTATATGTTCTTTTAAACTCCATAGAAAGGTAACAGAAACTTAAGTTGTGAAAATGATTGGATAAATATTATATTGGTTGTGTTTCAAATCTTTTTTTTAACTAAAGCATAAGTACATTATAAAAAAGTAATTGCTTAGCAATGCCGAAGTAATTAACAAAATTAGACCGTAAACGAAACCAAAGATGATGGTTGCGTATTTACCTATCGAGGGACTCTTTCGTAGCCTCTAAGAATGGCTTGGTTATTCCAAGAGCCGCATTATTCACAAGAAAGTCAACGTGACCCAGGTTTTCAATAGTTTCCCTTGTGTTTCCCAATTTGATATGTCAAGTAGGCAGATTTGTAAGGAAGGACACTACAATAGAGATTAACATAACATACGACAACGGCATATAACCTATTACCAGTCAATTTTGCCGTAGTCCAATCCATCAGGTTATCCATTCAGTCCCCCACCACCACATTGCTATTTCAAATGACCAATTTCAGTTTTCAAGTAAGTTCAGTCAATTTTTTATATAGCGGTTCTTTTTTTTCGCATCTAGCTGTAAAAAACATATGTACATGTACCACATCTCAAATTTTTTAAACAAACCGAGCCACACATGAAGTGCCCAGTTTGAATGGAAAGAAATAACGATGCGTACATAACTTGCAGACGGAGCCTGCTAGATAAGCCTTTTAAATCAGACATAGTTTAGCTAATTTCCTCTTTATTTAAACCAAAACGTGTACTAAATCACATTTTATAAAGATGTCTTACATATTGCACGCGGAGGCTTACATTGAGCGGAGAGATTTAACTTGATTATCGATAGAAGTCATACATCTTTAGATTGTGTGACATTGTCTGCTGTACCTCTTCTAAGTATATAGTACTATTAAATTAAAACAACTATAAGTCAGTCTCAAATTGTGCCTTAAAAACCAAATTGCAACATTAAATGAACGTCCCTCGTGTGTCGACTATACTTTTCATGTTCAGATTAGAGACAGCTTAAGTAATAAAAAAATACTTAGCTTATGTAAAACTATGAAATTAAATAAACAAGAATTGGAAACTTATCATAAACCGGTCGAATTTGCGTTTGACTTGGTCTCTTTTTATACTGTTTGTATTGTCTGGCTTTAATGTAAGGGTGTTAGATAGTATCGCATTATTTCAACTTTGAGACTGTCCAAGTCAGACTGCGTCCGGCTCAAAGCAATCACATGAGCTCCAAGACAAGACAGTTTAATGGCGATTGCTCGGCCTATTCCTGTAAATGGACACCATTAAGATATTTGAAAATAATTGCAATTATTGGGACGGATTAAGATTTATAGTGATATGTCTACAGTACCTCAATCTTCAGGCTGTCTAGATCAGACTGCGTCCGGCTCAAGCCAATCACATGAGCTCCAAGTTTAGACAGTTTAATGGCGATATTTTAGAATTAGTAATTAGGACTCTTATACAAATCTAGTAAAAAAATTTATCTCCACCTTCTATGTAAATAACTGTTTAACTTAAAATTATATTTTCTGTATTATTAAAAGAAACATAACGACACATGTCAAGCACCAACTAGTTGCAGTTTATTCAACATTTAGCACGCTTCATAATATTCGTTAGAAATTATTCTCAGAGTACGTGACGTGTTGTAGCTTACCCGGCAATAAGTGCAAAAGGTGAACTATTGTAAACACCCTGTGTCCGTCGTCCGCCGTTGTGCGTCGTCACCATTTTTATGCTCCCCTTTAGGGGGGGGGGGGGGGGGGGGGGCATATAGTCGCCGCTTTGTCCGTCCGTCCGTGTTTCCGTGCTTACGAGAGGGTACTTACGTGGCTAAAATTCTTAGCCCCATAATTGAAAAACATTAACCTGGCCGTCTCTTGTGACATTAACCTGGCCATTTCTTGTGACATTAACCTGGCGAGTTGTGGGACATAGGGTTAGGGGTAGGGTTAGCCTCAAGACCATTATTTTTCAAGTTAGAGCAAAAAGAAATTGTCGGTTGTGTGGCTAGCCACGCAAAAGAAATCAATAGAAAATAGCCACATAAGTATCCTCCCGTACGAACGTCCGTCCGTCCGTCCGTCCGTCTGTCTGTATGTCCGTCCGTCACGCTTTTTTGTCCGGAGCATATATCTTGAACGATACACCATAGGTTGATGAAACTTGATACAATGATAGAGAATGACAGGAGGAGGTGCAGTAGACAAGAACCGTAACTATCTCATCTCCCAATTTTGAATTATCTCCCTTTTTCTGATAACAAAATCAATTTTGTCCGGAGCATATCTCTGGACCGTTACACTGAAAGTTGATGAAACTTGTAACAGTGATAGAGGATGACTAAAGGAAGTGCAGTATACAATAACGGTAACTATGTCATATCACAATATTGAATCATCTCCCTTTTTCTAAAAATACAAAACAATTTTGTCCGGAGTATATCTCTTGACTGCTACACCGTAAGTTAATGGAACTTGATACAATGATATGTTATGACATAAGGAGGTGCAGTACACAAGAACCATGACTCTGTCATCTCCCAATATTTAATTATCTCCCCTTTTCTATTTAAAAAAATCAAATTTTGTCTGGAGCATATCTCCTGAGCATTGCATTGTAAGTTGATGAAACTTGATACAGTGATACAAGATGACAGAGGGAGTGCTGTACTCAAGAACCATAACTCCCAATATTGAATTATCTCGCTTTTTCTACATAATTTTAAAAAAAAAAATCAAATTTTCTGCCGCACTGTAACTTGAACCTTGATTCTGTGTTAGAGGATGACAAAAAGAAGTGTAGTACACAAGAATTATAACTCTGTCATCTCCAAATATTGAATTGCCTCCCTTTTTCATAATACATTCATTTTTGTCCGAAGCATATCACCTGAATGTTACATCGTAAGTTGATGAAACTTGATACTGTGTTCACCTACTAAACATGCTATACCTTGGGCTTTTTCTTTGTGGGGAGCATCCATCGTTGGGAACGATATTCTTGTTTCTTTAACAAACACTGGGCAGATTCTTACCAAACTTCACACATTTGTTTCATGCATGGTCCTCCTCCAAATGGTTCCGAATCGGTCAATAATTTTAGTTCAATGCAGATCTTTGGTCATTATTGTAACGGATTTTCTTTTGTAACTTTCAAGAATCTTACAACACACAAATGAATTTCGCTGGGTTTTTAGATGTAAATTAGTCCTTAGATGAACGATATAGGCCATCATTACCGTCTTGTTTGTTACAAAATACTTCATGAGAGTGATAACGTTTTGAATCTAGAATTCTACAATTTTGCAATGTATTTGTGCTTAGTTTCTTTAACTCGAAAACAAAAACGTCTCCTAAATTTATCTAAAATCGCTTGTATTTTGAGGTTTGTTATGGTGTGAATAGTCAAGTGTTTAATGAGAAATGACGTTCAACCTCATCATATAAACAAAAAACACCATTCATATACAAACGGAATTCAGAATATTCAGCGACAATCGTGTTAAGTTACATCTTTAACTTTTTTTTATACAGATAACAGTTAGTATAAGGCGAAAAGAGTGTAAAAGATTCCTACAAGAGCTTTTAGTATTCATTCGTCATGCATGAAACATTCACTTGACTCTACACTGTCTGCGAGATCTACATTTTACATTGTAATTTGGCGAACACCACACGTGTTTTAAAGGTGTTCCCTGTCGAAATGCTAGCGCTTTCTAAAATAACAACTTTTAGAAATAGCTCACGATGTATTCTAATCCGAGTTTTAAACAGTTTGGTGCCTGAACAGACGCCGGGTTACCTGCTTTCAATGGAAATAAAATTGTTTAGCGCAAACGCGTTTATTGGGAAAGAATAACATATTCTCTACTGTATTTTCTTCAGTTGAGGAATAAACTAAATGCTTAACCCTAACCATGCTAAGCGGGACTTAGCTAGCATTTGCAAACAGCTTGGATCAGGATCAGATTCCGCGCCACACGGCGTTCGATCTGGATCCAAGCTGTTTTCGACTCATAGTTAACTTTTCTTCAGCTTAAAAACAACAACATTAAAACTAGCTTGAAGAAGATGGCAATTCAGCGTAAGGGTTCAAGTTAATGTTCCACCCTGACACAGTTATAAAAACACTGTCACTTCAATGTCAATCATTGTCACACACATTAACTACCACTATTTCATCTAAATCCAGTGACGACATCACATAGGCTACTGGTCCTGCTGGTCCAGCGACGTTGTCCGGCTAGGGCGACGATCTAGATCCATGTGCGCATATTGAATAATAGGTAGATCATCATTATGGTCCCCTTTACCATTTCCGATAAGTACATGTACATGTAAAACTAAGGTCAACCATTACACACTGGTCACTGTCCAATCGTGCTACAAACATTGTGTGCACGTGAACACGCCTTTTAGTGCACTCCGGCATATGTAAAAGATATTCAAACCATCATTTCGTTGGGCGCCATTGTTGTCGGAGTAACCGATAACAAAACCCATTTTAGATTCTTGACGAGTTGATGTTAATCTCTCAACAAGGAGAAATATCAACAGCAATAGTAATAGCAATCTGAAAAATAAGAAATAAGCAATCATAAGTAAAGTGTTCATGTACATTGGAGAAAACGTTATTATTTCCCGTTTAAACGCAAACGAAACGCAAACGCATCGAAATCAAACGTAGATAAAGACAACTTATCGACAATTCTGACCATTCATGTTAATCTGAGTGGGAAAGAGTTTGGAGCCTGATCGGACGCCAGGTTACCCGGCGTCTGAACTGGTTCCAAACTATTTGCAATTGAAATAATAGTTTTAGCATAAACGCGTTTATTGGGAAAGAACAACGTTTTCTCCACTGTAGATAAACTATGAAGCTTCCAGTCCATAGTAAGGTGTTGGTGGAGACGATTATCACTACACATACATGTATATAATTTGTAAACACATTTTGAACCACTTTACACAAACTTGAGTATTCCATAACAATTAGAATAAATTAACTAATTTACAAATACTGCTGGAATTAATAACTGTTCCAAAACGTGATGGCGATGATGTATGACAACAAATTCTGTATATTTACCTTGAAAAAATTACTATTCCAATGAATCGAATATAATCCAAGCGGCAGCCGTTTCTTGTGCGTAACCAAATCGTTTCAGAACCCGTCACGTGATTTTAGTGATAACTCCGGGGTTTTTGTCACGTGACATTTTTCTAAAAATAAACGCCAGCACATTGACCTGTTTTCCACTGCAACGCTAATAAAACGCTAGTGTTTAGTTATCGCTGTAAAACGATCATTTTTGAAGAGGAGCATTCTGAAAGGCTTTGATTTTAAGTCAATCTCTTTAAATATGCTAAAAATGCCATTTAAAATGGATTTATATCAAAATAGTAGAATAATTATATGCATCGCATGTCGATGAAAACGCCAGTGTTTCATTACATTGAAGCTTGTAAAACACTGGCATGAAACTTTTAAATGTGTGTAAAACACTAACGATTATATTAAACATATTGGCGTTTTTCTAGAAAGCGCTAGAATTTCGACAGGGAACACCTTTAAAACACGTGTGGTGTTCGCCAAATTTACGGTAGTTGGACTATTAGTGGATTCAGGGGTCCATTTCATAAAACTTTGTACGACAAAAACTGTCGTAAGTCAAAACTTTAAAATACATTTATTTCCTGATTTCTCTATCTAATCTTGTATTGAGACAAGATGTCAAAAGACAGGATTAGATGGAGAAACAAATAATGATTGAGGCTTTTATTATATGACCTACGACAACATTTGTCGTACGAAATTTTATTTAACGGGCCCAAGATCATAACGGCAAAGCTTAAGAATATAACTTAATTGGTAGCAACT
This sequence comes from Gari tellinella, assembly GCA_922989275.2. NCBI lineage: Eukaryota > Metazoa > Mollusca > Bivalvia > Cardiida > Psammobiidae > Gari > Gari tellinella. Next base: position 46,198,472 of record OV277856.1, read on the forward strand.
GGGTATACTTTGGGAAAGCATGATTTATTTTCAGCTTAACTATTATAATGCTGAGCGTGACTTGGCTAATATTTGCAATCAGTTTACATCAAAATAATACGCCGCGTTACGTGGCGTCTGAATAAAATACAAACTGTTTGTCACTGATAATCAACTTATCCTCAGTTAAAAAAAACCATAAAACTAATTTTGACCTTTTCGCAGACCATATATTTGAAGCAGACGGCTATTCAGCATGATATGGATTAAACAACCGTAAACATTATGCAATCAATTAAGTACAATGAATATTTTTTTGCGTGTTTGTTCTTAAAAAACAACCCCAACACCCCGATGTTTAAATCACAGTGGCAACTATTTACTCGGTGCTAACCAGGCTCTAAACTGTTTGCAATGTACTTGTTATTTTCGCAAAAGTGGATTTTGTTGGAAATACAGTCGAACTTCGATATCTCAAACTCGGTTAAGTCGAACATAAACGTATTTCAAAGTTAAAACGTGGCTTAGCCACATTTTAACTTTGAAATACGGGTATGTTTAACACAACTGAGCATGAAATAATGAAGTGCATATGTCGACAAATCGGATAGTTCGAGTTAAACGAGTTCGATATATCGAAGTTCGACTGTAATTTCCCCATTTGTATTTATTATTTACTGAATCATATTCTGAAAACAGCGTCTAAGCTTTCTAGCAGTCGTATTTGTTATCATTTAATAAAACATTTGGCAAAAAAGGTGTGCAGACTGCACCTATGATGCGCAAGGTAATATGTACTTAAAACAAATTATTGTCTTATGCAGGACGGCAGTTATGTTAATGAGGATGTTCATATAGTACAGTGTTACCTATGTTCTGAATTAAGGTTATCATGGTTAAATGTATTGTAAGGTTTTTATCCCTTTACCGTAATATTGTGATGTGCTTCAATATTGCTGTCTGCAATATCGTTTCAAAATTAGATTAAAAGTAGTATGACCGACGATATTTCGAAATGAGTGTCAAAAATTAGGATCCTGATCAGACGCCGCGTCACAAGTAGTCAAATCGTGACCCAAACTGTTTGCAAACGCACCTTTTTGGTTTCACTGACAGTGAAAGGGTTAAACTGACTCTGTTAAGCAACCTTTATTTAACCATACTATTCGCTCGTCAACAACGGGTCGCATTTTAGTATATCCTGCGTTGTTCACCTGTCTTTTCGACCGTCCGTACATCTGTTCGTCTGTCTATCTGTCTGTCCGTTAATTGTTCCTTAGTTTAGTTTAAACATATTTTATTTCAGATATTTACATGCATATTATAAACATACAATAAAGTTTAGGATTGAAACGAAAAAAAAACTAGCTTATTGAGTGTCTTTCCTTGCACCGTTGGATATATACATATGCTCTGTCTATACATGTAGCTATACTATCATATATCGTATACATTCTTATATCAATGCAAAATAATCATTGTAATCATTGATGAAAATATCTCTCAGTTCGGTGCTGCCTCTCTTCAACGACACTCCGCAAAACGATATAAGGTTCACATAAGTACAGGCCGTTGAATAATGAAGGACAAACGTAATGCAGATACTTTACAAGAGTAATACAAAATGTTATAGCTCACAAACCGGGCCATCTATTAAGACACGCCCCTAGATAATGAGTGTCGCTCAAGAAAGGAAGCACAAAATGAACAACGTATTTTGGGTCTCTATAAGTATAGTGATAATGATAATGGTAAATATTTTATTTAGATTAAGGTACTTCGCATATGCGCGTAGTTTCCATACGATTGTTATGAAAATTGTCATGAAGAATGATACTAGCCTAAGAAACAATGTGTGTAAATATAGGCAAAATTTATCGTGTGGTTTGTCTTTAAGGTCCTTTTTCTGACAAAAACCTAGAATTTTGATGATTTTATTTTTCTTAAAAATGAATAAAGCTAATGACTATAATTCTCGCCCAATAAGTAGTCCACAACATTCATTACAAGAAAAGCTAAAAACATTTTGAAAAAAGGTGTTCAGAAAGATGTTATCAGCTATTTAAATTTTGCAAAATGCTAAAAAATTGAATTACAAAAAACTGACTCATTCAATGTATATTTGTTTTCATTTTATTCAAATATATGGTTGATGAACTAGTCAGGGTGAAAAAATTAGAAAATATTACTGTCAGGATTTGTTGTAATAACATATTTTCTTATTAAAATGTGGGATATTTGTTGTTTAGATACAGTTACCTACCTTAGAATTAAAACTTTGTCATTAAAATGCATTATTATTTATTAATGGACTTGCATACAAGGTTTATTATATTGTTTGAACATAATTATAATGGGCAATATCGATCTTGAAAAGGTTAGCGTATTGATAAGCTTCAAGGTGTGGCTTTATAGTTCGATCAAATCGTTTACATGAATACCGATTTAATTGACTTGTAAGTCATTAAACTAAAACGTACAGGTAAGTGGACATATACTTGGACCGTAAACATCACTAGTATTAATCAACGAACACTAAACATAACATGTCTCTTGATAACTGCGTTATGGATTGACAAGTCAATAAATCGGACACTAAAAATTTTTTTTGGATCGGATGGGTCTCGAACCTATGACCTTTGGATTGCTAGTCAACCACTATAGTCAACCACTATACTAACTGCGCTATGAAGGATTATACTAATTTATATCAACATTTCCTTTATATAAATTTTCTAGTATAAACACGTACGAAAAAAGTCTGTGTCGTCCAGACGCATATCCGCTCGCCCGCAAGACCGACTTCCGGTAGCGAAAGGCCTTAAGAACAAAAAATAAGAACAAAAAATATTCAACAATTTAACATGAAATTTAGAATCGAACAATTAGTCGTATAAAGTTGTTTTGATGAGGATTGACACAGGGGGAAAGGGAGAAACAGGGTCCCGAAGAATAGATGGATTGGATCGTGGTTAGAGTCAGTATATATATATAAATGCTATCGATTTTCTTAGAATCGCTTTGTATTTTGAACATACCGGTGAACAGCTTCGACAATTTTAACATTTAAACCATAAGGTAGTTGTGGATCACCTTGCAGGAATACGGATAGCGATGGTGCTGTGTAAGTAGATACTTCACGTAGAAGTTCAGTTCTTTGAATGTCAAAATTTTTGCATTTTAAGAAGAAATGCGCTGTATTTTCTATTTGGCCACATGTGCAGAGAGGTGTATCAGATATATTTTTTGAGAAAAGGTCTTGATTCAAAGAACTGCAATTTGTACGAAGCCGAGTAAGTAGAATTTGAACTTTTCTGTGCCCATAATAGAAGTGTATAGGTACAATGGGCTTGTTGTTCAGAGATGATTCAAATGTAGAAATGCTAGGTGCATGTCTTGTGGTTTCTGGAAGGTTGTTCCACTCTTGTATAGTTGAGGGAAGAAATGATTTGTAATAAAAACTTGTGCGACAAGCCACAGATTGAATATTATTAGCATTTCTCAGGTGGTAGCGTGATGCATTTCCAACAACTTCTGGTACGGGATCTGTTATATAGTGTGGCGTTAAATTATTGACCATCTTAAAAAGTAATATTAACCTGTGATTTCTCCGCCTTAATTCCAGAGTTTCCCAACCAACTTCTTGTGAAAGCTTTTAAATTGAAACCAGCTTAGTTGTTCCAGTGGCTATTCTAGCTGCTTCGTATTGGATTTTTTCAAGTTCATACCTTTGACTCTGAGTGCAATTACTAAAAATGATATCTCCATATTCAAGAATGGGTCTAATAAATGACTTATAAATAGTTTCAAGGGAAGTCCTGTCTAATGTATATTTAAGTATCCGCATAACATTTACTCTACTCCAGGCTTTTGATGCGATATATTCAATATGTGTATGCCATGTTAAATCATTTGATAGAAACATTCCTAAGTGCTTGTGTGAATCTACTTCTTGAATGGTGTGGTTTTGCATACATACAGATGGGTGGTTATTTTGAACAGACTTTCGTAAAATAATTGTTCCTATAACTGTTCTCTATAAGCTTTCTCTAACCTTCATTTATTGATCGCTTACCACAGTTAAACCTCTCTAATACAACAACTAAAATAAGGCTAATTGATTGTATAAAAGACATGTGACAACTTACAGAAAGATGACAGTAAACCAGAAAGCTCCTAAAAGAGCTGCCCGTTATATTGTGACCTTGCTTTAAGAAGTCACTGGTCTTAAACACCTCATAATCAACACGATATAGTGGTCGTATTTGAGAGCTTTTATGTACAAATTCCATACTACAATAGCTCGACTGAGTTTGCGTTTTATAAGTTTGCTACTAGTTTCAAGCCAAAATGTTGCCCGTTTATTTATTAAATTCGAGCTTTTTTTCTACATGAAATTTATGGCACTATTGTAAGTAATACATACATGTATATAAGGCCTAAAAAAATATGTGTGTTTCTGGTTTCACCCTCTCAAAATTTTAGGGTAGGTCGGTAGGAAAAAGTTTTATTTTTTAAAAAGTTTTTATATAGGGTATACATGCGGATTTCTTTTACAATCAAAGGATATATATATGTTACAGTCAATCTGTGTAATCAGTCATTACGCGTAATGACTAAAAGTTTCAGTCAGAACAGAACAGAACAGAACATTCTTTTATTTCTCACAGTTTACAAATATTTTGTAAAAACATGTGAACAAATACATATCAATAGTTTCATGTAAAAGGTTGACATTTTTCAAAGACAGTGGTAATGTGGTTTGATATCTGGGGCGTTAGCTCCTAATTTGATACAGCAATAACAACAAGTAAAGTAAATGGGAGGAGGGGGGGGGGGGGGGATGAGCGAAAGGCGCAAAACCAAACCAACGGAAAAAAGAAAGAAAAAGAGTAACTTAGCTATTAGGAAAAGTCAAATTTGGGACAAAGATACAGTATTTAAATAGGATCTTCATATTAGTAATCACCTTGATTACAAAGGATTTTTATTTTCCATTTTTATTTGGGGGACAGCATAAAATTTAACATATACAACCATTGCGGCGAATGTATTTGTTGTTTACAAACAGTTTAACTATGAGGAGTACATTTGTCTATGCAAAGAATGTATTTGAGAGCTTTTATGTACAAATTCCATACTACAATAGCTCGACTGAGTTTGCGTTTTATAAGTTTGCTACTAGTTTAAAGCCAAAATGTTGCCCGTTTATTTATTAAATTCGAGCTTTTTTTCTACATGAAATTTATGGCACTATTGTAAGTAATACATACATGTATATAAGGCCTAAAAAAATATGTGTGTTTCTGGTTTCATCCTCTCAAAATTTTAGGGTAGGTCGGTAGGAAAAAGTTTTATTTTTTAAAAAGTTTTTATATAGGGTATACATGCGGATTTCTTTTACAATCAAAGGATATATATATGTTACAGTCAATCTGTGTAATCAGTCATTACGCGTAATGACTAAAAGTTTCAGTCATTACGCGTAATGACTGTTTCACTTAGTCATTTCACGTAATGACTAAAATCTTCAGTCATTACGCGTAATGACTGAAAAACACCTCCAGTCATTTCACGTAATGACTGAATCGACTTTAGCCTTCTGTATAACATTATTATTATTGGTTATACAATTGTTTTGCACACAATGTGTTATTTATTCATGCTTTTCAGGAATTGACAGGAAAAAACTTTAAGTTATTATAAGAAAAGCATGAATCAACATTATTTATAGCTCATTATTACATTGTATTGATTGAAAATTAAAAAGCGATTTTTTAACAACTGTTTATTCATAATCTATTCATAATCATAATCATGTTTCAACATATCTAACCCATTACTCCATATCCCGTTTTTATGTTTAAAGCTGGTTTAAAGTAAAACGGAATGCTCCTTAAATTTAGATGCATTTTACTTCTCTTTAAGCCTGTTTTAAGTTATAATCTGCTAGAATATAGGAAATATCTTATCGTTTTTTCATAGTCTATTCATAATTATTTTGCATTGTAATCAACCCATTACTCCATGCATTGTTTATTTACACAAAGGTTACCACTCAAAGCTGGTTAGAAGTAAAACTGATTGCCTTTATCTGTAACACCAACTATTAAATATTTCATAAGTATTTCATTTTTTATTCTAATATTTTCACACTTATATGACATCATGTTTAACCCACTACTCCATAGGATGTTTTTATTGTTGAACATAAAGCTGGTTGAATGTAAAACAGATTGCCTTGATGTGCATTCTACTTTACTTTAAACCTATTTTAAGCTACAAACAATCAGGCTTTCAGAATAATTGTATTGTTTAGTCATACCATCTTAATAATTATATTACACAATACTTTACCCATTACTCCATGGCTTGTTGCTACTTAAAGGTGGTTAAAAGTAAACAGGTGACCTTGATGAGTATTCTGCTTTACTTTAAAACAGCGTTAAGCTATTCTCTGTTAGGATATTAGAAATATGTCATTGTTTACTGATAATTATATGACATCATACTTAACCCATTACCCCATAGTCTGTTTCTTTAGATGAATACAGGTCACCACTTAAAGCAGGTTGAAAGTAAAACGGAATGCCTTTGTGAGCATTCTGCTTTACATTAAGTCTGCTTTAAGCTACCATACTACCAGGATATCGGACATAGTTCATTGTTTATTAATTTTCTATTCATAACCATATTTCATTATGCTTAACCCATTTCTCCATAGCCTGTTTGTAGGTCTGAACACAGGTTACCACTTAAAGTTGGTTGAAAGTAAAACGTAAAGCCTTGATGAGCAGTCTGCTTTACCTTAAAGCTGCTTTAAGCTACCAACTGACAGATAGGTATCGGGAATAGTTCATTGTTATATCATTATCTATTAATAACCATTATTCATTCCCATCACTTAAAACTGACTGAAAGTAAAACGGAATGGCTTGATGAGCATTTTGCTTTACCTTATGCTGTTTTAAGCTATCGTACTACTAGGCTATCAGAAATAATTCATTGTCCAATCACTTTTGTCAAGTACCTGTTGTTATCACTTACTAAATGTGCATGAAACGGCCAATAAAACAAACAATCAATTAAGTTATGATCCTATCAGTAACAAATATCTGTTTTTATCACTTAATTAATGTATGTGAAATGGTTAGGTGAAATCAAACTGAAATATTGAAAAAAAGTCATGTTTTTTGTTTTATGGATCAAGTTTCATATAATTATTTTTACCTTGTTTGGAAAAATATTCTTAAACAGTTGTTTGTTAATAAGTATTAAAATAAAATGATGCATAATTAATGCTGTGAATGAACAATTGCTGATGAATTTATTAAATAAAAGTCATTACACACATTGCCTGAAACTCCCAAATGGTCTTTTGTCAATCTGTGTAATAATGGCCTCTCAATTTCAGTCATTACTCGTAATGACTGAATATTTTAGTCATTACGTGAAATGACTAAGTGAAACAGTCATTACGCGTAATGACTAAAACTTTTAGTCATTACGCGTATTGACTGATTACACAGATTGACTGTAACATATATATATGACAAATAATGACCTTGCTCTTGTTGTATTCAACATTCAAAGCGTCTGAAATGATTTAAATTGTGAGGTATTTCATAATATAATTATGTGAAATAGTTCTTGTTTCAATCTGAAAACCATTGCAAAAAAGTTGCATCAAATAAATATTATATTTCAAAACAATGTGTGTGTTTGCTTTTAATACAGGTTTTTTTCACTTCTGTAACAGGCGCCTAATAACGACCCCCTTCCCCTCCCGTATCTTTTTCCCCTCACCAAAAAAAATTCTCCTAAAAAAAATAAAAATAGGGTCGGTCGGGAAACCGGTAACACACATCTTTTTTTTAGGCCTAATGAAGAGCAATACGTGGTGACTTTTGAGGCAACATTGCTTAAAAACAAGTAACATTTGAGGAAACAAGACGAGTTTTAAATTAAGTTTGTTTATATCTAAATAACGATGGAAGTTTACGGAGATGACGTCAAAGCTTTTTTGATTGGGAACAATTTGCGCTTTTATTCAAAGAGAGAAAACTCCTGTAATTTTGTCCGCTTGATATCATACAAACTAATGGCGACACACACAGCGTATATTAATTGTCGCCGCTAGTATCGATCACGTGACATTCCGTGAATTCTCTGACCCACTCCGAAGATTAGTAATATAAACAAAGCGCTTATTTTGCTTTCCATCTCTAATAGAAATCGACACATTTATGTATGATTCCTAATGAAATGGAGGCATGTGTCAGGCAAGTTACAACCGAATTTCTTTAGTTTTAATACATAGAAAATGAACACATATATGAAAGTTTTAGTTTTAAGCATAAATTTGGACAGTATTCTGCATTCAAGCATAATCATATTATTTTGTCAAATATTTGCATTTTTTTAAAAAAAAAAGAAAACAACAGATCAGAACTTATTTGTCCTGTGTTCAATTCCATTAATATTCGACATGGCGATACAAGGAGTATATGGACTTTACATATATCACGAGTGTTTTGTGTGTCTATTTTTTCTACAGAGTTATGTACCTTAACATTTTTTTTAGCTTTACAATTTGACATATTGTAACCAAATTTCACAAGTATTGACTTTGTGTTGGTCTGATGAAGTTAATCATTGATTTTGCCATGGCGGATATTGCTCGGCTATGTTCTTGTTCATATAGCAATGGACGAAATTTGGAGAGGTAGCATATGACATAGTTTTGAAAATGATGAATATGATAGTCGATTCAGAGGTTTTTATCTTTCCTTCACAGTCACACACTTTGTGTTATTCCTGTCACTGCATCATCCGGAATACAACGTTTATTTTCAGGAAGTCAAAATAGTCGTGCTGCTTTGAATGGAAACTAAGGAGGAGAGCCGTAACCAATGTTGGCAAATCTTGTGGTCCAACTGTTTTGCTCCGTTTTTTATACGCCCGTCTTCAGACGGGACGTATTATGTCGTGGCGCTGTCCGTCCGTCCGTCAGAGGGTACTACGTGGCTAAAATTCTTAGCCCCATAATTGAAAAACATTAACCTGGCCGTCTCTTTTGACATTAACCTGACCAATTCTTGTGACATTAACCTGGCCAGCTGTGGGACATAGGGTTAGGGGTAGGGTTAGCCTCCAGATCATTATTTTTCAAGTTAGAGCAAAAAGAAAACGCAAAAGAAAACAATAGAAAATAGCCACATAAGTATCCTCCCGTAAGAACATCCGTCCGTCCGTCTGTCCAACCGTTAACTTTTTCATGTCCGCTCTCTAACTCAAACAAATTTAGTCCAATCCTTTTGAAACTTGGTCAGAACGTTTATGACCATAATATCTCGGTCGAGTTTGATAATCAGCAAGATTGCCCGAGACATGCAAGAGTAATGCCCCTTTTTTCGTCAAAAACGGGCATTTTAGTTTGTCCGCTCTCTAACTCAAACAAATTTATTCCAATCATTTTTAGACTGTCGGGACGACATGATTTTGAAGTGTATAAGCTATTTTCCAAGGTAGTGCTCCTCTGAAAGACTTGCAACTTTAGATGTATACATTTTTAAGTAAAGAAACCTAATGAAGAGTGTCATGTTTAACAGTTTGGATCCAGACCATACACCTCGTAACGCGGTGTCGGATCTGGATCTAAACTGTTTGCGAAAATCAATATAGTCGCGACCAGCAGGCAGAGGCAGTGCATTGACTCTCGGTGCGATTTTACAGTTTGGATTCAGATAAAATATTAACCTTCTGCACGTTACGGGCGATTTCGTGATTATTACTGCAAATAGTTTGGATCCAGTTCAGGTCGCGATATGAACTGTTTGACACTCGGTGCGATTTTAGTTTGGATCCAGAAGAATATTAATCTTCTGCACGTTACGGGCAATTTCGTGATTATTGCTACAAACAGTTTGGATCCAGATCAGATCGTGATACGAACTGTTTGACACTCGGTGCGAGTTTACAGTTTGGATCCAAATGACTACACGCTACTAGCGAATTCATGATTATTGCTGCAAATAGTTTGGATCCAGATCAGATCGTGATACGTACCGTTTGACCAATCGGGTGCGATTTATAAAGATATAAAAAAAAAGTCATGGAATTGTGACACAAAGTTTGCAGACGACATTTACATATCAAGCAGCTAGAGGGCTAACCCAGAAGGGGGGGGGGGGGGGGGGGGTCGAATCTAACGCTGTGAGAATTTGTGATCCGACCCCATTTCAATATGTTTATATGGAAATAAAATATGTTTAAAATAACCCAATTGGCAAGAGTGATTATTTGTAAAAACATTTTTTTTGCAAATATTTTAGATCGAGATGAGATCTGGAACAACTGCTTTACACTCGGATGCTATTCTATGTTGATATGAAATGCATTACAATCCACTAAGACGAAATTTGCAGACGAAACTTTCGTACTTGATCAAGGAGATGGAAGTATGATTATTGATGGAAATAGTTTGAATCAAGACGATTATTAACCTTATACACGATACCGCGAATTTATTATTACTGTTGCAAACAGTTTGCATCCAGATGAGATCTGGATAAACTGTTTGACACTCTGCATGCTATTTCATGATGAAATACAATGCATAAAACTCACTCGTGTAGAAACATTAACTTTTAATTGCATCATGTATACAAGCCAGTTCTTAAATTAACACTTCTGCATTTATTTGTTCGACATATTTTAGATCAGACAATGTCATTATGACATTCCATACATTACATTAAATTGTTGTTTTGTCAAGACAGTTTGCAACAAGTACATGTTTTACTCAGCGGGTACAAGATACAAGAAGATTTATTTAACGTCGGATACAATATACATGTACCAGTAAACATTAGCTGTAACAGCCCTATTCCGACAAACACAAGTATAATATAAACAAGAGTAAAAGGCTGTAAAAAGTAGAACTGTAAAAAAAAGGGTTTACATATACAGTGGATGCAAGCTAGGACTACAAACTATCAAAGGGACTCGCAATCGGATGGTGTACTTGTCAAAATAAAATAAAATACTCAAATAAAAGCACATCTGTGGCATAAGTTGGCCTCTGACATTAAAAATATATGATCAGTCCAAAAAAAAGTCTCAAGAATCGTCACCGAATCTTAGTTTTTTTTAGATATTTTCCATTGTTTTTCTATAGCGTTAGCTAACGGTATAGTTGTTGTTGTTGCTTATCTACACAGGTTCAGACATAAACCCGAGTCGAATAAAGTACTATCGATCGCTACCAGTGAAGTACGTTAATTCGCTACCATATAGATAGAGAGGCCCAGTTGCCGCGTGGATAAAGGCGTTTCCCTTTTTGTCATGTTTGTCTCCGCATGGAGGGTCGCGGGTTCGAATCCCACCAGAGCTTCTTCTTTTTTTTTGAAATGCGTTTTTTAACAGAATTTATTATCCTGAACTAAATCTTACCCATTTATATAAGCATTTGACATATATTTACAAATTACTATTTTTAATGCTAAATCCGGTTGCGAGCCTCTTTAAGGTTGTTTCGTTTTGTTTTCCAGGGCTGCCATTTCTCCGGTTTTTCCCTAAATCTCCGGATTTTCCCCCAGTACATGGTAGCTTAAAGCAGGCTGAAAGCAAAGCAGACTGCACCCTAAGGCGCATTCTGCTTTACTTACAGTCTGCTTTAAGTAGTCACATGTCAACAAATTAAGGAAAAGGCTATGGGGGTAAAGGTACGATTCGTAAAATCGTACTTGAAAAATTCAAATTTGGAAATCTTAGGACTTTTCATGTCAACTTATGGCAGCCCTGGAACTAGGAGCTTTGATTCATTAGTCTCTGCACGGTAAGTATAGTAATAATTGAGCAGGCACTAAATCATCGAGAATCAGAATCAACTTTGGAACTAATTTAAATAATACGTCCACTCAATGATAGGTCACATTTGAAGAGAAGTTGTTGCTTAATGAAGGGTAACAGTAATCATCAATACTTGAAACAGACTATGGAGTAAAGGGTTTAATGACCGCTTAACACAAATTTTAAAGAACAGAACATCTTTAATACGCTCAGGCATGCAACCAGCATTTGATGAGGTATGAATAGTATAGCATGTACATATAATATCACGTGACAACAGTGAAACTAATATTCGTTTTGTATCAGCCTGAAATTGGAGTGAACATTCTAAGGATTTAAGCGGGGGCTGGGTCTATTTACGTGCACTGTCGAAACCTTCGAAATATTATAGGCATGCATTATATTTAGCTTAAAGTCCCAACATTACTGTCAAATTGCCAAAATCGCGCACTTTTAAAACCTGAAAATGTAGGCACATTCGATATCTAAACCTATAAAAAGAAGTAACCCCCGATGATTATGGAGCCAACATTGCACAAAACCCCGTGAAATTGGTGGAAACAAGTCGACTTTTAAATCTGTTTTTTTGACATTTGATCGAAGACGAATTATTACGGAAATGCTCCGGCTTCGCTCGTCTTTGCGCACAGTGTATATGAATTATCGCCGCGCTCCGTATCAATCACGTGACCTTTATCGGAACCACCGTTAGTATTATTTGTAAACAAACCCGCTTAAAATGTAAACCATCACGATAAGAATTCGACACATTCAGGTAGGATTCTTTACGAAGTGGGGGCATATGTCAGGCTGCTTACACGCGATTTCACTTAGTTTTAATACATAGAAAATGCACATATATAAGAAATTGCGCGTTTTAAACACCAATCTCAGTAGGATTGTGCCTTTAAATCAGGCTGACGGTGAAGCATACTAAGGAGTACATTGTATTATGAGGTCACCTCTCTCCAAAAAAAAAAACTTAGTATGAGGTGATGATGAGTTAAACAATAGATGTTTTAGAATATTAAAACGTTTAGTGTTTGCTGTTACGAATAAAAAGCTCCATTTTTCACATTTTACAACAACATTCAAAACTTTTCATAATTTTGAACAATTTAAAAACATTTACGACGTCGCGGAAGAGAATGATATAAGTTTGATTGAGCATCGGCGACTCGGAGGAAAATAATTGATTGTCGACCATCTAGCGATAATCGGTACACATCTAATTTTTTGACTATATAGATATAATAATAGTATATTGTTTTACGAGAAGAAAAAACTCTCCTGGTTTGTAACAGACCAAGTTTTCCAATCGTACTCTGACTAAGAATAGGTTAAATGTTGTTGTTTTTGCTAGTTTTTAATTTTTAATTGAATGAACTTGCAATTGGAAAGGAATAAAGGAAATTTTTGCCCATTGCTTTTTTACTTACAGTGAAGAAGGCGTTATTATTTACCGTTTAAATGTTACAGAAACGCACACGCAACACACTAAATGACAACTTTTAGACAATCCTGAATATCCATTTAAATCTGAATGGCAAACAGTTTATAGCCTGATTACACAACGGGTTACTCAGCGTCTCCAACCTGTTTGCAATGGAAATAATAATTTAGAGCAATTTTTAGTTTATTTACACGTTTATTGAAAAGAATAACGTTTAATCCACTGCCCATATCCCTTTATGTAGCTGGTTTGAGATTATGGTGAAACAGATTGATAGACTTCGCTGGCTGGCTTGATAGCTCAGTGTGTAGAGTGCTGGCATAGTAAGCCAAAGGCACTAAATTAAAGTCCCAGTTGAGTCACAACTTTTTCACCATGTTACATTTTGCGCACGAAGTAAACAAATCTGAATAAGGGGAGATCCTTTGAAAGCACAGAAAACAAAGCAAATACTGAAAATTGCAGACTCGGTTTAATTGAGTCTGTTCATGAGCAATACTGAAATGTGCAACAGTGCTCACGCCCCCTAGCACCGGCTTAAGCGGAATTCAACCTTCAACTGTAAATGCGCTGAAATCAATGACTCCAAAGGACCAGAAAGTATAACAACACTGATAATGAAGTACGGGGAGACTTTTTACAGCCGCCACACAAGCACTTAACATCTGCTGTTGTGAATTATATAAATCTGAATAAGGGGAGATCCTTTGAAAAAACCGTTATTCTTCATTACGGGAATTTGCATGGAATTATTTTATCATACCGACAGTCTTCCAGCGCCTTCAGCGCTTTGATTTAAACTTGGTCAGCATGTGTATGACCATAATATCTCGGTCAAGTTCGATAACCAGCAAGATTGCCTCAGACATTCAAGAGTTATGCCCCTTTTTATGTAAAAAACGGGCATATTTTAGTTTGTCTGCTCTCTAACTCAAACAAATTTATTTTAATCCTTTTCAAACTTGGTCAGCATGTGTATGACCATTATATCTCGATCAAGTTTGATGAACAGCAAGATTGTCCCAGAAATTCAAGAGTTATGCTCCTTTTTTCGTCAAAAAAGGGCATATTTTAGTTTGTCCGCTCTCTAACTCATACAAATTTAGTCAGCATGTGTATTACCATAATGTCTTAGTTATGTTCCATAACCAGCAAGATTGTCCCAGACATTTAAGAGTTATGCCCATTTTTTGTCAGAAACAGGCATTTTTTAGTTTGTCCGCTCTCTAACTCAAACAAATTTATTCCAATCCTTTTAAAACTTTGTCAGCATGTGTCTTACTATAATGCCTCGGTTATGTTCCATAACCAGCAATATTGCAGTAGACATTCAAGAGTTATGCCCCTTATTTGGTAAAAACGTGCATTATTTAGAGTGTCCGCTCTCTAACTCAATCAAATTTATTCCAATCCTTTTGAAACTTTGTCAGCATGTGTATGACCATATTGTCCAGGTCAGGTTCGATAACCGGCAAGATTGCTAAAGACATTTAAGAGTTATGCCCCTTTTAACGTCAAACAATGCATTTTTTAGTTTGTCCGCTCTCGTACTCAAACAAATTTATTCCAATCCTTTTGAAACTTGGTCAGCATATGACCCCTAACTTTCAAGATTATTCCCCTTTTTTCCACTTTACCTTGATAGAGTTTTAGTATGACTACATTCTAAGATCGATTTTACGGGCGTATAATGTGCTCGGCTTGCGGTGCTCTTGTTGTAATTTGTTAAAGTGGAATTTGTAATTGCGCTTTATTGTTGTACACATATACGGTAATAAAACGTGTTTTTTCTGTAATGGAAACTCCTTAGGTTTATCAGAACGTCCTTGCATGATTAACTCTTGCCATGCTGGCGGCGGTTATATCTGCCACAATGATTACCTTTGCAAACAGTTTGAATCCCGATGACACGCCGAGTAACTTGAGACGGCGTCTCATCAGGATCAAAACTGTTTGACACTCCGACCCTGTTTTGAAAAGAAGTTTAGAAAAATCTATTTTTAAAAAATAGCAGACGGCAATTGCTTCAGACGAAAACATTGAGTTAAGTAATCGCGCCATAGCGACTGGTAAACTCGCCCTTTACAAACATTAAGCATTTGAAGCTTAATACAGTCAGGACTATAGAACTTCTGTTTGTAATTTTGAAATATATTGCATAAAACAACCCTAAATAGCCAAAACATGGACTATACTTAACTGCAAACTAGAATCTTCTATTTAAACTTTCAGTGGTGAATGAATTACACTAAGCAATACGCGAACGTGATGCATTAAAATGTAGAAAATGGCAATTTCTTCAAATAGTTGCCGCTTGTTTGTGTGTCAAACAGCTTTGAACTATATCGGACGTTGGGTTACCCGGTGTCTGATCTAGCTTAAAGCTGTTCGCAATTGACCTAAACTTTTTAGCATTAACGCATTTATGGGGATTTCGGATTTTTGGATTTTTATTATGATTTAACGTCGTTTTTGACAATATTTCAATGCTATGTGACGTCTAGCTAATTACAGGAGAAAGAAGATCTCAGATGCCCTTTATGCACTGTTTCATGCACAAATTGGCAACTAGGTAGAACAACCGACCTTTCGCAAGCTGAAAGGCTTCCTCACATGAAACCTCCGAAGCCCAGACGCATTTATAGGGAACAATAGTATCTTCCCCACTGTGTATGTTTATGTACATACGGTATAGTCCGAATATATTGACCTGACGTTGAACTTTATGCATGAATAAATTAAAGTGAGATGAATATAAATATAAATCAATAATCGACAGTGAACCGTACAGTTTCGGGAAGGTTCGGTAGATTACGTGAATCATGTTACAGTTGTGATAGTCAATGTGTTAACACTTCACTTTGAGCAAGTTGAAAAAATTGTTGTTAATAAACTATTATTCCTGAGTCTTCTATTATTATCGTATCTACTAAAAAGCACCACGTTGCGCTTTAGATGGGCGTTTTAATTCATGTAAGATCATGCCCTTACCTGCGACTCACGCAGGTTCACTATATATACCTAATTGACAACGCTTTGACGTATATCATATGTCATAGGTGTGGCGTTAAAGCGAAAGATTTGTAACGGCGAGGTCCCGGGTTCGAATCTCGATTGTGGGGAAACTATTTTTATTTTATAAATGTTATTTTATAGACCAAATAGACACTATGACATAAACATTTGAAAAAATAACAAAAAACTCATGTTCCAATCGAAATAAATGTTGTATGAATACTTAAAAGAAACAGTAAACAATGGTAAAAAAGTAAAAAAAAATGTAAGAGTATTACAAGGGATTTGGACCACTGACTGTACGATATTTATTTTTATAGTCGTCTACCCTACCACTTGCGCTAAATACTTGACGATATTTGTGGAACCTGGTAATGCTTTACGGTATTTATTCGATGTAGTTACAATGTGCGTTTTCGCATAAATGATAACGAAGTGTTTCCGGAGTTATATTTAGAAATGCAACAAAGTGTGAAATTATGCTAATATAGGTCACCAACATCAGGTCAATATGTCCGGACTATACTCATGTTTTTGGTTAAATTTACAATCACAAAGATAACCGTCCAGAATGATTTGTGTGTATGTAAAATACATACATGTACCATTAAGTTGCTCGTATCTAAAAGTTCCACCGCCTCGCACGGGTTTAATCAAAGATGATCATGTTCAAATACTACTCTTTTTTTTTATTTCGTGCAATAAGCCATAAAATCAAAATTTCACACATATAGTGTCTAATTGTGATTAGAATATAGTGTCTACATTATGAACATATCGCTTTCGAAACATTTACAACTGCAAACTTTTACATTAATCTAACTTTAACATACACCTAACATCGAGTCAAGTAGCGCTATGATAGTACACTATGTTACTATCGTCTGCAAAACCTGTAGCCTTTCACAAGTTTTCTTATTCTATTTATCAGCGCCTACGGTCAACAAAAGATTACCAAAGTGTCAAAAAGCTCTGCGTTAACTGTTTGTGACAATGATTGATAATGCGCAAGTAGTAAACAAATGTTTAATGCGTTACAGAATAAGCAACGGTGTTAAATACGTGTATTGAAGTAAGTAAGAGTCAGATATGCATTAGAACTCGGAGATTAAAACAACGCCTAATTTCTTTAGTGCAAAAATTTAGGCTGCCAAACATTGAGTCAAAGAGAATGCAGGTTAAGCACGTAATTAATCGGCGAGATTGTTATAAAGATATATGTTCCAGCTTAAATGGTCACTGTCCTGCTGACTCTTAGGTAAGGATTTGGTATTAGCGTTTCTGTGATTGGTGAATCTTTAGATACACTTTACAATAAGCCCACCATCAACAGGCATAATGACACCATTTATCATTCCAGCATGGTCACTTAGAAGGAACACAACTGCATTGACAACATCCTCCATTTCTGAAAAAAATAAAACTATGACAATGCAGTAATATTCCATTAGCAGTACAGAAAAAAACAGTCTATTACGATAGGCTTTACTGTTTTATATGTTTCTTATAATGTAAATCAGTGTATAGTACTATAGCATTATTAATACTTATCTTAAACTTTTAGATAAAAGAAACAGTACTAACACATGAACTGTATCCGTCCAGGTTAGGCTGTATAAACGCCCAGCACTATTCTTCAGAAACAAAATAAATACAGCCAATCTTATATTAAAATCCTAGAGGACCTTTTGAGATTTTTTCTATCCTGCTTTAAGCATCTACAAGAGTTTTAGACCAAACAATGATATTCTAATAAGTGATGGCAAACTTAAATATTGACTATATTAATGGATAAGACCCGTTATTATTAACATGTAAAACAAATAATGCAATACAGTACAAGTAAAACATTGCGATTACATTAGCAATAGTCTTATTGAAATGCAATATAGCCAGATACTTTTTGAAAAAAACCCAATTATATTTCATTTGCAATATACGTCAGAAAATAATGTTACAAGTGAAACTGCTGAGCGGTACATTCCCGCTATTATGACCAACAAGATCAAGTGAACAAGGCCCGTGGTAGCTCTATGCAGCAGCATCATGTCGGTTTTTTGATTTCATTTCTTTTCAATCAATGTATTTTATATCGTTGACCTTCTGGAATGTTTCTGTTCTGTCTCTCCTTTTCACAAATCACTTCAGTATGCGCCACAATGACTTCATGCCTTTCCTTTGATAAGCTCCTTTCATCTGGTCACTCGAAGGCAGTTAACGCAATTATAGTGGAGTTCTTTTATGTTTTTGATTATATGATATATATGGTAAGTGGAATGAATAATGTCAGGAAAACATAATTTCTTTCCTATTGCTTCTGCCATGTCCAATTTGTCTGCTTTGTAGAGAAATATATTTCTGATAAATTTTCTTGCTGATAAGACGGAAAAGAACTGTTAGAAAGCGATATATAAGCGCAGCTGTAACCATGTTCATGCTTAATGTCTTCATATGGACTTTTCCACTTTTGAAACAGTGGCCAAATTATTTTTGATTTAGGGTTTGTTTACAGAAACTATTTACAGTTGGATAAAATGTTATTCTTTCCCCTTTAAACGCAAACGTACGCAAACGCAAAACACTAAATCGTAGAAAAATACAACTTTTGGACACATCTGATAATTCATGTTTATCTTTGTGGCAAACAGTATCGAGCCTGGTCAGACGCCGGTTTACCCGGCGTCTGATCTGGCTCCAAACTGTTTGCACTGCAAATAATAGTTTTAGCGTACACGCGTTTATTGGGAAAGAATAAACTTTTCTCCACTGTAAATAAAGTAACGGTTAAACAAATAGTTCAGATACAGATCGGAATGTTCCTAAGGAGCCCTCTGATAAGGATCTATAATTGTTACAAAATACAGCGCTCCCTCTCTACTACAACACCCATTCGGAGACACATATTGTTCGTGTTTTCGGAGGGTGTAGTTGTAGGAAAGGAAAACTAACCCATTCACTGTCTTTACCCGAGTACTGTGGATATTTGCAAACAGTTGGGGGTCATGTTCAGAAGCTGCATAACTGTTTGACACTGATTATGCCATCATTTTACATAACATTTAGGAAAGAAAATTAGACGAGGATTATTAAAATAACATGACGTCATGGCAGTGAAGGATTTAAAAAAACCGGTATTTGTCTTGTTTTGAAAACAGTTGCAGGCATTGGTTTTAGGAGGGAATTATTTTACGGATGGCTATTGAAGGGATGAAGCACTACATACAAATACTAGTTGGTGTTATGCATAGTAAGGATACTCTTAATGATTTACCTGCAACTCTTCCTAGAGGGGTACTTGCCTCTATTCTTCCAATAGTCTCTGGATTTTCTACCTTTGCCTTCTTCCCCATATCAGTAAGAACAAAAGTTGGGCTGACACTGTTGACCCTTATCTGTTTGCGAAACAACAAAGCTAATTGTATTAAACCATTTGTGGCCACACTCCCATATATGGGACATAGGCAAACGGTGTAGACTCTGATCAGACGCCGCATTATGCTGCGTCTTATCAGAGTCTACACTGTTTGCTGATAGGAATTTCAATTTTAAACAAAATGAAAATGAAAATTTTGACCAGGCATCCCATTGATAAAAAATAGAATGATCCAATATAAAAACATGGAAAATTCCACTGGGCACAAATGGGTTAATTAAGCTATGCCATTTGACCTTTAACACACAAGGTCATAGTGGTCTGTCAAACAATTGACGTCCGCAATACTTCTCGATGTTTCTTTCAAAAAATATCATCAGAGTATTGAAACGTCTGTTTGGACCAAAATTGTTTGCAACAGTTTTCATAAATTTGCCCGCAGAGTACAGAGGATTAACCAAGTTATTACCTAGGGATCCATATAAGAGAAAGAAATGTTAACATTTTTCCTTTCAAATACATGTATGCACAAAAATATCTCAGTTAAGGTCCACTGCAGCCTGCTTATATATTACACATGCAATATTTAACCTTTGTTGAGTTTATGTATTTGCTCTACTCTAGACCAGTAAGAAATGGATTAGGCATGAAAAGTATTGCGAAAAAAGTTCATGAGTATCATATTATGTAGTGATCTTCAACTTTTAACTTTTCAATGACCTTACCAGCAGGCCTCTCGACCAAGTAAAACGGAGGTTGAATTACATATTTATATGCCAGAGTACATTTTCTACAGCATATACATCTTAAACTATTGCTCTCATGTTGCAAACGCATCTTTTTTTAATACTGAGCAATGTTTTTTGTCTACAAATATTATCGTCAGCTATTGTTCTAAAATACCACTTTTAAAACAAATAAATACAGTGTCAGAATGTCCAAAGTAGGCACCTGATGAGACACCGCGTGGCATGGCGTTTTTATCAGGATCAAAACTTTTTGCAAAAGTTAAAATCGATTCGCCGCTATAAGATGCTAAGATGAGATCAGAGAGAAACTAGATTGAAAACAATGTGTTAGAATGATGTGAGGTGCCTGAGAAAGATGTGAAGTTGTTGCTTGTTTCGATATTTTATTGTTAAAATATCACAAATCACATGGTTTTATACAAAATAAATCTAAAGTTATATCTAAAGTATTTCTGAAATCTCGATTCAAATCTTTTCTTTTTTAATAATTTATAACAGTTATCGTCATTTCTGTTTTCATCACCGTCTTCATATACATCAAGTCCCTGTTTTCTTACATACAGTAGAACATCTCTATTACGACTACTTAAACGAAGACAAATTGATTGGGAAAAAGACAGGTGACAGCTTAAAGCAAGGTGACAGAAAAACAGAAAGCTCCCGTAGGAGATATCTGTTTTACTGTCACCTTGCTTGAAGCAGTCACCTGTCGTAATGTTCTTATAACTAACAAAATTAAGTGGTCATAATAGATGGGTTTTACTGTATTCGTTATTATCGTCATTACCACCATCACCAAATAACACCACAATGTGTCGCTAAATACAGCTTTTACAGTTGCAATTAGAAGTACACACCTTACTTGGCCCAAGCTCTAATGCTAGTGTTTTTGTGAGCATATCAAGGGCTGCCTTAGATGTACTATATGCTGATATGTTAGGAAAAGCTCGTAAGCTACTGAGACTGGACACATTCACGATGACACCGCCTGTCCCTTTATCGACCATACGTTTGGCAATTACCTGAATAAGATACATTTATAAACGTTATAATCTATCGACCTGAAAAATTATTCCCAATAATAAATGCCATAAAATGTCAGTAATCAAAATGTATTTATTAATGTATATACATAATAGACAAGGTGATTACTGATAAAGACGGCGTACATTAACCCGTATTATAATATGTAACTAGTACAGTAAAAAGAAATAAAAATGAGAAACTCATGGAGTATTCTTAAAGTAAGAATTCGGGACGAATTCTTGTGTAGAGGGGTGTATGTAGCCGGGTCGAGTTAACTATTAAATGGCGATTGAATTTGTGTAAGCGACCCGGTGGTTTAGTCGGTAGAGTACTTGCCCTGTAAATAAGGGGTCCCGGGTTCGAGTCCCGATCTGCCTGCATAGTTTTCTCACCGTGTTACATTTTATATTTGTACAATCTGTGATTTACATATTATCCAACGGGTATTTACGTTTGACGCAAATGTATCATGGCGAGAAACAATAATCATAAACTAAACCCGGCTACACAATGGCTACAATATAAAAAAAATGATAAAAAGTCCTGAAAGGGAGAGCTGTAAAACATGTTCTTTACTTTAGAAAGAAAGACGACTATATCTGCTACAGAGGTATTTCTCTTCTTCATAGAAGAAAACATAAGTTGAGATGATCTACTTTAGGTGACAAAATCATTTGTTTAGACAGGTATGACTCTCTGCTTTAGAAGAAAATCAAAGCAAAATTAGCTTTAAATTAACCAAAGCTTTACCTGTGTTATATTAAAGACAGCTTTGAAGTTCGTGTCGTGAATGCTGAAAATGACAAATAAACCAAAAAACATGTTTCTATTCAAACACGACGTAGACGAGAACATCAATTACAGACATGTGTACGGAATTCACTTCCTGAAGCGACATGGAAAAATATATCATTGACGATTTTAAGACAACAAGCAATTTCGCTCAGGACGAAAGTAATAAAGAACGCTTTAGTTTTGACTATAGAGTGAATTGATACGATAGCTAGACAGTTTCGACCCTGATCAGACGTATTGTCATGCGGCGTCTGATCTGGATCAAAACTGTTTGCAAAGACGGCTTTATTGGCATATTACGATGAAAAGGTTAGCCCCTTCAACCCTACAGCCCGCTGTAGAGATTGCTGATAACATATGCAAACAATGTAAACCCTGATCAGAGGGCTCCTGTGGGAGCCCTCTGATCAGGGTCTGCACTGTTTGGTATTTATATTGGTTTTTGTTGTCATATCAAAAATGCAACAGTAGACTGGTTAAAAATCATGTACTAGAAGAGTCCAAAAGGATTATAAATACCCACAAGAGAAATATAGGGTTAAAAGGGTTAAGGACTCATATTTCGCTCCTGTTTGTCATTCAAGTGACTATAGACAATTTGATTTGTTGTATTCTGGTTAAATCTGGTAAAACAGATATAAATAAAAAATGAGTGTTATTTGATCTACACCTAGTCAGGACTCCAGCTAAGAGGTTTATTTCAAAAACTGAAATATTCATTTATGCATTAAAGCCTACTCATTAGAATTGTGTTGAAGAGACGATTCTAATGAGTAGTAACACCATTTGATTTGATGCTTTAATGAGTGAGAATATGTTGGATTTGTTCAGATTACTTCCTCATATATGAAAACCTGCAGTTAGTATTTAAAACACGATTCAGTTCACTCCTTAATTAAAGCACAAGATAATATCTTACATGTACATGAACATGTTCTTTTACTCTCCTTAGAAATGTAACAGAAAATTAAGTTGTGAAAATGACAGGCTACATTGAATTAATATTGTATTGGTTGTTTATAAAATCTTCTTTTTTACCAAACCTCAAGGACATTACAAATATTGTTAAAGTAATTGCTTACAAATGCCGTAGTAATTAACCAATGTAGGCCGTTAACGAAACCAAAAATGATGGTTGCGTATTTACCTATCGAGGGACTCTTTCGTGGTCTCTAAGAATGGCTTGGTTATTCCAACACCGGCATTATTCACAAGAAAGTCAACATGACCCAGGTTTTCAATAGTTTTCTTTCTCTCGTCCCAATGTGATATGTCAAGCAGGCAGATTTGTAAGGAAGGACACTACAATAGAGATTAAGATAATACGACAACGGGTATATAACCTCTCAAGAGTCCCCTTAAATGTAGTCCGGTCAATCAGGTTACCCTTTCGGTTTTTATTCTTAGAATCTCCCTTGCAATTTCAAATGACCAATTTCCGTTTTCAAATCAGTTAAGTCCTATTCTTTATTTAGCTTTTTTAAGCCTTTAGCTGGAAAAATACATATATATATACCACATCTCCAAAACATTGAACACATGAAGTACGCAGTTTGAATTGAAAGAAATAACGAGGGTTAAATGACTTGAAGACGGAGCCTGCTAGATAAGCCTTTTAAATCAAACATAGTTGAGCTTAATTTCTTCTTTATTTAAACTAAAGCGTGTACTAAATCACATTTTGTAAAGATGTCTTACTTCAGCTAAAAAAAAAAGGCTTTATCGCATGTTGCTACATTGTATGCTCTGTGTCAGATGGTGGATTGGTAAATGTGTGTGTTTGTGCGACGTTGTCTGCTGTACCTCTCCACAGTAGTAGTATTAAAATAAAACAACTATAAGTCAGTCTCAAAATGTGCCTTAAAAACCAAATGACAAAACTAAATGAACGTCCCCCGTATGCTGAATTAATTAATATTCACTTTCAGATTCAGATTCGAGACAGTTTAAATAAAAATATGCAATACAATCAAAACAATTTAGATTCTAACCATATACCGATCGAATTTGCGTCTGATCTGGTCTCTAGTCTATTTTTTATACTGTCTGTGTTGTCTGGCTTTATTGTAAGGGTGTTACATAGTATCTCATTATTTCAACTTTGAGACTGTCCAAGTCTCATTGCGTCCGGCCCAAACCAATCACATGAGCTCCAAGACAAGACAGTTTAATGGTGATTGCTCTGCCTATTCCAGAAAATGTACACCATGTAAATATTTTAAAATAAATGCATTTATTGGGACGGAATAAGTTTTATGATGGTCTGTCCACAGTACCTCAACCTTCAGGCTATCTAGATCAGACTGTGCCCTGCTCAGGCCAATCACATGAGCTCCAAGACTAGACAGTTTAATGGCGATTGCTCGGCCTATTCCTGAAAATGGACATTATTCAGATATTTAGAATTAGTAATTAGGACTCTTTTACAAATCTAGTCAAATAATTATCATCACCCTGTATAAAAATGGTTATAAACTTGTTGCAGTTTATTCAACATTTAGCACGCTGCATAATTTTCGATCGCAACTATTCTCAGAGAACGTGACGTAAATTTAGCTCATCCGGCACGTCGTGCAAAGGTAAACTATTTTCATCACCCTGTGTCCGTCGTCGTGCGTCGCCACCATTATTTTCTTGAAACACAAGACAGATTCTAACCAAACTTCACGAAATTGTTTCTTGCATTGTCCTCTCCCAAATCGCTTAATGATTTTAGTTCTATGCAGATCTTTGGTCACTATTGCTACGGCTTTTCTTTGGTAAACTTCCAGAAACCGCTCATTGGATTTCATTGAGTATTGATTGAGAGGACCCCTTCCAGACTCCTTGGAGATATTTTGATTGGACAAAAAAGTATACACTGTTGGTGGGAATTATCTAATTTTTAACTTTCTTAAAGTGCTCATTTTTTTTTTCATAAATGGACCTTAAACGAATCTCCTTTAGATTCCTTTAAACACTTTTGTCACTTTTATAAAGCAAATTTTTCTCCAAAACTGCTCATTTGATTCTTCTTTTTTGGCATGAATGCATTGTGGGTAGACCTCTTTTAGATTCCTCATGGAAAGTTTGATCCGACCGAAAGCATGACCGAGTTGGGAGAGTTTATTTTCACTGTTTGACTTAAATTATAATTCAAACTTATCCAAAACTGTTCGTTAGATTTAAATGTTAATTTGTTATTTTTGTTATTGACATGATTGTACCATTGATTACCCGATTTGACACAAATCATGGTCGCTGTATGCAAGTAATGTTATTTCTTTCAATTCAAGATATATAGTGTAACTTTTAAGAAACCTTCTTTTCCCAAACTGCTAATTGGATTTCATTGTTATTGGCATGAATGTACTGTGAGTGAATCGATGCAGAGAGCTAAACAATTTGCCATACATTCAATTAAAATATATATACAATTTCTAATAATGGAGGCGTTCTGGTAAAATATAACACAACATATCACCAGGACAATTAAATAATTATATTTTGATCACCTGAGCAAAGCTCAATGTGAGGTTTTAAGATTGTCTGTGCCATAATACCTGGATAAATTTGAAATTGTTGGAATCGGACAATTGAGCCAAAAGTTTTCTGCCCTTAATCTGATTATGGTTGAAGTCTGACTATTGTTTCAAGAGTCAATTGTCCTTGATATACTCAAATAAACTAGAAAATGCCTTATTTCAATATTGTTAACACTGTAATGATTATAAATATGCACGGTTTTTGTTCAAACTTGCTTACACTATATCTTGCCGTATGATCTCGGATGTGATAGATTGTGGATGAAATTGGATAAATGATCCGAAAGTTCTTTACCATTGGTGTGCTTAACATGCCGTATTTGACAGTGTTTACACTCTAGCAACTTTAGTCTTAAGTTTTACCATATTTTCACATATGCAACTTCACTATCTAATAGATTATGTTATTTGCACATACTCATTGAATTTACATGATACAATTTTGGTTTGGATAAGATAAAATCTGGCAGATATCAGGTCATTGTGCTTGGGTTATCTGCCTTTGATATAATGATATACACGTATACTGAATACTCCAGTATTGTTTAGACTATTAGATCTGCACATTTGAATGCATTTAGATACATTGACAACCCAAATGCAAATGTAGATGGCCACAATGTTTAAGGAGGGTTTGGTTATGGGGAAATTAAATCTTTTGATCCAGAGTTGTACGCCCTTGATGTGTTGCAAAGAGACACATTTAACATTGTTAACAACTCTAGCGGCTACATCTATGAATGAAATTTGATAAGTTTTGTACAGAATATATATCATCATATATTCTTTGATTAAATCAAATTTGAGTGAAATGGGACACTTAGGAGAAGAGTTATATGTCCTTGATGTACTTAGATAACAGGCAATGGTATACTCACTACTGTCTTCATATTTGAGTGGTTATTATTATCAAACTACAGTATAACCTTTGTTATCCCGCACCCCATGGTTCCGCGTTTGTAATTCAGTTAAGAGATGGTGTCGGTTAACGGACGTATTCCTAACTTCACAAGTTTACACACCAAACGATTCAGTTCAGTTTTCTTAAGCAGTTTGTCCTTCATTAAGCAGTCACGTCTCCCATGAAATCTCAGTATTCATTACTAGTACATATTTATATATATTTTAAATTGCAAATACCTTTTCCAGCGCCTGTTACTAAAGCCCGCTTCCCCTGAAAGCTTGACTCCATGTTTTCACATACGCGCAGATATGTAAGCTCGACAGCTAAGTTATTCAAATCAATGATAACCCTTCCACAACCTTATTTTATTGTCTCTTTTGACCATAGTTTTGTCTGCATTGATAATTTTTTTCTGCATTAACCTTTTCAAAATTAGGTATAAGGCAGTTTTACAAGATACATGTTGGTACATATGTCAAACAATTTTGGATCATGATCAAACGTCGCGTTAAACGGTTGAAATATTAACCTTAATTTCTATCGTAGCCAAAACATTTGTTTTTTGCAAATATAGATGTAGATCTACATCAAATCTAGTATGTACCTTTTGTTTGGCGAAAGAAACACCGAAACCGTTGTCAAACAGTTTGGAACCTGATCAGACACGGTCTGAATCTAAAAAGTGTGCACATGCAAGTCAAGCGATGTTCGTGACCTTGTTAAGGGTTGAATAATGTGTGTAGTATGCACATTTGATAACAGTGCTAGTGACCTGGGTGTGCGTACATGTAAACTGAGGTGGATAAACGTTTACTACACCAATCGGTCAATCATCGAATTTAGATCCTAATTGAAAAGCTTTAAAATATGCTATGCAATTTATCTGGAATACAATGGAGAAGACGCTACTCTTCCCGTAAGACGCCTTTGTGGTAAAATAACTATTTCCAAGGCCAACAGTTTCGTGTCAGATCAGAAGCTGATCAGGCTTCAAATTTTATCAATCTCAGTCTTAATTAACCCTTTCACTACCAAATTTTCCGTGAGTATTTTACCCCATTCAACGCTTCATGGTCATCTGCTTCAATGTTGTAGTTTCCAAGATAGTTTCAAAGAAATATTTAATGTAGTATGATACGAGCGTGACGCAGCTTCTGATCAGGATAAAAACTGTTTGCAAATGCACTTTCAAACGTCATTGAGAGTGAAAGGGTTCAATCAACATTTTACATAACCAGCAATTTTCTACGTCTAATTGCATTTTGGTTTTATAAGTTTCAGTTGAACGGAAAATCGCTTCCCTCTCTGTATATAATATGCTTGTATCATGAATTTACTGACTGCGCGTTTGCCTATTTATCAAAAGCTGTACATGAAAAAAATATTGGGAACGCAGTCAAACATCAATGCAGCTATCGTCGGAATTAGGGGGTCCGTCTTACGAAACATCGTACGACAAAAACGGTCTTTAGTCAAACCTTAAGAATACATCTTTTTTCTTAGTTCTCCATCTCATCCTGTCTTGAGACTTTTATAGTTTAACTTACGGCGAAATTTGTCGTACGACGTTTTGTAAGACGGGAGCCTGGACCTAACTGCAAATCTTAAAATATGAGTTGATAGTGACTACATAATTATGGAGTTGGGGGAAAACATCATCTCTATTCTAAACAAAACTAAACGTAAACACAATGCGGCAAGTTAACTTTTTCACTGCAAGCTTTTTTGTCTGATTTTTAAATTAACGATTTTTAATCATAGTGGTAACCAAACATTTTGCAACGGTGTTTTGTTGTGTAAGTCTTAAGGACTTTAGAGGGAAAGAAATGTGTCTTCCTATTTGTATTAATGATTGACTTAATCTGCAATTTAGATCAATAGTGACTCGGCATCTGATCAGCTTCTAAGCTGCCTAACACTCGCATATTTTATTTAGCTAGTAATATATGTGATAAAAGGGTCCAAACTGCACTTCTGAAGCACCCAATAGTATGCGTTTGAAAAGCAAGTCACTGCTAAGCCCTTTCATTGCCATGACGTCATCAGCTTTAAACAATTTTCGTCTGCTTTTATTTCTCAAATTCAAATCTTAGGTATTATGACTTAAGAAATATAAAAATGAGTGTCAGCTATTTGGATCCTAATCAGACGCCACGTAACACGTTATATGAACAGAATCAAAACTGTTTGCTATACTCGGGGTAAGGAAGTTAAAGGAGTTAAACAATGACAAAAGTAAGCGTAAACATAAATCTCCTATAGTAAAGTTTAACATTTATCCTGCATTTACATGTAACTGTCGTCTGTATTGTATTTAAGACTGTTTATTCAATCATTTGTTACGTTTGACTTTATATAGTAAGGGATAACGTATGGAGATGTTGCAGACGACATGATTTTGGATATAATGGCAATGATAGTCGTTTCAAAAGATGTCATCTTTCTTTGCATAGTCACACACAGTTTGTTACTCCCTTCACTGTCTTACCCGGATGTCAATGGTAATTTTTATATATATTCTTACTACTTGTAGTAGGGCTTCTCTGAATGAAAAGTCCTTGGCTTTGTACGAATATTCTTACATTAGAAAAGGCGTTTAACCTCTCCGTTTAAATGAAACACAAAATGTAGAAAGTAGCAGTTCCTATAAAGTTTCTTGAAATAGTTGATATTGCTCTGAGTGGCAAACAACTTGGAACAAGATCAAACGCCGAGTTATAGGTGTATTGTCAAACCCCAAACTGTTTGCAGTGTTTTACATAAAAGCATTTATTAGGAAAAACTAGCATCTTCTCCTTTAGGTCAACATCTCCGTCACAAAGATAACTGTCCAGAATGATAGTGTGTGTGTTAACATATCATTAAATTGCTCGAAACTTATGTTACGATTTATCAAAGACTACGATGTCCAAATATGTCCGTGCATTCAGTCATAAAATTAAAGTGCATACATGTACTTGATTCCATTTCTAGGAATATATTATCTTCATCATCAACATGTCGCTTTCGAAACATTAAATGCAGACAATTACAAAAATCTGACATAAACATACACCAAACGTCCCGTGTCAAACGGTGTGGACGGTGACCAGGGTCCCGTTTCATAAAAATCTCGTAAGACAAATGTTGTCGTAAGTTAGATTATAAAAGTTTCATTTCTTATTTATTTTTCAATTTAATCCTGTCTTGTGACATCTTTTTGGAATCGTCTTGAAAAGACGATTCCAAAATATTGTCACAAGACAGGATTAGATAGAGGAATCAGAGATTAAATGTATTTTAAAGTTTAGACTTACGACCGTTTATGTCCTACGAAGTTTTATGAAACGGGATCCAGATACGGAGATACGGCGTCATCGTAAATGAAAAAGTTGACAATTTAGGAGTCAAATAGCATTCATAACGATTAGAACTTTATGCTTAATATTAAGCACGTTACAGCATGGTGATAAAACACCACAGGTCTACAGTGCGAAAGTTCAAGCTACCAGGAATCGAAATGTTTTTTTGTTTTTAAACAAGCTAAAATTGCATAAGAAAAGCAAATTAATTGCGCATAATTTGTCGGCGAAACATATACATGTAGATATATATATCCCAGTTTAAATGGTCAATGTCATGGCGACTCTTGAGTAAGGAGTTTGCTTTTATCGTTTCTGCGGCCTGTGAACCTTTAGATACACTTGACAATAATCCCACCATCTATAGGCATAGTGACGCCATTAATCATCGCAGCATGGTCACTTAGCAGGAACACAACTGAATTGACAACATCCTCTACCTCTGAAAAAATAAATTTATAACAATGCAGTTATGTAACATATGAGTATAATATTTCTCTTATAATGTAAATCATTGTATAGTACCGTAGCATTATTGTTCAAAAACTATAAGATAAAATAAACAGTCAATACTACAGTATCCGTCAAGGCAAAACTGTATAAAGTACTACAGTGCTCCCTCCCTACAACGACCCTCCAACCAACGACTTCCTCCTTACAACGCCACTTACCACTATTCCCCAAACAAGACATTTATTTCCAATATTTTCATGACTGTAAAACCGTTTGCTTACCGTTTTCGTCTGCTGTTTTTCTCAAAGCTACATATAAGTGGACATTTGGTTAGGATAAATATAATGACGAGTGACAAACAGCTTGAATCTGTTACATTTACTACAGTTTAACAGACTTGCTTGCTGATAAGCCCAGTCACTCACTGCGTTGGTAACGCCCACTGACCAATCAGAGAGTAGCACTGACCACTGTAGAGTTAGGCATTGATTCATTGATCACTCTTGTTATGATACCTGCTATGTAGAGTCTTGAACATTAAACTTAATGAAACATGGTGTCAGAAGAAAACTTAAAATTCAAACTAATGGATTAAAATAGATGCACATAAGTGTGTGTGACTTTTATGGAGAATCGTCTTTGTGACATAAAAAATCATTTTAAAACAATGGATTCACAGAACAACCCACGAATGGACTGGGAGTCGCAGGACTTGCCAGCTGCCTTTAAGCGTTTTAAAGAGCACGCCAATTTCATGTTTGGAGGACCCCTCAGTAAAAAATCTGAGGAAGCGCACTGTAACTACTTTATGTTATGGGTTGGTGACAAGGGAAGACAAATATTCTCAACCATGACATTTACAGAAGAGGAGAAGAAAGGGATTAAGCACTATTACAGTGCACTTGAAAAGTACTGTGCGCCGAAGTCAAACCTGATATACAACCGATATAGGTTTAAATCCCGCATTCAGCAGGACGGAGAGCCATTCGAAGCGTTCGTGACTGAATTGAAACTATTAATCAAAGATTGTGGCTACCCAAATGGGATGACTGATGAAATGATCAGGGACCACATTGTTTTTGGAATAAAAAACAATAAAATCAGAGAAAAACTGATAAATGAAGGCTCGGAATTAACCCTGGAGAACTGTGCAGACATTGCACGCACATATGAACTCAGTCAGTCTCAGGTGCGAGAAATTACTGCTAGTGACCAAGCAATAAGTGCAATACATCGCAAACCGGGACGTCTTGTACAATTGGAGAGGGAAGGAATACTCAGACCGTCAGGAACGACGCGTGCCCAAACCGGAAGACAAGGACAAGCAAGGATCCCACAACGCCAGGAAAAGTGCTGTGAAAACTGTGGGAACATACACTACAAAAACAATTGCCCTACAAAAGGCAAAGTGTGCCTGTATTGTAACAAAGTGAACCACTTTGCGAAAATGTGTCGGAAAAAGAACAGCGACTCAAAGGTCAATGAGGTAAATAATTTTGACATATCTGATGATCTCGGTTGTTACGCTCAAAACTTATTTGTTGACACAATTGACCATGATGTCTCTTCAAACCAAGCTTTCGCAATTGTATTAGTACAGTGGAGAATCTGTTATTTTTTCCCGTTTAAACGCAAACGTACGCAAACGCAAAGCACTAAAACGTAGAAAAGAACAACTTTAGGACAATTCTGATAATTCTTGTTTATCTTGGTGGCAAACAGTTTGGAGGCTGATCACACTCCGGGTTAACCGGCGTCTGATCTGGCTCCAAACTGTTTGCACTGCAAATAATAGTTTTAGCGTAAATGCGTTTATTGGGAAAGAATAACAGATTCTCCACTGTAGGAAAAACCTGTATTAAAATGAACATTAAACATATTTAAACAGAATCTAGATCAGACGCCGCGTAACGCGGCGTCTGATCTGGATTCAAGCTGTTTGCAAATGTTAGCAAAGTCTTAAGTTTCCTCCCTATAACAACTCCCTCCGAGCAACATACACAATATTTGTCTCCCACTGGGAGTCGTTGTAGAGAAGGAGAACTGTACTTTATTAGCACTATCCTTCTAAAAAGAAAATGAAAGTAGCCGATCTTATTTTAAGCTCCTAATGGACCGTTTGACATTATTTCTATCCTGTATAAAGCATTTGCATGAAGACTCAACAATGATATTCTAATGAGTTATAGTGGCATACGAAAAATATTGACTGTATTAATGGATAAGACGCGTCATTAATAAGA
This sequence comes from Gari tellinella, assembly GCA_922989275.2. Taxonomy (NCBI): domain Eukaryota; kingdom Metazoa; phylum Mollusca; class Bivalvia; order Cardiida; family Psammobiidae; genus Gari; species Gari tellinella. The sequence goes on from OV277856.1 coordinate 46,231,180, forward strand.
AATGAACGGACCATTGTCGGCGTTTAAGCAAAATAAACGACAGAAAAATGATCGGAAAATTGCACGAATAGCGCTGGATAATATGCCGATCATTTTCTGTCGTTTATTTTGCTTAAACGCCGAAATTAACGGTTGATTTCTTACATTAACATCTTATTTGCTGTAACTACTAACGTCAATGAATAGTTTATTAGTATGCATATACGTTCAATTCATATTCATAAACTGTTGCTGTAAGACATGTGTCCCATGTTCAATCCCATTTGTCAACACTGTAACACTGTCTTGTATGACCGATGTTTCCTTAGTCAGATTAGAAAAAAACGTTCACCCGATTTCAGAAGACATGAATGCAATTGTAAAATGCCCAGTAAAATACATGTATATATTTCTGATAATTTTCTGGGGAAAAGGCGAAAAACAACACAAATCAAATAGTTTGGAAATTATTTTTAATCATTCTTAGAACGGTTTGTATAAACGCTTAACCTACAGATTAATATGAAACTTCATCAAATAATTAACCAAACCGGTCTCGCTGAGGCGCACCTTTAACCATAGTCATGCTTAATTGATCATATGCACTATTCTATACTCAGCCAAAAAAGTAAGTACCCCTGTTTTACATTGACTTTACATTAAGCAAATTTTAAAGTTCAATATCTTTTAAAATACCACATCAACTCAAGTTTTATTTGGGATTTTAAAGGCTCATGCGTTCCCCAATGCATTCCAGTAAAAACATTCAGATTAAACGATGCATGGAACGAAAATGAAACACTTAACATTCATTCTTAATTTATTTCAAAGGGAGGTAATTTGATAATATAAGACTTTCTAGTGTGAATTACGCAGTGAATATTGTGATGGATGAAAGTCTAATGTGATTTTATTTTTCTTTAAGATAAAGTTCTAGCTGCTGAAAATGAGCACTATTGTTTGTCTTCTATGGGAAACATTTCTAGGCAAAAATGCTGTTTTCAGGAAAAAGAGTTATAGACCCTTTATTTTCAATACCATGTGCCAGTTATTTAGCAATAATAATTTCTTGTTATCTGCCTCTTTCTATAAAACAAAATTTGAATACATCTTATGTACGAGACGCTGATAATTTAGAATTAAAAAGTGGGTTCTTTCTTTTTTGGCTGAGTATACTTTAAAAACAGTAGTCGGATTATTTTGGTTTTAGGATTGACTTTAGAGAAGATGTTAAGACAAAATAACAGTAAAACAAACAGTGTAGATCCTGATCGGAATGTTCTTAAGGAGCTCTCTGATAAGGATCTATAATGGTTGTATAGTATACACAAACTGGTGTCATGTACAGTAAGGGTTAACTTAATAGTATACCTGCAACTCTGCCTATAGGTGTACTGGCAACTATTCTTGCAATAGCCTCTGGATTTTTTTCCTGTGCGCTCTTCCCCATATCAGTAAGAACAAAAGTTGGATTGACACTGTTGACCCGAATCTATTTGCGAAAAAATAAAGCTTATTACCTTAAAGGCAAAATACTGTCTAAATTTATGTTAAAAACGCGCAATTTCTTATATGCGTCCATTTTCTGTGTATTTTCTGTGTAAATTTTTTAAGTCTACAACGATTATCGTCTGCTTCTGTTCTAAAGATACAACGTTCAAAACCATAAAAACCGGATCGTAATGTTAAACAATTTGGATCCTGATAAGACGCCGCGTGACGTTGCGTCTACTTAGGATCCAAACGTTTTGCAAAGGTAAGAATGATTTCGCCGCTATCATGCTAATATAGTCCGGCAGAGAAATCAGGATTTGGAGGTCCACCTAGAAATTGCGTCCTAAGTTTTTTTCTTGATTGATATTGATAGTTCAAAGCATTGACATTCAGAATTGACCGGGTGCCACCTTGGCACCCTTGAGCATTTTGATATATTTCCGGTTTACCCCACCCACCCTTTTTTCACTCATTTTCAAGAAATGGGAAATTGTATGCTATACCCTGGCAGCGAATACCGGGTAAATACCTTGGAAGTTTAAGTATTATATCAATGAAACTTAAACCATAGATGCACATTAATGAGAGTAGCATGTTGCATTGCAGTTTGGTACCCTTGACCTTTGCCCTTGACCTCTGTGGCATTTGTAAATTGTTTTGCATTTAATAGGTCAATTTTGGACTAAGTACTTCAGTTACGGTCACATTACTTCACATGTATGTGCACTTCAACGAGTAAAACTAGTTACAATAATAAATTACAAACATTGACCTTTAACCATGACCTCTGTGGCCTAGATAATTTTTCTTTTTAGGTCAGTGTTAGACTATAATTACAAGCAGCTAGGGTCACGCAACTTAACATGCTTTTGTGCGTCAAAACATTTCATTCTTAGCATATAGGCTTGATGGCACTAGTTGCTGATGATGGTAGTTTGATGATAGAACGTGGATTAGCCTATATATTTGCTGATGCCTTGAAAAAGTGTAGTGAATAGTGAAATGCTGCCTTAAAGTTCCGATTCAGGTCTTGTTAACTAACAATGACAAATGTGGCATGGCTTACCTGACAGAAATGGAGGCTCTCCGAAGAGCAGTGCTCAGAATATGTTTGAAAACTAATATTTGATGAGGCATGGACGAGGTATATAAAACGGCATATGTCATATGTTCATTAAAATCCCCTGTATGTGTCAAGGGCATGTGGCCGATTGCATAATTAAGATTTCGATAAAGCAGAAATACTCATAGGCTAAAGACATTCACATGTAAAATAAGCTGCAAGCAAACTTGGATAATTATCATGTAGGCTCTCAGGGATGATCCTGAAACTGAATTTGAGGGGCACAAGGAAGACGGAAAATAGAAAGCAATGCAAAGGACATGGGAGGCATGGTAAGACAAGAGGACCATGGTGACTACAAAATCTCTCACCTGAATTTATTGAATCTGGTAGTTTTATCTTTAAATTTCATCAATAATCAAAACCATCCTAAAACTTAAAGCCTTGATTAACTTGTGAACGTTCGGGAAAAAAATATTTAAATTTGTAGACACTAGAGTGCAAACATTGTTAAAGTATTGCCTTTTCGATCTGAGTGCATCAAGGACTCTTGACAAAGGGGTTCTATTGCACCCAAACTTCATCTAATGGAAGAACTTACAGTTATATACACTGTGAGCAAGTCAGTTTAAAGTACATCTAAAATTGTAGTTGCTAGAGAGTAAAAAATTGATAAAGATGGCGTTTTCAACATTGTTACTGAAGAAATGGAATCAAATGATGTGCATAACAGCTTGAAACCAGGCTTGGGACAGCTAAAGGAATTGGACAAACAAGATTCCAGAGAACAAATCACCGTAACCAAATGAATGTGATGGTTGGTCAAATCATGTGAAATCTACTCAATAGTCTTGGAAAGTCTTCAAGCTAGCAGCCATGAGGTTGATATCGGAGATGTTCTGTCACATGAATTGACAACTTTTCCAACAGCACTGTTTTGTGATCATAATGATATGACAGTAACGAAAATTGATAAAGCAACCGAGGAAGACAGTTCCAGATAGGAGTTTCTGACAGAGAAATAGGGCCAGTAGACAGTAACCATAGACGGATTGATATTGTTATTATGGGTTATGACATACCCCACAAAAGGCTCTGTGCAGAACTACATCTCCAACATTTAAGTTGGAGGAAAGCAATAATTCCCACCGATATATGTATGTAGCCGGTTGAGTTTATGATTAAATGGTGAAAGATTTGTGTAAGCGGCCCGGTGGTTCAGTCCGTAGAACACTTGGCCTGTAAGCAAAGGGTTCCGGGTTCAAGCCTCGGTCCGGCTGAATATTATTCCCACCATGTTACATATACAGCATCGAAATTTATATAAGTGTACGAGAACAAATCGGTTACTATCAGTTGCATGCATACAGCACATTACCAAAAAGTTGTATCTTACCGTCACTGTAAAAGTAGTTAATGAAGCTGATAATCACTTACATTCTAGATCCTGAGAGTTTTCAGATTGAGCACACACAAATTAACAAACTAGTGATAATAGGTAAAAATGAAACACAAGCTAAAACAAGCCGAGGTAAAATGTCAGAAAGAAAATATTTGAAATCAGCACATTAAGAGGTAGACAGTATTCTGTAGGAGGTATTCTCATGCACAAGAAATTATTCGAATCCTAAGCTGTAAGTCATATTATAAAACAAGAAGGGCGAATAAAATATTAATCAAATCTATTATTGATATTGCATTGGACAAACATATGGGCATTGTTGAGGACATTCTTCCTGCACATACCCTCTCGGAATGAAACACGGTTGCAGACAGCTTTGGAATGGGAACGTGAACTGCTGCAAAGAAATAATTGTGGTCCAACTGTGTGTTTTCACTTATCGGTTGTCATGATTTTTCAATTGAAACTTACATTTCACAAGCGATAGTATTTCCTCAAGTTCATATCTGAATCACGCGTTCAGGTATAGACCACACATCTTAGCGATGAACATCAGCAAAACTTTGCTACTTTGATTTAGGCATTTATTAGAGGAAATAATCTACCTGATTTTGACCCAGCAGAGTTTGGCTGGAGGAAGAAAAAACGGATAACATCATCACAGCCAGCGATTTGGACCGAAAACCTTGTCATAACAATAGAGTTTATTCTTAAACTGAGCAATGTGTAACTGTCAGAGTAGCATGCGCTGTAGAACGTAAATATTGATATGCAAAAGCATGGATGGACGAGTTGGGTTTTAGGGTACTGCAACACAGAATAGGTCATATAGAGCCAATAAATGATGAGTGGTGATGAGATGAGATGATGATGATGATTTCAGAAAGATGATTTCGACTAGTCTCATTCGTTGCGAACCAGCGTATGGGATCAAAACCACCGACCTGTCTTCCTTTTAGTTCTTGGCAGCGGGCATTATCTTGGTCAAATAAACAGAAACCTTCCTATGACAATTAAGCCCCAGAACCACGATCAGGTAGGAAGGTCTCTTTGGATAAATGTAAAAGCGCTCTTGTGAACAAATACCATGTGCTAAATTAGAACCGGTCAAGAAACAACTGTTTATTCTGACTTTTGAACATTTTAAATATTTTAAGCATTTCTATCGTAATTTTGGCGCTCTCTTGGATACACGAAAATGCTCGATGGTGAAAAGGTGTCACCCGCAATATTTCAATAATGAGTATCATTCTGTCAATAATAAGTATCATTCTGGTAAGGTCAAACAATTCAAGAATAAGAAATACTGAATGTTGTTGTTTGGACTTATTTTGCTTTAAAGCATTTCGGTCAACGCTTTGGTCGCCATCTCGAATATATGGAAATGCTCAAGCGTGACAAGATGTCCCCCACGTACAGTTCCAAACCAAGTATCATGTTTTCAATAATAAGCATCACCATCTTAAATATACGGGAATACTCAAAGATGAAAAGATGTAGCCCGTTACATTTCATCAATAAGTATCATGGTTTAATATTAAGTATAATTACGTTGATATCGAGTAAGTTAAGAATAAAAAAATGTATGATTGTTGATTTTTTGACGTTTTTTGCTACACAAAATTTCCGTCACCATTTTTGCCGCCATCTTGAATATACGGAAACGCTCAATGATAAAAAGATGTCAACCATAATATTTCAATAATAAATATGGCCATTTCAATAACGAATATCATAATGGTGACATCAAATAAATAGAAATTATGAATGCTGATTTGTTGACCATTTTGTTTTAAATATTTCGGTAGCCATTTGAGCCGCCATTTTGAATACTCAGAGATGCTCAAGGGTGACAAGACGTCATCCGTAATAGTACAATAATATCTTTCATGATGGTTGGTTCAAATTAGGTTAGAAAAACAAACTACTGGTTCTAATTAGGTTAGAAAAACAAACTATGAATGCTGAAGTTAGGAGTAGTTTTTAACCCATTTGGATAGCCATTTTAGCCGCCATTGTGAACAATCGCAAATGCTGAAGGGTGATAAGATGTCACCCGTAACATTTTTTAAACATGAATTGTCCTTTAAATAATAACTCTCATTATGGTGAGGTCAAATCAGTTAAAAAAAGAAACAATGAATGCTGCTTTTAGGACTATTTTGTTTAAAAGCATTCCGGTAGCCATTTTGGCCGCCATCTTGAATATACAGAAATGCTCAAGGGTGACAAGATGTCATCCGTAACAGTTCAATACTACGTATCATTATTTCAGTAATATCTATCGTTATGGTGTGGTCAAATAAGAAAACCAAACCATGAATGCATAAGTTTAGAGTAGTTTGTTTCAACGCATTTAGGCAGCCATTTTAGCCGCCATTTTGAATATAGTGAAATGCTCAAGAGTGACAAGATTCCACCCGTAACATTTTAAAAACAGACAAACGTCTTTTTAATTATATCTATCATTATGGTGAGGTCAAATCAGTTAAAAAAGTACAAAGTAATGCTGATTTTTGGACTATTTTGTTTAAAAAGCCTTTCGGCAGCCATTTTGACCGCCATCTTGAATATACGAAAATGCTCAAGGATGAGAAAGTGGCACCCGGTTGTTTTTCAATCAGTAACATATGCTGAAGCAGAATCAGTCGAGAAAAAAACTTAGGACGGCATTTCCAGGTCAAGTCAGCCCTCTGCCGGACTATAAAGGTTAAGCTTCATGACGTTGACATTACTAACCAATAGGAAGAGAGAAACTAGAGTGAAAATAATGTAGTAGTAAAACGTATGCAACGGTTCCTTATTTTGAAGTTTTAGAGTTAAAAGTATTATGCATATTTTGACTTTATATTAAATCGTGTATACCAAAAGTATTTCAAAAACGTGATTGAATAGTTTCTCTTTAATGATTCTTACAAATATCGTCATTTCTTATTTCATTATTTTCTTCCACTCTTTCATCCATTCCAAATTTTTCTGATATCCTTTTTATGCCCCCAGAATCTACGATTCGGGGGCATATAGTTTTTGTCATGTCTGTCCGTCTGTCTGTGCCAAAAACCTTAACCTTGGCTATAACTCTTGCAATTTTGTACCTGGACCTTTTATACTTGGCATGTGTCTTCCCTGTATCAAGACCTTTCCATCCATACAAACCTTTTTGACCTTGTGACCTTGACCTTGACATTTGACCTACTTTTGTAAAAATATTTAAATGGCTATAACATTTGCACCAGTAGGCCCAGGGCTTTCATATTTTGTATGTTTATTTCTTTTGTCAAGACCTTTCCAACCATACCAACATCTTTGACCATGTGACCTTGACCTTGACCTTTGACCTATTTAATCAAACTTTAACCAAAAACCTTAACCTTGGCTATAACTTTTGCATTTTTAAACCTGGGCCTTTTATACTTAGCATGTGTATTCCTCATGGCAAGACCTTTCCAACCATATAAAACTTTTTGACCTTGTGACCTTGACCTTGACATTTGACCTACTTTTGTAAAAATCTTTAAATGGCTATAACATTTGCACCAGTAGGCCCAGGACTTTCATATTTTGTATGTCTATTTCTTGTGTCAAGACCTTTCCAACCATACCAACATCTTTGAACATGCGACCTTGACCTTGAACTTTGACCTATTTAATCAAACTTTAACCAAAAACCTTAACCTTGGCTATAACTTTTGCATTTTTGCACCTGGGCATTTTATACTTGGCATGTGTATTCCTCATGGCAAGACCTTCCCGACCATACAAGACTTTTTGACCTTGACCTTGACATTTGACCTTCTTTTGTAAAAATCTTTAAATTGCTATAACATTTGCACCAGTTAGCATAGGGCTTTAATATTTTGTATGTATATGTTTTGTGTCAAGACCTTTCCAACCATTACAACATCTTTGACCATGTGACCTTGACCTCGATCTTTGACCTATTTAATCAAAAACCTTAACCTTGGATATAACTTTTGCATTTTTGCACCTTGGCCTTTTATACTTGACATGCCATTTTGTTTTCCCTTTCTAACCATACAAAACTTTTTGACCTTGTCACCTTGACATTTGACCTACTTTTGTTGAAATCTTTAAATGGCTTTAACATTTGCACCAGTAGGCCTACGGCTTTCATATTTTGTTTATATATTTCTTGTGTCAAGACCTTTCCAGCCATACCTACGTTTTTGCCCTTGTGACCTTGACCTTTGACCTTTATTTGTATAAATCTTTATACGCCTATAACATTTGAACCAGTAGGCCTAGAGCTTCCATACTTTATATGTTTCTTGTGTTAAGACTTCTCCAACCATGCCAATGTTTCATTTACCCTACGACCATGACTTTTGACCTACTTTTGCAAATAAGCATTACATTACAGAACATGATGCTGGCTGGGGGCATTTGTGTTTCACAAACACATTGCTTTTCATCTGATCATCACCAAACTTTCTGAAAATGTTTGTTGACATAAAATGGAGACCAATTTGGATAACCAGCGGCACCAATTTATGCTAGGCCCTTTGGAGTAATGGCCCTTGAAGTCCTCAAAATGGCGCTCCACTACAGTTTCAGCTCTCTAACTTTTACGTTTGATAGTCTGGATTCCCCTCCCTGTATCATCGGGGGCATTCGTGTAACTAGGACACGCTCTTGTTTATTATTGTCATCATCGTCATCACCACCATCACCACAATGTGAAGCTAAATACAACTTTTTCAGTTGCAATAGAAGTACACACCTTACATGGCCCTAGCTCTAATGCTAGTGATTTTGTGAGCATGTCAAGAGCTGCTTTAGCTGAAGCATATGCTAATGTGTCAGGAAAAGCTCGTAAGCTACCGACAGTAGACACATTCACGATGGCACCGCCTGTTCCTTTATCGACCATGCGTTTGGCAACAACCTGGATAAAATACATTTATTGACTTTATATCTAAAACCTTACAAATAAAACCACATGATAAACGTCGTGATGAACTAGCATGATGAATATCAGTCAGTCATCATAATTTATTTACAAATGTATATACATAATAGAAATTGTAATTACAGGCGGGGATAACAATGCATCGGTTTTGGAACCACCGAACTATTTTCAAAGATAAGCGCGCTGGCTTCAATGTCTGAGCGATTAAAATACATTTTTTATATTTTAGAAAAGCGACAAGTGTTTCATTCACATTGTTGTCGAATATTAAAATACTTGTGTGTCACAAATGTGAATAGAGCGGTAGCAGGAATTTGTTAGTAACACTACTTTTGCAATAAAAGAAGATCAGTGTATACCGCCGAATCTATACACGGTACTTGATCAGCACAAATGAACACTATGTATAATGGCTACCATATCCAAAACGCTGATACAATTTATTTTGAAGGGGACAGCTGTTTAGAAAGAGAAGAATATTCTCTTTTTTTATAGAAAAAAGAAAAAATCTGTTGAGATCCTCTAATTAAGAGAAGAAAAATATTTGTTCAGACTGGTATAATTCTCTGCTTCAAAGAAAAAACAAACTAGCAGTTAATCAGCCAAAACTTTACCTGGGTTATATTAAAGACAGCTTTGAAGTTTGTGTCGTGAATGCTGAAATAATGGAGAAAACACATGTTTTTATTCAAACACGACGTAGACAAGAACATTAATCACATACATTTGTACGGAATTCCCTCCCTGAAGCGACATGGAAAATAAATTTCATTCTCTTATTTTGGAAAACAGGCGACTTGACTCTGACTGACAGTAATAAAGACGCTCTTAATGTTTGTGCTGCAGTTAGTCTGCAACTGCTCTAACGCTTTCATCGCCAAATATATCCAATTTAACTCTTGAGCCGTAAATATATCGTCTGCTAAAAAGTGTTGGTTTTTCTAAACAGTATGTCATATTTAATATTTGAAAGTTTTGACTATAGATATATTGGTACGATTGCCAATTAGTTTCGACTATGAACAGACGCCCTGTCACCCTGGCGGCTGATCTGATTAAAATGTTTGCAAGACGACTTCAATCGCTAATGACCATTAAAAGGTTAAGGACTCATAATTTGTTCCGAAATGCTTTTCAACTGATTGTAGACGTTTTGGTTGTTGTTTTCCGGTTTAATTAAGTAAAATGAAGTAATAACAACAAACTGAGTGCTCTTTGATATACACTTATTTCAGTATTTTAGTAAGCTACTTAATTGAAACACAAGGGACTAACGTATTGCATGTACATATTCTATTTCTCTCCATAGAAAGATCATAGAGGTTTAAGTTGTGAAAATGATAGACTACGTTTGATAAATAGTTATATTGGTTATATTAAAATCCTCCTTTTAGATTAAAACATAAGTACATTATAGTTAAGTATAAGCAATGTCTTATCGATACAGAAGTAATTACCCAACGTAGGCCTTAACTCTTTCCTCCCTGAAGCTTTACTTTACATTCCAGTTTCCATTTAAGTCTAGTCCATTTCTGACCTTTAATGGTTGTTTTTGTCAATGTTTTGCATTATGACAAACAGTGAAGACCCTGATCAGAGGGCTCGGAGCCCTCTGATCTGGGTCTTCACTGTTTGCACAGGACAAGTGTACTATTCACATGTACACTGTTTGAAAATGACGCCTATATGCGGGTCCAAAGGGTTAAACGAAACCAATGATGATGGTTGCGTATTTACCTATCGAATACATCTTTCGTGGTCTCTAAAAATGACTTGAAAATTCCAAGAGCCGCATTATTAACAAGAATGTCAATATGACCCAGGTTTTCAATAGTTTCCCTTGTCTTGTCCCAATGTGATATGTCAAGTAGGCAGGTTTGTAGGGAAGGGCACTACAACAAAGACAGATATACGTACGAAAACGGGGAACACCATAGCTAGTTTCAATACCATTTTAAGACAAAAAATATCTTATGAGTCAAGTTTACTGTAGTCCAATCCATGAGGCTGTTCAATGCAATATGTTTTAAAAGAAAAATCATCCCTGCTTCTTTAAATGGCCAATTATAGACCCTGAACCCATCTAATCAGGGTTAACACTGTTTGCATAAGACAAATGAACTCTTCCGATTTTCAATGTGTGTAAATATATGCTTCACTAGGGCTTGATGGGTTAGCTTTCAATTCAAGATTTGTAGTATGTGTATGACGGACGCGATACATTTACTTTTTGAAACAATCGTATCTACTTGAATGCGGGGGTGTTAATTTAACCATTTCATTGCCAATTTCAAACGAACTGTGTAAGTGTGTCTCAAAATGTGCCTTAAGGAACCCAAAACGGAAAATTAAATGAACGTCCGCTCTTCTTATTTACGTTTATATTCGAGGTAATGAAAGTAAAACTATGAAAATAAAATTAAAAATCAGTGGATTCTTATCAGAAACGGATCTATTTGGTGTCTGATCCGTGTCAATATATTCGATAGCATCTGTTTATTTCTGGCTTTATTGCAAGAATGTTTTGGGTTTACCTCAACCTTGAGACTGTCCAAGTCAGACTGCGTCCGGCTCAAAGCAATCACATGAGCTCCAAGACTAGACAGTTTAATGGCGATTGCTCGGCCTATTCCTGAAAATGGACACCATTCAGATATTTGAAAATAGTTGCATTTATTGGGACGGTTTAAGTTTTATGGTGATATGTATACAGTACCTCAACCTTCAGGCTGTCTAGATCAGACTGTGTCCGGCTCAAACCAATCACATGAGCTCCAAGACTAGATAGTTTAATGGCGATTGCTCGGCCTATTCCTGAGAATGGACACCATTCAGATATTTTAGAATTAGTATTTAGGGCTTTTATACAAATAAAATAAAAAAGTTACACATACGAGTACTATTTGCCCGCTTTATTGTCTGCATGAAAATTAAAGTTTAACTAAACATTATATTTTCTGTATTATTAATAGTTTATAGAAACCTAGCGAATAATGTCAAGCATCAACTTAGCTGGATATTAACTATTTGCAGTTTCTTTAACCTTTAGCTCGCTGCATATTTGTGGTCAGCAACTATTCTAAGAGTAAGTGACGTGTTCGAAGCTCATCCAGCACCACGTGCAAAATTGAGCTATCAGTATAAACCTGTGTCCGGTGTCCGTTTTTATGCGTCGTGACAAATGACCGCTTTTTGAAAGGGTTTATTTTCACTGTACGATATAAAAATTCGAGTTTCCAACTTTTTAAAACTCAGTCCTCAACTCTTAAGAAAACAACGTTCAATATCGGATATTATCAACAAGTAAATAAATAAAATGTCGTTTAAATTAAACATTGTAAACGGTTAGAAAATGTTTTAATTCTTGTGAATAAACACAGCATTCTGAAGTTAAACATGATGTTCATAAAATTAGTAGAATCTACTTTCAGTTTTTTTGTGTAGGATTATTTTCGGTGGCAAGAAAGTGTCATTCTGTTTTAAAATGCGGCGGTAGCGAGTGTTGGCGATTTATTCGTCTACATTGTCGGCAATACTGTTATTCGAATTTGTTGTGAGAATAAACATATTTTAATATTTGATATGTTGCCTATATCGTAATCGATTTTTTTACATCTTTCCGAAACACAGTACGGGGTCGCAGACGGAAAAGTTGGTCAGTTTATTACACTGAGCCTAACAATACCTTGCATTTAAGCTTCAGTTAAATTGGAAAGATAGAAAAGTGTGTAAATTGGTTTTTTTTATTATCTAACTGAGAAATAAAGTTTTTATTACTATTTGTTTGGATAGTTCATTACGATTTTGTATAGAAAAACAGATACATGTATACTTCTCTGCGCATACAGCAAAGAGTGAAAGTAGGTTATCAAGTTTAAATACGAAAGTCTCAAACATAATGTAAATAGTATCTACACGATAAACGAAATTGACAAAAAGTGTCCAACACAATTGTTTTTAATCTGCTGTTGAGAAAAGTGTTAATTTCTGGACCTGTGTGTAATCCAGCTGTTAAGATAAGTTATGTTTTAAGTCGGCAAAATAACATAAGCTCTCCAGAGCTTTCATAACCGACTGATTTCTATTATGACACTCGAAGCACATAGTGAGCATTACGAAACACTAAAGTCTACACAAATACAGAGTTTGTTTAGCTGTTACCCATTATGAAATCAACTGAAATCCCCTTAAAAGTCATAAAGTTTAAAGTAACCATCTACAATAAGCATCGATTTCCAAAGCATTTACTCATTCTTCATACGCTCAAGAAAGCAGCACTGGATATTATCATAGGATATTATCAGTTCTTTAAAAACGTAAAATCCATTAATTAATAACTGTATCATATATATAAACAGTGAAACGTGTTTATCAACCTTGCCATAGTTAAACACAATCCGCCTCCTTCTTTGACAAATCTTAATCAAACTCACTAATACAGATACAACCCACTGCGACATAAAGAATGACCCTCTCCACAACACATTCAGTACTGAAACTTTCTACATTAGTTTGTCCTGCATTAACCCATTTACGCCCAGTAGATTCTTCCATGTTTATATTTTTGATTAGTCCATTTTTTATCAAAGAGATGCCTTGTCAAAATTTTAATTTTAATTTTGATTTATACTGAAATTCCTATCAGCAAACAGTGTAGGCTCTGATCAGACGCCGCATGATGCGGCGTCTGATCAGAGTCTACACTGTTTGCCTATGTCCCATAGGCAAACCCATGGGCACAAATTGGTTAATCATTCATCTGCTTATAATGTCTCTGCATTTATAAATAAATGTACATACCTTTTCCTGCACCCGTTACTAAAGCCCGTTTCCCTTGAAAACACGACTCCATGTTTTCACTAAGACAAGGCAGAAACGTGAGTGCGACTGTTATTCAGGCGAAAGATAACATTTTCACAACGCGATTTTATCGTCTGCTTTAACCATTTATCATCATAGTATCATCTGAATTGATGCTTTTGTTTAACCTATTATTTAAACAATTTTGGATCCTGAACAAACGCCGCGTCTTGTGGCGTCTGATCAGGATCTAAAATGTTTTCAAATCTATCCATTGAAACCTATGACGGTGGAAAGGTTAATCTTAATCTCTATCGTATGCTTGAAAATATACATGTAGACTCTATATGGAATCTAATTTGTATCTTTTGTTTGGTTAAAGAAACACCAAAATCATGGTCAAACTGTTTGGAACCTGATCAGACATCGAGTTAGAATCTAAATTGTTGTAGGTGCATGTCAAACGATGTTGATGACCTTTTTAAGGGTTGAATTATGTGTGTTATTTTTCACATATGATAACTGCGCAAGTGACCTTGGTATAAGTAAATAGAGGGGAAGAAAAGGTAACTATATCAGTCGGTCAATCGTCGAATCTAGAGCCATAGTGAAAAGCTGACTGGGTATACAATAGAGAAGACGCTGTTCTTCCTGAAAGACGCGTTGGACCAACGCATATTTCAGGAAGAACAGCAATGGTGTTGACGGACCTGTTTATTGCAAACAGTTTGTATCAGATCAGACGCTGATTAATCTCCCCAACTGTTTTCACCTAAATTAAATCATCACTTCAACCAGATTTTTTTCAAAATCCAATTGCATTGTGTGTATTATTTGTCTCGTATGGATGAGAAAAAACGCGTTTACTCTCTGTATACATAATGCCTTTATCATAAAATAACTGCTACTGTGGCCTATTTATAAATCGCCTGACATGAACAAATATTTTTTTTATAAAGCAGTTAAACACCAATCAAAGTATCGTCGGATTCAGATTCTAAATGCAAAGCTGAAAATAAGAGCTTGCAGTGACTACATACTGAAAGAGTTTGGAAAACATTTTCATTTCCAGCCTAAAAAAAATTAAATGTAAATACATTGCAAACAATCAAAATTTTCACTGCCAAGTTTTATCGTCTGTTTAAACTTCTCACCGCCAAATTATCGTCTGTTTATAGTGTCGTCTGCGATCCCGTACTGTGTTTCGGAAAGATGTAAAAAAAAAATCGATTACGATATAGGCAACATATCAAATATTAAAATATGTTTGTTCTCACAACAAATTCGAATAACAGTATTGCCGACAATGTAGACGAATAAATCGCCAACACTCGCTACCGCCGCATTTTAAAACAGAATGACACTTTCTTGCCACAGAAAATAATCCTACACAAAAAACTGAAAGTAGATTCTACTAATTTTATGAACATCATGTTAACTTCAGAACGCTGTGTTTATTCACAAGATTTAAAACATTTTCTAACCGTTTACAATGTTTAATTTAAACGACATTTTATTTATTTACTTGTTGATAATATCCGATATTGAACGTTGTTTTCTTAAGAGTTGAGGACTGAGCCAAAGTTTTAAAAAGACGGAAACTCGAATTTTTATATCGTACAGTGAAAATAAACCCTTTCAAAAAGCGGTCATTTGTCACGACGCATAAAAACGGGCACCGGACACAGGTTAATACTGATAGCTCAATTTTGCACGTGGTGCTGGATGAGCTTCGAACACGTCACTTACTCTGAGAATAGTTGCTGACCACAAATATGCAGCGAGCTAAAGGTTAAAGAAACTGCAAATAGTTAATATCCAGCTAAGTTGATGCTTGACATTATTCGCAAAGGTTTCTATAAACTATTAATAATACAGAAAATATAATGTTCAGTTAAACTTTAATTTTCATACAGACAATAAAGCGGGCAAATAGTACTCGTATGTGTAACTATTTTGTTTTATTTGTATAAAAGCCCTAAATACTAATTCTAAAATATCTGAATGGTGTCCATTCTCAGGAATAGGCCGATCAATCGCCATTAAACTATCTAGTCTTGGAGCTCATGTGATTGGTTTGAGCCGGACACAGTCTGATCTAGACAGCCTGAAGGTTGAGGTACTGTATACATATCACCATAAAACTTAAACCGTCCCAATAAATGCAACAATTTCAAATATCTGAATGGTGTCCATTTTCAGGAATAGGCCGAGCAATCGCCATTAAGGTAGCTTTATAGTTTCGATACTGCAAGCGGATTTTTCTTATTTATCATCATGATTTATAATTTATTCCCCCATTTTATAGCTGAATGGTTTAAGTGGTACACATGTCACCACAAAATGTCTTTTTTAAAAAAATATTTTATTTTTTTACGATTTTATAAGACAAATTTAAAAAAAATTCAAACAGCGATTTCAAAGCCGTCTTAATTTGTAACGCCTTTAAAATTGCCCATAATACACTTCAGTAACATATCTAGGGATCCGTGTCTCAGATTTTTAAAATTCTCCTTCCAACTATTATTAAGTAACATCAAAGTTATTTTACCGTTTAAAGTCGATTTCTATTACGTAATGCTTTGCTGTAAACAGCTGGAGAACCTCATCAACATTCTGAGACACGGTTCACTAGAGAAGATAATACCCTTTCATCTGCTTTAAACCGCATGAAAATCGGACCCCTACCGCGAACACAATCGTTGTCCAAAGATGCGGCGTGTTTGAAAATAAGGAGGTGCCGAAAACGTCAATTAACTGATAAGCGTGTCATTTTGACTGTCTGACACAGTGCGAATACCCCCGGGGTTCAACTATGTCCTTTTTGTTTCAACCAATAAGAAGACACATATTTCATAAGCGATTTTCCTTAGCTCCACCCTTAATAAAATATACCAATCATAATTCAATAATGATTTTAACATGCGAGACCCATAAATCACGCAACAGCAGCTGGAGAACTCCTCTAGGTGGTCACGTGGCTGGACTACGGAGTGTTTAATGAGGTGTGATTTATTGATCAGATAGCCGTGTAATGCGTTTGGTTTGGTTTTTGAGATTTTGGTAAAATGTAGAACAGAATGTCGGCTATCAAAATCGGAAAAAAGGTTAAAAACACAATTTTTGCAGTTTTAAAGCTATAAAGACACCTTAAACTGTCTAGTCTTGGAGCTCACGTGATTGCTTTGAGCCGGACGCAGTCTGACTTGGACAGTCTCAAGGGTGAGGTAATGCGATAATAAAACCCCCAAAACATTCTTGCAATAAAGCCAGAAATAAACAGACGCTATCGAATATATTGACACGGATCAGACACCAAATAGATCCGTTTCTGATAAGAATCCACTAATTTTTAATTTATTTTCATAGTTTTACTTTCATTACCTCGAATTTAAACGTAAATAAGAAGAGGGGACGTTCATTTAATTTTCCGTTTTTGGTTCCTTAAGGCACATTTTGAGACACACTTACACAGTTCGTTTGAAATAAGCAATGAAATGAATAAATTAACACCCCCCGCATTCAAGTAGATACGATTGTAAAAAGTAAATGTATCGTGTCCGTCATACACATACTACAAATCTTGAATTGAAAGCTAATTACACACATTGAAAATCGGAAGAGTTCATTTGTCTTATGCAAACAGTGTTAACCCTGATTAGATGGGTTCAGGGTCTATAATTGGCCATTTAAAGAAGCAGGGATGATTTTTCTTTTAAAACATATTGAATTGAACAGCCTCATGGATTGGACTACAGTAAACTTCACTCATAAGATATTTTTGTCTTAAAATGGTATTGAAACTAGCTATGGTGTTCCCCGTTTTCGTACGTATATCTGTCTTTGTTGTAGTGCCCTTCCCTACAAACCTGCCTACTTGACATATCACATTGGGACAAGACAAGGGAAACTATTGAAAACCTGGGTCATATTGACATTCTTGTTAATAATGCGGCTCTTGGAATTTTCAAGTCATTTTTAGAGACCACGAAAGATGTATTCGATAGGTAAATACGCAACCATCATCATTGGTTTCGTTTAACCCTTTGGACCCTAGTCCCGCATATAGGCGTCATTTTCAAACAGTGTACATGTGAATAGTACACTTGTCCTGTGCAAACAGTGAAGACCCAGATCAGAGGGCTCCGATAGGAGCCCTCTGATCAGGGTCTTCACTGTTTGTCATAATGCAAAACATTGACAAAAACAACCATTAAAGGTCAGAAATGGACTAGACTTAAATGGAAACTGGAATGTAAAGTAAAGTTTCAGGGAGGAAAGAGTTAAGGCCTACGTTGGGTAATTACTTCTGTATCGATAAGACAATGCTTATACTTAACTATAATGTACTTATGTTTTAATCTAAAAGGAGGATTTTAATATAACCAATATAACTATTTATCAAACGTAGTCTATCATTTTCACAACTTAAACCTCTATGATCTTTCTATGGAAAGAAATAGAATATGTACATGCAATACGTTAGTCCCTTGTGTTTCAATTAAGTAGCTTACTAAAATACTGAAATAAGTGTATATCAAAGAGCACTCAGTTTGTTGTTATTACTTCATTCTACTTAATTAAACCGGAAAACAACAACCAAAACGTCTACAATCAGTTGAAAAGCATTTCGGAACAAATTATGAGTCCTTAACCTTTTAATGGTACGTTTTATCTCTCTGTTTTACAGGAACATTAAATGTAGAAAAATGGCCGTTCCCTCAGAGTTTCTTGAATTAGATGAAATTGTTTCTAATGTTTCGATTTCCACTTACGGACGTTTTGAAAGACAACGATGTCCAACTATTGGTATTTTTATTACGTGCATTTAGCCATGAAATCAAAGTGCATACATGTATTTAATTTCTATTCTTGATATTCGAGTAGCGTTCATAGCGTTTAGAACTTTAAGCTAAACATTCAGTACAATACGTAACTGTTGTTTACAAAATGTGTAGCCTGTATAATTTTTTCTGTTTGTATTAATCGGCACTTACTTTCATCAAAATGTCAAACAGTTCGGCACCTTATCTGCGTCACAAATGTTTGCGACAATGTTCGCAAATTCGCAGTGGCAAACAGATACCTAATGCATTTCAGAATAAGGAATGCCGTTAAATACATAGCGTACTATTGAAATAAGAACCACAACTGCATTTTTTTCACAATGAGTGTACATAATTTATATCAATATGAATATAAAATCTATATATATTGGTATCTAGTGTTTAAAAAAAGATTGGGAAAAAAACTAGAATTCAATCTAGGTCAAATAAAACGTGGATTTCTAATTTTATAGTAGTGAAGATTAATGCGCAGCGACTTAACCCTTCTAAGGTTTGAGTGTCTATATGAAATGAACACCGATTTTTACAATGGAAAGAGATAGGGCCAATGTAAATATAGATATTTAGCACAAATCATCATCTACAGTTCCTCTATCAAGAGTGTTCAAATTATGCGCATTGTGTCTAAAAATGAGCCCGCTCCGAGGATCACTTATTTACAAAGAGTTATATGGTGAAATCTTTTAACATTTTCTTCCTTGAAACTAATATGGCCAGAGCTTTGTAATTAAGCATGGTAACACTTCTAGAGGTACTTTACCAATACTGTTGAAATGGTTCTAGTCCGTTTCATATCTAGGCATCAGGAGCTAAAAATAATTTGTTTCATTATAAATTTGAAATCTCTTCTGGTCAGTAATCACAGTACCCTGAGCTCAGATACTTAGCACAAAGCAGCATACTCATGCTCTCTATCAAGATTATTCAAACTATGTCCCTGGGGTAAAAAAAGACAACGCCCCGGGGTTTCAAAAACATAGTTAAATAGTGAAATCATCAAACATCTTCTCTGAAACCAATATGGCCAGAACTTTGATAGATGGTTCGGAGACACTTCTAGAAGTCATTTACTAATATTATTGGAATGGCTCCGCTCTGTAGCATATCTAGGTCACAGGAGCTGAAAATACATCGATACACTGAAACTTCGAAATTCTTCTTGTCTGAAACCGCAGTATTCTGAACTTAGATATTACGCATAAAGCCTCATCTACAGGTCTTTTGAATATTGTTCAAATTACAGTGAAATGTTCAAACGTCTTCTTCTCCGAAACTAAAATGGCCCAGGGTTTTGATAGTTGGTATGGTTATAATTCTAGAGGTCCTTTACCAAAATTGTTGGAAAGGTTCAGGTCCTTTTGCATGTATAGGATACAGGAGCAAAAACACCGATTGTTGCAATTAAAACCGTATATGAAACCGCAGTACCCTGAGCTTAGATATTTGGCATCAAGCATCATCTACAGGTTCGCTATGACGACTTTTTAAATTTTTTCCAAGGGGTAAAAAATAATCCCGCCCCGGGAGATCACGGTTTTACATAAAATTATTTAGTGAAATCATCGAACATCTTCAATGTTTCAAACAGCTCGGCGTTTCCTCTGCGTTCAAGCATTTGAGACAATGATCGCCAATTCGCCAGTGGTATACAAATACTCAATGCAATTTATAAAAGGCAACAACGTTAAAAACATGTATTGAAGTACGAATATGCATAACAACACAGTGATCAATACAAAATGCCATATCGCTAATTAGTTGTAATTGAATCCATATTCAAAACAAGTTTAATCAAAATCCTTTTAAGATGGTAGACACTATAGTGTTAACAATATTGAAATATGATGATATATTCTAGTATAGCTGAGTACATCAAGGGCAGATAACTCTTAACAATGTCTAATTTTACCCAAATTTTATCCTATCTTAGAACGTATACTCATTTATTATTTGTTACATGTACGCATATATTGTTTGTGCAAGTAAAATCAAAATCCATTCAAAATAAAGCATTTCTAACATATCCCAGTAAACCAAGGACAGATAATTCTTGACGCAACACTCAGATTTCAACAGTAATGCTTTTTCTTCAAGAACTTCTATTCATTTTTTGCTAATAGAAACAAAATCAATACAATATGTAGTTGCCAGAGAGTAAAACTTAGAAATATGGTAATTTCGATCCATTAATGGGAAGATAATTGATAAGTAAATATAGTTTTACAACGTTTTATTAAAATCCATTTAAGTTTGTAGACAGCAGAGCTTAAACGATACTAAAATAAAGCATTTTCTAGTACATTCGATTAAAATAACGGCAGATAACTCTTGACACAATAATCTGATTTCAAAATTAATACAAGAACTAATATTAATATACCTTGAGTGCAAGTATAATCAAAATCCATTGAAAGTTGTAGGTGCTAGAGTGTAACACTGTTATATAATGTATGTTCAACTCATCAAGGGAAGATAACGCTCGCCTTATTACATGTACCACGATTTCACCGATAAATGATCTTGTACGAGAACTGATAGTCATATATTGTTTTACAAGGTTTTATAAAATTCCATTTAAATTGGCAGACACTAGAGCGTAAACAATACAGAAAGAAAGCGTTTTCTTGTATTTCTAAGTACAACAAGGGCATATAACTCATAATGGTTCAATTTCAATAACAATTGGACTCTTTCAAAAACTTATACTTATATATGTTACAGGGATTAAGTGTAATCAGGGAAAACGTGAAATCCCTGAAAGTCAGGGATTTCACGAAAACCCTACATTTCCCAGGGAAAAGGCGTAATTTTGAGCCTTTTTCGTTGATTTTTTTATAAATATTTGGCATTTACTTTTGGTTAAAGTGATGAATCTTACCTCGTTTAGTTCATTAAGTTCAAAGACAAGTACCACCCTATAAAATATGTTGTTAACCTTACTAACAAGACAGATGTCTTTGTTTTTAATTGTCCTGACTTAAATGCACACTGTTCACTTATTTTTATTCTCTTGTGCGAGAAACTTTGTATGAACTTTTATTAGACCATGCTATTTCAAGAAAGTATTATGTTTAAAACCAAAAGAAATTTCATGATAGTACAAATCTATTATTTTGATGAAAACAGGAATATTTCATCAATTCCCTAAAACGCCCAGTGAATACGCGTAATCCCTAAAAAGTTCAGGGATTATGCGTAATCTCTGATTACACTTTATCCCTGTAACATATTTATTTCGTGCAAGTATAATCAAAATCAATAGAAACCAACTGAGGCTGATACAATGTAAACTGTAACATACGGTATTTTCAGCACATCAAGTGCAGATAACTATTAACCAATTGGTCCGATTGCAGCCCTAATTAAACAAATTCTAGAACTCAAAGTCATATACAAACATAACCAGTTTGAAAAAGGTTGAATAAAAATGGTGGTATCTAAAGTGTAAACACTAAAATTGTAGACGGGGAGCACAATAAACGATTGACGACGATCTCCGGATTTTCAAATTTCACATACGATAACCCTCAGCTCTGCAAAGGTCAGCTAAATTCACCCAAGTTCTTCAGTGCAAAAGTTCAAACTGTAATACAGATATATTCTCAAGCCTAAATGGTCAATGTCCTGGATAATCTTGAGTAAGGAGTAAGTATTTATCGTTTCTGTGTTTAGTGAGTGTTTAGATACACTTGACAATGATTCCACCCTCTACAGGCATAATGTGGCCATTTATCATTCCAGCATGGTCACTTAGAAGGAACACAACTGCATTCACAACATCCTCTACCTCTGAAATGGTTAAATTATAAAAATTCAGAACTGCAACATTTATGTATTTAGTAGTATCATCCAACTCTTATAATGTAAACTATTATATACAGTGAAACCTCTCTAAACCGGACATGTGTGGGGACAACATAAATTTCCGGTTAAGAGGGGTTTCCGGTTTAGAGGGGTTTTAACCCATAGCTTGTTTCTAGTATTGAAAATAGCTAATCACTTAAAGCAGGTTGAAATTAAAGCAGAATGCGCCTTAAGGCGCATTCTGCTTTAATTTCAACCTGCTATTAGCCATCATCGGCTAGAATATAGACAATATTTCTGATGATACATATTCATGAATGTATTTTCTTCAGTGAAGGAATAAATCAAATGCGTAAAAATGCATATTATTGGTCTAGTTGGTTAAAATAAAGAAGGGTTGGAAACGGGACCAACGTTTTTGGTCGGTTTAGAGAGAATTCCGGTATTTAGAGGTTCCGGTTTAGAGGGGATTCACTGTAGTACCGTAGCATTAATATTGTCAAACTGCAACTACGTCGAACCTTATATTAAGCTTATAAAGAACTTTTGACATTATTTCCTTCTATTGTTGCATGTAAAAAACTGTGCAACAGTTGTTTGATCGGCGATTCTTCAAGCAGATAAAAACAAATCTAAAAGTGTTTCAAATTGTAGTAGACAATAATACAGCCATTGAATACCTAGTTAGATACAGAGATATATATTTCTGATAAATGTTCTACTGACAAGGCAAAAAACTACAGAAAATCAAACAAATGGAAATCAATATTAAATCATAATTAGAACGGTAAAATTAAAGATTTATATAAAACTTAATTTTAAAATTTAAAAGAAGACCTATTGCAGTCTCTTTCGCAATGGGCTCGCTGTCGCTTAACTTGGACCGTTTTCGTGCTGGATTCATCATATGGGCCATTCCACTATTGAAAAACTGACCAGATTATGTTGCTTTTAGGGTTAATGTTTTAAGAAAAAAATCAGAAAAATACAAATTAAACGAGTTTTCCTAAGGAGCCCTAAGATACGATTCTTTACAGTTTTCAAAATGTACATTTACTGATTTCCAGCATAGTAAGGATAGTATTGATCATTTTACCTGCAATTCTGCCTAGAGGAGTGTTGGCAACTACTCCTTCGCAAGCCTCTGGATTATTTAACTGTTCTCTCTTCCCCATTTCAGTAAGGACAAGGGTTGGATTGACACTGTTGACACGGATCTATTTGCGAAACAATAAAAAGCATCAGCTAAATACTTGAATTTGACTGTGTTTTTTTAGCCTTTTGCACGCTAAGTTTTGGTCGTTCTCCATATCGTGTCGTCGGCAACAATTCTCATAATTTACTTAAAAATGTATAAAATAAATCACGACCACTAAGTTGTGATTATTGTTAGATGTTTACGACATGTGCCTGCTTAGAGCAATGTAGCAGTTAAACATAATGCTCCTTTGGGAGTTTTCTGTTTTACAGTCAATTTGCTTTAAACTGTCACTTGTCTGCTATACAATCAATTGGCTTTCATTTAAATGGTCGTAGCTGAGGGTTTAACTGTACATTCTGCTTTACTTTAAACCTGCTTTAAGCTTTAAAATGCTAGAATGAAATAATTTCTTCGGTGTATGAATAAAACAAAGACGTAAAAAGGCGTATTTATGTTGTAATGGGTAAAAATAAAGAAGGGTAGGAACGGGAACAAAGTTTTTTGTCCGGTTTAGAGAGAATTCCGGTATTCAGAGGTTCCGGTTTGGAGGGGTTCCACCGTAGAGTAAGTACACACCTTACTTGGTCCTAGCTCCAATGCGAGTGTTTTTGTGAGCATATCAAGGGCTGCTTTAGATGAATTATATGCTGATTCGAGATGAAAAGCTCGTAAGCTGCTGATACTTGACACATTCACGATAGCACCTCCTGTTCCTTTATTGACCATACTTCTGACAACAACCTGCACACAATACATTTATAAACTTTCAAATCTAAAAAACCTGAAAATCACATCATAAACTGCATGAAACATAATCAACATTCA
Source organism: Gari tellinella (assembly GCA_922989275.2). Taxonomy (NCBI): domain Eukaryota; kingdom Metazoa; phylum Mollusca; class Bivalvia; order Cardiida; family Psammobiidae; genus Gari; species Gari tellinella. The sequence goes on from OV277856.1 coordinate 46,255,525, forward strand.
TCAAATTCCATTTATCAATCTATTCATTATAGGAATTATAATTACGGATAAAGGTTTCATCTGTTTTGAAACTACCGAGTGCTTCATACCCATTATTGACAAACAAAAACATACATGTGTATACATGTAACTAATTTGTATATAGCGAGGAAATGCTAGCAACTATAGTTTCGCATTAAAATACAGAGAAATCCCTCTAAACCGGACATGTTTGGGGACCATAAATGTCTGGTTTAGAGGGGTTTCCGGTTTAGACGGGTTTTAACCCGTTAGCCAATAGTATGTTTCTAGTATAGAATTAAGATAGCTGACCACGTAAAGAAGATTAAAAGTAAAACAGAATGCGCCTTAAGGCGCATTCTGCTTTACTTCAACCTGCTTAAAGCTATCACCTGCTAGAATGTATAAAGTGGAACTATTTTCTTCAGTGTAGAAATAAACCAAAGACGTTAAAATGCATATTTATGGTGTAATGGTTTAAAATAAAGAAAAGTTTGAAACGGGACCAAAGTTTTTGTCCGGTTTAGAGAGAATTCCGGTATTTTGAGGTCCGGTTTAGAGGGGTTTCACTGTACCCTCGAGTTTATAAATATTTCTTGATCAGAATGTTACAATATCGACAACCTTGATAAAAAAAAGTAATTTGGGGACAAATGTTATTCTTTACTTGAGAGAAAAAGAAATATTGTCGAGCAAATGTATTTCTTCCTTTATATAGAAGAAAAATATGTTGAAATCCTCTACTTTAGGGAAGAAATGTTCCTATTTTCTTTAGACTTGTGTAATTCTCTACTGAACCCTTTCATTATCAAAATATTCTGGAGATTTTACTTCTTCGCCGCTTTGTTGTTTGCTTCAGTATTGTTGTCTGCCAGACACATTTCAAAGTTAGATTCAATGTTGTATGAACTAATTGATATCGATAAGAGAGTCAAACTATTTGGGTCCTGATCAGACGCGGCGTTACGCCGCGTCTGATCAGGGCCTTAACTGTTTGCAAACGCGCTTTTAGGCGTCATTAAGAGTTGAAGGGTTAAACGAAATTAAACTCTAAATTAACCAACGTTTTACCTGGGTTATATTGAAGACAGCTTTAAAGTTTATGTCGTGAGTCCTGAAAAAGATGAACACAAAATCGTTTTATTCAAACACAACGTAAACGACAGCATACATCACAAAACAATCATTTGTAAGGAATTCCCTGAAGCGTCATATCAGGGATCCAGATAAGAGGGGGTTTTCCAAACGAATCCAACATTTTCTCACCATTTCAACACCAAATTCTATGGTGTTACTACTCATTAGAATCGTCTCGAAGAGACGATTCAAATGAGTATTGACACCATAGGGTTTAATACAGAAATAAAGATTATAGTTTTTGAAACACTCTTCTTATCTGGAGCCCTGGGACTCATTGAAATAACAAAAGGCCCAGATGGCCACATTTCGCTCACCTGAGACATTGTTCCATAGAAGCTGACTGGGCAAGACAACATTTTGATATAGCTGATATAACTGATAAGCCCCGGGGCGGGACCAAATTTGATCCAGGGATCATAACTTGAACAATCTTGGTAGAGGACCATAGGGAAAAGCTACATGTCAAATATAAATGTTCTGGGCATTACGGTTTCAGAGGAAAAGATTTTTAAAGGTTTTCCTATGAAAAACTAATAAGCCTGAGGGCGGGGCCATTTTTGGCCTAGGGGTCATACTTTGAACAATCTTGGTAGAGGATCACAAGGCAAAGCTATATGTCAAATATTAAAGATCTTGGCCTTACAGTTTCAGAGAAGAAGATTTGTAAAGGTTTTCCAATATAAGTCTATGTAAAACTGATAAGCCCCGGGGCGGGGCCAATTTTGACCCGGGGGTAATAATTTGAACAATCTTGGTAGAGGACCATAAGGCAAAGCTACATGTCAAATATTAATGATCTAGGCCATACATTTTGACCTGGGGATCATAATTTGAACATCTTTGGTAGAGGACTATAAGGCAAAGCTACATGTCAAATATAAATGATCTTGGCCTTACGGTTTCAGAGAAGAAGATTTTAAAAGATTTTCCTATGAAAAACCGATAAACCCGAAGGCGGGGCCTTTTTTTGGCCCGGGTGTCATAATTTTGAACAATCTTGGTAGAGGACCACAAGGCAAAGCTATATGTCTAATATTAAGGACCTGGACCTTACAGTTTCAGAGAAGAAGATTTGTCAAGGTTTTCCTATATAATTCTATGTAAAACTGATAAGCCCCGGGGCGGGGCCATTTTTGACCTGGGGGGTCATAATTTGAACAATCTTGGTAGAGGACCGCAAGGCAAAGCTATATGTCAAATATTAAAGATCTGGTCCTTACAGTGTCAGGAAGAAGATTTTTAAAGGTTTCCTATATAAGTCTATGTAAAACTGATAAGCCCCGGGGGTAATAATTTGAACAATCTTGGTAGAGGACCATAAGGCAAAGCTACATGTCAAATATTAATGATCTAGACCATACAATTTCTGAGCAGAAGATTTTTAAAGTTTTCCTAAGAAAAACTGATAAGCCCAAGGGCGGGACCATTTTTGGCCCCAGGGTCAAAGTTTGAACAATCTTGCTAGAATATCATTAGGTAAGGATACATACCAAATATCAAAGGTCTGGGCCTTTGGGTTTCTGAGAAGAAGATTTTTTAAGATTTTCTTATGCATTAAAAGTTGTCTATACGGTCATGTTAGAAAACCTGGTCCCATAGCAAGGGGAATAACTCTAGCCAAAATATTTGAACAAAATTTCGTTCCCCCTTGTCACTGATGCTTCTGACAAAGTTTGGTTGAAATCGGGTCAGTGGTTTCTGAGGAGATGTTGTTTGAAAATGTGAACGGACGACGGACGACGGACGCCGGACGACGGACGGAATGGGATCACAATAGCTCATCCTGAGCCTTCGGCTCAGGTGAGCTAAAAACCAGTGTATATTTTAATGGCAATATGAGGCAATTGGACTCAAGACGAAAGTAACAAAATGCGCTTTTTATTTTAGTATTGCGTTCTGCCATAACAATTTCATTAACAAATTGATCTGTCCGATATAACCTTTTCATCGGCGAAAGGATGTCATCTGCTAAAGTTTCTTTGTCTGAAATTTATGCCATATCAAATATCTTAAAGATTTGACTGAATAAATATTACTACGACCGCAAACTAGTTTGGATCCTGATCAGATTCACGCGGCATTTGATCTGGATTTAAACTGTTTCAATGAGGACTTTAGTCGTCAATTATGGTAAACGGTTTAAGGCTGGTACATGCAATTCGTTCCTGCTTGTCATTCAGGATTCTATTTTCAAGATGAAGTTGTGAAAATAATTGATTGCATTTGATAAATAAAATAAATTATTATTGTGTTTAAAACATTCTTTTAAGTGTTTGCCAATGAAATCGGAATATGTTTGGCTACTTACATATATAGGTCCTCTTTCGTAGTCTCTAAGAATGACTTGGGTATACTAATAGCCGCGTTATTAACCAGAAGATCAACGTGACCAATGTTTTCAATAGTTTCCCTTGTCTTGTCCCAATGTGATACGTCAAGTAGGCAAGTTTCTACGGAAGGACACTACAACAAAGAATAACATTACCTTATGAATACTTAATAAAACAAAACCAATTTAATAACTATTGTACTACAATATGTTAGATACAGTCTAAATGCGATACTTCGAACTCACTTAAATCAACCGTACCATTATTTCACAAGTAGAAACTTGTAAAGCCGATCTCGCTTAAGTCCAAAATGACCTTACTTCAAAGTTAAAACGTGGCTAAAGTTAAAACGTGGCTTTAAAATGTGGGTATGTTCGAGCGAACGCGAGTTCGAAGTATAGAGTTTCTAACTTTTTTCTGTACATATAAATATTTAACCGCAAAATGTTGTCGTCTCCTATAACCGTTTGCCGGTTTCTGCTTTGTCTGAAACAATGTTTAATGTTAGATTTAACCCGTTTCACTAAAGCCTGTTTCTAGTTTTGAAAACAGGTAACCGCTTAAAACAGGTTGAAAGTAAAGCAGAATGCGCCTTGAGGCGCATTTTGCTTTACTTTGAGCCTGCTTTAAGCTTCCATATGTGAGAATATATATTTATTTTCTTTTGTTGGATATTCATGACTGTATGAATTGGAACTGCTTTCTGAAGTGGCGTTTGGGAATCGATCAATGACAAACTTAAATGAACGATGCCTTAATAGCGTCTTTTTAATTTTCACATTTTTATTTCAGGCACTGTAACTAAAACATGCAACGCAACATAATTGGTATCCTGATCAAATACCGATTGATTTTGCGTCTTATCTGGGTCAAATCCGTTTGGTACTGTCTGGGGTTTTCTTGCTTTATTTTATGGATGTTATATTGTATCTCATTACCTCAACCTTTAGACTGTCTAGATCAGACTGCGTCCGGCTCAAACCAATCACATGGACTCCAAGACTAGCCAGTTTAATGGCGATTGCTCGACCTATTCCTGAAAATGGACACTATTTATGTAAAATTTGTAATTTGATTCTTATACAAATCTACTAAATTATTTACATCTGCCATTCATCGGTAATATTTATTTTGCCTGAAAATTGCTGTTTTTGATCTTCTTAGTTTTATTATAATATAATATGTATGATTAATATTTTCATAGAAACTAAAAGAACAAATAACGCACCTAGACCAAACTGATAGTAACTATATGCGGTTTGTTTTACTCTTTGCACGCCAGCGGCTGATATACCTGCCATAGTGGATATCTCTGCCACCAGATTGGACCCAGATGAGACACTGCGTAACGCGGCGTCCCATCAGGATCCAAACTGTTTGCCATTCTGACACTGAATTTAAAATAAATTTTGAAAATTCTAATTTTAGAACGATAGCAGACGACAAATTGTTGCAGACGAAAACATTACCCAGCATGCAAAAAGTTAAACCTTTAGCATTCTATGGCCATCTCGTCTACAACTATTCTCAGAGTTCATTTTCGTCGTCACGTGCTTCTTACAAGTACTTCCGCTTAAACCCAACTTTGCAAATTCTAAATCATTGTCAAAAAATGTTTTACAAGGTCAACTCAACATTATCTTCAAATAATTCAATTCAGTTTTATGCATAACATAATAATGGTATGTTCGACTTAAATGCAGTTCATATGTCGAACTATTGGATAGTTGAGTTAAACGAGTTCGAGATATCGAAGTTCGACTGTATTTCTTAAAAAGAAAACCGTCTGTAACAATATGTAGCAATATGTAAAACATACATGTAACATACGGACGTCGGTTTGTATGTCTGCTTGTGCATGTTCATATACCGAGAGATAAAATACCCTAGTAAACATACACTTAACCACTTCATTGTCAATTTTATCATGAGAGTTTTACCCCTTCACCGCCATATTGTCGTCTGCTTCAATTGTTGTCTGCAATGTTTTTTCAAAGTTATAGATTTAAGGCAGAATGACCGATGAAGTCCCGAAACGATTGTCAAACTGTTTGGATCCTGATCAGACGTCGTTTATCGCGGTGTCTAATCAGGATCAAAACTGTTTGCAAACACGCCTTTCGGCGTCATTGACAGCTGGTTACCCTAGTATGGGTAAAACGTAGCCTTCAGACAGGAGGAATAAACCCACTTCACTGCAAATTGTTATTTGCAAACAATTTTACTGATCAACAGGGCTCCAGATAAGAGGGAGTACATTGAACAAATCCACCATTTTCTAACAAATCCTATGTTGTGACTACTCATTAGAATCGTCTCTTCGAGACGATTCTAATGAGTAGTCACAACTTAGGGTTTAATTCAGAAATAAAGATTTTAGCTTTTGAAATAATCCCCTTATCTGGAGCTCTGGATCAATCGCCACGTTTACGCGTGATGTGGCATCTGTTCAGGGTCTGTTTTACAAATGTTTGCTTTGTAGACACTAAAAGAAAGCTTGTCGAGGGGTTATTCGACATCGCTCACGATCCTTTAAACTACAGTCGAGAAGACATGTTTATGCTAAAACTATTATTTACATTGCAAATAGTTTGGAGCCAGATCAGACACCGTGTAATTCGGCGTCTGATCAAGCTCCTCACTGTTTTCCAATCAGTTCAAATATGTTTTGTTACGTTATTTCTTTATTTCGCAAATAATTATATTAAATAGTTAGAATTGTCAAATTATTGTCTTTTTCTACATTTTATTGCGATGCGTTTTTTGCGTTTCGTTTGCGTTAAAACGGGAAAGAATAGTGTATTCTCCCCTGCGCAACACATATTCGTGATAGACAAGTTCAATGAAATTGGATTCACTTTTGTCTTTGTGGCCTAGTTTTTGGTCCCAGAATATTAACACTAGGATGTTATAAAAACAACTACGGCTACATCTAACTTGCTAAGATGAACGGATTCATCCATGAAATATCAATTGCTAATGTAGTCTAGATCATTTTTTCAGCGGAGCTGCCTATTATCTATTTAGACCTACATTTTTATTTAGACAAACATTTCAACCAATCATATTTGATCAGAAATTTAGAATTAAGAGCACCTGTTGAAACTGAATTGTCTGATTGGATAGTAGCCAGGGCTCCAGATAAGAGAATTATTTCAAAACTTAAAAACTTTATTTGTGCATTAAACCATATGATGTCCTACTCGTTTAAATTGTCTCTTCGAGACGATAAAAATGAGTGGTAACACCATAGGGTTTGGTGATGAAATGAGTGAGAAAATGTTAGATTTGTTCAGTTACTCCCTCTTATCAGGAGCCCTGATAAACTGTAGCCAGTGCTACTGGTCTAATTGTGAGACACAGTGTAGTGTTTACTAATACTGAGCTGATGACATCATGCTTCTATTTTAAGATTATGACACTTTGTCTTTCTATAGATAGACAGTGGTACCTCTAAGGTGTTTTGTTACGGTTTACTACCAATTTATTTAATTGTTAACTATTTGTACAAATTTACCATACATTGATAGCAATATAATAATGGCCTTGAGTGAGTTAAACACAATTGTGTTGTTTCATCATTTATTCACAAGAGTGAGGTGTTATAGAACTGTTTTTCTGTAAGGGCATGCACAGTTTATTTAGTTATAGTTTGTTTCAAGGAACTCCCCATGAATGAAGTTTGATATATAGAACAGTAGTTTAATCTGAGGATCTCCTACCAGTAGCTAGGATATGGGTTATATTATTGTTTTGCATTTCTGTACATTTATAGTTTTTTAGTCAGAGTTATAGTTATCCTTGAATGTGTATTTTTTGCTTTTCAATCCAAGATATTACAATTCTTTGAAAAACCCCAATGTCATACAATTTTGCACACCCATCTACAGCATGAATTCCACCACCCATTCCGCTGAATATCTTTTTTAAAGATATTTCTTGTTACTATTTACTGGTTGGTTTTTAACAATATGTTGCAAAATCAGAAACGGTGCAGACACTGATCAATGGGCTCCTGTATGAGCCCTATCATGATCGTATAGGTCGTGTGCATAGCATACGCGTGCTTTTCACAGATACATGTATAGGTCGTTTGCAGTTAAAAAAAACACGATAATTTTCAAATATCTCGATAACAAGACAACGGAGACAAATGTAATTTTGCATAGATTTGTGATATACCTATACCAACTCTGACAAAAAGAACCTTTTTTTACTCTTCGTAATAAAAAAGTTTTATTCATAACTTCTATATAAAGTTTACACTTCTAATGGACACTTTTCCGAAGGGTGATTTCAAGTAATTCAACAGCCTATCTTTCACGACCCGGTAACGCCTCACCGTTAAGCCATCGCATACCATAGCAGTTTACAACTAACCGAACTAGGCCCTGACTGGGGTACGTTAAATGTATTAACCGACCATACTGTCATTTGCGAACATGTTAGATCCTAATCGGACACTGGAGCCATTTCGTATCTGAATAGTATCCGAACCATGTGCCACTCATACGAAAGCTTTATCAACAAAACGCAAAATAACTAAATGTGAAAAATAGCAGAAAAGACATGTTCATACCAGACGATCTGCACCAACTTACCATTATCAAATTTTCAACAGAATGTTTCCAGAACAGTTCGAAAACCTTTATAATTTTATCGTTTTAAAGGAAACGTAACGTAACCGTACTACATGTGTACAATACAACACGAACATTGATACATAGTAAGCTACAGGTAAGGGGAGTATTTCCAAAACTAAATTAAGCCCTATGGTGTGACTACTCATTAGAACCGTCTCTCTTCGATACGATTCTAATGAGCAGTCACACCATAGGATTTGGTGCTGAAATACATGTAGGTGAGAAAATTTTGGACTTGTTCAATTTTCTCTCTCTTATCTGGAGCTCTGTAATTATGTAGAAATGTTAGAGCTTCGATTTGAAAAGTAATTACAATTCTCTTTATTCCTGGCGAAGAGTGCGTGTATTAAGGCATAGTAAAAATGTAATGGATTATGGGGCCTCATAATTAATTTTGTACAACTAAACAAGCAGTATCAGCACGGGGTTCACCTTTCAGACAGAAGCAACTTGCACGGGATTTTACCTGGGGATATTCTCCAATATAAACAAACGTGATCAAGGTATAGTCGAACAACTAGGTTAGACGTGTCACGGGGTCGCCGAGTCCATTTATAAGGGAGATCAGCATTTCGGATATTCTCGTGGCAATTTTTAAATGAAAATTTTTAGGTTATTTGTACAAACAATATTAGTTATCGGAAACATAGCGTAGTGGATAAGACGTAGGACTAAAAGGAAGCATGATTGAGAAACATTTTACCAAGCGCGGGTTCGAGTCTTGCATCAACCTAAAATATTTTTTGGCTTAAATAATATTAAGGATTCTATAATTACATTGCATTAAAGTAATGCAGAAAGCCCCCTGAAGTAAACAACTAAAACTTGTATTGATATTTGAATTTTATCATCCCTTTGTTTTTTAACATATGGCTAATATAGGACTCGAACTCAAACTAATGCACCCCTTCCCCTACATTGAAGAACATGTGCATAGATACATGTAGTCAGTATAATACAGTAATAAGATAATGTTTTACTATTCATGCTATTTATTCTAGATTTAAAAAATGAGCTTGACGCGGGATTCGAACCCACGCTGAACAAAAATTCTATTATCACAATGCTCTTTGCGTACCTACACTTTACCTACTGCGCTAGTGCTGACAACAATACCGCCTTCATTTGTATCTAATATACTAAACTCGACTGTTTAAAAAATGGTCCGAGAACATGCGGAATGCTGTTATCCCTAACAAATGGACTCGGCTGACCTTTGACACGTCAGACCTAGTTGTTTGACTATAATAGCCAATTACACCCCACGTAATTGACCATTTTCAGCGACACAAAAATTATATAAAACTAAGAGGAAAAGTTTTTAGTCAGACTATCAAAAATTCTGAATTTCCTTGTCAGAGTTGGTATATAGTCCGGCAGCTTAAGTGACAAATACTTCGCTTCGTGATACAAGCATCAATTTTTGCACACATATGCCTCATGACATGCTATCTTGGAAAAGCACGAGATCCAAGTGAAAAAACAAAATGGCCGCTATTTTTCAAGATGGCCGCCATTTGAAGTGCTTATACTGTGTTTGAACTAGATTTTGATTGAATAATCCTATTTTGAAGATCTTTACATCAAACTATATGTATTTGGGGATGAGAAAACAATTTTTGAATTTAAAAATCGAAATTATTGAAAATTATGACGATAAATTATGAATTAAATGAAAAATTACTGTCTCATTGAAGTTTTAATGAACAGTTCAACAGATATCTAAAACAATAATAAATTTGGTGATACAAGCATCAAATGTTGCACATGTATGCTTCATGACCTCTTCTTTTGGAAAAGTACGAGATCCAAGTGTAAAAACCAAAATGGCCTTTCACTCTTAATGACGTCAAAAGGCGCGTTTTCAAACAGTTTGGATCCTGATCAGACGCCGCGTTATGCGGCGTCTGATCAGGATCCAAACTGTTTGACACTCGTATAGATATACTTTAAGTCATACTACTTTGAATCTTACTTTGAAACGATCTTTCAAACAACAAAATTGAAGCAGACGACAATGAAACGGAGGTGGGATAAAAATATCACGATTAATTTGGCAGCGAAAGAATTTACTAGTGCCTGTTGAAAACATCGCACCGATTTGTACAGGTTGTGATGATACCAATTCAATGATAAACCTCCCATTTTCAACATTGATAGCCCAAGACGGAACTACTGACTGTAATGAAAAGATTATTTCACAAATACGTTACTTCTACATACAGATAATATTGTAATAAAAGTGTGCGTTTCTCTTTGCACTGAGTGTATATACACTGACAAATTCCAGCGTAGAAGATTCACAGACCAGGGTTAAATGTCATACACAATACGGATCAAATCACTTAGGCCTAAATACTTGTACAACTGTTGATCTCAGAAACAATTCTTTTCTCGCACAGCTTCCTTTATATCCAAGTCAGAGTAACTGGTTAACATTCCCTTAGCAGTAACAAAGGTAAGAACACTTTAGAACATATATGACGTCATAAGAACGGTCATATATCATATGTATACGTAATTCGGTCAAACTTGGGAAACCAGTGTAGATCTAATACAAGAGTACAACCAGGAATGCGAGGCTTCATATGATCGTTTCTTCCGTGAAACACGTTCAATGTTTTTCACCTCATCAACCTTGTCTGGTCATAGTGCTGTTCTTAGCATAACCAGTACTTAGTGATGACATGAATTTGAGGTCTACATGGTTTAGATTTATTTCGGGTGGGTATTGAATAATCTTTTTAAAAGCAGGGATCGCTTAGGGAACATCTCCCATACTTGCAATGCAGTGTTTGTCTTGCAGTTTCGAGACTCGGGACATACACGGGGAATAGAGCAAGTTCTCCTCAGTTTTGTTGTCACTGTCTCACAGAAAACTTCTCCAGCCCAATGGTTAACAAGACAAACACTTATTCAAGCATCTGGATCGCCACAAAATGTGTGTACAAGGAAGTGAATGGTGTCAATGAGATTAAAACGCAATTGCACATACTCAACTCAACTTTATTTACACCAAACTGCAAATCCGATTCTGATTTTTGTTAAGTAGCTTACAATTAATAAGGTACTAATATTATTTATCACAACGCAATCTTAAAATATAGAGATACCATTTGAATGTCAATGGTAATAATTAGATAACGGCTATGATCAGGAAAATGTAGAAACGTAAGCCTTTAAAACTACACTAAAGTACAACCAGGAATGTATATTAGATATGCATTCCTGGTTTTAGTGGTATATCTTATAATATATAATATAAGATTGTACCAGGAACGTCTAAAATACGTTCCTGCTAAAACTGATAAATGCTACTGTTATTTCAATGTGATGGGACTAATGCATCCTGCCCTTTAATAGTCTCTTATAATTCGGTTTTAAATGGAATTGTTTTGTCTTTTATTGCATTAAACATCATACAGGATGCTTATAGCAAAGCAAAATATTTATGAACAGAAGATACTAAATGCATGATATCAGCATGCACACTAAACGTTTACTTTCCTTTTCACAGGATCATTAAGACCCAACTTATCATCTTAGCAGGTTTATGATGATACATTATAAAATGGAATGTAAAACTATTCTTTAATTTTTGTTTGTAACTTTTGGATGCTGGCATTTGACAGGCAGTTTCATTCTGGTAGGAAGCAGAGTTATTAAGCATCCAAGTTGGGTGGAAACTACTTGTAAACACATGCAGCGGCTGAAAAGTTAAAGATGTTCATGGATTTAGATAAGGTGATTCCAAAGTAAACTCGTTTTCCAACATGATCACTCACAAGAATTGTCTCCTAAGATGGCGATTCTAATGAGTAATGACATCACAGTGTCCTCTGCATACACAAAGAATTTAGATTTTGACATACTCTACTTATCTGGAGCCATGAGTATTAATTCACATGGCAAAATTAACAGATATTAACCCTTTAACTGCTAGGATGTTATCTTATGTTATCTCATAATGTGTTGTCTGCTTCTGCTTCCTAAATTTAGGAGATATGACTATTGAGTGTATACATAGCGACATGACTGCTGAACAGCCAAACCGTTAGGATCCTGATCAGACGCCGATTTTCTAGGCATCGGGGTATTATCCAGGCTGCCTGTAACTTTAAGTTCACCTGGGGTAATGCAGTGAAGGGGTTAACTATCATGTACATGCTATAACATTCAAACCGCGGCCTCGGCTCCCTAACATCAACAGATGCTATACAGTAAAACGTTGTTATACTGTCCATACAGAAACTCCTTCTTGCAAAAAACAGCGATCCACATGCAGAAACTGCATATCAGACAGTGAGCTGAAGCTTTATGGAGTTATACTAATTATTCAAGGGCAATCTTACTATATTCTGTTTACCAGTGTTACTAATCACGGGGTAGCCTTTTATCAAATATACTATAGATTTGACAGTGCACAGCTATAGTCAAGCTATTCACCTGCAGTGCTAGTAATATCTCACTATAGATACTCTGTTTACCAGTGTTACTAATCAAGTGGTAATTTTTCATCAAATATACTATAGATTTGCTGTAGCACATTCAATAGAAACTATTCTCTGGTACCCATTTTACTTAGGAAAATGACCGAGTTGAACCAAATGAATTTACACACATTTGGTTCAACTCAGTCATTATAGCTGATCAAGTGTTGTAGAAACTGTTCGCTGCCCCTCGTACATGGGTCATTTTATAAACACATTCCAATATATCGCCACCTTCAGGTGGCGATAAATTAGCATTGTTTGTCAATGTACACTGGTCTGTGACTTTACCCTGCATTAATTTGTAACCTTCATTTTTAGAGTATATTTATTTCGTTTGAACCGCCAGCCTATTCTCCAAAGGCATTTGATGTCTGAGGAGACAACGAAAACACGAGATGACCTGTCAGTAATAATGGTAGTGTTATAAAAAGAGTAACGGTAGCTTCTAAACGTTAAGCAAAATGTAAATTTTGAGCAGTGAAGGTTGTGCCAGAGGCACTCTGTGCTGCAGGCAAATATTTATTTTCATACCGAAAGAACTGTTTGTTTGTTAACGTCCGTTTCTTTAAACTATGGGCTAATTGGACTCCCCAGAGAGAGGGGAGTGGGTACATAACATCCGGACGCTATGTCCTACTCGTTTTATCGACAGAATTCTCTGGTTCCTTATATGTCCAATGTAAAGCACTGAAAACATCGGACCTAAGTTTTTATAAAGTCTCATCCGAAGGACTTGGTCCGGCGGGGGATCAAACTCACGACCCCTGGTATCGTAGTCGAGTGTGCGTCCACTGGACCACGTCCGCCGGTCCCGAAAGAACTGGAGCAGATTATGCTCTCATGGAAATGAAGAGATGTGAGAACAGACCATAGCCGTCGTTAATAACCTGCTTTTAATACCACTGTATCTAGGTGGAGAAATCAGCTTTGATATTTCTGATAGGAATATTAAAGGAATACATGTAGTTACCACTCATACCATTGAAAACAGTATATGAAGGCTACAAGACATTTTGTTCCAATGCGTTCTTATACAAGCTCTCGGCAGCACTCAGGCAGTTCACGTGAGTTTTTGTTTATTCTTACGTTTACAGATTATTCCTGGAAGGGATTGCATAGCTCCTTCGGATCCTAAAACAGCTGGACCTTGTCAGTAAATAACATATGATACTGCCCGGTCTAGTTACGATTCCTGGCATCTTGGTTTATCCGATGTTCGATGCCAACGCGTACTTGTCGACTAGCTGGCTTACTCCTTGTTCAGACGACTTCAATCGTCTCTGAGTGTTGATATGTCCTCGGTAACTCGACCGATATAACCACTACGTTTGACAATTACATTGATGACTTGCTCATGAGCTTAGTCGACTGCTAACCTCAGAACTGCTACTTTTCTCATCTGTAACTCATTGAGCACCTATAAGTGGATTTGCTCAAAGAACAACACTATCTGGGGTGGATGGTTGATAATGTTTTTTGCAAAGAAGTAATAGCTGACAATGTTTGAAAAGCAAAATCAAGTTAGCCTCTCTTAAAACAATATGACCAAAGAGAAAATCAATAATTCAGTTTCCAACATAAGTTCTCCGCATAAAAACTGATGACACAGCAAGTGTGTGTATTGCACAGGTCATCAAAATTCAGATCTTTTTGAATCCTCTCTTCTCAATTATACCCTGTGCCTCCCTTCGGGATAATGCTGTAACTTGGTGCATGTATACAGCGCGTTCTTGTGACAATTAAGGCAAAAATGCCTCTGCTGTACCAGATAATGCCACTTAACCCCTTCATGAGCGCTTGTTCAACTGAAGTGTGGTAAGTGATGACAAAAAGGTCATCTCTACGTTGGAATCGCAAACAATGACTGCAAATTTGTCTTCACCATATATATCAGGCCAGTGTCACTTGAGTTGTTTTGTAAAAGCTCCCTTTAATTGAGTCGTTTAATAACCCTCATTTTGACATTCTGATTCTATTGAGTTCTTCCAGTCAAACTTTATTCAGTTCGGTGTTTGCATTATTAACAGATTTCTATTGATAGATGTTTTACTCTGTAACATGTCTTTTCAGATTTATAGGTGACGAAGCGGTCATATTAAAAAAAGGCGCCATCAGGCATCTTGAACTTTTCAGGAGGATAACGTGTTGTGTTTTAAATTGAGAACCTTGCCATCATTTGTACAAATTTTGGTGCTTGCATCTTTAAATGAACGGTTCCTGTAGGTATTGTAAGTTTACATAAATAATAAAGTATATTTATACAAATAAACGCTAATTGTGAGTCATTTAATGGCCCCCATATTCAAACTATCAGTCTTATTGGATTTCAATTGACAGCATTAAGTTATAAACGTAAATCTTCATTCTTCTTGATTTTTGGACCATTGTAATACTTCTATTTATTCATTTTTATTGATATTATTCTCTGCAAACTTGTATTTTTACATTTACATGTATCGAGGAGGCCATCTTGAAAAACGGCGGCCATCTTGGTTTTTTCTGGCGAATAAACTATTTTTCTTAAAATAGATATGCTGGATATCATTTGTGCCAATTTTGATGCTTGTATCTACAAATAAATGGTACTTACATGCATTGTAAGATTACATAATAAAGTATATTTATAACCAAAAACGCTAAGTTTGAGTAATTTAATGGCTGCCGTCTTGAAACTATCAATCATGTTGGATTTCAATGGACAATATTAAGTTATACAAGTCAAAATCTAATCATTTTAATATTTGGATCATTTGAATACCTCTATTTATTGACATTCTACTCTGAAAACATGTGTTTTCATTTTACATGTAACTAGGCGGTCATCTTGAAAAACGCCGGCCATCTTGGATATTTTTTCAGTAGGATAACCTATTTTTCTTTACATGTAGGTGCTGGATATTATTTGTGCCAATTTTGGTGTTTGTATCTACAAATAAATGGTATTTTTAGGCATTGTAAGATAACATAATAAAGTAATTTTTTTACAAAAAACGCTAATTTTGAGTAATTAGATGGCCTTTGACATTCTACTCTGAAAACATGTGTTTGTTTTTTTTTCAATAGGATAACCTATTTTTCTTTACATATAGTTGCTGGATACTATTTGTGCCACTTTTGGTGCCTAAATCTTCAAAGACACGGGTCTTATAGGCATTGTAAGATTACATAATAAAGCATTTCAATACCAAAAACGCTCATTTTGAGTCTATTAATGGCCGCCATCTTGAAATTATCAGTCCTATTGGACTTCAACTTATTATATTCAAGTTAAAATCAATTCATTTTGATGTTTGGATTATTAACATACTTCTATTTATTGACATTATACACTGAAAGCATGGTTTGCATATTTGACGAGCGGCCATCTTGAAAAACGGCGGCCATCTTGGATTTTTCAGGTGGATCTCGTGCTTTTTAAAAAATGTACATCCTTGACATTATTTGTGCCAAAGTTGGTGCTTGTATCACCAAGCGAAGTATTCTGTTCATAAAAGTGACTTAAGCTGCCGGACTATATAGGCACATCATAAGTGTAGGCAAAATTTAATTTAAATACGTCCACTAGTTTTAAAATTATCCAAGATTTATCGTGTTTTTTTTTAACTGCAAACGACCTATACTCTGTTTGTCAATGGATTATATACTCGACGCACGGGCTAACATTTGTACTTTTGCTTTTAATTGAAAAACAATTTAGACTAGTTCAAGTAGTCGTTGAAAAGCATGAAATAGGCAGAATAACTGTATTTTATACAGAAGAATTTTATTCTTCAGGAGAATCACTGGTAATTAAAGAATTAGAAGAGATGGTGACATAAAAAAATGACTAAAATACAAGTCTTTATAAACTCTCCACACACATTCAATACTGAAGCTTTCTATATTAATGTGTGCTGAAGTAAGCAGTCATATGTCCAATAAGCTCTCATCAGTCATTACTAGTATACATTTATATACACACATATATTTACATTCACCCTGTAAAGTCTTTATGTAATCCTATTAAAAATGTGCAGTACATCTGCCGATGAACCTACACTTCCAAACTGGTTTTAGCCAGTTCGGATTTCCCCGAGCTATTCGTGGACTTTTTCAAATAGACTACATCGGGCACTTAACACTAAGCTCCCATTGGTCGACGGTCATATATAACTAGCGGAGTGATACAGACCCATAGGTCGTTGCCATCGCGTTGCTATGTGTGTAAATGGGTTAAGAAAACAACCGCGACCTGTATTTTTATAATGTGCTTTGGCAATAGATATTCAAGTTGCACTGTTATTTGTTTGCCTTGTAAGTCTTTTCCATTCACAGAGAAAAAGTTTACTGGAAAAAATCCTGAATTTTTAATACAGTTACAGTACATGTAGTTGGGACTACTTTCTCACCATATTTAGAAACTGGAATTGCTATTACATCGACATTACATCTATCAAACCTCTTTGACCGTTATATGATAAATTCTTATACAGAAAAACAAATCTTGCCAATAAACACATTAAATTGAAAAGACAGAAAATATAAATATAAATATAAGGAATAAACAACATCTCTTTGCCGCTCATGACGGTATGACTACATTAGCTTCGGGGGGTAAATTTAACGAAAACGCCCTACGAAATTTACCCCCTGCGAAGCTAATGTAGTCATACCGTCATGAACGTCAAAAATATGTTGTTTATTCCTATAATATATATATATAGTAAAATGTACATACCTTTTCCTGCACCCGTTACTAAAGCCCGCTTCCCTTGAAAACACGACTCCATGTTTTCACTAAGACAAGGCAGAAACGTGAGTGCGACTGCCAAGTAATTTCAAGCGAATGGCCACGCGTTCCCCGCCTGATTATATTGTACTTCCCTGCCAAGTTTTATCGTCTGCTTTAACCCCTCTTACCGCAAAAGAATCGTCTGCATCGGTACTATCGTCTGCAATATTTTAAAGTCAGCTTTAGGGCTGTTTTGACTGAAGAAATACCGATACGAGTGTCAAATAGTTTGGATCCTAGTCAGACACAGCGTTACGCGGCGTCTGATCAGGATCCAAACTGTTTGCAAAGTCGCCTTTTGGCGCCGTCGGCAGTTAAAGAGTTAATTAGTCTTTGCCATAGTCCCGTCCGCATTTATGCTTTTTTCTGTATTGATTAACTGGTTCTAAATTTAGAGTTTGACTGGAGAATTTCTGGAGAATTTCTAAACGCCGCGTAAAGCAACATCGAATCGGAAACCAAACTGTTTGCAAAGCCGCTTATGGCGCCCATGAAGAGTAACAGTTAACCTTTATTTCTATTGCATGCTAGAAACTGGTTTTTTTTTGCAAACATTGATTTACATAAAATCTCATGTTTATAGGGTTTTTTTTAATAAAGAAACACCAACACCATTGTCAAGCCGTTTGAACCCAGGTCAGACGCCGAGTTTGAATCTAAAATGTTTGCACATGCAATGACATTGTTAGAGCTGAATTATGCGTGTATCGTGTACTCATGTACTCTTGACATATGCGCTAGTGACCCGGTTTTAAGCAAACTGAAATGAATAAACGTTTACAACCGTCGAATGTAAATCTCAAGTGAAAGACTTTAACCCGTTACTCCATTGCCTGTGTCGAACTTTGAAGACCTGCGACCACTTAAAGCAGGTTGAAAGTAAAGCAGAATGTGTCTTAAGGCACATTCTGCTTTACTTTCAGCCTGCTTTAAGCTACCATCTGCTAGGATATAGAAAATATTTCTTATAATACATATTCATGACTGTATAAAAATGGAACTATTTTATTCAGTGGGGAACAAATGATTGATAGGTGTAGAAAGGCGTATTTATAGGGAAATGGATATAAAACGTTGGTGATGTGTTTGATTTGGCTCCAAACTGTTTGCAGTTGACTAAAGGATTTGGGTATTAAAGCATTTATCGGGGAACTTTAACTGCCCCATTGTACACATTCATGCTTTAGATTTACATTTCAATCACGAAGATTATAATGATAGTTTGTGCATAAAAACGTGAATTGAATTCCTCTCAATTATAAATATTCACCAAAAACCAGTTTAAAACAACCCAGACACTAATCAAATACGGAGATTCGGAACGTCATATTTGGAATAAAAAGTTTGCGATTCGGTAATCAAGTAGCGTGCATATATTAGCGATTAGAACTTAAACCCTTTCATGCTCCAATTATTGGGGAGATGTTTACCCCGTCACAGCTTTATTGTCGTCTGCTACACTAATGCCGTCTGCAATATCGTTTCAAAGTTAATAAATAATGGGAAAAAATGTATGAGGAAAACAATCAAAACTAGTGTCAAAAAGTTTGGATCCTGGTCAGACGCCGCGTTACGCGGCGTCTGATCAGGATCCAAACTGTTTGCAACGTGCTCTTAGGCGTCGTTGAGAATGAAATGGTTAATCTAAACATTGGGCACAAGTGTGTAATTTTCGTCTGCATCAAGATGCCTATTTTTATCCCTACTCTCTTTCAAAACAATATCATCAATGTCAAAACACACGGCGTCTCTATTCGCAACAGTGAACGCAATATTCGCCAGTGGCATTTAGAGGCATACAGAGGGTTAACGTTAGTGAAACTGTTCGCCGATGACTGGTGAGATGATATGATGATGAAGGATCATTCTCATGAATATGATTTAGACTAACCCCATTCGTTGCGAAGCAAAATTCGGTATCAAAACAATCGACCTGTCTTCCTTTTAGTTTTCGGGAGAGGTGATAGCCTACGTCAAATAAACAAAAACGATCCCTGTGACATTTAAGTTCAAGCACAGCTGCAAGGTCAGAAGGGGAATGAATTTCAATACTTGCAGAATAAGTGTTGTCTTATATATATTTCGTTAAAATCAGATATGAATAACAAAACTGTTATAAATAAAACACCAAAGTTCTTGGGTGCAAACGCACAATCTGCCAAAAATCAACTGTGCCTTTAAACAAGGGAAAATTCCTAACAGAACGACAGTTAAGGCACATGCTATTTCGGCGAAATTCGTAGTAACTGTAGTCCGGATATAATTTCCACTTAAATGTTTAATGTCCCGACCACTCTTGAATAAGGTGTTGATATTGTTAACATGTTAGAAATTCAATACTGTAGTATAGATGAGATCATTAAAAAGTTATCGGATACAATTTATGACATAACGAAAGAAAACTTTGGCAAGAAATTGAGAAATTATAATAAAAAAGAACCTGGTTCAATGATGAATGCAGACAAGCTAAATCGGAATTTTATCAGTGTAAAAGAGCGTATAAGGACACTAAATGTAAGTTAAATTGACGTAAGTTAATGGATAGTAGGAATAATTACGTTTATGTAAAAAGAAAAAATGAAATTAAGTGACATGAGTATGAAAAATCTAGTTAATTTCGAAGATACATAAATAAGTATAAAAATAATACCAACAAAGAAAATCTAATAGATACTGAAACATTTAAGAATCACTTAGCCAAAGTATCTAATGGGGTTGAATCACAGTATATCCTCCATTCTCATACAACGGATTCCTACATGTCCGGAAGCCTCACAAAAAACGCTTGATACAGCGCGTGCGGTTTGCTTACGTCATCGCAAAAAGCGGTTCCGGTTAGGTATTAGATGCGGGCAGCATAATAGTCGAAACAAATGCTGAAAAAAAAAATTGGAATTTTAGTGAAACTTTGAAGAAAATTATATATTCAAAAAATGAATACCAAAATTAACCACGTACCTTATTTTTTTAATGTCCCTTTGTAAAATGATTCCGAATACCACATTTTCCAATATAACTTTAAATGTTTATTACGTGTAGCGAGTGTCTGGAAATTGACCTTTCATATTCAGTATAAATTTGACCCGGTTGTGTACAAGCGCCTTTGCTACCCGGATGGTGACGTCAAACTTCCGGCATAATAAGAATTCGCGGCGCTGCATTTACAGTCGAAGGTTAGTTTGAATAACTGGTATTTGTTTAAACAATCAAGTTGTTTGATTACTTTAAATGTTATTTTCAGTTAGAAAACTATTTTTTCTCCATATTCGTTCAATGTATCTCACAGTTTCCATTTAAATTGATTATCTTCAGGGCCGGATCCAGAAATTCCTGAGTGGGGGGCACACTTGGGGAGGGTATGGGAGGGGTGGAACCCCTTCTATAGGGGGGTACGGGGGACCTCCCCCTGAAACTTTTTAAAATTAACATCAAAATGGTGCATGCTGAGGGCATTCTAGAAGGCTGTAAACATCCCTTTTTAACACCCAGAAAAAAAGGTTTCATACGACAGTGTCGCGTAAATGTCTTCTCGCGTTTTACATTATTTAAATTATTATTATATTATATCGCTATAATATAACACTTCAGGCTCCGGATCATAACTCTGTTCTTCTAACTCTCTTGTCAGGATGAATGAAGAACAAATGCTGTTGTAAATTGGATCAACTTTACTATTTATTAGAAACTACAGAAACTGTTCAAACTAATTAACTAACTTTATGTACACAAAACCCTGCAACTGACTGCTAGCCACTCAGAATTGTAATGTTGAAAGTAATTTCCAGCCAAGATCCAAATAATTAATGTTAATAGCTAACTTCAGCACTATTTCAGAAAAGTAGCCAAAAAGTAAAAGTCACAGCTTTAATGTTGTAATTAATCCAATTAATTTCCACAAGATCTCTCAAAGCCTAAACATACAGATACAAAGTGTTCTAAAAGTAATTCCTGAGATCTCTCTAGAATCAGACTCAGCAGCCAGTATTTATACCCTCTGGCTGCTTGCCCAGATTCAAGAAACTCCCTGCATTCTGATTGGCTATGAGTCAACCATGATTTTAGCTCCTCCCACTGAGGGGCTGGATGTAAACAATTGGCAAATACCACAAAATGCAATATTGTCATAATATAAAACTTATACCAAATTAAAGCTCATGAAATTCCCTATCTTGTGATATTAAATATGTCTGCAAACTCTTAGTTTAAAGTCTTAAACTTTGATGTAAAAGATTGACCTGGAGGCTATAGCCCAAACTCAAGATGGCTCCCTGAGGCTAGATGGTCACTTTCCAGATAAGTCTTGCCTAAATATAGTAAAGTTTAACAACTTATCTTCAAGGATTAACAAATGAAAATATAGTTCACAAGATAAGAAATTCAATGATACCGGTCACTCAACTTAAAATATAAACAAAAGCATTGTAGTTAACATGATGCTATTCTTATCTGATCTGGGAATAAGGGGCCAAAAGGAATGTTATGTAAACAAACCAAAGAAGCTGGATCCTGGCATTAATACATAATGCCAGCCATCCTGCTTTACCATAAAGCTTTGAAAAACTTAATTGCATCATATTACTATGCTTTTCTATGCAAACTGTGTTTAAATAGAGATTTACAAAGACATAGCCCAGGTAAATAGGGGTGGTCTATAAATAGAAAGTAGGTCAGCTCTAATCACAAGGGCTAATGTTCCAATACACAATCCGTATCTATAGGCATGGCAACTGATGTTATTAACTGACTATCTTGGAGCTCAATCTCCAGATTCTGGTTCTACATAAGCTTTTGACCTGGATCCAAAGTGTGGATCCTGAGCAAAAGCTCAAAGTAAATACACAATCTGCTAGTTAGCTCAGTGCCAGGTGAGAGGCTGACGCATTCAATACACATGGATCAGTGCACACCCAGGTCACTGAGTACACAATAAATGCCCAAAGCACTTTAATGTTACTTTATTGGAGGTAATAAGTAAAACAATATATTGAGCATACATGAAATAATTTACATAAAGATTAATCCTTAAAGTGCCTGAGAAGTTACAGTATCAGTCCACAGTTTTGATCTCATTCTACAGAACTCAGCCACTCAGATCTAGATCAAAAATGCAAACTGTTTATTACCTGGTCTCTCATCAACCATACAGAAGGTCTGGTTCAAAATACCTTAACTTATTAGCACTTTAAAGGTTAATGCTCCAACTCAGCAAGTTAGACTACACACAACAGTGTAGACCCAAACATAGAATCTATATAAAAGTATAAACTCAACACCTGCGGTATCTCCCCTTATTCAGATTTACATGCAAAATACAAAAGTGTATTGAGGCTTTCCTGAGCAACAGAACCAAGTCAGTCGTCCTAGATGGAGTAACATCGTCTACTGTACCGGTCACATCTTGGATGCCACAAGGCTGTGTGCTAGGTCCCATCCTCTTTCTCTTGTACATTAACGACCTACCAGATAATATAAATTTTCAGGTAAGACTCTTCGCTGATGATACAGCCCTCTACCTGACCATTGCAAGCAAAGAGGATGGTGCCTCTCTCCAGACTGACCTTGATTGTCTACAGGACTGGGGGCACCGGTGGGACATG
The DNA here is from genome assembly GCA_922989275.2 of Gari tellinella. Lineage (NCBI taxonomy): Eukaryota > Metazoa > Mollusca > Bivalvia > Cardiida > Psammobiidae > Gari > Gari tellinella. Next base: position 46,278,499 of record OV277856.1, read on the forward strand.
CGGTTCAATCCAAGCAAGTGTAATGTCTTGCATATTACCAGGCCTGCATGCCCCATCAAGACCCAGTACACCCTACATGGGCAGGTCCTGGAGACAGTGACAGATGCGAAATATCTAGGTGCCACTGTATTCTCCAACCTATGCTGGAATGCTCATGGGAACCAGAAATGGGTGTCAAAGCCACCTGATGCTCGCCTGTTTAAAGTTTAAGTCAGAAAACATCGTGTATCGAAAACTAATCAATTTTCAGTTTAGAAATAAATACGAAAGACTCAAGCAGGAAACGCAACAGAAACAATACACCCACCTCTCAAGCAGAACACACACATACACACACACACGCATAATACAATTCCTTCATCTACACATTAAATAGAAAACAACACGCAATACAAACATAAAGCAAAGTGAACATAGGAGCCCGCCTTTGTACGAACAGTAGCAATCAATAATCAATTATAAATTAACTACATGTATTAATAACCACTGGGGGGTTAAACCTGGGTTTAGGGGCGCCAAACCTCACTCTTGTCTCCTATATTCACCTATAAAGACGAACATTGTACATAAAATATAAACCCTGTTCCACAACCTTACAATCAAAAAGACCACCAACACAGTAAGTAAATACATGTAAAGATTATTAAATGAATGATTAGTCTTAGTCTAGTTATATTAAACTTTAAAACAACCTGTCCAAAAACTTTGACCTGGTGATTTGAGGTCAAAATAACTAAGTTCAAAACATGTCAAAAATTGAAATAATTAAAATAATTTTTAATTCCAACTTCATAGCCTCAATGTTTGTTCCCAAATGAAGCTAATACAAAATTCCAGCACCCTAGCACACATATTCAACTTTAAAACAACCCGTCCAAAAAACTGTAACCTAGTGATTGTAGTAAAAAAAAACTTAGTCCAAAACATGTTAAAAAATGACAAATATTGAAAAAAAAAATTAAATTCTAACTTTATAACATCAATGTTTGACACCAAATGAACCTCAATACAAAGTTTCAGCACTCTTGCACAAGTATTAAACTTTAAAACAACCCGTCCAAAAAACTTTAACCTTGGGTTTTGTAGCATAAAGCCTAAGTCCAAAACATGTTCAAAATTGAAATAAATTAAAATCATTTTTAAATTTCAACTTCATAACATCAAAGTGTAACCCCAAATGAACCTCCATACAAAATTTCAGCACCCTTGCACAAATATTAAGCTTTTAAACAACCCATCCAAAAAACTTTAACCTTTACCACGCTCACGCTCACGCCGGGGGTATGACATTAGCTCTACTGTTCTACGAACAGGCGAGCTAAAATGTAACACAGCAAGCCAACCGCACCCAAGGCTTCCTGAGACGTAACATCAGGACCACAAACCAAGACGTCAGGGAAATGGCATACAAGACACTCGTCAGGCCACAGGTGTAATACGCCTCTGTGGTCTGGAGTCCATACACCCAACAGAGCATTAGACAGGTCGAAATGGTTCAGAGCAGAGCAGTTAGGTGGGTCAAAGGGAACCATTCCCCATATGAGAGCGTCTCAAAAATGCATCAGGAACTAGGCTGGCGGACCCTTGAGGACAGACGAGCTCTACTCCAGACGTGATATATTTTATAAGATTGTTCACGCCCTGGTTGCCCTCCCAGCACCCTCATATCTACAGCATCCAAACAGAGTTACACGTCACATGCATCCCCTCTCATACCGACAAATCCACACCTCAGCAAACTATTATAAATTTTCCTTCTTTCCGGCAACCATCATACTTCGGAACAGCTTGCCATCCCAGATTGCCCTTATAACTGATCTAGATCAGTTTAAGCTGGCAGTCAGTGGTGTAAGACATGTAAACTTAGCGCAGAAACAGTGTTTTTATCTTGTTTTAAATTGTCAATGGGTCATATGCTAACCAATAACAAGACTTTTAACTGTAAATCATCCTGTTCTTTATTACTTTTACTTTTCTTCTTATTAATCTGCTCTGAAGCGCAGCTGCACGTAATACTCACTACGAGGGTGATGCAGTATAAATAGATAGATTGATAGTTTGTATTTGTATTCAACTAAATTGGGTCTTAAAATAAATGTAGTGAAAACAAAAATTTGTGTTTTTGATAAAAGTCGATCAGCATTAAATTTTGAGTGGTTCATAAATACCGAGAAAATAGAAGTTGTTGAAAAACAATTATTTGGGTGTATAATTTATGAAAACTGAAAAAATACCTATGCTGTTAAATCATTAAAAGATCAGGCCACGAAAGCGATGTATAGTCTTTTATATTTATTTAAGAAAGTGAAATCATACTTGGTGTACGATCTCAGTCTGTAAATTATGCAGTTTTGGGAGAATTAGATAGATTTCCACTTTCTGTTATATGCAAAGAAAGATCGTTAAAATATTGGTTGAAAATCCAGAAATATGGTTATAATATGAGTACTGTTTATAATATTTAGAGAGCATTGTATAACTTTGTTGGGAAGCAATAACAGTTGGGGTAGTCATAAAAAACCAATTGGATAGTTTGGGTTACACGTTTATATAGGATAACTTAGATACAACTGTCAATTACTTTCCTGATATACAGAGGAGAATAAGGGATACTTTTATCCAGGAATGGCAAACATCGATAAGAAACTCACCAAAATTTAAATATTATGTAATGTTCAAGGAATCATTTGAAATTGAAGCATACCTACAAAGTATATCTGACAATTATTGGCGTATGTACCTTACACGATTTCGTATTTCCTCGCATAATTTAGCTATAGAAGCTGGAAGATATAATAATATTGCTAGTAGAAGTAGAGTCTGTATATTTTGTAATCAAAATGTTATTGAATCAGAATATCACTTTTTATTAATATGTCAAAAGTATAAACAAGAAAGAGTTAAAACCTTAAAACACTTTTCCTGGCCCTGTCGAAATGAGTTCATAAACCTACTTTCTTCAAAAACAAAAGAATTTAGTTAAACGTAGCAAAATACATGTACAGCGCTCCCTTTCTACAACGGCACGCAATGGGAGATACAAGTTATGTACGTTGTTCTGAGGGAGTCGTTATAGGGAGGGAAATTGGTATACATTTGCAAACGTAACGCGGCGTCTGATCTGGATTCAAGCTGTTTTTCACTCGTCATTAATTGATTTTCTGTCAAAATGTCCAGTATGTCACTTTGAGAAAAACAGCAGACGACAATTTTAAACAGACGATATTGCAGCAATAAAAGCGTTAGATATTATTGTACTGTTTAGGGAACAGGTCGTTGCAAGGAGTGAGTCGTTTTTTGGAGGGCCGTTGTAGGGAGGGAGCACTGTATATCAAGGTTGCAATGAATATGCGAAATAATGTAGTTGCAGATTGCAGTATCAATAATGTACTATAATAGTTTATATACAAGCTATACTATTTTCAGTTGTATGTTTTGTAATTGTGTTTATGTAAATGTCATGGTCATATTTAACGTAAATGAATCTATTGTACATGGACAATGACACTTATATGTTGCCGATTGCCAATATAATTGAGTAGTCACGTATTTATCGTTTCTGTAGTTGGTGACTGTTTATATACACTTGACAGTAACTCCACCATCAATAGGCATACTGATGCCAGTTATCATTCCAGCATGGTCACTTAGAAGGAACACAACTGCATTGACAACATCCTCCATCTCTGAAAATGCGAAGAAAAACAAACGATTACAAAGAATTAGGTCTAAAGATGTAAAAATAAAAACAACCAGTAATATAACGTAGATATCATTATCTGCCATCAAAATCTTGCTTTTTACCCTTCATCCTGTATACCCGTTACCTTAAGCATGAATGTATGCCGTTTCAGTAGGTAGACGCAGTTAATGTTAAAATAGCATGAGTCAGGATTAAAAATGTCACCGCACTCTGGCAGATACATGTTTTGATTGATTTTAACTCAGAACAAATATTTACCTTAATTGTAATATTCGAGAGTATTTCACTCTGTTTACCAGCAAAGCTAGACCCAGTAAGAACATAAAACGTCTTGCTGATGAAGATAGGGAGGAGATACTCTCGTAAATTACAAAAAAGGTAAATTTTCGCTCTCAGTCATGACTACCAAGCACAAAGGATCACACGTAGCATGAAACAACCTATTCGATTGTAAATCCATAGATGATTCCCTTTGGTATCGGCTTCGGCGAGCCGCTGATAAGCTATCTTTGACGCCCATTAATCATTTCACTTTCAAATGTTTCGTGAGACTTCTACACCTTCACCGTTTCATTGTCGTCTTCTTCAATTTTGTTGTCTGCAATATCGTTTCAAAGTTAAAAAGTAGGGCAGTATGACTGAAGAAAATTTCAAAACGAGAGTCAAACAGTTTGGATCCTAATCAGACGCCGCGTGACGCGGCGTCTGATCAGGGATCCAAACTGTTTGCAAACGCGATTTTAAGCGTCAATGAGATCGAAAGGGTTAACCGGCATTTTACTCACCAGCTGCTCTGCCTAGAGGTGTTGAGGAAACCAGTGGATTCAGTATCTCTGGACTTAACTTTCTTCCCATTTCAGTCATGACAAGAGTCGGGTTGACACTGTTGACCCTGATCTGTTTGTGAAAGTATCAAAGGTGTAAGCTTCGTACGTTATATTCGGGTTTATTTTTAACCCCTTGACTACATTTACCCGAGAACAATGGTCATTTGCAAACAGTATGGATCCTGTATCCAAACTGTTTTACACTCATTTCAATATTTCATAAGTCAAAATTTTAAACTTGAAAAACAAAATCAGACGAAGTTTTTATTGCGTATCAAAGGAAGGTAATCAGATAACTCATATGTATGCAGTAAACCACTCTTTTACAGTCCATTTCCTAATTAGTCGGATACAGCAGAAGCGCCTAGTTAAAACACACCGTACAACAGACTGGTTACATGTAGCTAAACAACTCGATAGAATAGTTTCACCACCAACTATATTATATACACTGGATGTCCTAACAGTAGTATGTGGGTCACCAAAGCCCCAAAGTCCATGACCCCAAAGTCCATGACCCCAGGCGCGATGCCCTACGCTTATTGTGAACAGATTTCTTTGAAAAGTCCAGAGTAAAGCACTGACATCAATATAAGTAGCCAGTTTTCAGAGATACTGTATCTACCACGCCTACGGCAAAATAATGACAACTGGCCTAGTTGACCTCTGAAAAAGGATAAAGAGGAATGACTTAGATTGACAGGTGGCTGTTTAATGCAGCACGTTAATATGACAGACTGTGCTTAACGCAAACACCCGAGTTACAAACAAGAAATATCTTTAAAAAAGATATTCGGCGGAATGGGTGGTGAAGGTAATGATGTATATGGAATTGATTTTATCCAAGTTGCAATAAATAGGATGGTAAATCAGGATATTAAGCTTAATATTTATTTAATAAGACACGCGCAGTAATCTACGACCACATACATATAATCAAAGACTGAAGGTCTTGAGAGTCGCCAAGAATGAGTTTTTGCAATCATTAAACTACTGGATCTGAGGTTAATCATTAGTTTGTTAAGGCAGTTGGTCTCTCAAAGACTGAAGGTGAAAGTACAGCAGAGAGCATTTACACACGTTTATGCTTTTGATCGGGCTACATTTTGCTGCAAGTTGTCAGCTGTACCATAAATTACTAAAATTCGTATGTGTATGCTCTTTTGTTAGTTGTTTATACTTTAAATATGGTATGATTGTTTAAATATTCTCAATCACCTGATTTTGATTTGAGATTTGTGGAAAGCACCCCCGAAATATGCCGAATATGAATTGTTTGAAACGACCCCTCAAATGAGAAATTCATGTTGCCACCGGTAAATAAAGCAAGTGTGTCCGCTTCAAGAAATCGTGTATGGAATTTGTCTTGTAGAGTTAGTTCTATGTCCTGATTTATTATAAAAATATCTACAAAGTGTAGCAATGTACGTTTTAGGTATCTAGGTGTTGTTGGGTTTTCGCATTTAACCGCGTTAAAAAAATCACGGTTTGTTTACATTTGAGGTCACAGAGTTGCGCATGCGCTGGAGGAAAACGGTGTTAACACAAAGAATACCCATCATGCTCAAAATCTTTTCGATATCTAGGTTAAATTCAAACGCCAGTTTTCTCGTAATCTCACTGAATTGTTACTGCTATTCTTTCTTTTTCATATACTTGGTACTAGATTAAAATTATGATCAATTCTATTCTGAACAATTTCGTTCTGATTTGCAGAACGCATCAAATCATTGCCGAACTTGAGACAATATGTCATATCTTAAAATAGAAACACTATGTCATTCAAATCACTACCTAACGGTCGGGACACGTAAAATTTCTCGGTTATAACTCACTAGCAGTAGCGGAAAGTCGTTTACTACTAGTACCGCTACCTAGCAAATCAGCCTATAACAGTCTGTGTCTCTTATTTTTACAAATTTGTAAAAGTCAGTAGTCAAGTCTAACCGCTACCCAATCAGACTATTCGATTTTAAGCACGTGTCCTTAAGCTTTCATTTCTGGTCATTCACGATTGGTTGGGCCATATAAGGTTTGAGGCTCAATGAGAAATTAGACAGCTCCGCCGAAAAAGCGCTTGATGGAGTTTTCCCTAATATATTGCGTTGAATTAACCCTTTATACGTGTGAAACGAAAATTAGTCTTACGCAGAGTACTCGGGTAACTCGGCGTATCACCTGATACCTCCCCTCATTCCGCATCAACAAGCCTTTTTACCAAAGGTCTATTTTTAGAAAACTACGCAGCATTCAAAGGGTTTACGAAATGAACAAAACCAAAGTAACCGCCTACCTAGGTCTGCCATCTGTTAGTCCACATATTTTGGAGAATTTTCATTAGCATTTGAGAGAGTTTGAATAAGCCTGTATATTGCTTAAATTGTCGTCTGCATTTCTCTTTGAGAAAACATTTACAGGTGACTGCTTAATGCAGGTGAAACAGAAATCTATTAACGATTGGCCTACCGTGCTTACTCCTCGACGTACAACGTTCAAATGACTGTACTCTTCCTTAACGCGCATGCCTCAGTAGAGTGCGTTACGGGTGCAGCTTATTCTAGACAATACCTTATATGATTAGTTTTGGCATATCGTAGAGCTGTAAGTAACAATTACGCCGATAGAACTATCTATTTGCCTATAGATTTTTTTTTAAATCAATATTACATCGTTTTTGTTTTTTAGCTCACCTGGCACAAAGTGCCAAGGTGAGCTATTCTGATCGTGCTATGTCCGTCGTCGTCCGTTCGTCCGTCCGTCCGTCGTCAACAATTTCTTTAAATGACATCTCCTCCTAAACTACTTGATGGATTTTAACCAAACTTGGCAGAAATGATCCTTATATGGTCCTCTTTGAAACTTGTTCAAATGTTTCCGGTCCGTTGCATATCTAGGTCACAGGAGCTAAAAATAGATCGTTTCAATAAAAAACTTAAAAAATCTTATTCTCTGAAACCACAGTACCCTGAGCTTAGATATTTGGCACAAAGCATCATCTATAGGTCCTCTATCAAGATTGTTCAAATTATGTCCCTGGGGTCAAAAATGGCCCCGCCCCGGGGGTCACAAATTTACACAGAGTTATATAGTGAAATCTTCAAACCTCTTCTTCTCTGAAACTAATTTAGCTAGAGCTTTTATATTTGGCATGGTGTAATTTCTAGAGATACTTTACCAATATTGTTCAAATGTTTTCGGGCCGTTGCATATCTAGGTCACAGGAGCTATAAATAGAATTTTTCGATTAAAACTTAAAAAATCTTCTTGTCTGAAACCACAGTACCCTGAGCTTTGATATTTGGCACAAAGCATCATCTTCAGGTCATCTATCAAGATTGTACAAATTATGTCCCTGGGGTCAAAAATGACCCCGCCCCGTGAGTCACAAATTTACATAGAGTTATATAGTGAAATCTTCAAACCTCTTCTTCTCTGAAACTAATATGGCTAGAGCTTTAATGTTTGGCATAGTGTAACTTCTAGAGGTACTTTACCAGTATTGTTCAAATGTTTTCGGGCCGTTGCATATCTAGGTCACAGGAGCTATAAATAGAATTTTTCGATTAAAACTTAAAAAATCTTCTTGTCTGAAACCACAGTACCCTGAGCTTTGATATTTGGCACAAAGCATCATCTTCAGGTCCTCTATCAAGATTGTTCAAATTATGCCCCTGGGGTCAAATATGACCCCGCCCCGGGGGTCACAAATTTACATAGAGTTATAAAGTGAAATCTTCAAACCTCTTCTTCTCTAAAACTAATATAGCTAGAGCTTTGATAGTTGGCATAGTGTAACTTCTAGAGGTATACTTTACCAATCCAATATTGTTCAAATGTTTCCGGTCTGTTGCATATCTAGGTCACAGGAGCTAAAAATAGATTTTTTTAATAAAAAGCTTAAAAAATCTTCTCTTAAACTACAGTACCCTACGCTTAGCTATTCTGTACTCAGCATCATCCAATCAGCAATTGGCACAATCATATTGTCATAATTTCTAAGCTTTCGATCCAAGATATGTTACATTTACATGAACAGTCCCAGGTGAGAGATTTAGGGTCGTATACGGCTCTTGTATATATATCGCTATACAGAATTGTGTACGTAACTGATTATTACACCTACAAATCTGGTATAGATTAATACAAAATACAGTGATTGAACTTCATTTTAAAAAGCTGTAATGTTAAGAAAAAATCCTTTTGGTATAATTTGCGTTACAGTGGAAAAACATTTGTGACGTCAAACTTTTAAGTATGCGGCTTGTACGTTTTATTTTTTATAAAGCTAAAATATGACAATGAATCCATAATACTCACTTCCTCTCTTTATAAATCTGAGTAGAGTGCGTTACGGGTGCAGCTTATTCTAGACAATACCTTATATGATTAGTTTTGGCATATCGTAGAGCTGTAAGTAACAATTACGCCGATAGAACTATCTATTTGCCTATAGATTTTTTTTTAAATCAATATTACATCGTTTTTGTTTTTTAGCTCACCTGGCACAAAGTGCCAAGGTGAGCTATTCTGATCGTGCTATGTCCGTCGTCGTCCGTTCGTCCGTCCGTCCGTCGTCAACAATTTCTTTAAATGACATCTCCTCCTAAACTACTTGATGGATTTTAACCAAACTTGGCAGAAATGATCCTTATATGGTCCTCTTTGAAACTTGTTCAAATGTTTCCGGTCCGTTGCATATCTAGGTCACAGGAGCTAAAAATAGATCGTTTCAATAAAAAACTTAAAAAATCTTATTCTCTGAAACCACAGTACCCTGAGCTTAGATATTTGGCACAAAGCATCATCTATAGGTCCTCTATCAAGATTGTTCAAATTATGTCCCTGGGGTCAAAAATGGCCCCGCCCCGGGGGTCACAAATTTACACAGAGTTATATAGTGAAATCTTCAAACCTCTTCTTCTCTGAAACTAATTTAGCTAGAGCTTTTATATTTGGCATGGTGTAATTTCTAGAGATACTTTACCAATATTGTTCAAATGTTTTCGGGCCGTTGCATATCTAGGTCACAGGAGCTATAAATAGAATTTTTCGATTAAAACTTAAAAAATCTTCTTGTCTGAAACCACAGTACCCTGAGCTTTGATATTTGGCACAAAGCATCATCTTCAGGTCATCTATCAAGATTGTACAAATTATGTCCCTGGGGTCAAAAATGACCCCGCCCCGTGGGTCACAAATTTACATAGAGTTATATAGTGAAATCTTCAAACCTCTTCTTCTCTGAAACTAATATGGCTAGAGCTTTAATGTTTGGCATAGTGTAACTTCTAGAGGTACTTTACCAGTATTGTTCAAATGTTTTCGGGCCGTTGCATATCTAGGTCACAGGAGCTATAAATAGAATTTTTCGATTAAAACTTAAAAAATCTTCTTGTCTGAAACCACAGTACCCTGAGCTTTGATATTTGGCACAAAGCATCATCTTCAGGTCCTCTATCAAGATTGTTCAAATTATGCCCCTGGGGTCAAATATGACCCCGCCCCGGGGGTCACAAATTTACATAGAGTTATAAAGTGAAATCTTCAAACCTCTTCTTCTCTAAAACTAATATAGCTAGAGCTTTGATAGTTGGCATAGTGTAACTTCTAGAGGTATACTTTACCAATCCAATATTGTTCAAATGTTTCCGGTCTGTTGCATATCTAGGTCACAGGAGCTAAAAATAGATTTTTTTTAATAAAAAGCTTAAAAAATCTTCTCTTAAACTACAGTACCCTACGCTTAGCTATTCTGTACTCAGCATCATCCAATCAGCAATTGGCACAATCATATTGTCATAATTTCTAAGCTTTCGATCCAAGATATGTTACATTTACATGAACAGTCCCAGGTGAGAGATTTAGGGTCGTATACGGCTCTTGTTTATATATCGCTATACAGAATTGTGTACGTAACTGATTATTACACCTACAAATCTGGTATAGATTAATACAAAATACAGTGATTGAACTTCATTTTAAAAAGCTGTAATGTTAAGAAAAAATCCTTTTGGTATAATTTGCGTTACAGTGGAAAAACATTTGTGACGTCAAACTTTTAAGTATGCGGCTTGTACGTTTTATTTTTTATAAAGCTAAAATATGACAATGAATCCATAATACTCACTTCCTCTCTTTATAAATCTGAGTTCGCTGAACCAAAGAGAGTTCACTTTTATATGTGTGAATATAGGGGAAAAGATAATCATTCTCGCGGGCATGTCTAATTCGCGGACTTTACCGGCAAAATAAATAAATAAATAAATGAAATCTACTACTACTACGACTACTGCTGCTCCTGCTGCTGATACTACTACTACTACTACTTTTGCTATTTTCATCATTATAATTTTATACAACGACTACTACTACTACGACGACGACGACTACTTCTGCTGCTGATACTACTACTACTACTTTTGCTATTTTAGCACCATAATTTTATACAACGACAACAACAACTACTACTACTACTTCCACTACTACTACTATTTCTACTACTACTTCTACTACTACTACTACTACTAATTCTGCTCCTACTACTACTACTACTACTACTGCTCCTACTACTACCAATACTGTTATCATTATTAGTATTAACAACAACAACGACAACAACAACAACGACAACGACGACAACAACAACGACAACAAAAACAACGACAGGACAACATAAGAACATGGATGTACAGAAGAACGTAAGAAGGCATAAGGTAACAACAACAGAACAACAGCCAGGAAGAGTACAGTGGTAAATACGCTATTCCTACCTATTTACGCGTTTATCTATGCGTAAGAAACGCATAGTGAACGGTTAACGGACAGTTAACGAACGGTTAACGCCTAACGATTTTACCCCGTTTAAACGCGTTAATAAACGATTATACCAGAGATGTTGCGATTGGTGGGTCAGTTTTCCGTTTCACGCGGAGATTTCGGATCTTATCGATGATTGCCGTTATTCCAGAACTTATATAAATTCAGACAGTTTTAATCTCGATCATAATGCTGAGTGACTCGGCGTCTGAACCAGATTCTTTTTGTTTGATATTTATTAGATTAATTCCATCCATGTTGAATTCTTTGCAAACGGTTTGAATCCAGATCAGACGCCTAGCTGTATAGATCGGCATAGCATCTGACAGCTTTGAATAAACCCAATTACTTTTCATAATAGTTTAACACTAGCGATTTGGATGTAGATGGGACGCCGAGTAGTTCGGTTCTTATGTTTTAAAGCCAAGAATGTAGCATACGGTTTTGATTTCATTTTTACAGTTTGGTTCGAGATGAAATGCCGAGTTATGGGAGTCTCATCCATATTCGAACTATACAGATATCTTTTACTTTGATGAGACAGTATAATAACTGACACATACTCGCAGATATGGTTTGGTTTATTTGGTTTTTATTTCAATCAACCCCAATTAGGATACTTACTTCGATAAGCCGCAGTTGTATTACCCCATATCCGGTTTGTTACGCAACACTCATAGCGGCCTGCCCTGTGATAACTAACAGCATGTGACACGTGCTATTTGGAATTCCGCATGTTCGTAATCATAGTAACTCAGCATCTGATCTGAATCCAAACATTTATGCAAAGCAGACACTCAGTAATTTGACATCTGATCGGGATCCAAGCATTGTTCCGGATCATATGCTTAGTAATTTGGTGTCTGATTTTTCATGAAGTAAGGTAAGGTAAAGGTATAAGAACGGCATCCGGGCTCTTTTAAACGCGTAAAGAAACGCGTAAAGAAACAGCTACAAGGTGAACAAGACCTTCAATGGCAGCAAAACCGACATAACTACATGACCAAAGGAATAAGACCGTTACACTTCAACACCCATTTACCATGATGGTCACGGGACCCAGCAGTAGCGGAAAATCATTTTGGACTCGACAACTTCCTTGATCCAACCTTCTCTAGAAAGGATTTTATACTGTTATGGACAGTGGCAACCCCTTTACATTGACCTGCAGCGAACGTTACCTTATATCGAATTCATCAAAGGCATCACGGGCAGGTTTGAGGACCATGATTTTATTGATGGTACACAACGCGTATTGATAGTATTGGACGATTTGATGACGAAGGCTAAATGCGACCAGCGAATAGCAGATTTGTTTACCAAAGGTAGTCATCACAGGAATCTTTCAGTGATTTACTTGACACAGAATCTGTTTCCTCAAGGTAAAGCGTGTCGAGACATCGCTCTGAATACACAGTATATGGTGCTTTCCAATAACCCTATAGACCGACAGCAAGTGTCTACTTTAGCTAGACGGATTTACCCTAACAATAGCGCTAGATTCTTGAAACCATTCGAAGAAGCAGTACAGAAGCTTTACGGTTATTTATTGGAAATTGGTGGATTTAAAAGCTACTACACCGGAACATCAGCGACTAAAAACGGACATATTTTCTAACCAGTCAGAAACCTCAGATATAGAACTGGACACATTTTCAGTCGCTTCGTCAGGGGAGTCTACGGGGAAACGAAGCTATGGAGAAGATAGCGATGACGAAGACCCTTTAGTGTGGGGTCCTCCTCGTATTCCTCACTATAAGAAACGTAAACTGGACGAAGGAATCGTGGATCATCAACAGTGCCCCGCCGGTCACACAACCCGCGCTAAATACATTTTGCGCGAATTAGTCCTAAGCCCTGTTCGGGAACGCTTTTACCCTGAACTTATAGAAGAAGCTAAAGAAGAATATCCGTATTGTAGCCCGAATCTGGCTGAACGTAAAATGATCAATGACAAGCTCCCTGAGCTCCGAAAACTGGCTCGGTTCTATTTGGAGGAACTAGTGAAATATATCCAGAATGTAGACAGCTGTCACATGTATAACACTCTCGTCAGAACAATGAGACAAATTAAACATTCGTCTCACGTATCGTCTGCTGTGGCGATCAGAGAAGCTGTTCGACTTCATAAGGAGGATTTAAACCACCTTTTGATCGAGAAAAGAGAGAGAAATCAAATAAAGAAGATGACTCTGAACGGGATGACACCGACGAGGCTTTCGATGTAAGAAGAACCCAGGAACTGTAAATGCGTAAGAAGTCTGAAGAGTCAGCGATATTCATTCACAATGAGGGATTTTTACGTAACAATTACCGCCGAAGGTACGGTGTACGGACACGTAAACACTCCGGCTAATTTCTGGACCCCTTCACCATGGTTACAAGAACTAAAAGGCGAATGAGAATGTGCTTTGGCGGAAATTGCCATCGAATGCGAAGATAACACAAGATCGGATAGACTGTATATGTGCGGTGACTTTTTGGATGAAAGCTATATCAACGGACTCAAATACCCATTGCTGAGAAATGTGGAGACGCGAGGACATAATAAGAAATACCTGTCAGAGCGCTTTATAGATAAACGATACGTCAGGGCAAGGGCATGTTGGCAGAAATATGCGAGGTTCCATTCACTGGACGATGAGTTAAAACCCGTGACATTTTCGTCGGATAAACAACTACATTGCGTTCTACATTTTAAACCGAGAGCATCTGAATAGACTTGGAAAAAAGTATAAAAAGGGTGGGATTGGGGGATGCTCTGAATGTACATGCCTTCCCGTGGCCAGAGCGTGAGTAAATTGCCTTTCGTCCTAAACACGTCTAGGATGTAAGGGATGTGAAACTAAGTGTACGACTACAGTAAAGAGTAAGGGTGACATGTCTTATAATTTCTATATGCAACATCTCATTTAAACCGAGATCATGCGTATTAAAAGTAGTAGTTGTTTAAAGAAAGATAATAATGATTATCAAAGTAGTAGTAGTAGTAGTAATAGTAGTAGTAGTAGTAGTTGTTGTTGTTATTGTCGTTGTTGTTGTCGTTGTTGCTGTTAATACGAATAATGATAACAGTATTGTTAGTAGTAAAATTAGTAGTAGTAGAAGTAGAAGTAGTAGAAGTAGTAGTGGAAGTAGTAGTAGTTATAGTAGTCGTTGTTGTTGTTGTTGTCGTTGTGTTAATACTAATTATGATAACAGTATAAGTAATAGTAAGAGCAGAATTAGTAGTAGTAGTAGAAGAAGAAGAGGTAGAAATAGTAGTAGTAGTGGAAGTAGTAGTAGTAGTAGTTGTTGTTGTCGTTGTATAAAATTATGATGCAAAAGTAGTAGTAGTAGTATCAGCAGCAGAAATAGTCGTCGTCGTCGTAGTAGTAGTAGTAGTCGTTGTTTAAAATTATAATGATGAAAATAGCAAAAGTAGTAGTAGTAGTAGTATCAGCAGCAGGAGCAGTAATAGTCGTAGTAGTAGTAGTAGATTTCATTTATTTATTTATTCATTTTGTCGGTAAAGTCCGCGAATTAGACATGCCCGCGAGAATGATTATCTTTTCCCCTATATTCACACATATAAAAGTGAATAAGTTCAAATACTCTCTTTGGTTCAACGGAATCAGATTTATAAAGAGAGGAAGTTAGTATTATGGATTCATTGTCATATTTTAGCTTTATAAAAAATAAAACGTACAAGCCGCATACTTAAAAGTTTGACGTCACCAGTGTAGTGTTTTTTCCACTGTAACGCAAATTATACCAAAAGGATTTTTTCTTAACATTACAGCTTTTTAAAATGAAGTTCAATCACTGTATTTTGTATTAATCTATACAGAGAATACCCTTAAAACGGTACTATACCAGATTTGTAGGTGTAATAATCAATTACGTACACAATTCTGTAGAGCGATATATAAAAAAAAACCGATGTAATATTGATTTAAATAATACTATAGGCAGATAGATAGTTCTATCGGCGTAATTATTACTTACAGCTCTACGATATGCCAGAACTAATCATATAAGGTATTGTCTAGAATAAGCTGCACCCGTAACGCACTCTACTGAGGCATGCGCGTTAAGGAAGAGTACATTGGTCTTTTTAAGTCATTTGAACGTTGTACGTCGAGGAGTAAGCACGGTAGGCGGTTACTTTGGGTTTGTTCATCTCGTAAACCCTTTGAATGCTGCGTAGATTTCTAAAAATAGACCTTTGATTAAAAGGCTTGTTGATGCGGAATGAGGGGAGGTATCATGTGATACGCCGAGTTACTCGAGTACTCTGCGTAAGACTAATTTTCGTTTCACACGTATAAAGGGTTAATTCAACGCAATAGTATTAGGGAATACTCCATTCAGCGCTTTTTTAGCTCACCTGGCACGAAGTGCCAAGGTGAGCTTTTAGGATTGCTGGATGTCCGTCGTCCGTCGTCTGTCCGTCCGTCCGTCTGTCTGTTCACAATTGTTCGTTAACACTCTACCGGCTACAAATCTCACTGGATCTTCATGAAACTTGATCAAAATGTTTGTCTAGTAGAAATCTAGGTCAAGTTTGAATGTGGGTTATGTTGGGTCAAAAACTAGGTCACTAGGTCAAACCATAGAAAAACCTTGTTAACACTCTAGAGGCTACAAATCGCATTGGATCTTAATGAAACTTGGTCAGAATGTTTGTCTCATTGATATCTAGGTCAAGTTTGAATATGGGTCATGTTTGGTTAAAAACTAGGTCACTAGGTCAAATCATAGAAAAACCTTGTTAACACTCTAGAGGCTACAAATCTCATTGGATCTTAATGAAACTTGGTAAGAATGTTTGTCTTATTGATATCTAGGTCAAGTTTGAATATGGGTTATGTCCGGTTAAAAACTAGGTCACGAGGTTAAAACATAGAAAAATCTTGTTAACACTCTAGAGGCTACAAATCTCATTAGATCTTGATGAAACTTGGTCAGAATTTTTGTCTCATTGATATATAAATCAAGTTCTAATATGGGTTATGTTCGGTCAAAAACTAGGTCACTAGGTTAAATCATAGAAAAATCTTGTTAACACTCTAGAGGCTACAAATCTCATTGGATCTTGATGAAACTTGGTTAGAATGTTTGTCTCATTGATTATAGGTCAAGTTTGAATATTGGTCATGTCAAGTCAAAAACTAGGTCACCAGGTCAAATCATAGGAAAATCTTGTTTACACTCTAAAGGTTGATTGTGGGTCATGTCCAGTCATAATCTAGGTCACTATAGGTCAAGTTTGCCATGGTGTACCAGGTGAGCGATTTAGGGCCATAGTGGCCCTTGTTGTAATTCGGGTGTTTGCGTTAAGCACAGTCTGTCATATTAACGTGCTGCATTAAACAGCCACCTGTCAATCTAAGTCATTCCTCTTTATCCAGTTGTCATTATTTTGCCGTAGGCGTGGTAGATACTATTACAGTAAACTCTCTGAAAACTGGCTACTTATATTGATGTCAGTGCTTTACACTGGACTTTTCAAAGAACTCTGTCCACAATAAGCGTAGGGCATCGCGCCTGGGGTCATGGACTTTGGGGTCATGGACTTTGGGGCTTTGGTGACCCACATACTACTCCTAACACTCCGAACCGACCAGGGGAATTTGCATCTACCCAATTATAGTCACTATGTAGGTTCCCGTTATGGGTTGCACCTAACATATGCTATATGTATACACTACATACGAGAGTTCACACTCGTTATCCGGATTACTCTACCACAGTCGGGTTTAATAACACAGATATCTACAAAAAAATCCGATAAGACACGTATGTATGCTTTAAAGGGACTCGCAACCGGATGGTGTACTTGTCAAAATAAAATAAAATACTCAAATAAAAGCAAATTTGTGGCATTATTTGGCTTCTGACATTACAAAAATAGGATCAGTCCAAAAAAAGTCTCAAGAATCGTCACCGAATCTTAGATTTTTAGATAGTTTCCATCGTTTTTCTATACCGACTAGTAGACGGTATAGTTGTTGTTGTTGCTTCTCTACACGGGCTCAGACATAAACACGAGCCGAATTACGAAGTTGTAGGCACTTTCGATCGCTACACATTGAAATACGTTAAATCGATCCGAGATAAACGGATAGTTTCGTGGTCCATTGGTCTAAGCGGTTTCCCCTATTTTGCCTTCTGTCCGCCAATGCCGGGCCCCGGGTTCGAATCCCACCAGAGACCAATATTTTTTTTTATTGAAATACATTTTTTTAAACAGAATTTCTTATCCTAAACTAATTCTTTACCATTTATATAAGCGTTTGGCACATAATTACAAATTACTATTTTTAATGCACCATCTGGTTGCGAGTCGCTTTAAGTACATTATTTGAATATGAAAACTACAATCAACCGATCTAAAGCGTATGTACGAAGGTAACTATTTGTTTTACATCTTGGCGAAATTCCGGAGAATACTATTGCTCGCAAACGTATATTTGAGTGGTTTAAAGTTTGATTTTTCGAGATTTAGCCCGAATTCTACACCAAAACCATTTAAAATAGACACATAACAGGTTAAACTGCCATACATGTGATATGTTTTAACTACCACATATGTGAAGCATACCAACCAGATGAATGAAATAATGATTAAATTTTGAGTTTTTTGACGATGAGTAATGTCATCATAGCCACAACTTACCACAGATTTTCAACTAGCGAAGGTAATACTACCACAGATACAATGACATTACGTACCACTGACAAACGATGAAATGCAGCAAAGTTTATGTATTTCAATGGATTGAGGATGCAACTGAATGTTTGATAGACTATGCACATATATTCATCGCCCCAATTATTATTTAAACTTATCCCTAAAACCACGCAAATGAGATTGATCTCTATTGAAAAATGTTTTCAGATCGCTTCACATACATGAAACAGTGTTTGTCCCGTTAATAGCTATATGCGCCTGTAATGGAGTTTTGCAATAAGTCGATTGACTGAGTTGGGTTAAACGGCACCATGGCAGATATACTGCTCATAAGGCACCGAAATGAAATTCTCGTAGCTGTCGGATATAGGTAGAAGGACGTGTCTTCTCGTTGGCAATGTAAGGTTTCGTGCTGCTCCACCCTTCATCTGTTTGAGGTGTCACAATCGTGCAAAAAAAGAAAATCTACGACAGTCTTCACATTCTTTTCAGTAAAGCACTAAACATTTCCCTGTAAGTCTTTGGCTACTTGTAAGAAACGCTTCG
The DNA here is from genome assembly GCA_922989275.2 of Gari tellinella. Taxonomy (NCBI): domain Eukaryota; kingdom Metazoa; phylum Mollusca; class Bivalvia; order Cardiida; family Psammobiidae; genus Gari; species Gari tellinella. Next base: position 46,297,067 of record OV277856.1, read on the forward strand.
GTCTTAGTTTTTCCGGTTCCCAGTACACTTCAATGAGCTCTGGCTAACAGCTGTCCAAACTTCTTATCGAATTCGACGTAGAAGACTGTCATAGACTTTTCTGTCCAGCGAGAAAACAACAGTTCTTTACAGTCGTAAGCATGCATCTCACACAATACCTGGGTAACGATATAGTATGGACTTTGGTAGTAGACATTTGATGGATATGCATTTAGAGCATTACGCTTATTCTCATACGTTATTAAAAGGTGTGCAACTTGCATGTGTCTGTCTGGGCTTACAATCATAGCATTTGGATATCTTCCTTATCTTATCTGTACACATCTCCCCCCTCCTCATAATAAGTGTGACCTGGTAGCAAGAATGTTAATACCGTACTTTCCCTGCAAGCGTTTCCACTGAATCCAATTTATGAACTGAACCGTAATCCATTATCCTTTGTTTTTCAACTGTTGGTTTATCTTTCTTAAGTACTTGATCGAAGTGTTGCTGCTGTTTCTTAAGATTACTAGGTCCTAGAGCCTTGTGACAGGTGCTGCAGGTGACTTTTGCGGCGTCACTTTTAAACAGAGTGCGTTTCCTCTTCCTCTGTTGTGTGTACCCTAGGTTATGGATCTGATAATTTATATCCGGATGAAAAAAGATTTGGGTTCTCACTAAAAGTGACCTTGCGAAATGTGCCAAACAAAGACGGTTACCTGTTCAATGAAGCCCTATTGTGCGAAGTTTTGTCTGTTATGCTCAGTCCTTCTTCAACTTGTTTTTCGCCTTACACTAGTTGACTTGAAGGGAACAAGTAACCGGGTAAAATCTTTATTACTTAATTCTAAAAACATGTACTGAAATGATAATAATAATGTTTCCCCCTAGTAGTGTGTTATTTTAAGCAATATAATTACCACCTCTTTTAGACTTCTCACAGTTTCTGAATGCTATGTTGTGGTAAGCCAACCAAGTCTTAGCAGCTATGTCCTTCAATTTAATTTACCGTCTCTTGTAGCAACTTTACAAAATTTATTTAATATACGTGATGCTGCTTTCTTTCTTAAACTGACGGTTTTCTCTCAAAGCCCCAACAGTCAATATCTCCTAGTTTATCCCTTTCCTCTGTGGATTATTTTGCCGTCTACTGCTACATGTTAATGATTTAATGATTATTCTCCTAACTACGCCGTTCTATGTCTCTATTGATGACTTGTTTAATTCGGGGTAAAAGTATGTTAAGTCGTTTCTTCTTGGATATACATAGTTCATTTCGACTAGGATCCGTTGCCAAGGTCATGTCCGTCGTATAGAGGTGCAACTATTTACTATGTATATCAATATTGGCTGATTGTCCTTGCAAATAGTAGCATTTGTATTTCTCCATTCTATCTGTCCTTTTAACACCCATAGACGTGTGAGAGAGATAGAAAGAGGTTGGTAGAGTGTGCTAAAGTTAAAAGTTCATAGCAGAAAAGCAGATGTAAACGTATACTCCGTCAAGCAATTCATGTGATTGGACTTGTAAAACTGCTCGACGCAATCTTCCATGTTCTCATTGTGTGCTGAAACCTACAACTAGTTTTTGGAATATCCAGATAAGCAAATGAACTAAATATAAAGGCTTTTAAAACATTTGCCTTGCGGATCACTCAAAATATATCCACTTTATCTAGCTTCAAAAGTCTGTGTATGTCGTTATCCGTCGCCTTGTGCATTCTGTGTCTGTCGATATCAATATCTGTGGTAAGTCGTTATCAATTTTTGATACCGCCATCTCAATCAATCGCCTTTTGCAAAGTAAATAGAGCATCCCATGTATTGATTCTTAAATGATAAGTAGAAAAATGATTTTTTATTTGGAATATGATTCAAATTTGACAAAAGCATTCATAGTTTAAGCGCAAACCCGTGTTCACTGACAGGTTGTGGTAAAAAAGGGATAAACAATACGTTTCGATGTCAAAACTAATATCTTGCAAACATTCAAATGATACATAATTTCACATGATGGTACCGCAATATGTTGTATTTAAATGTCAGTCAGTTTTTTGTCAGTGAACTTCTTAAATATTAAACGCTCAGCTAAAACGTGGACCTACCCTGATCATCGTGACATTTGTTTATATCTGTGTTAGTGAAACCGTCTGTGGCAGTGGTATCCGGATAACGGGTGTGGAGTTGCTGTATCTAAAGGATATACAGATGATGGCATATTGCGTATTAAAGGGAGGTAATCAGAAAACTCATATGTATGCAGTAAACCACTCTTATGCAGTCCATTCCCTAATCAGTCGGATACAGCAGCAGCGCCTAGCTAAGACATATTAGTGACGTCATCGCAGAGAAGGAGTTAAATATTTCACTGCTATAATCTTGTTTGCTTAAAGTTTAACACCACTATGACGTGATTACATATCAAACCCATTCAGTGTAGCGTGTTCAGTTACAGAATCGGAGCCCATCGATGGCCTCCGATCGTAACAATTTAAACAAAAAAGACCTGTTTGCATGATATCGTTGACCAACTACACGAACAACATCGAGGGTCGTTTGCCAAAGCGAACAGGAATTCCAAAATGGCGTCCAAATAAGTACACGAGCCACAGTGAACAGTACCGAGTTAATTTATCTTTAATAAACCAATCTTTTCTGCGGTATTTAATGTATCAAACAAAGCAGCTTACAATATTATATTCTTAATTTGTATGCGGTACAATTGATGCATTTCAGCTCACTAGTACACTTTTGCGTGTGTTATTCCGATTCGTAAAGAATTCGTTCGTAACCTTGAAAGTACATAAATAGTGGGGCGCAATGAATTATTATTGGAGAGTATTGAAGAACGTTAGATGTCGTACTATAAGGGTTGTTTGCATGCTAAAGGACTCCGATACAATAACCTGAACACGCTACTTCTGATGTTGTATCGTCCGCTTAAAATGGCGTTTGTTTGTATTCCTAAATTTAGAATGCATTTCAATTTACCAAATTTTAATATTGACATGGATTTCAAAACACTTTGAATCCTGATGAAAGCCGCGTAACGCGATGTTGATCATGATACAAACTGTTTGTAATACAACTTATGTCTGGCTGGGCAGTAAACTCGTTAACTATATTAAGAATGAGTTTCTTTGTTGGATTGAATCTTAGTAATTCCAAGAAGTTTACAACCTGATCAGAGACAAAGCTACTTGTCTGATCTGAATGCCAATGAGCCGTGTCATGACAAAACATGCCTTATTGCATTGCCTTGATCTACTCTGTTTGACACCCAGTCATCTAAAAGCATTGTATTTAGCACTACTATATACGGATTTTTGCAGTGTAGATCAAACTCAGATGCAGAGCCTGAGATGACAACGGTTCTTGGTCTGTACACATTACAATGCAATAAGGCAGGTTTTGTCATGACACGGCTCAAATGTTTTCAAGAAAGGGCAATGCTGGTATAGTTTAAAAATGTAACCCCTTATAATTAACTGTCATTACGTCATTACGTCATCAATTTTAACAATGGTCGTCTGGTATTATTTCTCAAATTCAAATTTAGTTATTTCTATTTAAGAAATATTCAAATGATAGTCAAATAGTTTATTAATAACTATTTGTACACGGGGTAAGGGAATGAAGGGGTTAATCAACTGAAAAAATTATATTTGTTTTCATCTTAAGGGTATGATAAATGTGAAACGATGCACGAATTTTCTTAATCTGAGAGACAATCGTTTGTAATTTGGTCAAACGCTGAGTTACACGGAGTCTGATATGGCTCTAAATTTGACTAAAATGTTTAAGCAAACTACGCGTTCTCCATTGCAACAACGTTGGCTAACAGCCTAAGTGTCTAAACCAAAACAATGGTAGTATTTGCTGTATGTATAAAACTATTTGTTAACCTACCTGACTTGGTCCTAGTTCCAATGCAAGCGTTTTCGAAAGCATGTCGAGGGCTGCTTTATATACATGGTATGCGGTATTCTTAGGGAAAGCCCGCATGCTGCAAATACTGGACATATTCACAATGGCACCACCTGTTCCTTTAGCAACCATACTTTTAGCAACTACCTGCACGAAATAAAATCCGTTAACCTTAAACTGCTAGTCAACGCTTTACTTGGACTTTGAAAACAGATTGTTCTACCGCTGTATGAAACAGACTAGGCTGAAGCAGGCGAATGGTTGAAAGTTTTAACCCTTTCACTTTCAATGACGCCATGAAGCGCATTTGAAAACAGTTTTGATCCTGATCAGACGCCGCGTAACGCGGCATCTGATCAGGATCAAAACTGTTCGCAATTTGGTTTGAAATTACATCAGTTATACTGCCTTAAATCTTACTTTGAAACAATATTGCAGACAATAATATTGAAGCGGCCGATAATATGGCTGTGAAGGGGTAACAACCTAACGATAAATATGATAATGAATAGGGTTAACTCCTTCACTGCCTTACCCCGAGTACAACAGTTATTTAACGCGGCATCTGATCAAGACCCAAACTGTTTAACGCTCAGTTCAGTATTTCCTAAAGTCAAAATACCTACAGTTAAAATTTGAGAAATAAAAGCAAACGGCAATGGTTTAAAATTGATGACGTCGTGGCATTGAAGGGATTTGGTCAATGCTAGAACACCTATAGAAAGTCATTTTACTGAACCTTTAACCCTTAGCCCGCCAAATAAATTGTCGTCTGCTATATTTCTTGTCTGCTTCAAGTTTCAAAGTGCTTCAAAGTTGCTCAAAATTGCTGAAAATGTTGTCCGAGTGTCAAAAAGCTTGGATCCGGATGAGACGCCGAGTAACTCGGCGTCTCATCCGGATCCAAGCTGTTTGCATATGGAGCTATAGTCGTGAGTGGCAGGCTAAGGGTTAATTAATTTTCATGTTAAAATATCCATATTGTTACGTTATTTGTTGCAAAATAGGACCACTGGGTCATGCTTATCAAACGTTAGAGATAAGGCTTAGATCGTTCTCATGCTTAGGACAAGTCAGATTTTAGCATTATCAAAAGCTTTAGCACGATCTCAGACTCGACTCATACGCTTTATAAGTAATACACTATTCTATTATGCAATGCCTTTCATTAATTGCCAAAAGTTTCTATTTTAAAGTTTCTACTTTGAATTTTGCAAGTCACTCTGCCTTCAAATGCGATAGTTGCATGAGACTCGATACACAATTATTTTGCATCCAAGATACATATATTTGAGGTTGTTGATTTGTGTGTTTATCGTTCTATTCACAGCGTTAAACTCGACCATAATTTCGCGCCTGAATGTGATATAATGTTCTTGAACAGAGTACATTTGTGGTCATGTAAGATAAAGGCCAATGCTATCAGGGGCCCGTTTCATAAAACTTCGTACGACAATTGTTGTCGTAAGTCAGATTATAAAAGTCTTAATTATTATTTATTTCTCCATTTAATCTTGTCTTGGGATATCTGAGATGTAACAAGACAGGATTAGATAGAGAACTAAGAAAATAAATGTATTTTAAAGTTTTGACTAATGCCTCGCTCACATTTGCTGCGGCTGCCGTACGGCGGCCGCACGGCTTGTTGTTTCTACGGCGAGTAGCAATTCCCCGGCCGCCGCAGAATTCCTACGGCCGCCGTGTGTTGCGCTCACATTTGCTGCGGCTGCCACACGGCGAGTTTCTATTTTTTTAGGTTAAAAACCTGCGGCCACCGTACGGCCGCCGTGCGGTCGCCGTACGGCCACCGTACGGCAGCCGTGGAAGCTCCACCAGATTCTCTGCAAGCAAAATGCTGCTCCTGCTACATAACTTGGTTTTGCTACATGTTCACGCAACTCATATTAGTCCAACTACCCCGTGAACTCAATGGACACATTACGACAGCACTTAAGAACATCTAAACACATTTTTAATAATACACGTGTTTTACATGTATGAACAAAAGTACAAATGCACAATAAGAAAAGTGACAATTGAGTTACGGCGGCCGTACGGCGGCCGTACGGCAGCCGTAGAACCACTCTGCGGCGAGTGTTTTCTACGGCCGCCGTAGGAATTAAAAAATGTTATAACTCCGCGTTATAATTCTACGGCGACCTCTACGGCCTGTGAAATATGGGTATACGCCGTGCGGCTGCCGTGCGGCCGCCGTACGGCCGCCGTAGGATTTCTACGGCGGCTGTGGGAAACTACCGATTTTCCGATTCTGCGGCCGCCGTACGGCCGCCGTAGGGCAAATGTGAGCGCACTATTACGAATGTTTTTGTCGTACGAAGTTTTATGAAACGGGCCCCAGGTCTTTGTCACATCAGGGTTCAACGTGTTTCTCAAAACATATTTTGTTTTCTGTTTCTTATGGAATAAAATATATTTAGACAAGTGCAATTATATCTTTTAGATAAGAAGAGATTGTTTGGAAGAGCTCTTATTAACGAAAATAAATATATTAAATAACTAATGAATATTTTACCTGGGTAATGTTAAAGACAGCTCGGAAGTTGGTATCGTGAACGCTGAAATATCAGCAATAAAAATAAGGTTCCCATTTCATTACATATCAGATCAAGACAAACACAAACAGAGACATACATAAATATACCACGACAAGAGTAAATCCATTGTAGTTGCATTGCAAACAGCGTGGAACAAGACCAGTCAATGTATTTTGTCTAGGTCAACACTGTTTGGCATTCACTTGTTTGTTCAATTTATCGTTACCTAATATGTTTACAAACGTAGACCTTGATCAGACACGGAGCTATGGTCGCTTTGCACTATTTTTTATTGTAATAAGCCTGATTTTACTCACGGTGTGGCTCAAACACATTAACACTCCTCAGAAACTATACTCAAAATATGGTTTTGTCTAGGTATTTTAAACAGCTAACAACTTAACTCATTGACTACTGGAACTTGAAGTGGAAATGTTAAGTTTCAACTTAAATCTAATCCATTTTAGCTCGACTTTTTCGAAAAGTCGAGCTATTGTCGTCACCCTGTCGTCTGCGTCAGCGTCTGCGTCAGCGTCAGCGTCTGTGTCTGTTAAGTGTTTTGCTTAAGGTTTTTGTAAGAGTTGATTTCTCAATGACTATCAAAGGTATCCATTTGAAACTTGGAATAGTTGTTCAGTATCAAAAGGGCAACTCATAACAATAAGGCAGGTAACCCTGGGATTTGTCATTTTAGAGTTATTGTCCATGTTTTATTTACTTAAAAATTGTAAATTAACATATCTAAATAACTATGAAAGATATTAACTTGAAACCTGGAATAGTTGTTTAGTATCAAAAGGGCAACTAGTTACAACAAGGCAGGTAATCCTGGGATTTGTCATTTCAGAGTTATTGCCCTTGTTTTATTTACTTAAAAACTGTGAATTAACATATCTAAATAACTATGAAAGATCTAAATAACTATGAAAGATATTAATTTGAAACTTGGAATAGTTATTCAGTATCAAAAGGGCAACTAATTACAACAAGGCAGGTAACCCTGGGATTTGTCATTTTAGAGTTATTGTCCATGTTTTATTTACTTAAAAATTGTAAATTAACATATCTAAATAACTATGAAAGATATTAACTTGAAACCTGGAATAGTTGTTTAGTATCAAAAGGGCAACTAGTTACAACAAGGCAGGTAATCCTGGGATTTGTCATTTCAGAGTTATTGCCCTTGTTTTATTTACTTAAAAACTGTGAATTAACATATCTAAATAACTATGAAAGATCTAAATAACTATGAAAGATATTAATTTGAAACTTGGAATAGTTATTCAGTATCAAAAGGGCAACTAATTACAACAAGGCAGGTAACCCTGGGATTTGTCATTTCAGAGATATTGCCCTTTTTTATTTACTTCAAAATTGTGAATTAGCATATCTAAATAACTATGAAAGATATTAACTTGAAACTTTGAACAGTTATTCAGTATTAAAAGAGCAACTCATTACAACAAGACAGGTAACCCTGAGGTTTATGTATCCAGAGTAATTGCCCTTGTTTTATTTACTTAAAGTTATAAATTAACATATCTAAATAACTATGAAAGATATTAACTTGAAACTTTGAATACTTGTTAAGTATCTAAAGGACAACTCATTACAACAAGGTAGGTTACTCTGTGATTTGTAATTCCAGAGTAATTGCCCTTGATTTATTTACTTAAAACTTGTAAATTGAAATATCTTAATAACTGTCGAAGGTATTAACTTGAAACTTTAAATACTTGTGTTATATGAAAAGGGCAACTCATTTAAACAAGAAAGGTGACCAAGGATGTGCCATTCCAGAGTTATTGCCCTAGTTTTTATTTACATAAAACTTGTAAATTGAAATTTCTCAATAATTACCATAGGTATTTACTTGAAACTTTAAATATTTGTTAAGTATCTCAAGGACAACTCATTACAAGAATTAAGGCAGGTAACCCTGGGTTTTGTGATTCCAGAGTAATTGCCCTTGTTTTGACTTGTTAGAATTTAAATAGATTTCTCAATAATTACCATAGGTATTAACTTGAAACTTTGAATACTTGTTCAGTTTCAAAAGGGCATCACCTTTCAACAAGGCATATAACCATGGGATTTGTCATTGCAGAGTTATAGCCCTTGTTTGACTAAGAATTTGTATATGAAATTATTCAGTAACTGTAGAAAGTTATTAATTTCAAACTTCCAATATATTTGAATACTTGTTTAGTTTCAAAAGGGCAACTCATTACAACAAGGCAGATAAAGCAGGCAAAGATATTGTCCTTCTTTTGACTTATAGTTTTTCCTACTTTAAATGGAATGTAGACTGTCCAAGTTTGTTTAAGTTGTTGTTGCTTACAAACTTCAATGATCAATAGGGCATTAAACACTCATACACATTCTTTAAGTTTGAAAAATGTAGCCGTCTCAAGTATATGAAAGTCGAGCGTCCAGCACCCGTTTGCGGTGCTCTCGTTTGACTATATAGGGATGTGATTACAATATGTTACAAAATCACAATGAAGGTCCTTTTCAAATAGAAGACTTCTGTAGGAGTCTTTCCATCTTAGTCGTCTTCAGTCGTCACTTTTTGTTTAGGTTATCCTTTACACATGTACAGTGAAGAAGACGTTATACAGAGAGTTTATAAGTGACGAATAGTAATACAGCGCTCCCTCTCTACAACGGCCCTTTCAACAACGACTCCCTCCTTACAACGACTCTTGCCGCTGTTCCATAAACAGGACAAGTATATCTAACGTTTTAATGTTGCAATATCGTCTGCTTAAAGTTGCCGTCTGCTTTTTTTCTCAAAGTTACATAATGGACATTTTGACAGAATATTTTTAAATAACGAGTGACAAACAGCTTAAATCCAGATCAGACGCCGCGTTACGCGGCGTCTGATATGGATTCAAGCTGTTTGCAAATTTCTACTCTGGATTCAAGCTGTTTGCACATTTCTGATCTTGATTCAAGCTGTTTGCAAATTTCCCTCCCTGTATCAGACTCCCTCCGAACAACGCACACATTTTTGTCTCCTGTTGGGCGTCGTTGAAGAGAGGGAGCACTGTAGATATTTTACATAAGTACTGGACGGTATAACAGTGGAAGAGAACTTTTATTAGATATGTCCAGTAGCAGGTCGAAGCGGTGAAAATAGTATCGTGCTGTACAGACACTTATAAAAAATATGTCATACCTAAAACTATCAGTGATAGGAACTCTTTACCAGAAAACATTATTGAAAGTGAAACCATTGAAACATTCAAATCAGCTCTCCAGAACCATTACCCACGTGGCTAATTAACATCTTTGCGCGCACACACAGTTTCCTCGATAATTTTGTGGGCTTCTTTCGAGTACCATACAGATACAGATACAGATACACCGCGAACTGTTTATCTGTTTTAAACACCATATATTTGAATCGGCAATAACGGCATAATTATATAGGCATGCTTTAACATACGTGTTCATATTTGTGTAAATTTTATGTGAAGTCGGCAACATACCTACAACCAGAAGGCCAAATTACCAATGACATAGCTTGGGTATTTCGACAGCTCAACAAAGAAAACAACAACCATATGGCTTTTACAAGAATCTAACATCCCCACAGCAAACTTACGACATATATCAGAATAATGTGATTGTTGCACAGCAGAAAAGTTCACACATATACTGGTCGACCATCTGACCCAGTACACATATTACACGAAACAAGACAGAACAATGAGAAAATGACAGGTAACATGATTGGTTAAAGGCGGTATGTAAGCCAAAATAGAGCTTTTTTTAAACCTGAAAATTCAGGCAGATACGTAATCTAAATATATAAAAAGAAGTAATCCGCGATGATTATGGAGGCAATAAATCTGACAAACACCTGAATTTGGTGGGAAAAGGTCCACTTTTAAATCGGTTTGTTGACATCCGATCAACGACGGAGATTTTCCGAGTTCGTTCGGCTTGCGCCCGGTAAAGATGTTTTCATAGCTCATTATTAGTGTTTTCTTCTGACTTGACAGAGTTACTTTTAGATTGGAACATTCTAAAACTTTAAAAAGGGATGAGTATTCCCTACATCCAGCAAGAAACATTGATAGCTGTATTTATTGTGCGCAGTATACAGTAGAGAATACATTTTTCTTTCCCGTTTAAATGCAAACGCAAAGCACTAAACTGTGGAAATTTACTTTTAGAAGTTTTAACTATTATTTTTTAATCTGAGTAGCAAACAGATTGGAGCCTGATCAAACGCCGGGTTACCCGGCGTCTGACCTGGCTCCAATCTGTTTGCAATGGAAATAATAGTTTTGTATACAAATGCGTTTATTGGGAAAGAATAAAATATCAGTAAAGTTAGCGTAGCGGTCTCGTGCTGCACGGGAACCATGCTTATCTCAAGTAGGAAAGTGTACGATGATGTAGTTGATGTTACCTTGCTTACAGTGGAGAAAATTTTATTCTTTCCCAAATAAACGCGTTAACGCTAAAACCATGATTTCAATTGCAAACAGTTTGGAGCAGATCAGACGCCGGGTAACCCGGCGTTTGATCAGGCACCAAACTGTTTGCCGCTCAGACTAACGTGAATGGTCAGAATTGTCTAAAGGTTGTCCATTTATGCGTATTATTTCGATGCGTTTGCGTTTCGTTTGCGTTTAAACGGGAAAGAATAACGTTTTCTCCACTGTTACCTTAATGGTTATGAACTATTCTGTTTTGAAAATAACACAGACAAGTCAGGAAAATCGGATCGATCTCGTGACATTTAATTGACCTTGCGGAAACTCTCGGAAGCCGACACGAAGATTTGTTAACTTATTTTTCCAACCATCTCGATAAGAAATCGGCACATTTATATATGGTTCTTAAAGAAAGGGGGCATGTTTCAGGCACCATACAACGGATTTAATACAAGGAAAATGTTCTTATATAAGAAATTGCGCGATTTAAACATAAATTTGGGCGACATTCTGGCTTTAAAAAGCATATATATATATATATATATGTAGTCTTCACGGGCTATAGGAACAACGTGATAAGACGGGAAAAAATGGTTACGAATGAATTTGTGACGCCACATTATTCATCTATGGTAATTTAACAGCAAAAGGAAAAGGGAAGAGCAAATTCGATCTACTTTACCACCGTTGTTAAACTTCTAACATTGAGCTTCCTCTTTTTTTAAAGTGATAAAACACGTGTCATGTTAAAATACGTGTTACCTATGAACATGTATGCCTACCTATCTAAAGCATCTTTAGTGGTTTCCAAGAATGCATTGTAAAATGAAATTGCTGCATTATTAACAAGTAGGTCAACATGGCCTAGGTCTTCAATCGTTTTCCTCGTCTTATCCCAATCTGATATGTCAAGTAGGCACGTCTGTAATGACGGACACTGCAATAAAATATAAGAAATGGCGAATAACTCATTGAACTCTAGTGACGCCTTTTAAATACTTTTTCTTTACACCTATACAAATAGTGTAGATACCGATCAGAGGGCTCCTACAGGGAGTCTGCACTGCTTGTCGTATTACAAGACACTGTAAAAGCAAACCCCATCAGTCAAAAATGCCCATCAGAAGTGTCAGGGGTCAGTTAGAATACCACCATTTTTAATTATTAAAATCGTGTTACAATTACACAAATACAGTCGAAACTCGATACTTCGAACTCGCTTAAATCAATCTTACCAGTATTTCGTCAGTTGAATTTCGACAAGTTGATCTCGCTTAAGTCGAACATACCCGTATTTCAAAGTCAAAATGTGGCTAAGCCACGTTTTAACTTTGAAATATGGGTATTTTCGAACTAACGCGATTTCGTAAAATCGAGTTTTTACTGAACTAAAAGTGCTGGGTTTTTTCTCTGAAGGGAATATAAAAATGACGCCTATCACTGCAATACTGTCTCTTTAAAATCGAGATCTGCATTTACTTTTCGAAATAGTAAAATCATTATATGTACATTACAATCTGGAAAAAGTTATTCTTACCAGTTCAAAGAGACTGAAAAATCAGATTTAGTCTAAAGAAACGGGTAAATATAAGTTTTGGAAAATAGTTAACATGGAAAAAAGCATTGCAAAAGAAACACAAGATAATGAGTTCGGTCGGGATTCGAACTTGTGCGTAGACGAAGCAGCATAATGTTTTTAGAAAGTATGCTTTATCTAACTAACAAACTAGTATATTACTGTGCAATGTATCCTGTTAGTACACATGAGTTTGCTTTTTATACGGCGGTATAGTAGATACGAGAGGTGTTCAACTAGTTTTGATACTGGATCAAAAACAATATAATGAGTGCAAAATGCGTGTGTGATAAATCATTTTAAAAAGCAATTCTTCGTCTACACGATGGTATAATGCACGATAAGATCACATAACTCGATGAGTCACAACATGAACCTAAATGATCCCTACTCGAGGACACTGGCACATAGCACTTTTCAGACATTACTTTTTGACGTAATAACGTCTTCAAGAGTACAACTTCCAGATTCGTTTTGGAAATATATCAATTTATGTCTAAATTTTAATGTTAATTCTATTGAAAGGGTTAACTGTCTAAAATCTCATTTTTTCAAAATCGACATTTCGTATTTTGCTAATGACGAAAGTGGACATGTTTTTTCTATTGCTATGAAAATGTTCTAGATCAGTATATCTACATTTTGATTTTAAAACATGAAACCATTTTTCAATTACTTCAATTATAGCCTGGTTTAATAATAAAAAAAGAGTTTGTAGTTTCTCTAACTACTTTTATACATAACAGGAGATCAAATTTTTATTATATTTTCAGTACGTGTTTAAAATTAGCTCTATGTTTTATATTATATGTAATAATAACATTTAAAACTGTGTACTGTTTGCATAATTGTCTAATGGTATTTGACAGAAAATTTCACAAACTTATTCAAAATAACAAATTGTGTTTAGAAAATTAACTCAAATATACACAAGAAAGGTCTAGTGTCCTCGAGGAGGGGCCATTTAGGTTCATGTTGGGGCTGATCGAGTAATGCGATCTTATCGTGCATGATATCACCATGTTGGCAAAGAATGGATCTTTAAAATGATATATCATACGTGCATTTTGCACGTATAATAATGAAGTTATTGATCCAGTATCAGAACTTTTTGAACTACCCTCGTAATATTTACTTCAATAACCTTCCAGTGTGAAGAGCACATGTATATCGGTAAGGAAATTCGTTTAACACATTCAACCCTAGCGACGAGTATAGTCGTCATTTAGAAACAGTGTTCCTGTGAGGACTACACTTGTCCTATGCAAACAGTGTAGACTCTGGTCAAAGGGCTCCTTAAGGAGCCCTCTGATCAGGGTCAACACTGTTTGTCATTTTGAAATATATTGTTAAAATCAACCCTAAATAGTCAAAAATGGACTAGACTTACATGTATATTGAAATTGGAAGTGTGCATTAAAGTTTCAGGGGTGAATGAGTTAACCGGAATAGACATATGCGATTTAAAAGTCAAAATATAATAAATGCATCTAAGTGATATTACTTGTCAACAAACAAATTGTAATAGCCCATTCAGAATAATTTAATAATTTTCTTTCATTTTGTATTTTCTAAAATAAATGTTAAATTTGTCATCTGACTTGAATTCTTTTTAACCCTTTCACTGCCAACCTTTTCGAGAGATTTTTACCCCTTCATCGTTTCATTGTCGTCTGCTTCAATTTTGTTGTCTGCAATGTCGTTTCAAAGTTAAGAAATAAGGCAGTGTGACTGAATAAATTTCAAAACGAGTGTCAAACAGTTTTGATTTTTATAAGGATTCAAACTGTTTGTAAACTCGCTTTAAAGCGTTATTGAGAGCGAAAGGGTTAAACAAAACACAATAAGTGTAGTAATCAATTACATATTTCTAACCCTTTACCCGATAGAAGCGCCTTTTAGCACATTTAATGTATTCCTCCGCTGAAGAAAATAATTCCAATTTAAACAATTATGAACATGTACTGTAAAAATATGTTCTATATCCTAGCAGATGGTATCTTAAAGCAGGCTGAAGGTAAAGCAGAATGCGCCTTAAGGCGCATTCTGCTTTACTTTCAACCTGCTTTAAGTGGTCACTGTTTTCAAAACCAGAAACAGGCTATTGGGTAAAGGGTTAAAAAGGTTTGAGATTTATTAAAATCTCCGAGGGAAACAATTTGGAGCCTGATCAGATGATGAGTTACTCGGAGACTGCTCTGGTTTCAAATTGTTTACAATGGGCATGCTTGATTCAGTACAAACGCGTTTATTCACTGGAGAGAATATGGTGGCCTGTCCACAGTACCTCAACCTTCAGGCTGTCTAGATCAGACTGTGTCCGGCTAAGTCCAATCACGTGAGCTCCAAGACTAGCCAGTTTAATGGCGATTGCTCGGCCTATTCCTGCAAATGGACATAATTTCATATATTCTAAAATTAGTAAATCTAATACCGATTCGTTTATTAGTGTTTTTCTTTTAGAAAATTCACATTTACTCTTAGCTTATATATCCTAAATCTAGTTCAGTCCCCTACCATTTAAAACATAAGGGGTATAGATTTTGTTTCCGTTCTCAATCAAACCGCCTTTCCGCCTGTCCGTCCGTTAGTTTTGGTTAAAAATTGTCAAGTACAACCATTCGTAGGTATGGTCCATGTATTGATTCAACAAACTCTTCTCGTTAAATCATTCTTTTTATTTATTTGAGTTAATATGAAACTAATTACTACAGATGGGCGTACAGCAGTTTAAAACCCCGAGTTACATGTACTCGGGTTCAGACACAGTAAAATCAGATCAAGGTTAAATTGGTTTTCTTTATTATTTCTATACATCATTAAGTAGCCACCAGCCTTTGAAATCAATTACCATTCTTCATACTAGAACTTGATGCTATATTGAAATGTACATACCTTTTCCTACACCCGTTACTAAAGCCCGCTTCCCTTGAAAACACGACTCCATTTTACATATATAAAGTGTAAATATGTGCCTGCACATTTTAGGCTACACAAACTGCATGTACCATGCAACCATTCTACCAGACCTTTTAATGAGGTTTTGTTTGCGATGTTGAAAGCAAGTGAAAGGAAATTTATGCTAAAACTAAAGCTGAAAGCGCCTGTAGGGGTTTTCTGCTTTACTTTCATATTATTTTAGCTGACACTTGTCTTAAATACATGTACTACGAGTTAACTGTTAAAGTGGTCGTATAAGAGGCTGTCGGCTGGGTGTTTTTTAGTGCATGGCATACCTTATCATTACAGTTGTCTGTATCTTTTAAACGTAGTTTTTGCAATTATCAACTTCATTTTCGTATTTATTATTTGTTGACACATGTGAAACCAAAAGCATCGTCAACCAGTTTTGATCCTGTGCAGGCGGAGTGAAATGCGTTTTCTGATCTGGTTCCTAACAGCTTACAATAACCCGTTTTGTCGCACTTAGCATTATAAATCATAGTTATGCATACATTAGCTTACTTAACTGGTGCGAGGGGTGTTTCATAATCAATGCAACTAGATCAATAACTTTATTAATATAAGTGCAAAATGCATGTGTGATATATCATTCGGAAGAGCCATTCTTCCCCTACACAATGGTATTTGATACTATAATTACCATAACGGTTTTATTATTTGAAATACATTTTTGAAACGTGCGGTCAAATTAAACCAGACAATTATACACACATTACGCAGTTTCAAATTATATAATTTCACAAAATGACAAAAATATAGGTAATATTTAACTCTTACTGAAAATATTATAAAAAATGACACTACTGTTATGTTCAAGAGGTTTTGTTGAAACCTAGAACACATTTTGTTACACCAAACCAGGCTATAATTGAACTAATTGAAGTAGATGTTCATGTTTTAAATTCAAATTATAGATCTACGAATCTAGAAAAAGTTCATAGCGTTCGAAAATTCATGTCAACTTTTTTCATTAGCAAAATGAGAAGTTTTATTTATTAAAAATTGAGATTTAAAACAGCTGAGCCTTTTAATTTTAATGAAATCTTATCTATATTAAAAGTCAGACATAAACTGATATATTTCAAAAACAAAGTATGGACATTTTACTTTTTAAAAAGTTATTAGGTCAATTAGTAATGTCTGAAAAGTGCTATGTTCTAGCACCCTTGAGAAGGGGTCATTTAGATAAGAATTTTTATTTATCCCGTAATGTGATCTTATCTTGTATTATACCATCGTGTAGGTGAGGAATTGTCCTTTCCAACGACATATCACACATGCATATTACAATTATTATATCGAAGTTATTAATGGAGTTGCATTAATTATGAAACACCCCTCGTAGTGTATATATTACCTTAATGCACTGATGCACTAATAACCTGGATGTACTGAAAACCTGGTTATGGATGTTCTGACGCAAATACATACTCAACAAAAAAGTTAAGGAATTTTCAGAAAATCATAGCACAAAAGTACACCGAAACTAACCATTATCCTTTTTTATTTATTTGAGTAGATACATGGCATTTCTTGAAAAAAATGTTTCCTGTAGTTTGATATCACTTGTATTCTTGGTGTAGCACTGTTTCATGTAACCTCAGGGTCATAGACAAAATTAGTGTCTACAGAGTAATCCCTATTGTTATGCCAAGCACATGAATGAGTCGTGAGTTTTTATAAAGTGAAATTTAGCTCTTTTGAATGCATAATGACATTAACGTATATCTATTCTCCAAATAGCATCAATTGTCAATGATGGAAGATGAGAATATTCAAACAAGAGCATGCATGCAAGTTTCATCGCTCGTCTGTTGTTTTGAAGATCAGTGAAAAATTACAGTAAGATTAGGTGTAAAGTCAAGGTCAATATCATTTGGTTCAATGTTTTGTTATATCTGGATAGGCAATATCACGATGAATATGCATACTAAAAATGAAGATTATACATGAACAATTGAAGAAGTTATGGCGAAATTATGCTGAGGGATCAGCCTCTAGTTCTCCTGCAGAGCCGTCCCATGAGCCTTGAGGGTTCTTTTTGTCGGTACTCTGCGGACCCTCTGTCTTAGAATATCATATCCATGTTAAATGGGAGACATGTCCAGTGAGCGACTTTGACCTTTGACCTTATTTTTATGTACTTTTCACTGATCTTCAAAGCATATTCGAGTGTTTCAAATAACACTAATGTAAACACTTATTTTGTGAAAAATGACCTTGACCCTTAGGTTACTTGAAACGGTGCTACAGCGAGGATATAAGTGATATCAACTTAAAGGAAATGTTTCTTTCAAGCGAAGAAATGGATCTAATCAAATTAATAAAAAGAAATGATAATCGTTAGTTTCGGTGTACTTTTTTGCGATAATTTTCTGAAAATTCCTTAACTATTTTTGTTGAGTATACATGGGTAGACGTTCTAATTTCTTAATAAACGCGTTTTTATTTAACTCTTTGAATGACGTGCGGGATGAATCACGGGATTTTACTTGCTTTGCACAAACATCGTCGAACTTACAATCACGCACGTACAAGTATATGATATTCAAACGCATGCAGGATCGATAAAACCGAAATTGAATTGGAGAAGTCGGTTCACCTTAACAATTAAAATAAGACATCACGGCCACTAATCACATTCAGCCCTAATGACGAGTATACTCGTATACTCATCATTAAGTAACAGTGCACCTGTGAAGAGTACATTTTCCAATGCAAACAGTGTAGACCCTGATCAGAGGGCTCGTGTTTGAACCCTCTGATCTGGGTCTGCACTGTTTGTCATTTCGCTATTTATAATAGAATTAAACCATAAAAAGTCATAAGTTTCCTAGACTTAATTGGTTATTGGAATTGTCCATGAAAAGATTCAGGGCTAAATGAGTTTACACTTGCAATTTTACTTGAGTACATAATACAGCTTCAAGTAGCAAACCTCTCCCCCTTTTTCAGTGCCAAATCTGATCAGAATCCAAATCATTTGACCCTAGCCTCATATAAATGCTCTTAAAGTAAAAACTCTAACGTTTACAACACCTATCGATCGATCATCGAATGTACAGAGTGCTCTTTAAACACCATGAACCTGTTTACAATATACTCATTACATTTGCAAGTGTAGACGAAGGTCAGAGGGCTGCTAAAAAGCTTACACTGTTTGCTAATTTAGACTAGTATTTATTAAATTAACCAGAATTCCAAGTAGACTGATTCATGTTTTGGTAACTAAAATAATCCACAAGGGAACCTAATAACCCACAAGAGTTTAAGAGTGTTGAAAGTGTCAAAGTATGAAATGTTGGTGATGCGGTTATCCGCGTCTGGGGCCCGTTTCATAAAGCTTCGTACGACAAATGTTGTCGTAAGTCAAAATATAAAAGTCTAAATTATTATTTATTTCTCTATGTAATCCTGTCTTGTGACATCTCCTTGGAATCGTCTTGAAAAGACGATTCCAAAGAGATGTCACAAGACAGGATTAGACTGAGAAATCAGAAATTAAATGTATTTTAAAGTTTTTACTTACGACAACATTTGTCGTACGAAGTTATATGAGATCTGGCTCCAAACTGTTAGCAATTGATTTAGGGAATTTGGCATGAACGCATTGATCGGGAATAAATAACAAGATCTTCTACACCGTACATACTCGTGTTTTTCAGTTTACATTTCCATCATGAAGATTATCGTTCAGAATGAAAGTATGTACATAAACTGGTTGAATTTATTAACAAACTCCAACAACCAGTGTCAAACAAATGGGACGTTGATACGGACATGCGCAACATCATATTGGAACTAAACAGTTTTCGATTTGGGAATCAAGTACAGCGCTCCCTCTCTACAACGACGCCCAACGGGAGACAAAAAATATGTACGTTGTTCGGAGGGAGTCGTTATAGGGAGCGAAATTTTCAAACAGCTTGAATCCAGATCGCGTTACGCGGCGTCTGATCTGGATTCAAGCTGTTTGTAACCCGTCATTAAGTTTTTTCCGTCAAAATGTCCATTATGTAACTTTGAGAACAACAGCAGACGACAATTTTAAGCAGACGAAATTGCAGCCGTGAATAGATTGAACATAATTGTCCTGTTTAGGGAACTGCGACAAGGGTCGTTGTAGGGAGGGTGTCGTTGTTGGGAGGGCCGTTGAAGGGAGGGAACACTGTAGCGTGCATAGCGATAAAAACTCTAAGCTACACATTGAACACAACTATGTAATGGTCGTCTGCAACACGTTTCTCAGTTAATTTATCTGCACTTACTTTCAAAACAAAATCATCAGAGTGTTAAACAGCTCGGCGTCTCATCTTGGTCCAAGTTGTTGGCAACAATGATCAAATAATCGAAAGTGGTATACAGAGGCTTAAAGTAAGTGAGTGATAAGTTATACGGCACTGCGATACTAAATAGATTATGTAGTAGCGCCGATGAGTGATGAGATGCAATGATTTCAGGAAATGAATTCGACTTATCCCATTCTCTGCGCAGCAACGCATGGGTTCAAAACAACGAACCTTTTTTCCCTTTAATTTTCGGCAGAGGTGATATCCTTCGTCAAATACTGTAAAAAGGTATTTTTTGCGTCATGAAAATTTCGCGTAATGCGATTTTGTATTAATTCGCGACATCGTGCAATATTTCTAGCAGGTGGTAGCTTAAAGCAGGCTGAAAGTAAAGCAGAATGTGCCTTAAGGCACAGTCTGCTATACTTTCAACCAGCTTTAAGAAGTCACCTATTTTCAAAACTAGAGACATTCGCGAATTAACGCGTAAATTATATTCTCGCGAATAAAACCTGTTTTACAGTAAACAAAAATATTCCCAATGACGACTGAGTTCCAAAACCACTGCAAGATAGGATGAGGAAGGGGCTTTACATGTAATCATTGCATAATAAGCAGTCTGAAATATGTATTTGACGTAAAAATCAGATATGCATAACAACACTGCGGTTAATAAGATAACCAAGGTCGTCCGTGCAAAATCGCAAACTGCGAAAAATCGAACTTTTTCTTTAAAAAGCGAAATTTCCAAAAAAAACGACAGTTAACCCACATGATATGTCGGCGAAATAGTTTTTTATAGATATATTTTCCACATACAAAGTTAATGTCCCGTGGAACCTTAAATAAGGCGTTGGTATTTATCGTTTCTGTAGTTGATGAATGTTTAGATACACTTGACAATAACCCCACCATCCACAGGCATAATGACACCATTTATCATTCTAGCATGGTCACTTAGAAGGAAAACAACGGCATTGACAACATCCTCCATCTCTGAAAATGTGAAGAAAAACAAAAGAGTACAAAGACTTAGGTCTGAAGATGTAAAAATAAAAACAACTAGTGATATAACGTAGATATCAGCTCCTTTCAAACTCTTATTTTTTACCCTTATCCTGTCGTACCATTGTATAGGTTGTTTGCAAATTAAAAACACGACCATTTTCAAATACAGTTGAACTTCGATATCTCGATCTCAGTTTGGTCGAACATACCCGTATTTCAAAGTTAAAACGTGGCTAAGCCACGTTTTAACTTTGAAATACGGATATGTTTGACTTAACCGAGCATGAAATAATGCAATTCATGTGTAGACATATCGGTTAGTTCGAATTAAACGAGTCGAGATATCGAAGTTCGACTGTAGTTTTAAAACAAGATAACGCAGACAAATATACTTTGCATAAATTTCTGATATACCTATACCAACTCTCACAAAAAGCTCATTATTTTTCACTCCGTATTAAAAAAAAAGTTTTATTCATAACTTCTATGTAAAGTTTACACCTCTAAAGGACAGTTTTGCGAAGGGTGATTTCAAGTTATTCAACAGCCTATTTTTCACGACTCGGTAACGCCTCACATAGTTTACAACTGGCTGAACGAGGCCATCACTGTGGTATGTTAAAAGCAACCGTATCGTCAACCGTATCAGACATTTTTTGTCAGGTGAAGCTATAGTACAGCATATTATATCTTAGATTAATGGCAAACTTAAATTTTTATACAGACAAAACAAATGTTTGGATTTTAACACACGTAAACTTTTATGCTTCGCACTTCTGCAGTGTCATTTTGATTACTGTAGTTCAGCTTGGTATGAAGGTCTAAATAATGGGTTAAACATAAGCTCCAGGTGGTGCAGAACAAGATTATAAGATTTATTCAAGGGTATTCTCCAAGAGAATCCATCACTTGGCAAGACTATGTGCATTTGAATATGTTGAGAGTTGACAACAGAGCTAAACAGCTTAGACTTAGTCACATGCATTAAGTCCATTATAAAACTTGTCCTTCATATCTTTTGGAAAACTTTGTAAAAAGTTCTAGGGGTTCTAGCCAAAATAATTTTATGTTACCTAGTGTTAGTAATACTTTAAGTAAACATTTTTTGTATACTGGATCTACAGACTGGAATTCTCTTCCGGATTACATTAAAGGTATCAAAAACATTAGCAAATTCAAACAGTTAGTTTAGAAGCACCTACTTGATGTGCAAGTCTTAGAGAGCAAAAGTGACTTTTTATATTATTAACGTTCTCATCGCTGGAAACAGTTTAAAAAAAAATTACAAACAGTGTAGACCCATTTCAGATGGAAAGTGAATACAGACGTTTTTTAGCTCACCTGAGCCGAAGGCTCAGGATGAGCTATTGTGACCGCTCTTCGTCCGTCGTCCACCGTCCGTCTGCCGTCGTCCGTCCACATTTTCAAACAACATCTCCTCAGAAACCACTGACCCGATTTCAACCAAACTTTATCAGAAGCATCAGTGACAAGGGAGAATGAAATTTTGTTCAAAGTTTTTGGCTAGAATTATTCCCCTTGCCGTGGAACCAGATTTTCTAACATGACCGTATGGATAACTTTTAATGCATAAGAAAATCTTAAAAAATCTTCTCCTCAGAAACCGCTAGGCCAAGACCTTTGATATTTGGTATGTATCATAACCTAATGATCTTCTACATATATTGTTCAAATTTTGACCCTGGGGCCAAAAATATCCCCGCCCTGGGGCTTATCAGTTGGTCCTAGGAAAACTTTTAAAAATCTTCTTCTCTGAAACTGTATGGCCTAGATCATTAATATTTGACATGTAGCTTTGCCTTATGGTTCTCTACCAAGATTGTTCAAATTATGATCCCCGGGTCAAAGTTGGCCCCGCCCCGGGGCTTATCAGTTTTACATAGACTTGTATAGGAAAACTTTTAAAAATCTGCTTCTCTGAAACCGTAAGGCCCAGATATTTTATATTTGACATATAGCTTTGCCTTGTGGTCCTCTACCAAGATTGTTCAAATTATGACCCCAGGCAAAAATTGGCCCCGCCCTCGGGCTTATCAGTTTTTTCTAGGAAAACCTTTAAAAATCATCTTCTCTGAAGCTGTAAGGCCCAGATCATTTATATATGACATGTAGCTTTGCCTTATAGTCCTCTTCCAAGATTGTTCAAATTATGGCCCTCGTCAAAATTGGCCCTGCCCCGGGGCTTATCAGTTTTACATAGACTTGTATAGTAAAACCTTTAAAAATCTTCTTCTCTGAAACTGTAAGGCCCAGATCTTTAATATTTGACATATAGCTTTGCCTTGTGGTCTTCTTCCAAGATGTTTCAAATTATGACCCCCGGGCCAAAAATGGCCCCGCCCTCAGGCTTATTAGTTTCTCATAGGGAAACCTTTAAAAATCATCTTCTCAGAATCTGTAAGGCCCAGATCATTTATATTTGACATGTAGCTTTGCCTTATTGTCCTCTACCAAGATTGTTCAAATTACGACCCCTGGGTCAAATTTGGCTCCGCCCTAGGGCTTATCAGTTTTACATAGACTTTTATAGGAAAACCTTTAAAATTCTTCTTCTCTTAAACTGTAAGTCCCAGATCATTAATATCAGATATGTAGCTTTGCATTGTAGTCCTCTACCGAGATAAAATTTTGATACATGGCTCATAGCTATATCAAAATGTTGTCTTGCCCAGTCAGTTTCTATGGGACAATGTCCTCAGGTGAGCGAAATGTGGCCCTCTGGGCCTCTTGTATTAAACTAAAAGCAAAAAATGTTAATGCGATAAATACCAGAAGACGTGTTCATACATGTACCAGACGATATACGTGAAGGCTTTGAGATACAAACGTTCTCTACACCAACTTACTATGCACTCGTTTTCAACAGAATGTTTCCAGAGCAGTTCCAAAAACGTTATTTGGTCGTTTAAAGGAAACGATAAATAACTTAAACGTAATACAATACAACTCGAACACTGATACATATTATGTATGATAGAGCTTCAGTTTGAAAAACAATGCACTTTTTAAGTGTTCATGAAAATAGCATAGTAAAATGTAATCGGTCCTCACAATTAATTTTGCCAACCTACAAAATCCAATATCAGCAGCACGGGATTCTCCTTTCAGACAGAAGCAACAATCACGAGATTTTACCTAGTGATGTTCTCCCATGTAAACAAACGTGATCAAGGTATTAAAAAAATAATAGCCAATAACACCCAACGTAAATGACCATTTTCAGCGACACATAATTCATATAAAACAAAGAAGAAAAGATATTAGTCGGTCCATCAAAAATTCTGATTTTTCTTGTCAGAGTTGGTATAGGTATATCATAAGTGTATGCAAAAATTCATTTAACTCATTACCTCATAGCCTATTTCAAATTTTGAAGACAGGAGGTCACTTAAAGCAGGTTGAACAACTACAACTACAACTATTACTTTTGATTTCTCACTACATACATGTATAACATGTACATATCAGACGATACAGTAATAAGAATCAGACACTGAGTGTGGGTGGGGAAATTATGAGGAGAAGTGCAATTGTGTCCATAATTAAGGTGTTCAAAGACGTCAACTATTATGACAGCTTGATCACCTTCCTTATAAACAACTGAATAGGTTTCCAAAAAGAAAGTTAAAGCATTGTAATTAAAGGGATGTAGTGCTTTGTGTTGGGCGCATCTCTCAATTTTCATAGGTTACAAGTGGGAGTCGGTAAACAAAGAAGACCAGGTGTGAGTGTTTTAGATATAAAAAAAAAGCCCTCGCATCGGGATCTGCTTTGTTTCGTGATAATCATTGTTTAAATCAACACTGTCTGTAGACAATACAACATTTTAGGTAAAAATAGCGCAAGGCACATAAGGCACATTCTGCTTTACTTTCAACCTGCTTTAACTGCCATCTGCTAGAATAAGGAAAATATATCTTATGATACATATTTATAACTGTATGAATTGGAACTATTTTCTTCAGTGGAAGAATAATTTAATGGCGTAAAAAGGCGTATGTATGAGATACGGGTTAAATACGTCCACTAATTTTAAAATATCTCCGATTTATCGTGTTTTTTTTAACTGCAAACGACCTATAATATCGTTTGCTTTAGAACCGCCGTCTGTAACATTTGTTATATTTCGATTAATTATGTTTAACCCTTTCGCTACCATGATCTATAACACTTAGATAATTTATGCAAACAGTTTGGATCAAGATCAAATGCCGCGTAACGCGGTGTAAGATTAGGATCTAAACCATTTGAAATTCATACTATGTTTCTTACGTTTAAAATTACAAATAAGGTAAATTTTTGCTATCAGTTATGACTGCCAAGCGTAGGGAGTCATCGAGCGCATGAAACAATATAATTACTTAAATGAAAATCCATAGATGATTCCCTTTGGCATCGGCGTCGGCGAGCCGCTGATAGCCAAGCTATCTTTGACGCCCATTAATCGGCATACAGTGCTCCCTCTCTCAAACGACATTCAATGGGAGACAAATAGTGTGTGCGTTGTTCGGAGGGAGTCGTTATAGGGAGGGAAATTTGATAACATTTTCAAACAGCTTAAATCCAGATCAGACGCCGCGTAACGCGTTGTCTGATCTGGCCTCAAGCTGTTTTTCACTCGTCAATAAGTTTTTTTCTGTCAAAATGTCCAATATGTAACTTTGAGAAAAACAGCAGACGACAGCTTTAAGCAGACGATATTACAGCAGTTAAAGCGTAAGACATACAATGTATATGTCCTGTTTATGGAACTGTGGCAAGGGTTGTTGTAAGGAGGGAGTCGTTGTTTGGAGGGCCGTTGTAGAGAGGGAGCGCTGTATTACGTACCAGCTACCTTGCCTAGGGGTGTTGCGGAAATTAGTCCTTTAACTATATCTGGGTTTGACTTCTTTCCCATTTCAGTATTGACAATAGTTGGGTTGACACTGTTGATCCTGATCTGTTTGTGAAAGAATCAAAAGGGTATGCTCCGTACATTATATTCGGGTTTGTTATTATCACCATGACTGCATAACCCCCTGATACAATGGTTATTTGCAAACAGTTTGGATCCTGGTCAGACGCCTCTTGTTTGACACTCATTCCAATATGTCTTAAGTCAAAATATTATATTTTAAATTTGAAAAACAAAAGCAGACGACATTGTTTTCAATTAGTGACGTCGGCAGAGAAGTTAAATAATTCACTGCCACGGTATTTTCAATACCACAACGACGTTTTAAGGTGGTTCGACAGCGGGCGGCCCGCATCTCGAATTTCGGAAATGCTGATGACTTTCACTTGATCTTTTCGGCACGTGCTTATAGTAGAAAATTTACATAAAGAAAAGTTTGATAAGCCTCAGTGTCTTCTTTGTTAGCGCAGTTGGTAAAGTGATTGACTAGCAAACCAAAGGTTCCAGGTTCGATTCCCACTCGCTACAAATCTTCTTCTTTTTTTTTTTTAAAAAAAAAGTCCGATTTTTATTGACTAGTCAATTCATATCGCAGTGACCAAAGGACAGGTTATGTTTAGTTACGTAATAATGAATAATATCAGATGCAAGTATTGTCAAGTTACAACTAAACTTTGTAAGGAGTTATAGCCTATATGACAGATGGCAGTTACAGTCGAGAATCTGTTATTCTTTCCCGTTTAAACGCAAACGAAACGCAAACGCATTGTACTAAAATGCAAAAAACCCAAACTTTTTCACATTTCTGAAAGTTGATTTTAACTTTGATGACAAACAGTTTGGAGCCTGATCAGACGCCGGGTTACCCGGCGTCTGATCTACAGTAACGTGCAAAAAGTATTCGTTAAAATGGCGTCGTGACGTCGCGATAATTAAGCTTGCGCGATTTTCCTCCCCTTTCAAATTGAGTTAAAAATAGCAAAACATGTAAAATTTTAGATTTATGTATTAGTTAGAGGTTATTTCAATGATTCTTAATGATTAAGATGTCAACAAATGAGGGAGTCTGCATTAGTTTTACCCAGCATTAAGCAATCCCCTGAAAGAGATCTCAATGATATCCATTTGTAACATTAATTACAGGCGGTTGCTTAATGTAGCATAAAATAATGCAGAAATTTCCAATAGGAACATTCTGCATTATATTTGTCCAGCATTAAGCATTAACAGGCGAACTAAAATTCACACTTGAGGCTTGACTACAGGTGGTTGCTTAATGCATCATGACATAATGCAGAAAACTCATAAATGAGCTTTCTGCATTATGTTGATCTTGCATTAAGCAGTCGCCTGTCTTTAGTATTCTCGCCGCGACTTCATTTTCAAGATTGACAATGGTTTGTAGATATTGGTGTTTTTATAACGGTAAGAATTCTGTTTTAATTATATTGTGTGTTTTCTTTTTCTTATTCCCCACTCCTAAAGATTAAATAAAATTTGAATGATTTTCACAAGTTCGAGCTACAAAATGTCATTATTTTCCTCGAGATTGAATTGTACATGTATATATATATCTACATAAGCACTTTGCTGTGTAATGGATTTCCCATAAAGCTTAAAAGTCACGCCATGGGCGGAGCTGACCGAAATATTAACACATGCGCAATGCTTGCTAACGTCTAAATCCAAGTCTCGAACACTTTATAATTAAATTGCCAAATCTCGTTTAAACCCCGAA
Organism: Gari tellinella; assembly: GCA_922989275.2. Taxonomy (NCBI): domain Eukaryota; kingdom Metazoa; phylum Mollusca; class Bivalvia; order Cardiida; family Psammobiidae; genus Gari; species Gari tellinella. The sequence continues at coordinate 46,324,472 of OV277856.1, forward strand.
GACTTAATAAGTAAACCGAGCAAAAATTTGAATTTTGTGGCTTTCTGATTGGCTGAAAGAGTAGGTCAAACACTAAAAATAGTGTGATTCCTTGAAAATGGTATGACGTAAAAGTGGTTGTAATATATACGTCATTTAAGTTTGTTTTGTTGTTGAATCAAAATGGGGGGGATAGGCTCAGAATTGAGAAGTGACATGGAAAAACGTAGCCGTAAATATGTTTTTAAATAGATTTTGAATCGCAGAAACCTAACGATGATTACAGAGGCCTTAAAGTACAGTATTCTCTTTTTTTAATAAATTCAAGACAACTGAATCGATTAAAAACGTTCCTATATCACGGAGACCTCGCGTGGTGGGTGAAAATGAGTGTCTGACAGTTGTGCGGACCGTGGAGACCAACCGCAGAGATTCGCTGACAGCTATAACCTGTAAGTTTAAACGGTAATAGAAAAGCAGTAAAATATAGAGAAATCTTCGAAGCTTATCTTCGGCCTGTTGTAGCTAGACATTTCCCGACCAATTTCAGGATTATAACGTACCGGTGTATCGCGCGGGTATGATCTCGGTTTACAAGGTTCAAAGTAATATAAAAACAATTTCTTGGCCAGCACAATCACCTGATCTGAACATTATTGAAATTATCTGGCTGTATATTAAGAGAAATCTGTCGTGCAGAGTGAATTTCATAAATAGCAACCAGTATTTGTACGATGAAACTTTTCGTATCGGGACTGAAATCCCACCGACCTATGTTTAAAGCCTCTACATGTCTATTTCCCGTAGGATAATGCAGGTTATAACATTGAAGGAACATCTGACTTAGTATTTAGGTAAGAGAAATCAAGTTTACCTGTTCGTTTCTGTTAGAGTTATTGTTATAAAAGCTTTGAAACACCCTCTAATTATCCAGACCAAAGCCAATATGGCCGCCATTTAACGAATACTTTTTGCACGTTACTGTAGCTCCAAACTGTTTGCATTGCAAATAATAGTTTTAGCGTAAAGGCGTTTATTGGGAAAGAATAATAGATTCTCCACTGTAACACAGGACAAAAGTAATGCTAAAAGATATATCTTAAAGGAGCTTTTATGCATAACTTTGCATAACTTTTGTTATGCATTAAGCAGTCACATGTCTTTAAAGATCTACAGGCTATAGTATTCAATGGTCCCTTATTACAGATTTGACTTCTGGTATTATTTAGAGCTGACGGCATTTTAAAGTTGAACTCAAGGGAGGTTACTCGTTTTGTGTAACATTTTGTCATAACTTCTGGAAATCATGTATAAAATGTAAATTCCAGTGTAGATTTTCATTAAATTTTTGTTACAAGTAGAATTAAGTAATATCTATCTAATAAGAGTAAAATTAGTGTATGTTAAACTGCTAGATTTTTTGTAATTTGAGATTTAGTGACTTTTTCAGAATTTGACTTTTTTAAAATATTGATATTTCCAGAAAATATGTCATGAAAAATTTTTGTTTGCACAATATCTTATAGTCTCTGTACAGTTTACTTAAATATACAGAAATTATTGAGTTATATCATTTTATAAAGAAAATATTTCTGTTCATTACAAAAGGAGCTTTTTCTCGACAAATGGTCCTGTCAGAAAAAAACGGCACTGTATTTTTTTTTATTTTAACGATTTTTCACTCTCCATATGGTATATTTCAATTTATCAAGGTTTCAAAGAATTCTGACACGGAATAAGCTGACCCGCGAACCACCTTAACATATCAACCCCATTCACTGATAGGTATAGTATTGTCTGCTTAAAATGACGTTTGTTTGTATTCCTAAATCTAGAATGCCATGCACTTTAATTTAACAAATTTTTACATGTCAAAAGCAGTTTGGATGCTGATGAGACGCCATGACCATCAGGATCCAAACTGTTTGCAAATACATTGTCGTCTGTTTTTGTTTCTCAAACTAAAATAAGTAATGTTTTACCAAGGTAATATTGCAATGAGTGTCAAATAGTTTAGAAATAACTGTACTCAGGGTAAGGCAGTGAAGAGGTTAATCAACTGATGTCCCTTATATAGACTCTAGGCACACACGAGTTGAAGGCTTGGAAAGTGTTACCGAAATATTCACAAAAGTAGTGAATAATGCTACTCATAAAGCATGAAAAATTCTAGTACCTTATTCAGTCTTTTGAACCACTTTAAACGCATATGCATGACTTTTGCAATTAGTGTACCTTTTAAGAGTACACTTGGCCTATACAAACTGTGAATACTCTGATCAGAGAGCTCCTCTACATCAGAAGGCTCCTGAAGGATTCTCTGATCAGGGTCTGCACTGATTGTCATGTTCCAATACATTGACAAAACCCCTGAATAGTAAAAAAAGAATGGACTAGACTAAATTACAAACTGGGTTTTTTTCCGTTTCAAGTTCAGTGAGGAAACAGTTCAGGGTCCATGCTTATAAAGCGTTTGAGCTGAGTCTGAGTTCGTTCTCAAGCATTTGATTGGTCAGATTTGAGCCTAGGCTCAAATCTGACCAATTAAATGCTTGAGAATGATCTAAGACTCAATTCAAACGCATGGATCCTGATACATTTGGAATGAGTTGTTATTAACACTATCATCAGAAATATAATATTTATCAATATCAAATCTATCATCATGATCATCATCATCTATATCATTAAATGTACCATCACCTTCATCAATAATTTTACCAGTTATCGTCGAGAAGACGGCATTCCTACATGTACATATAACGAAACTAAACGCTAACGCAATAAAATACAATTTAGAAAATGACACTTTTGTGAAAAGATGCACGATTTGTCTAAATATGAATGAGTTTTTCTTAACTCAGTGAGCCCTAGTGACGCATATATGTGTCCTTTGCCAAAAGAGTACAGATGAATACTAGTAGTACACATGTCTAATGCAATCAGAGAAGTTCCTTATTAGAGGGCTCCTGCATGAGCCCTCTAATCAGGGACTTCACTGTTTGTCATATCGCAATACATGTATATTGTAAAAAAAAAAAAACCTAAATAGTATAAAATGGACCAGCCTTTATTGCAAATTGGAATTGTCCATTGGAAGTTTCAGGGGATAATAAGTTAATTTAGTCAAACGCCTGGGGACTCAGACTCCTCTAAACTTGAATAAAATGTTTTAGCAAACTACACGTTTATTGGGAAATAATTACTTATTCTCCATTGCAACAACGTTGACTCTCAACGCGAGCGTGTTGTGTGTTATGTCTAAACCAACAAAATGGTAGCTTTTGTTGTATTATAGAAATATTTGGTAACTTACCTTACTTGGTCCTAGCTCCAAGGCTAGCGTTTTCGTAAGCATGTCGAGTGCTGCTTTAGATGTATTGTATGCTGACAATTTAGAGAATGCCCGTACACCGGAAATACTTGAAATATTCACAATGGCACCACCTGTTCCATTGGCGACCATACGTTTAGCAACCACCTGCACAACATACAATTCACTAACCCTTTACCTGCTAATCAAAAGCAAAGGTTATAAAACTTTCGAGTTGAGTCTAAAGTCGTTCTCAAGCATTCGATTGGTCAGATTTGAGCCTAGGCTCAAATCTGACAAATCAAAAGCTTGGGAACACACTCAGATTCAGCTCAAACGCTTTAAAACCTTGGACCCAAGACTAAAGTAAGTTTTCGCAATCAAGAGTGTTTGACCATTGTATGAAGCAAACTATGCTGTAGTATGCAAAGAGCTGAACGTTTTAACCTGTTACTGCAATGACGTCATCAACTTTAAACAAATTTCATTTATTTCTATTTCTTAAATTAAAATTTTAGATTTGCTTTACTTAAGAACCACTACAACGAATATCAAACAGTCTGATCAGATTAAAAATTGTTTGCAAGTAACTATTGCACTTGGGGTAGGCAGTGAAGGGGTTATGTCATGGCTTAAACTCTAATGAATACAGTCATCTTTTGAAATGTCAGTAGCGACATTAACTGACATTACAAGATATTGAACCATTAATCAATTAATATATTTCAAATTATTCCATTTTGTTATGCCATTTGTGTATGCCATTTGTGGAAAAATAAAACCACTGGGTCCAAGCTTATAAAACGTTTAACCCTTTGCCTGCTGGTCGCGACTTTACTATTTGTGCAAACAGTTTGGATTCAGATCAGACGCCGCGAAACGCGGCGTCTGATCTGAATCCAAACTGTTTGGCACTCGTCTTAAGGTTTCTTTATTTAAAAAAATGTATAAATCTAGATTAAACAAATTTTGCAGACGACAATTTCGAAGCAGACGATATTGCCGCAGAATAAGGGTTAAGATAAGTCTGAGATCGTTCTTTTATTGATGACAAGTCAGTAAAGTTGCTCAGAAACAGAATGCTCAAATTTGACCAATCAAATACTTTAAAATGATCATAGACTCAACACAAAAGCATCATAAACAGTACCCTGGTCTATTATGCGATGTCCTTCATTGCCAAACATGTAGTGTCTCCTTTGGAATTCGCAAGTAAGTCAGACACCTAGTAACTTTGTTTGCAAATGCAATTGCATAGGACTAGAGTTATATGTGATAAAGGTCAATGTTATTAAGAGGTTGTTGTCACCACAGGGAGTCACGTGTTTTACAAAGTTGTTCTTGTTGTTTTTGGTTTGTTTGTTTGTTGTTTTGTTTTTGCTCCTTCTGGTTTAAACATGTATCTATAAGGACGAGTGAAATTATCTACTTCAGTTAAGAAGATAATGTTTGGAACAGATGTAATCATCTTCTTCTGAAACGAAAATAAGTATATGAAATAAATAGTGAATATTTTACCTGGGTAATGTTAAAGACAGCCTCGAAGTTGGTATCGTGAGTTCTGAAATATCATCCATAAACAAAATAAGGTTCACCATTTCATTCTATATCAGATCAAGACAAAAACAATCAGAGACATACATAAATAAGCCACTTAATTTCACCGCAAACGGAAAAGGGAAGAACTCATACAATATACTTCACCATCGTAGTTAAACGTCTAAAAATGTTCACGATCAGCGTCCTCTATTAATATAGTGACAAAACAATTGTAATCTTAAAATACGTTTTAACTATGAATACGCTCCCACCTATCCAAAACATCTTTAGTGGTCTCCAAGAATGGACTATGTACTGAAATAGCTGCATTATTAACAAGTAGTTCAACGTGACCTAGGTCTTCAACCGTTTTCCTCGTCTTGTCACAATCTGATATGTCAAGTAGGCAAGCCTGTATTGACGGACACTGCAATAAAATATAAGAAATGACTATTAACCCCGCGAACCCTAGTGACGCCTTTTCCATGCTTGTCCTATGAACCAATACGATGATAAGTATATCCCGGACAATTGGTATACGACTGTGCATTTTATGCTATTTCTGTTGCAAGTATTTTATTTTTATATGGAGGTAATGTGGATAATATCTACTACATTGTACTTTAATTATCTTCCAGTGTGAAGAGCACATGGATATGGGTTATGATATGCGTTTAAACGGAGTAGACATATGCCGGATGAATCCATTACCCCATAAATACACATTTTTTACGTTTTTTATTTATTCTTGCACTGAAGAAAATAGTTCCAGTTTATACAGTCAAGAATATGTAACATAAGAATTTTTGTCTATATTCTAGCAGATTGTAGCTTAAAGCAGGCTGGAAGTAAAGCAGAATGTGTCTTAAGGCACATTCTGCTTTATTTTCAACCTGCTTTAAAGGCAGAATGTCGCCCAAATGGATGTTTAAAAAGCGCAATTTCTTATATATGTACATTTTCTATGTATTAAAACTAAGCGAAAACGGTTGTCAGATGCCTGACATATGCCCCCCTTTCTTTAGAATCATACATAAATGTGCCAATTTCTTATCGAGATGGTTGGAAAAATAAGCTCTTTGTTAACATAACAAATCTTCGTGTCGGCTTCCGAGAATTTCCGCATGGTCGAATAAGAGTCACGTGATCGATCCGATTTTTCTGACTTGTCTGTGTTACTTTAGAACAGAATAGTTAATAATGGTAAATAGGCAACAGTGGAGAAAACGTTATTCTTTCCCGTTTAAACGCAAACGAAATGCAAACGCATCACAATAAAACGCACAAAAACACAACCTTTAGACAATTATGATCATTCATGTTAGTCTGAGTTGCAAACAGTTTGGTGCCTGATCAGACGCCGGGTTACCCGGTGTGTGATCTGCTCCAAACTGTTTGCAATTGAAATCATTAGCGTAAGCGCGTTTATTGGGAAAGAATAACATGTTCTCCACTGTAAGCAAGGTAACATCGAATATATAGTCGTACACATTCCTACTTGAGATAAGTATGATCATCGTGCAGCACGAGAACGCTGCGCTAACTTTACTGATATTTTATTCTTTCAAATTAAACGCATTTATAAACAAAACTATTATTAAAATTGCAAACAGGTTGGAGCCAGATCAGACACCGCGTAACCCGGTGTCTGGTCAGGCTCCAACCTGTTTGCTACTCAGATTACAAAAATAGTTAAAATTTCTAAAAGTAAATTTCCACAGTGTAGTGAATTGCGTTTGCGTTTAAACCGGAAAGAAAAATGTATTCTCTACTGTATATTGCGCACAAAAATACAGCTATCATTTGTCGTATTCGAATCAGGGCAACTATCGCGTTAGTTGGAATATTTGTCAACAAGTTCTATTCGAATCACGACTTGATGTTTTCCGTTGACAAAATGTTGTCAAACCCTAAAATCGAGCGTTGATTTAGTCACGTGACCACGTTTATACCACGTGATTAGTGTCTCTAGATAAAACAAACATTAAGACCCTCTCAATTAATCGATTGGATCCAGATCACATGGCATTATGTGCGTATATAAAAATTGGGAGCATTACGACTGTTTTAACGGATGTTTGATTCATTTCCATTCGTCCGGAAGTACAAAGTTTTCGTTGACTACAATTTCTATTCGAGTCGGGCCAAAATCGTTGACATCAGTAAATCTTCGCGCGTTTGCTCCGCCCACTTTTCGTTGACCACAAAATCGATGATTCGAATACGACCAATGTCTCTTGCTGAATGTAGGGAATACTCATCCCTTTTAAAGTTTTAGAATGTTCCAATCTAAAAATAACTCTGCCAAGTCAGAAGAAAACACTATGAAAACATCTTTACCGGGCGCAAGCCGAACGAACTCGGAAAATCTCCGCCGTTGATCGGATGTCAACAAACCGATTTAAAAATCGACTTCTTTCCACCAAATTCATGGGTTTGTAAGCAATGTTGCCTCCATATACATAGCGGATTACTTCTTTTTATATGTTTAGCTTACGTACACATGTATGTGCCTGAATGTCCAGGTTTAAGAAATGCGCGACTTTGGCTACTTGACAGCTACATACTGGCTTTAAGTGGCCACTTCTCTTCAAAACTAGAAACAAGCTATGGGGTAATAATGGGTTAAGAGTCAAAATAGAATAAATAAATCTCACTGGTGTCATTTATACACAATGAAGGACTATTCAAAATGATTTTGTAATTTTCTATTATTGGATATTTTTTCTAAAAATTGTTAATTTGCAATCTTGGGTTTCAATCTCTTTAGTAAACGAAATGCAATTGTGTGTGGTAATCAATGCCACATTGTTTGTAAAGGGTGGTATTAAAATATGAGTGGCACACAACCTGGAGCCTGATCAGATACCGAGTAACTCGGCGCCTAATTTGGTTCGAGATTGTTTACAATGGACATACAGTCGAACTTCGATATCTCGGACTCGCTTAACTCGAAATATTCGATATTTCCAAACATGTGTTTGTCTTATTTCAAGCTCGGTTTAGGTGAGCATACCCGTGTTTCAAAGTTAAAACGCGGCTAAGCCACGTTTTAACTTTGAAATACGGGTGTGTTGGACATAACCGAGTTCGAGATATCGAAGTTGGACTGTAACTGATTCAGCACAAATGTATTTATTGGGACGGTTTAAGTTTTATGGTGATCTGTCTACAGTACCTCAACCTTCAGGCTGTCTAGATCAGATTGCGTCCGGCTCAAACCAATCACATAAGCTCCAAGACTAGACAATTTAATTGCGATTGCTCGGCCTATTCCTGAAAATGGACATCATTCAGGGTTTTTAAAATTAGTAATTGGAATGTTTATACTATTCGTTAAAATTGTTCTTATTTACTCTACGTCTCAATATCTCAAATCCGTTTTAGTCCCGTCCATTCATCCGAGGGGGTATACGAGCGTACATTGTTTTTCTGTTTTCAATCCAACCGCCTGTCCGTCCATTATCTTTCGTTAAACATTTTTCATTACCAACTATTCGTCGGTAGGGTATATGAATTGATTCAGTAAACTTTTCTAGTTAAATTAAGTGTTAATATGAGGCTAATTACTACTGACGTACGTATGGAGCAGTTTTTAAAACCCAAGTTGTACGGGTTCAGACATTGATAAAATATCGTGCTTTAAAAAAGTTTTATTTTAATTATTTTTATTCCGCACTTAGTAGCCTTTAAAATCAACTTCCATTCTTCATACTAGAACTTGATGATATTTTGAAATGTACATACCTTTTCCTACACCCGTTAATAAAGCCCGCTTCCCTTGAAAATTTCACGTAGGACAAATGTAGTTAATGCAGATACGTTTTCGGGTACACACCCTACCATGTACTCCTTTTATTTCTACCAAATTTCTCTCAAAATGAGGTTAAGTTTTCGGTGTTGAAGGCAAGTTTCAGCTTAAAGTATGCTAAAAAATAAAGCTGAAAGCGCTAGTATGGGCTTTCAGCTTTACTTTCATATTGCCTCAGTTTTCATCTGTCTTAAATACATGTACCGGTACTACAAGTCAACTGTTCAAGTGGTCGTAATAGAGACTGTCGACTGCATGTGTATTTTGTATGTCATACCTTATCACGATTGTTGTTCGTATCTTTTAAATGCAGTATTTTACTATTTGCAAACAATTATCAAATTCATTTTTGAATATATTGTTTTACACATTGAAAACCAATACCACCACACCAGTTTGGATCCTGTTCAGACGCACTGAAATGCGTCACATGATTGGGTTAAATATTGCTTACAAAGCCACGTGAACCCATTTATACCCAGTGGATTTTTCCATGTTTATATATTGGATTAGTCTATTTTTTTTATCAAAGGGATGCCTGGTTAAAATATTCCTTTTCATTTTGTTTTATATTGAAATTCCTATCAGCAAACAGTGTAGACTCTGATCAGACGCCGCATGATGCAGCGTCTGGTCAGAGTCTACACTGTTTGTCTATGTCCCATTTATGGGATCATGGGCACAAATGGGTTGAAGTCGCACCCAGCATTATAAAGGATAGTTGTACATACTTTTACAGCTGCACTGATAACCTAGTTATAAACTTGCTCACACAAATATATGTGTGTAGACGTTCTAATTTCCTTATAAATGCGTTTTTGTTTAAACTTTAAAATAGTTTTGAGCCAAATCATACGCTGAGTACAGTAACTGGACATCTCCCCAGACTCTTATCTGTTTGCGCACATATTGAAACATGTCGCACACATTTACAAAAACGCCATGTTTTATAATTTTATATTTTGGGGATATGTTTTGTTTCATTGAAACGGGAAAGAAGAACGTCTTCTCTATTGTAAACGGTTTAGAGCGTTATCAAACATAGAGTCGCCTAGATCCTAATTAAGTTTAAAGCTTCAAATTGAAATGGGTACATTATGGACCTGACTGGAACAGACTATGCAGAACAAGACCTTTAAAGCAGGCGACATTAATACAGTCGAAGAATTAAAGAGAGATGTAAGCATACGACATTCTGTTGAACCCCTTTACTGTCTTAACGGCGCCGTATGACCGATTCATGTGCCGCGGTGCCCTAAAATCCAACCCAATCAATAACAAGAGACGTATACGGCACTAAATCGCTCACCTGGGACCGTTGGTGTAAATGTAACATATCTTGGAAAGCAGAGAAATTATGACAATAAGATTGTGCCGATTACTGATTGGATGATGCTGAGTGCAGAATAGCTAAGTTAGGGTACTGAAGTTTAAGAGAAGATTTTTAAGCTTCTTTTTTTTAAAATCTATTTTAGCTCCTGTGACCAAGATATGCAATGGACCTGAACCATTTGAACAATATTGGTAAAGTATACCTCTAGAAGTTATACCATGCCAAATATCAAAGCTCTTGCTATATTAGTTTCAGAAAAGCAGAGGTTTGAAGATTTCACTTTATAACTCTATGTAAAGGACAAGGTTCACAAAGGGTCAAAATTGGCCCTGTTACAGAAACTCATTAAAATGTGTGTATGAATAAAGTAAGTCATTGTATATGTGAAAGTGACCCCAGGGGCATAATTTGAACAATCTTGAACTAGCTCCTGTGACCTACATATGCAAAGTACCTCTAGAAATTACACTATGCCAAATATTAAAGCTCTAGCCATATTAGTTTCAGAGAAGAAGAGGTTTGAAGATTTCACTATGTAAAATTGTGACCCCCGGGCGGTGTCATTTTTGACCCCAGGGACAAAATTTGAATTATCTTGATAGAGGAACTGAAGATGATGCGTTGTACAAAATATCTAAGCTCATGGTACTGTGGTTTCAGAGAAGAAGATTTTTTAAGTTTTTATTGAAAAATTCTATTTTAGCTCCTGTGACCTAGATATGCAACGGACCGAAACCATTTGAACAATAAATATCGGTAAAGTACCTCTAGAAGTTACACCATGTCAAATATCAAAGCTCTAGCTATATTAATTTTAGAGAAGAAGAGGTTTGAAGATTTCACTATATAACTCTATGTAAATTTGTGACCCCCGGGGCGGGGTCATTTTTTACCCCGGGAACATAATTTGAACTATCTTGATAGAGGACCTGTAGATGATGCTTTGTGCAAAATATCTCAGGGTACTGTAGTTTCAGAGAAGAAGATTTTTTAAGTTTTTATTGAAAAAATCTATTTTTAGCTCCTGTGACCTAGATATGCAATGGACCGAAACCATTTGAACAAATTTTAAAGAGGATCGTATAAGGATCATTCATGCCAAGTTTGGTTAGAATCCATCTAGTAGTTTAGGAGGAGATATCGTTTAAAGAAATTGTTAACGACGACGACGGACGACGAACGACGACGGACACAGGACGATCAAAATAGCTCACCTTGGCACTTTGTGCTAGGTGAGCTAAAACATGTCGCACACATTTCAAAAGAACGTCATGTTTTATATCTTATTGCATTGCGTTTATGTTTTAGTTCGTTGATACAGTAGGGGGAAATAACGTACAGGGGAAATAACGTCTTCTCTACTGTTACAGGGGGAAATAACGTACAGGGGAAATAACGTCTTCTCTACTGTTACAGGGGGAAATAACGTACAGGGGGAATAACGTCTTCTCTACTGTTACAGGGGGAAATAACGTCTTCTCTACTGTTACAGGGGGAAATAACGTACAGGGGGAAATAACGTCTTCTCTACTGTTACGGTTTTGGGGCCCGTTTCATAAAACTTAAGACAAATGTTGCCGGAAGTCAGATTATAAAAGTTTCAATCATTTTTTATTTCCTATATCTAATCCTATCTTGTGACATCTCTTTGGAATCGTCTTGAAACTGCGATTCTAAAGAGATGTCAGAAATGAAATGCATTTTAAAGTTTAGACTTATGATCGTTTTTGTCGTACGACGTTTTATGACACGGGCCGAACATTATCAAACATGAAGTCGCCTAGATCCTAAATTAATTTTCAAGCTTCAAATCTAAGGCGCTATATGACCTTATTGTGTCGCGGTGCCGTTAAACCCAACTCTCTCTCTCAAATCTAAATAGGTACATTATGGATCTGACAGGAACAGAGCTATGCAGAAGAAAACCTTTAGAGAAGACGTCATTATTGCAGACGAAGTATTAAAGAGAAGTTTTAGCAGACGACATTTTGTTTAAACCTTTCACTGACTTAACCCGAGTGCAATAGTTATTTGTAAACCGTTAGGATCCTGATCAGATGCCTCGTATCCAAACTGTTTGACACACAATTCAATATTTCTTAAGTCAGAATTCCATTTAAGAAATAAAAGCAGTCATTTTAGTGAACGAGTTAAACGAAATGACATACAGAGTGAATCAAGGGATTTTGTCTTTCTTTTCACAAACATTGTCGAACACGTACAAATAGATAGCTAATATTTAAACACTTGCAGGATCGATAAACCCGTAATTGAGTCGAAGAAGCCGGTTAACCTTAACAATTAAAACAGAACATCGCAGTTACTGAATAGTATACTCGTCATTGACTTACAATGCATCTGTGAAGAATGCACATTCCTATGCAAACAGTGTAGATCCTGATCAGAAGACTCCTTTATGAGCCCTCTGGTCAAGGTATGCACTGTTTGTCATTTCGCATTTATTGTAAAATTCAACATTAAATAGTCATAAACTGAGTAGACTTAGTTGGATATTGGAATTCAGGGTTCAACAAGATAACCTTAGCGATTGTTTTTAAGTACACGAGACAGCTTCGAGCAAATCCCCTCCAAAACACACACACACACACACACTTTCAGTGCCAACTCTGATCAGAATCCATACTATTTGACTCTGGCATCAAATATTTCGAATGTAGGTCTTCAGCTTTACAGTGTGAAATGTTTTGTGTGTTTATCAGCGTCTGATCTGACTCCGAACTGTTTGCAATTGACTGTAATCTTTCCACACCATGGACCTGTATGAAATATACTCATTACATTTGCTTATATAAAGATACGTAATTTTTATAATGTATTGCGTAAAAATTTGATATGTATTACAACACTGTGATTAGTTCTTCAGTGCAACGGTGCAAGCTGATAAGAATCGAACTGGTTCCAAAGTTATAAAGCTTTTCAGTTGAGTCTAAAGTCGTTCTCAAGCATTTGATTGGACAGATTTGAGCCTAGGCTCAAATCTGACCAATCAAATGCTTGGTAACACGCTCAGACTCAGCTCAAAAGCTTTATAACCTTAGACCCTGTAGTTATTAAACAAACAACATTTCCAGACAGAACGACAAGTAAGGCACATGGTATTTCGGCGATACAGTTGCACTCGTATAGATATAGTTTCCAGCTTAAAGGTTAATGTCTCGAGGAACATTAAATACCATGTTGGTATTTAGCGTTTCTGTATTTGATGAAGGTTTAGCTACACTTGACAAGAAGCCCACCGTCCACAGGCATAATGACACCATTTATCATTCTAGCATGGTCACTTAGAAGGAAAACAACGGCATTGACAACATCCTCCATCTCTGAAAATGTGAAGAAAAACAAAAGAGTACAATTTAAGAATATCGTCTAAAGATATTTGTTTAGGGTTTTTTCGTTGTTGCTTTTGTTCTCTTTTTTGTTGTTTTTTTTATTTTTTGGTACTGTGTTTTTTGTTTGTTAAAACTAGTTGATGCCATCTGTCGACTAATTGGAAGCTTTAGAGAGAGGGCAGCGGATACAAACAAATCCGGGCGCGATATCGAAGAGTCCTCTGGTTCTTTTGAGTGCCCAGTGTTAAGTACCGATACATTGGACCTTTATACAGTCTTATACGAAAGACTTGGTCAGGCGGGGGATCGAATTCACGACACCGGTACTGCAGTCGAGTAGACTACCACTGGACCACGTCCGCCGATATGTCAAAAGATGTAAAACAACATACACACACACATACACACAAAAACCAGTGATTTAACGCTAACTCTCTTTAACCCTTTGCCTGCTGGTCGCAACTTTACTGATTATTGAAAACAGTTTGAATCCAGATCAGACGCCGCGTAACGCGGCGTCTGATCTGAATCCAAACTGTTTGTCTCTCGTCTTAAGTTTCCTTACTTCAAAAATGTATAAATATATATTTTAAATTTTGTGCAGACGACAATTTCGAAGCAGACGATATTATCGCAGGACAAGGGTTAACACTTTCGCTGCCATGACGTAACAACCCGTCTAGCACAGGCACGGTCGTGGTGTCTGGGTTGACATCTTACTTTTTAACCTTCATCCTGTCGTAACATCGTAATATCCCCTACTCTGAAATGTCGTCTTCAAGTTTTTTCAAATTTAGATAATGCATGTTTAAACCGAAGAATCCAAACAATTTGTGTCAAACAGTTTGAACAAGATCATAATTAAAATCTTGAAACTAAGTATGTTGAAAGGTTTTAAACAAAATAAAGCGATAAATTTTGATTGATTTTCATGACTCAGATCGAAACATTTACCTTATTTGTAATTTCTGAGAGTATTTTATTTTGTTCATCAGCAAAAATTGTTCCGGTGACGTGATATTGCTAGGTCACCTGACCCAAGGAGACCTGAACACATTTTGCTGATGAAGAGAAAGGGAGAGAGATAGAAGATTTTTTTCGAAAATTACAAATCTCTCTCACTATGAATGTCAATTAAAACGAATCATCCAGAGTTTGAAAAAAACAACAGTTGTAACGCCATAAACCCATATATTACCTACCAGATCCTTTGCCTAGAGGTGTGGCGGAAATGATTCCGCAAACTGTTTCTGGGTTTGTCATCATTGATTTCTTTCCCATTTCAGTCTTGACAAAAGTTGGGTTGACACTGTTGACTCTGATCTGTTTGTGAAAGAACCAAAGTGTACGCTTCTTCCTACGTTATAGTTGGGATTGCTAGCAACCCCTTCACTGCCTTACCCCGGTATAATGGTTAAAAGTCTTATCAGCGGGCTCCTGTTAGATCAGTTGTAAAGGAGCCCTCTGATTAGAGTCTGCATTGCTTGTCATATTCCAATACAATGACAACACAATCCTATCTGTTAAAAATGGGCTATGGTCAAGACTAAATTGCAAACGTGAATTGTCAATTTGAAGTTCATTGAGGAAAAGGCTCAGAATGTTTTTAAAAAAGTCTGCCAAAAGGCGTAATATTTTCAGTGATTCGATTGAAGGATAAATCCATCATAAAATGATGTACATGTTTTTGTACGTCATTCAAAGTGCTGAAAAGTTTAATATCCAGAGTATTGAACTCTGGTGTTCAGTTCAGGGTTCAAAGTTCTAAATCAATACCTCATATATAATTATTTTTGACCGATGTTAATGAGGTATTCTCCTGGAGTCACGCTATCACTTAAATACTGTTTCAGCGACTTAAAGCGCTACTTCAACAACAGAAACAACCAACAACACCATCACAAAAATGACATACACCAATATCAAAACTATCATAACCATCATCTACATCATTAATTGTACCATAACACAATACGGTCGGGAAGATGTTGTGCCTATCCCTTTTAACTTTTTCCTCCCTTAAACTTTAAATGAACAAATCCAGTTTCCATTTTAGTCTAGTCCATTTCTGAGTTTTAAGGGTTGTTTTATCAATGTTTGGCATTATGACAAACAGTGAAGACCATGATCAGAGGGCTCCTAGGAGCCCTCTGATCTGGGTCTTTACTGTTTGCATAGGATAAGTGTACAGTTCACATGTACACTTTTTGCAAAGGACGCCAATATGCGGGACTAGGGTTCAAAGGGTTAACGAAACTAGATGCTAAGACAATACATTTAACAATATGACACATTTGTGAAAAAATAGTACACGGTTTATCTACATATGAGTGATAATATTTTGGAATCTGGTCAAACTTCGAATGATACAGATCCTGATATGGCTCCAAACTGTTTTGAATTGGATAAGAAAAAAAGTAAATACGTTTTGATTGGGAAATAACAGCGTACTCTACATTACAACAACGATGACTTGTGTATTGGCTAAACTAACACAATGGTATTCTTTGCTGTGAGTATAGAAACTATTTGGTAACTTACCTTACTTGGTCCTAGCTCCACGGCTAGTGTTTTCGTAAGCATATCAAGGGCTGCTTTAGATGCATTGTATGCTGACAATTTACAGAATGCCCGCACACCGCAAATACTAGAAATATTCACAATGGCACCACCTGTTCCATTGTCCACCATACTTTTAGCAACCACCTGTATGAAATAGAATCCACCACCCTTTAACTTTCAGTCAAGATTTTTCTTGGATTTGGCAAACACTTTAGATCCAGAGCAGGATCTAGATTATTCTACCTCTGTATGATACAAACTATTTCTATAGCGACTGAAGAGTTGAAATAAGCATTACTCTGTTCTATGATTTTATTACTTTTATTTATTGCCACACGTGCCTATTTTTGCATTTGCAAGTATTTCAGATACCAAGTAACTCTGTCTGCAAATGCAATTACAAAAAGGGTCAACACACGTGTTTTCCCCTTAAAATAGATATATTTTGTTATCTAATTTGTTTATTTGTCTGTCTATCCACAACAGTTACTTTAAACGTGATCATATTTAAATGTGATATAAGGAGAGAAACACAATAAGCTATTTAGCTTTCCTTTCAACCCTGAACTTTGTTGTATGTTTGTGAAATACATGTAAACCATTGAAATAAATTATGTTTAAACAAAATGTGATATAATGTTTCGCATGTGTACACCACTCACAAAGTGCAGGAACCAAGTACACTTCGGTCATGTACGAAACAATGGTATTTAGAGGCAATTGTCACATCAGGAGTCGATGTGTTTCTTAAACACATCTTGTTGTTCAATTTCTTCTTATTTAAAAGTGTATATGTTCAAACAAGTGCAAGTATCTGCTTCAGATAAGAAGAGATTGTTTGAAAGAGAACTAATTCACAAAAATTAGTATGTTAAATGACTAGTAAAAAATGTACCTGGGTAATGTTAAAGACAGCTCGGAAGTTGGTATCGTGAGTGCTGAAAAACAACAATAAACAAAGTAAGGTTCTCCATTTCAGTATGTATCAGATGAAGACAAAACAACCAGAGACATAATGAGTAAGCAAGGTCATGAGAAAAACCACAGCATGTGCATTGCAAACACTGTTAACCAAGAACAGTCACTGTGATTGCTCTTAGTTATCACTGTTGTGCACTCACTAGTATGTCAATATATTGTTACCTAATATATTGCAAAACTTGACCTTAATCTGACACCGAGACTATGTCGACGGCAAGGATCGGGTTGCACTAGTTTGTCTTATGTACAGGGCTGCCTTAAGTTTACATGAAAAATCCTAAGATTTCCAAATTTGCATTTTTCACGTGCGATTTTACGAATCGTACCTTTACCCCATAGCCTGTTTCTAAGTTTGTTGACATGCGACTACTTAAAGCATGCTGTAAGTAAAGCAGAATGCGCCCTAAGGCGCATTCTGCTTTACTTTCAACCTGCTTTAAGCTACCATGTACTGGAAAAAATTCCGAAGATTTAGGAAGTCCGGAGAAATGGCAGCCCTGTATGCAATGTCATGAGAGTAGAAGTAAAGGCAAAACTTCTTACTGGGAGTAACACTGTAATTCACACTATGCAATCAAACATCGCTGTTTTTAACCAACATGCAATGGTTGATGCAAAATATGTTACAGCGAAGCTGTAACAAGAGCTCACTTCATATCAAGTTGTCAAACTTGAGACCAGTGAGGGAGAAACACAGGGAACTTATGTCCACAGGCATGTTTTTCCAAGACTAAATAATCAGGATCTTATCAGTGATGTTGAAAGTGTAACGCAATTGATGTGCACTTCCTAGTGTCAACCAAGGCTGAAGACACTCAAAGGAAGAGGTGAGTCAGATGGAGCTGTTGTACAGGGAAATAATCTGCAATCTACATCTGTAACGATGCCGAGCGCTAACAAAGGTTCCATAACTACTTTAAGGACTTAGTAGTAACTACCATTATTACTACATGTTATAAAGCAACCCTCATAGAGCTCATGAGGGACGCATAGAGATATACTCAACAAAATTTCTAATCGGTCACCAGAGGTATAGGTTTAATATACAATGGTTTTCACAATCGTCTGGCACAATCAGAACGTATCTAAATTCTATACAAAAAGTCCCAAATTAAACGTGATACATTTCTCTTTATAATGGTGCAGACATTTACCCCTCTGTTTACTTTATTTGTTCGCAGAATAGTCTGCAATATTAAACAGAATTTAATGCAAAGGGAGATAATTTGAAATTTGTATTTATTAGTTGTTCACCTTACGGAAATCTATGCTCTGATTATCACGTCATTGTGTTTTTCTATTATGGCTGATTACACTCTTTAATTCTAGCAGAATTTAATAAAGTACGGAAAGGCAATTGGACAAGAATACTAATTAATGCATTTTCATAGAAAGGGCCTGTAACTCATTATTTCAAAATCTTACTTTAGTTTAAATCAGAGCTTCTGTAGTCCAAAGATTTATTTGATATGTTGAGCATGTTTTTATATCCTTATCTTGCTTCAAGCAAATATGCGGCAGATCAGAAAAGTGACCGATTAGAAATTTTGCTAAGTATAGTTACTTTACATAAGTACATGTACTGAACGCTATAACAGCGGAGGTAAGCTTTTATTATATGCGTCCAGTAGAATACACAGCGAACTGTTTATCTCTTTTAAACACCATATATTTCAATCGGTTATAACGGTGTATAAAGGCATGCTTTAAAATAAACGTACATGTACGTGTTAATTAAGAAATAAATTGATTGTTTTCGGTGTTCAAGCGAACACCGAAAAAATTTGTTCATTTCTTATATTTACATTATTTTATCTTTATATTTGTTATGAAAAAAATTCAGACTTTCTGTTTTTAAAGGAGAAATGGTGTTGAAAAGGGGAAAGTACGTCGAAGAAATAAACTTGAAAGAACAGCTTTAACGAAGTTAACTCCGCCCCCTGTAACCAAATAACATAGCTAGATCTATACTGCGCGGATAATATAGTTCTCCAATTCACTTCAGGTTTTTACTAGGGAAAAATACTTTTAAGTGCATCCAAATACGTTTTCTTATCCTCAATCGGGTTTTTAATTCAAGCAACGGTGCAAGCAATCGTCAAGTGTGAACGCTAATACCGTATTCTTAACGGACACGGACCATATAGAAATCCGGAGCTGAGAGGCACCATATTTATGGGGTATTTATGGTTTTGGAGCCAATACTCGGAGCCTAAGTTGGAACCGGACAGGAGCTGAGGATTACTAGTGTTTTGTGATTTTTTTCTATCATTAGCGCTATTTACCAGTAATTTCAGTGATTATTCTGTAAAGTTTCTGTGCACAAGTTTCAAGTTGTCGGGGGAGTATGTCACAGTGTGTAGGTTTATCATGACTTGAACGGCCTTACTGTACAAGTGCGCTTTTATGGCGACGTGGTAGAGTGCATGACTGCGAACCTGGAGACCCGGGTTCAAACCAAGTTCGGCGCGGGTGTTTCTTTATAAATAACACCCGGTTACACTGGGCGCCAAACTATTGTTTGCGAGGGGTATAAAAATTCGTAGCAGACGGATAAAGTTTCGGAGCGCTTCCTACTGCATTTTTTTTCACAATGAATGTAAATAATTTATATCAATATGAATATAAAATCTATATATATTGGTATTTAGTGTTTAAAAAAGATTGGGAAATAAAATAGATTCAATCTAGGTCAAATACAACGTGCATTTCTAATTTTAGAGTAGTGAAGATTAATGCGCAGCGACTTAACCCTAAGCTCCGCCTCCTAAGGTTTGAGTGTCTATAAGAAATGAACACCGATTTTTAAAATAGAAAGAGATAGGGTGAATGTAAATATTTGTGTATGTAGCCTACAAGGTACCTACAGCCAAGAGGACACATTACCAAGGATACTCCTTGGGTACTTCGACAACTCAACGGAGGAGATTTTCAACAACAACCACAATAATCTAACATCTCCAAAACAAACTTCCATCATATATAAGAATACAAAGAGTGTTGTACAGCAGATATTTTCACACACATACCAGGCATATTTACCGATCCTCCGTCCTACACAGAATGCACACTACACGAATCAGGACAGAACAATGAGAAATGACATGTTACATGATTGGTTAAAAAGTATTTTGTCTTAACGGGCTATATGAATAACGTTGGAACATTCCAGTAAATGAATACGAATGGACTTATGACGCCACATTGTTCATTCGTAGTAATTGAACCGCAAGAGGAAAAGAGAAGAACCCATATGACCTAATTTTCCAACGTTGTTAAATATCTCACATCTAATATTATCACGATGAGCTTCCTCTGTTATTATAGTGACAAAAACATGTGCCATGTTAGAATATGCTTTATCTATATACACGTATCATTACCTATCTAAAACATCCTTAGTGGTCTCCAAGAATGGACAGTGCACTGCAATTGCTGCATTATTAACAAGAAGGTCAACATGGCCTAGGTCTTCAACCGTTTCCCTCGTCTTATCCCAATCTGATATGTCAAGTAGGCACGTCTGTAATGACGGACACTGCAATAAAATATAAGAAATGAGAATAACTCATTGAACCCTAGTGACGCATTTTCAATACTTGTCCCATATACCAATGCAAATAGTGTAGATACTGATTAGAGGGATCCTACAGGAGGTAAACACTGCTTGTCGTATTGTGTGTTGTAATTCCAAACTCCATCAGTCAAAAATGCCAATCAGACGTGTCAGGGGCCAATACGTTAAAAGAATACAACCATTTGTAATTACTATATTTATGATACAATAAATTTGTTAATGCAAATACTAAAAGCGTTGTATATTCTACAGGGAACTTGAAAAGATGCCGTTTACTAATAAACTGTGTACTTAAAATTGGCCTCTGCATTTAATTTTCTAAAAGGTAAATGTATTACAGTACAATCGGGAAAAACGTTATTCTTTCATGTACAAAGACACTAAAAGTTCAGATTTAGTCTAAAGAAACGCGTAGATAGAAATCATTTTAGCCTTATTACATGCCGAGTCACTCGGTGTCTGTTCTGGTCCCAAATCGTTTGCAATGGACAAACTTGATTCAGCACAAACGTGATTATTGGGATAAAACATGGTGGTCTGTCTACAGTACCTCAATCTTCAGGCTGTCTAGGTCAGATTGCGTCCGGCTCAAACCAATCACATAAGCTCCAAGACTAGACAGCTTAATGGCGATTGCTCGGCCTATTCCTGAAAATGGACACCAGTCAGATATCTTAAAACTGATAGTTGAATTCGTATACTAATCGATCAGAAATGTCATATTTACTCGTCGCTTCTATATCTTAAAGTCATTTTAGTCCCATACTATTGAAACCGACGGGACTATAGACTTTGTTTCCGTTCGTAAATCCAACCGTCTGTCCGCCTGTCCGACCGTTACCTTTAGTCCGGAGGATTAAGGCCGGTTTTGGGCCGAATCGTGCATTTTTTGATACACCTATGAAATTTGGCCCACACTTTGACCTATTACGCTTTGTTTAAAAACGGGACCCCAGTCAGATTTGACCCATGGTGACTTGGGCGGCCATTTTATAAATGGCCGCCAATTCAAATTTCAAATCTATGTATCTCGTTTAATAATAGTGGTAGAAAGTTAATGTCGGCATCTATACATCTGCCTTTAGGGTCATTTAGTTCAGATATAATCACAAGTCTGTATTTTGAAAAGAAAGTGCAATGATTGCCATTATATATCTAAAATAATTATTAAAAATGCAGTCATGTTACCTAAAATAAGTAAAATAAATTCAAATACATCCTCTCCAAGTAGAACAAATTGAAAAACAGAGTTGACGAATTTCATGAAAGTTGGCACATAATAACTTTGACCTATTATAGTTTATTTAAAAATCAGACCCCCGCCAGATTTGATCAATGGCGACTGTAACGGCCATTTTAAAAAATGGCCGCCATTTCATTTTTTGATAATAATAGGGATATCAAGTAAATGTTGGCAGCTATACCTTTATTTCTAGGTTCAATGAATTAATATATAAAAACAAAAGTGTATTTTGAGGAAGAAAGGTCAAAATGGCTGCCGATTTACGTACAAATTACTAAAATGGCAGCCATTTTTTACGTAAAATAAACTAAATATTAGTATAAACACGTAATCAATTTTTTTTCCAAATTGAAATATAGAATTATTCACATTATTCAGATTATGAACTTTATGAAAACACACGTTTTGTCCTAATATGTTATTGATTCAGGAATTAGACCTTAATCAGATTGTTTTACCTATGGAAGCTTTGTTTTACCTATGGAAGCTTAGGCGGCAATCTCTAAAAGTGTCGTCATTTCAATTTTCAAATCCATGCAGCTCGTATAATGATAGTGGTAGAAAGTAAATGTTGACATCTATACATAGGTTTTCAGGGTCAAGGAATTCAAATATAAATACAAATCTGTAGTTGGATGAAGAAAAATCAAAATTGCAGTCAATTCACTTAAAAATACTAAAACGGCTTTCATTTTACGTAAAACTATTTTTTTTAAATAAGTAGTAAAATATATTATAATAGAAATATAGAATTTTAGAGTTTATGTATGAAACAAAGTAAACAGCAATTACAATGTGTATGCGTTTAATGTCATGCCACGCAGACGCGTGGGTCATATAATGTTACTTTTGTCCATCCGAATGTACGTACAAACGTCCATCCACTTGCTTTACAATCTGCAAACTAATGTGTTTAAATGAAAATAGCCCTGGACATTCAATAATTAGATTCGTACAGCAAATGAGTAGCTAAGTTGTACCATGCATGGAACCTGGGTTCCATGGCAATAAAATAAAATATTGTATTAAGAAAAAAGATATTTGGCATTATCATTAGCTTCTAAACTTCTATCAAACTTGTCAAAATTATAGCATATAATGGGAGAATACTGGCCCTACTGTGGAACACTAATTATACAAAGAAGTATAATACTAACAAAATAGCAGTATTCTCCTAAAAATCTACAGCGCAAAAGCTTAGATAGTTTGTGTACGACAACAGTTCGAAAAGTACATGTATCGAATGTATTGTTCGATTTTTTAAAACTTCATACCCTCAAAATATCGCCAATGATAACACATGCTAACGTATTAGTCTACGGATTCAATTCTGTAAAGCGTCACTGAAGACTGATTTAGCTTTACATGTACTTCGGAGATTCTGATGGACAACCGAGACGTTGTCGCGTTAGAGGTGTTCGACCAGAATGGTCCGTAACCAGTTTGGGAAACAGATATAAGTCTTATGACACCAGGTTTTTATAGGAAGCGATGTTATACAAATCGCGGTCCAATGTATCAGTGCTTTTTAACTGCTTTCATTAGGCATATGAAAGAACCAGAGAACTCTGTCTATAATAAAAGTAGGATATCGCGCCCTGGTTTTTGTATACACTGTCCTCTCCCTAAGATGTCTTATTAGCCCAAATAAGGCAGAAATAGACGTTAAAACCAAACTCATTTAGATCTTGGGCATAATTAGTGAATCCGATAGCACAGTAATTCACTACGACTACCAATTTTACGTTCCTGGAAGTACTTGTTCTATGTTTTAAAGATCAGTCATACTTTTATCCTTCATGTTGTTCTCTGTACTGAAGATCACGGCTTTCAAAACTTTCTTTGCACCCAATGTGTATTTTGCAACTATGGGCATCCTATATTTGTTCCTAACCTGTATCGCTTGTTAAAAATACACCTAGGTTACTTTATCAACAATTTCCAATACTATTTAGTCATATTTGGGGACAGTTGGGCAATCTTTTGCCAGTTTCAACATGTAACCATTTTTAGTTTTAAGTCAAATATGGAGTACTCACTTAGCAGATAACATGAATCTAATGATTTTGATAGCAAGTCACTTAATGACTTTTTCGGAAAATTATTTCATAGTCAATGCAGTGGTTTCAAATAACAATGTTTTCAATGGGCTACTTTATCCATATAAGTAACATCCACTGGAGGCCATGTTTTATACGCTAGAACATGAGTACCCCAAGTACAGAATACAACTATCTGAAAAATGAAAAATCTATTTCATTAAAAAGGGGCCATATATATGTTGTTTTAACGACCTACATTACAAGGAAACTTTACGAAGTCGTCGACTGAAGGTGGAAACACAAGAAGGAGAAAGGACTTCTTAAATAGAAATAAAATATTTCACCTTCTATAAACTGCACTTATTCGGCCAAAAAAAGGGACATAACATCAACAATCATACTGATTCCTGCAATTAACAAACTCATCCTCACCATTTGGAGAATGAATTGTCGTATCAAGTATATGATAAAACAGACCAACATTGGCTTAAATTTTCGCATGAACAGGTAATGTTTTCATTACATATACCTAAATTCTCTAGATATTTCTCATATTTAGCCAGATGACAAGATTATCTTTAATTTAAAAGACATAAAACATAACACATAATGTGTTTTAAACATGATTGCTTTTTTAAATACTATGCAAAATTAGAGATGAATTAAGAAATATGAAAACGTTCTTGCTGTTGTACCTTATGTCTTTATTTGACAATAAAGGAAAACATTCAATCAAATATATTCAAAAGGTAGCAATTCATGAAGTCGTTCAAACTATTTAGGTAATGAAGCAAAGTACATGCATGCTGAAACTTGAAAAAAATGAATTCGAGTTATCGTGTAAGCAAACCGGATATACAGAGATATCAGGCAGACGGATGAACAATACTGCCATACTTCCACATTACACGTCCCGTCTTCTAGTTAATAACTTTAGTAAAAAGTCAACCATGGATCATTTGTGTAATATTATTTTGAAATAGGGACATAAGTGTCTGTCAAAAAAAGTTTCACAGGTTTCACCAAAGTCATGTAAGTAAAACTTATCCCACCCACTGACAGGTATATATTTGTACGATAGAAAACATAACTATTTTTGACGAAATCCAGTAGAAGGTCACTCGAAAATAACTTGTGTAAAATTATATAAGATAGGTAACAAGGGCGTTTCTGACGAAATCCAGTAGCAGGTCCCTTAAAGGTAACTGGTACAAAAATATATTTTAATCGGCCCAGTAGTGTCTGAAAATAATAGTTTCTAAGTTTGTTTATTTTGGTTCCAATGATCATATAAATTATAAGAAAGTATTTCCTTACCCAATGGCGGCAATGTCTTATGAGCCTGAGAAAACATTTTTAAAAAATATTAAAGTGGGTCACTATTGGATTGTTTGTATTAAAACAAATAAGAGCAAAGGTTCCAGACAAGAATATTATTCAAGTTTGTTTCATTTGGTTGTTCCTTATGACCATATTAGGAAGTCTGACCCGACCCACCGGCAACCATGTTAGATAAGCTAAGACAAACATTTAAAAAGTAAGTATTGAAGTGGGTCATTAGTGGATCATTTGTATTAAAACAAATCAGAGCAGAGGTTTCAGACAAGATTATCATCAAAGTTTGTTCCATTTGGTTGCTATAACCAAATAAGGAAATCTTATCCCACCCACTGGCGGCCATAATTTTTAGCTAAGAAAAGTATTTGAAAAATTATAGAAGTACGTCACTAGTGGATCAAATGTATAAAAGAAATCACCATAATGGTTCAAGACAAAACGATTTTTAAATGTTGTTTCTTTTGGTAGTTATGGCAATATAATGAAAACGTTCACCACCCACTGGCGGCCATGTTTTATGAGCTAAGAAAAAAATTGCAAGAATTATTGAAGTGGGTCTCTAATGAATCATTTTTATTAAAAAATAATCATGTCAGCACAGAGGTTTCAGACAAGAATATGTTTAAAGTGTGTTTCCTTTGGTTACAATGGCCATATTAGGAAAATATCCCCACCCACTGGCGGCCATGCTTAATAAGCTAAGATAGAAATTACAAAGAATAATTAAAATACGTCACTAGCGGATCGTTTGCGTAAAAGAACAAATCAAAATAGAGGTCCCATACAAATAGATTGTTAAACTTTGAGTAATATGGTCGTTATGACAATATAAGAGAATTTTACCCCACCCACTGGCGGCCATGTTTTTCAAGTGAGGCGGATACTTTCAAGCGCTCTTGTAAACAGTTAGTCATTTATCATAAATATATATATAAAAATAAAATTGGACCAATAATTTTTTGAAAAATGAGTTTTAAAGATTTTTTTCAATTGGTTGCTATGGCAACGACAATTTTAGTTAGATAATCAAAATTTCAAGAAATGTGATAGAGCATTATCCAAGAAACATATATATGAAATTTTAATGAAATTGACCAAATACATGTAGTTTCTATTTAGGACTTCTTTAAAGACGATTGGCGCACACCATACTATTTTATTTATTCACGTCAAGGGCCATACCTCTGGCAAAAAAGGTTTAAGCATAACGCAATCAGCAGATTTACAACAGCATGTCATGTTGAACCATTCTTGGTAGTTTTAACAAATTACAGTCAGAATCCGAGGAGAAGTGGAAGTTTAACCATTTAAAAAGCATTTATTTTCTAACATCAAGGGTCATAACTCTTGTATATTTTGACCATACAGATCAAAAAGTATAAAAATCATAGATTTTTCGTCAAATAGATTATTTCTTACCATAAAAACATAGATATAGACACAAAAACATGTTTTCTAGCATATCTATTAGCAAAAAGATAAAAACATTTAAAATTTGAGTCCGCCATTTTGAAAAATGGCCGCCATTTTGGCCACAGGAGGATTTGAGCTGGGGTCCCGTTTTCAAATGACATTGTAGGTGCTAGGTGAACTGTGTGCCAAATTTCATAGGTGTATCAAAAAATGCACGATTTTTTGCTTATCCTCCGGACTACTTGGGTTAAACCTTGTGACTTTTCTGTGGCAAACAATTTTCTGATAGGGTTCATGTATTGATTCAGCAAACACTCATTGTTAATTAGATTTTGAATTATATTCTAAACCTGAGTTGTTCGGGTTCAGACATGGATCTAATTGCTTTTTCAAATCGCCATTAGAAATGGGGTTCTTTATTATTTCTATACCAATATTTAAAGAGGCTCGCAACCAGATTTAGCATTAAAAATAGTAATTTGTAAATATATATCAAACGCTTATTATAACGGGTAAGAATTAGTTTATGATATATAATTCTGTTTAAAAAATGCATTTCAATGAAAAAAAAATGGTGGGATTCGAATCCGGGGCCCGGCATGCGGGGGGCAGAAAGCAATATAAGACAACCACTTAGCCCACTCGAACAGCCGGACTATTTATATTTCTGGGAGGGATTTAACGTACTTAACTGTGATGCGATGGAGAAAACATAATTCGACCCGGGTTTATGCCCGAATCTGTGATAAATCTCTGTTGCGTTTTTCGATGATATAGAATAAATATAGGATAAAGCGATGGAAAATATCTAAAAACTGAGATTTGAAGAATTTCTTGAGGGTGTTTTTGGACTGATGATATTTTTCTAATGCCAGATGCACGATAATGCTACACATTTGGTTTTATTTTAGTATTTTCTTTGATCTGGTTGCGATTCGCTTTAAAATTAATTTCTATTCAAGTATTCATCATATTAGAACTGCATTATATTTTGAAATGTACATACCTTTTCCTGCACCCGTTACTAAAGCCCGTTTCCCTTGAAAATACGACTCCATGTTTTCACGTAGGACATGTGCAGATACTGTGATCAACTTCGCGTGGAACTATAGTCCGATCTAGAGTCAATCGAAAGTGAGTCCGGCGCATGCGCATTAAGGTCGACAGAAAAACAACTTTTGTCGAACCAATAAAAACTTAGAGTGGGCCGTCTGCGGGTCGAACCATCGGTGTTATGTTTGAGCTATAGTCACTAAAGACGACTATAGACCGGACTATAGTTCCACGTGATTTCGCTCTGTACACTCAGTACAAAAAGAAACGCACACTTTTATAACAATATTATCTGTATATAGAAGGAACGTATTTGTGAAATAATCTTTTCATTACAGTCAGTAGTTCCGTCTTGGGCTATCAATGTTGAAAATGGGAGGTTTATCATTGAATTGGTATCATCACAACCTGTACAAATCGGTGCGGTGTTATCAACAGGCACTAGTTAACTCTTTCGCTGCCAAATTAATCGTGAGATTTTTATTTCACCAACGTTTCATTGTCGTCTGCTTCAATTTTGTTGTTTGCAAGATCGTTTCAAAGTAAGATTCAAAGTAGTATGACTTAAAGTATATCTATACGAGTGTCAAACAGTTAAGATCCTGATCAGACGCCGCGTTACGCGGCGTCTGATCAGGATCCAAACTGTTTGAAAACGCGCCTTTTGACGTCATTAAGAGTGAAAGGGTTAAACTACAGCACAGAAATTTTAAGTATATGTTTTTCTAAACTTGTGGCAGAATCAAATTGATCTTGAGATATGGTCTTAGTATCTTAAAAAAGTCTCTTAATCTGCGCCTGAGCACAATGTGCGTTTCTTTTTGTACTGAGTGTATATACGCCCATACGTGACTGCAGATTGTAGGCTACACAAACTACCATGTATTCCTTCTATTTCTACCACTAAATGAGATTTTGTGTTCGGTGCTGAAGGCAAGTGGCAGCTTTAAGTAAGCTTAAACTAAAGCAGAAAGCGCATATAGGGGTTTCCTGCTTTACTTGCTATCACCTGTCTTTAATACATGTACATGTATTATTAATTAACCTGCGTTCCAGGCTGTTTACTGTGTGTTTTGTGTATGTTATATACCTTATCGTGTTTGTCGATCGTATTATTAAACGTAGTATTTGCAACCAATCATCAAACTAATTTTCGTATAATTATATTCTTTGACACACGGGAGTTTGGATCCTGTTCTGACGCAATATTTAAAACGCGTTATCTGATCTGGTTCAAAACTGTCTAAACATGCACGTTCAGTTGCGCCTAGAAGTATAAGTCTTAAATGATTGTGCATACATTTGCGGCTGTACTGGTAAACTAATTATAAACATGCGGACACAAATATAGTTTGATAGACCTTCTACTTTCCTACTACCCATGTACCGGTAAATGCGTTCTTGTCGAAATTGTAAATTACTAGTCTACTGCACACATTTTTGAGCCAGATCAGATGCCGAGTAGCTTGGTATCTGATTAGGCTCTAAACTGTATGCGCCAGATCAGACTCTAAACTGTTTGAGCTCATATTAAAACATTTCGCAAACATTTCAAAATCACATTTCAAAAAGCGTTATGTTTTATATTCTATTGCAATGCGTTTACGGCAGAGGGCAGAAATGTTTAAGGCAAACACATGACGTAAGTCGTACAGAAAGCAACTAGAATAGTTTTTGTGTTTTACTTTCCTTTTATATGTATATTGTTGACACTATGATGTTTCTAGTTTCAACAAGTGACTGTTCTTTCCCTGGAAATATTGAAAACGAAATTATATTGATGACTGTGTTATTAACATGTTTTGACACTAAACTTATTAAAACTGATATTTGTCTCTGGTGACAGTCAATCCTGTACTAATCGGTCAATGTATAGAATATCCACTGTGGTCTTTAACACAGGGTTTTGCCTAAAACAGTATTAGCATAGTGCATGAAAAAAGTCAAATAGGAGCTTTTCTGTAGATGGCATATCCTTCAATAGGCATTCACTTGCTTTTATTTATTATATGTTAAATTCCATAGGTGACTGAGAACCATATTTTTTATTAACTTCTTTACTGCGTAATAACGAGTACAATTGTTGTTTGCAAAATGTTTAGATGATGATCAGACGCCGCATTAAGCGGCGTCTGATCAGGATCCAAACTGTTTGACATTCATCACGAAATTACTTTAGTCAATTAACCTTAAAATTCAATGTTAAAAAAATAAATTAAAGCAGACGACAAAATATTAAAACTGATGACGTCACGGCAGTGAATGAATAAATACAATAATTGCTGTATGTGGTTTGTTCTTCCTGTGATTGTCATTTTATGCAGAAATAGTTTCTCTTCTCTGCTTCTTAAACCATGCTCCTCTTTTAACCCTTATCGTCCTAAGCGCTACTTGTCTAATATTTGCAAACACCTTGGATCTAGATCTTGATTTCGACTGATCATTCACATCAGAGAAAACATTTTGTTCATGATCAGGGCGACCAATCACGTGACTTTTGTATCGATAGTATTTACTAACAATGGCCGACAGATTTCAAGAAAAAGGTGAGTTTTGCATTTTTCTTCGTCTATAGGTATTCTTGCAATCCAACTTATCGACCATGGTCTGGTCCACACATTTCCGGTCATTTTGGTACCAAAGGCTCAACGCCACATGCCACAGTTTCTTTGGAATGCTTGTCACAAGTTTCGAATTGAGGGGAAAGATTCTTAAATTTTCGGGATACGGTTTACTAACGAAGCTTATTTTGGCATCTAACTCGAAAACGGTTTTATGTCCTGTGACTTCAGATGTAGAAACACATTCTACAAGATTCAGTTTGCCCCAAAATGTGTGTTTTTCATAAAAAATCAAATAGTTGCGTGATAGAAAGGATGATGTACAAGAAGAGTAGTGTATTTTAACGAAATAATGGAGAATAATGGAGATAGAGTATACTAATAAAAATGGATAGAGTTTTTTAATGATAGCAGTATGTCCAAAACGAGCCAGTTTGCATGGTATATATATACTTTGGAGTGGAGCAAACGGTTTCTATCTAAAGTGTAACTTAGCTTGGCTTCTATCTACACTGCAAGAAGGACCAAGCCTGTGAAACGAAAAATTCACCTTTGGAAGAAGGCTGATCTTGACTCGCTCAGGTCTGAATGTAGTAGATACCAGGAAGATTTTGTGCGAAAGTACACCAATGCCAGCGATATCAAAACCATGTGGGATGACATTAAGAACTCACTTCTTGGATTCCTAGAATCATGTGTTCCTTCCAAGATGACTAGTTCTCGTTTTAGTCAACCATGGATAAATAGAGAGGTGAAACAGCTCAGTCGAAGAAAGAAGAGGGCTTTTGCAAAGGCTAGAAAGACTAAAAGTGCCAGGGACATCAAACGCTATAAACATCTGAAGAAATTATCAAGAGAGTCTTGTAAATCTGCCTATAATGAATACCTATCGAATATAATTTGTCCAGAAACATCTTCCAACCCAAAAAGATTATACAGTTACATTAAAAGCAAAAAGACCGATAACCAGGGTGTTGCACCACTGAAAGCAAAGACTGGCATCACACATTCTGACAGTGCCACCAAATCCAACCTACTTAACGATCAGTTTTCCTCAGTCTTCAACAAGGATGCAGATGTGACATCAATCCCCGACATGGGTCCTAGTCATCACCCTCCTGTGGGCAATATAACCGTTACAGAAAAGGGGGTCTTCAAGTTGCTTTCTGACCTGGATCCACACAAGGCAACCGGTACAGACCAACTTCCTGCTAGACTGTTGAAAGAACTTGCACAGGAGCTTACTCCAATCAACACAATGTTCTTCCAGGCATCGCTGGACCAAGGCACCATACCACTAGACTGGAAATCAGCAAATGTTGTACCACTATACAAGAAAGGGGACCGCAGTAAGCCTGAAAACTACAGACCTGTCTCTCTGACATCCATTACTTGCAAAACCCTAGAACACATAATCAGCAGCTCAATCATGCAGCACTTGGACCATCACTCTATATTAACCAACTGTCAGCATGGCTTTCGTAAACGAAGATCCTGCGAGACCCAACTGATTCTAACTATCCAGGACTTAATTAGCAACATTGACAATGGAGGACAGACAGACGTAATTTTATTAGATTTCTCTAAGGCTTTCGATAAAGTTCCTCATCAAAGACTTCTCTCCAAACTTGAATATTATGGGGTCCGCAGCAACATCCATCAGTGGATTGGCAGCTTCCTAGAGGGCCGTACACAACAAGTAGTCCTTGACGGCAGTACATCGGCACATGTTTCAGTCCAGTCAGGAGTACCTTAAGGCAGCGTTCTAGGTCCCTTGCTATTTCTTTTATATGATATGTTTGATATGTTTTTATTCAGCAAAGACATACATGTCTATCAGCATTATATAATATAATACATATAAAGACGAGTAATGACGGTCAGTCATTCTTATAACAATAATCTGCAAAGTATATTAGAATCTGCACATTTTATATTTTTTGTATATGAACTATTGATTATTTAACACATTTATATCAACGATCTACCAAACTACATCTCTTCAGAATCTACTGCAAGGCTGTGCTTTACCGGCCAATCAAGTCTGCTCAAGATGCCCATGCTCTACAACAAGACCTAAATCAGTTACAGGAGTGGATAAAGGACTGGCTTATGGAATTCCATCCCCAGAAATGTCAAATTCTACACATCACCAATAAGAGAAAACCATTAAACCTACAATACAACATCCATGGACATACATCTGAAGTAGTCGACTCCGCTAAATATTTAGGCCTGTCCATTAAAAAATCTCTCAACTGGAACAACCACATCAATACTGTCACAAGAAAAGCAAACAACACTAGGGCCTTCCTTCAACGAAACATCTCACAGTGCCCCAGGGAGACTAAGGAACTCTGCTACACCAGCCTAGTCAGACCCTTGATGGAGTATGGATCAATCATATGGGACCCATTTACAGAGTGCAACATCCTGAAACTGGAGATGGTGCAGCGCAGGGCAGCCATAATGGCTTTTTCCGACCACAGAAGATCCTCCAGCGTCACACCTATGCTGCAACAACTCCAGTGACCAACTCTCCAAGAACGCAGAGCACAGGCAAAGGTCATCATGATGTATAGAATTGTTTATCATCTTGTTGACGTCCCAACCATCCACCTAACTCCTATTAGCTCTATCAGAGGCCATGAGCTTAACTTCCTTGTACCTTTTGCTAGAACCTTATGCTACCAGAAAAGCTTCTTCCCTGACACCATCCGGCTCTGGAACCATCTCCCCCAGTCACTAGTATGCTGCCCCACGTCAGACAGCTTCAAGAGGGGAGTACAGGCTGTCCAGCTCCGATAAAACGCACTGGATGTTTTTATCTGCACTGTTAAATAGATTCTTTTATCCTGGCACCTGTAAATATATGTAAATAGACACTTCTTGAAGCACCATGCGCCTGTACGATTATACGCCAGACGGTGTCAGTATATTATAGGAAGAAGAAGAAGAAGTGTGACTTTTATTTCAGATAATGGGGAAAAAAGAACCACTTTAAGAAATTACCTACGGCGAAGAAGTGCGGCGACCACAAATGTATGCGTTCTTCACACAGGGAAGAGGAAAGAGTGGACACGCCGACTAAAAGACAGGCGCCATTAAAATCGCCATTCAAGTCGCCTCTATATAAATGCGCGCCTGCAACGAAAAAGTTTAAATCAGTCAAGTCTCCATACAAAGACCAAGTTTGTAAGTTGGTCAGTATAGAGAATCCTACGGATTATGATCCATAAGTGGAAGCCAATTTTGACCATCACCCTTTTTTCATAAGCAAATCACAACTTTAACTACACTCACTGGTTCTTAAATGTGGGCAGCTATAGCAGAATGTATGAGCGTGTTTTACTTTAAAATATGTTTAGTAGCAATAAACAATACTCCTTACAAATTGTTAAACATCCGTGCATGCATGAACTTTGTGGGATATTTTTGTTACTTATCTCCTTATCGCTGGTTCAAGATAAATCAGGTGCGGATCCATGATTTTCAGTTAGGTGGATCGGGTTAGGTTCCAGACTTTCGTAACAACAAAAACAAAACAAAACAAGGTCGTAAGCACTTCTAACAAATAATATTCTCTTATTTTAGGGTTTTGCAGGGCAGGCTATTCTGTTTTTAGAATTTTTGGCCAACGAAACTAAACTTAATCGTATTTTTTTTAAAAAGATAAACGGTTTAAAAATTCATAAATTTGGGCAATCGTGGTGGGGCGTATGAGTCAGCAACGGGAACACAGACCTCAACTAGAGATATTAGATCTGAGTAACCAATTTTCTAAAAGCTATCAGGTCAGAGTGGTCAATTAAACTGTCCTAGAATGTCATGGAACACTTGGCGAGCACACTTACCGGTTTTATAATCAAACCTTTGGAACGCGACTAGCAACCTATAACAAACAAACAAAAAAGTTCAAAGGTAATGATGACATGTTGTTCGTGAGCTCTTGAAAAAAAACGGTGCCTCTTTTCGGAAATGCCACGCAAACTGGCTCGTTTTGGACATACTGCCATCATTAAAATACTCTATCCATTTTGATTAGTATACTCTATCTCCATTATTTCGTTAAAATACACTACTCTTCTTGTACATCATCATTTCTATCACGCAACTATTTGATTTTTTATGAAAAACACACATTTTTGGGCAAACTGAATCTTGTAGAATGTGTTTCTACATCTGAAGTCACAGGACATAAAACCGTTTTCGAGTTAGATGCCAAAATAAGCTTCGTTAGTAAACCGTATCCCGAAAATTTAAGAATCTTTCCCCTCAATTCGAAACTTGTGACAAGCATTCCAAAGAAACTATGGCATGTGGCGTTGAGCCTTTGGTACCAAAATGACCGGAAATGTGTGGACCAGACCATGGTCGATAAGTTGGATTGCAAGAATACCTATAGACGAAGAAAAATGCAAAACTCACCTTTTTTCTTGAAAGCTGTCGGCCATTGTTAGTAAATACTATCGATACAAAAGTCACGTGATTGGTCGCCCTGATGATCAGACGTCCGTTTTTACGGTGTCTGATCTGGGTTCAGCCTGTTTGCAAATGTAGAGTAAAGTAGCGAATGATTTATAAGAATAACTATTTTGGGGATGCGTTTATTTTCCTTCAAATAAATTCAACACCAATACTGATGAAATTTGAAACTATATGTTCCCATGTTCTTGCATTCAAATAACTGTCATTACCAGGGTCGGATCTGCACTTAGATATCTTACACCGTAAAACAATTTTTTTCAAATGAAGAACTAAAATAATTATGACTTTCGTAAACAGTTTTAAGTCTGGTATCTGATGAAAATGAGTCGTTAGAAATTGCAAACCATTGTTCTTTTAAATGTGTTATTGCATTGCGTTTTCGTTTTGTTTCAACGGGAAAGAATCACGTCTTCACAACTGTATCTTTTATTCTTTTATAAAAGTAAGGAAATCGCGATACGTAAGCGACTTAAAATTCGTAACCAATCATAATCCAAAATTCAAAGGTTCCTTAACATAACTGCTTGAAGCATGACCATAAGTTACTAGAAAATACGTAAAATTGTCAAAATGCGATTCTATGCGGTGAGGTTAAGCATAAAACGTGTTCAGAGTGAAAAGGTCATTAAAGCTGTTTAATTTTGTATTTCAGACAATCCTCGTCGGTGACAGTGGTGTCGGCAAGACATCCTTGCTGGTCCAGTTCGACCAGGGCAAGTTTCAAGTGGGATCTTTCTCAGCGACCGTTGGGATTGGATTTACGGTAAGACGCGTAGGAATATGTATCACGTGATCTGAAACAGGAAACGGAAGGGGTCAAAGGTAAGTCAAGAAGTACCAAAGGCTGAATGGATAACACTAGCAAGAACTACAGGTAAGAATTTGCTTCTACAGAGTTAGCATCAGTTGGGAAATCTTCTCCTGCTTTATCATCTGCTTCACTTGCTTCTCTGAAGGGTGTTTCTTTTTACACCATTTGTGTCTAGCGTTCTATAAAAGAGGCATATGCAAACAGTGTAGGCTCTGATTAGACGCCGCATTATGCAGCGTCTGAACAGAGACTACACTGTTTGCTGAAAGGAATTTTAATATAAATCAAAACGTAAAAGAGTATCAAAAAGTTTTAAAGTTCATCAGACGCTATATTGTAACACGGCGTCTGATATCCAAACTATTTGCAAAGTCGACTGAAGTCGCCGATAACGGTGACAGGGTAAATATCATTTAACTGAAAAAACCCAAAACAGTATCATGCAGTTTGGACCCTGATCAGACGGCAAACCCTCGACGTGTTATCTAATCCAAACTGTTTGTAAAGTACAAACAGGGCGTTATTAGCAGGGGAAGGTGTCAGCACGAATAACAGCTACATTTGCAAATAACGTACAGAAAACACTAGTGCTTGGAATTTTTATTAACTTGGAAACAATTTTTCTCATCACGAAATGGCTGTTTGTTTTTTAAAATGGGATAGTATTACTTATGTTCTTCGTTTAATTAGATGGCGTTAATGGCATGTATATTTCAATTAACGTTTCGGATTCGAAATCGAAATCGCATACAGTTCTGTTGAAGTAAGTGACCATCCACTGACGAAGTATTGAACTACCCAAAGATACGTGACTGCTTGTTGCAATATTGAAAGTTTAGAGAAAGCCACTGTAGGGTTTAATTATTGTAATGTTGCATCAATGGTCAACCTATTATAAGACTGTGTCTTACACTGAATGGTTGCTTTACCCGTTACTCCATAAATACGCATCCTCTAGAAAATAGTTACACTGATACAATCAGCAATAAAAATTAAAATGTACCATAAGAATATTCTTCATACTCTGGATGGTATACCTTAAAGCAAGCTGAAAATAAAGCAGCGTGCGTCTCAATGCACACTTTGCTTTACTTTCAAACTGCTTTAAGTGCTCACCTTTCTTTATTATTAGAAACATACTATGGTATAACGGGTTAATTGAATCTGACTATGCACTTGCATTGATCTTAGCGGTAAGGGAGCTAACTGTAGTTCACTGCGCCGATACATGTGCTGAAGAGTTCTTATACGCGGTTTGGCGATCGCAGCCTTACAGTGCGGATGAAGAATTCGCTGACTAGATCCAAGAATGGTTGCTTTGGTTGATTCTGACTGTATTTCCTAGCGAACTTGAATTCTAACGGCGTTATTGGTCGATCATGTAATTCTTAGCAGTAAGGGAGATAACTCTTGTTCACTGTGTCGATATTTGTTATGAAGAGTTGGCGGCCTTATCTACATATTTTTCCATCATAGTTCTCTTACAATGTAAATGTTCTGCCTTACAATGTTGATACAGAGTTGATGTCAAATGATTTGCCGAATTGATCAAAATATCATTTAATGTCCTTATAATTTTAATTATTTTTACAGAACATAAAGCTGACTTTCAAATAGGTTTAACCTCGATATCTTGTACCCGTTTAAGTCAGGCATATCCGTATTTTAGAGTTAAAACGTGACCATGCTGCATTTTAGCTTTCGAATACGGGTGATCCTGACTTCAGTAAAAATTGAGGTGATACAGTTCACATGTAATTATACGGGTTATCTTGACATAAGCGAGTTCGAGATATAGCGGGTGACATTTCAAAAAAGCGCTTCTGGGGCCCGTTTCATAAAACTTCTTACGACAAATATTGTCGTAAGTCAAAACTTTAAAATACATTTAATTTGTGATTTCTCTATGTAATCTTGTCTTGTGACATCTTTTGGAATCGTCTTTTCAAGACGATTCCAAAAAGATGTCACAAGACAGGATTAGATGGAGAAATAAATAATAGTTGATACTTTAATAATCTGACTTACGACAATATTTGTCGTACGAAGTTTTATGAAACGGGCCCCTGAACCAGACGATATCAAATCAAATTTTATCCAATTGTTATGATTTTCCGTTTAAATTCAGAATCGTGATTTTCTTCTCTACACTGCATATTATCTGTATCAGTAACTATTCCCTTATCATTTAACATATTATCTGTATCAGTAACTATTCCCTTATCATTTAACGCGTATGATTTAAAACACTTCTCTACACTGCATATTATCTGTATCAGTAACTATTCCCTTATCATTTAACATATTATCTGTATCAGTAACTATTCCCTTATCATTTAACGCGTATGATTTAAAACACTTTTACATTTGCTTCATGCATTTTCTTGAAACGTTTTCACCAACATTTTCAAAGAAAATTTAAATGTTCAACCTTCATGTATTAATTACATTAAAGCGAGGCACATTCTGCTTTACCTTCAACATGCATTAAGCTACCATCTGTTATAATATCGGAACTATTTTTTATGGTGCACGTTTATGACTGTAAAAATTGGAATCCTTTTCTTCAGTGGAGAAATGAATCAAAGGCGTAAAAGGGCGTTTGTCTGGGGGTAATAAGTTAAATGTTTCACTGCGTAATTTTATCTTTTACTTTAACTCACTCGCCGTCAAAATATTCTTTGCATTTTACTGAAGAAATTTCAGTACGAGTGTCAAACAGTTTGGATCCTGATCTTACGCGACGTCTGTTCAGGACACAAACCGTTTGCAAAGTCGCTTTTTCTCGCCATTGGCAGTGAAATAATTCATAACAAAAAATGGCATACAATGTTATCACATGAAAGCGTTGCTGATGATGCAGTGCTGGCTCACAATATCACCCTGAAAGAGAACCGTTGATAGGAAATATATATCTGATTGAAATTACGAGATATTTACCCAATACATCTTTTCCTGGATACAGCATATTCATATCTAATAGTTTTCTCAACCAGGATAACTCGTTATTCATCCTTATGACATATTGCAATGTAATAAGAGTTATATAGACTCTAAGTCTATTTCACCCCTGTCTGAGCCGATCCTATAAGAATTTATCTACAGTTAATAAGACGTTATTCTTTCCCGCTTAAATGCAAACGAAACGTAAAGGTATTGCAATAAAATGGCGAAAATTACTTTTTAGACAAATTTGACTTAAGGTCTTAACTGGACAACACTTACACGTGCAAATTGTTTTGACCCAGATCAGATACCGCTTGACGTGGCGTCTTGTCAGGATCGAAACTGTTTGCAACTTTTCGTTCTAATTTTAAAATCCATTACCCAGCGCGATTAAGTTTTACCTGTGTGTTTAAACGCCAAACTCCCTAAACAGTCATGAATTCATATGCACCATAGGAATGCAAACTTCCGCGATGTAAAACAAAGTCTATCGTTTTTCCAACTACAATTACTCAAAATGCATCTGTATGACATAATAATTATGTTGTAATATAATAATGCTTTTATATAGTAACTTAATTTCACCGTTGTCTGGGCCAATCCTAGTTATTCTTTATACGTTTCTTAAGATAATGTAACCATGCGTTTTGTAACTCGTCGTGGTTTAGGATTCAAACTGATTGTCATTCGGATCGTTTTTGGTTGAAAAATTGGTAATTTTAGTTTTCTCTTAAAAAAGAACCTGCAGTCCTGCATTATTGTAACGTAAGATGTTTTCGTCAGAAGTTTTCATATTATAATATACAGCTGTAGCTATACATTCTGTAGCATTGATGATTACACACATACAGTGTTCCCTCCCTACAACGGCTCTCCAAACAAAGAATCTCTCCTTACAACGACCATTGCCGCTGCAATCAAACAAGACTTTACGTCCAACATTTTCATGGCTGCAATATCGTCTGCTTAAATTTGTCGTCTGCTGTTTTTCTCAAAGTTACATATTGGACATTCAAATAGAAAAAAACTTAATGACGAGTGACAAACAGCTTGAATTCAGATCAGACGCCGCGTTACGCGGCGTCTGATCTGGATTCAAGCTGTTTGCAAATGTAAACCAATTTCCCTCCCTATAACGACTCCCTCCGAACAGCGCACACAATTTTTACTCCAAGTGGGTGTCGTTGTCGAGAGGGAGCACTGTACCAATGGTGTCCATAAACAATAGTTTGATAAATCATTTACATCAATTCTAAACGGGTGTGTTTGAAAAATATATTGTATTCTAACACGACTCGAAACCTACGGCATATAGACAAAGAATACTGAGAAACGTATATTACGTCGCGATAATGAACTGCACGCGCGGCGTTTCCATCCGCTGTTCCATTTGCCCCATACGCGTAATACATAAATAGTAATTTTACAATTAAAGTCGCGTTAGAATTAAAATTTGTTAAGTCTTAATTCTAACACGTCTCGAAACCTACGTAATAGAGACAAAGAATACCGAGAAACGTATATTACGTCGCGATAATGAACTGCACGCGCGGCGTTTCCATCCGCTGTTCCATTTGCTCCATACGCGTAATACATAAATAGTATTTTTATAATAAAAGTCACGTTAGAATTAAAATAACAAATTCGTAGGTGTCCATTACCGTGCATTAGATCACAGTTAGTCGTTAAGATGTGGGTAATTAGATCACTCGGCCTAAAGGCCTCGTGATCTAATGACTCCACATCTCAACTCCTAACTGTGATCTAATGCACGGTAATGAACACCTACGAATTTGTTATTTCTTAAGTAAATGCCTTGATAAAACATGATCTTGCACTGCATTAAGTAGTCCTTGTTGGGAAATTTTTGGGTAGATTGAAAGATTGAAACAATTGTTCTCGTTCTGTCATGGATATAATTTTTTATAAAGGTTGCCCATAAATACATTTTCTCAAGTGGTAGTTTTCTGGCAACTTTGATAAAGGTAACTTTTAAAGCTTTGAAAGCTTAGAAGTAATAATTGAAGATGACAATGTCCAAACAGATGCTCTTGGACTCCTTGAACCAATAACCATTACTCGGGGTCCGATCTTGCTCAAAACTGTCTGGCAGTCAAATTAAAATGAATCGTCAACATTCAGATAAACCTATTCATCCCTGAAACTTTTAATGGACAATTCCAATTTCAAAATAAATCGCATCCATTTTAGACTATTTAGGGTTGATTTTAACAATATATTTCAAAATGACAAACAGTGTAGGAGCCTTCCGATCAGGTTCTACACTCTTTGTATAGGACAAGTGTAATTCTGACAGGTGCACTGTTTGTAGATGACGATTATACTCGCCGCTAAGGTTGAATGTGTTAATAAGCTAGGAAACTAAGCTAAGATATAGAAAACTTTACCTAATTGTACATATTCATGACTGTATAAATGGAATTATTTTCTTCAGTTGGTGAATAAATTACAGTCGCAAAAGGCATATTCTATAGAGTAATGGGTAAATTGGGAATAGCAACGTTTCCCCAGCGTAAAACGAGTCTAGATATATTTCCAAAAATAAGCGACATAAAGTTAAACAAAGACATTGCAAGTTAGTGCCGTACAAAACAAAGTTGTTTACTGAAACTAACAGCGCCTTATATATCAGTACAAGGCCATTTGGCTTAAATCTTTTTTCGGCATAAAATTTTCGAACACTCTTAAACCTTACTCTGCATAAGACAATTACATTGGCATATGCAAATAGTTAGTGTTTAGATCAGATTCCCAGGTACCTTGGTGCAAAGAACGGCATGCCATTCATATTACTACAATTCTCAGTGAGCAATACAAATAATAAGCTTCACTCCATATGGGCCACTTTGGAGTTAATGATTGACAGGTCGTTAGCCCCGCCCCCTAGACGTCATCACCCGTTTCATTGTTTTACGATAATGTTCTCGAAAGCTCTATTGTTTAAATTATCGGGTTTTATTCTTAACGCTACACAATGGAACAGATGTTGACTGGAAAAGCAATACCAAGAATCTTAATTATTAAATCGAGCGACATTTTAGCGAGGCTTCTTTTTAGGTTGGATCTAGATCCAATTTATCTTCTCTTAACTTCTATACCCCGTCGAACGCGCCCCGTTTTAAATATCGAACGTATTAGAGAAAATAGAGCCTAAATCATGTTAAACCCTCCATAACGAATTTACTTCTTAGCGGACGGCGCTTTTCCGTTTAGAGTTAGGGTGGTTCTATAATGCGAATGAGAAGCGTGCCTTTTTACATTCATCCCTTACCTTGCGCTGTAGGGAGAAGACACACGCGCTTGAGATCAAACCGTACCTCGATGTATATTTGCGCATTTCGGCCATTTTTCGACTCTATCGTATAAATATAATGATTATAGACAAAAAGGAACGAATACGTTACAGCTCCTAACACATCATACTGTGTAAATGTAGTAGATTACAGATTTTTATAGCAGACGAAGGGTCATAACAGCCAAAGGGTAGCTTACCAAGCATCCCGTTAATGTATCCCTTAACCCGCAGGCATTCATCTTTTCTTTTAAACGTTATTGGCCGTATAATTCAGTGTCTTCGTAAAATGTCTCGAAGTTATATGTCACATTCCACTCAGTGTGGCACCTGACCTGGAGAACTTATTTATCTTCGACATCGTCTCGGCGCTTTTAAAATAACTGCGCTAGTAAGTGTACCCAGTGAGGTCGGTTTTTTATGAATAAGGGTTAAATGCGTTCAGGCGTAACAGAAAGAGAGTAGACGATGTACAGTCGCGCTTGTATTAAACGGAATAGAAGCTGAGGAAAACGACTTAACGTAACACGCCTTTACATAAATTGAACCCTTTATCCGCGATTTTAATGTGTAATCGACAAACGATCTAAAAATCGGTATTTCACGTGGACAAATGTAACAGAATATAGAGCGTAGCAGACGTCATTTACACAATTTCAAACTATACTTGTGTTTGTCGGAAAATAGCTGTTACAGCTAATGTTTATTGTTATATTGTATCCGACGTTAAATAAATCCTCTTGTATCTTGTATCTTGTATCTTTTGGCAGACTAAGGGTAAAAGGTATTCAGCTAAATACAGTCGAGTCTTTATTAAACGAAAGACGATGAAAAAGGGGCCAGTTGATATATACAGTAACGTTTGTATATAACGGGAACATGGTATCGGCCATTTATGTCTGACGTTGTTGTTATCATCACGTAAATAGGTCTCTTTTTTTAGAAAGTTGATACATAAAACCTTTAATGTGTTTATCAAAAAAAAGTTTAAATCTCAAAGGGCTTAAGTATTCTAATTATGCGTTCTCAACTTTAGCGCTCTCGCTCTGTCTGTCCGTTTGTCTGTCTGTCCGTTTGTCTCTCTCTCTTTCGTTTTATAACGGCGATAGTATATATCGCTAACGCTGCGTGTCTCTCTGTGACTGTCCGTCTGCCTCACATCAAAGTGATCGGTCAAACTAAGGTGACTCTCAGGGTCGTTCGTATACGATAGCTCCGCTATCAAATGAAAGTAGGAAAAAACGTATATCCTATATATCGTATGGCGTAAAAGAGGGAATAACATAGGCAACAAAGACGATATCGTGTGTTTGGTGGTATTCTTATTGATCAGATATACATCGGGTGTAAAGACAAGTGTCGGTTTGATACAGAAAGTTCATTGTCTTTTGGCGGGAATGCCCGGTTGTCTCATTGAATAGTCGAGCGGCGCCTCGGAAGGTCTCTTCGAGCCTCGTCCCGTCTTCTGTTTCCGTTTTTCTTTTAGACGCTTCAGTTGAGATTTAGCCAGTTCGATATCTCGAGCGAGGGGCGTCACCCAGGAAATGGTCTTTCGGCCTTGACCCGTTTGTATGGGTTCGACGATGTAGGTCCCTTTGTCGTTAGGGTGTACTTTGCCTTCAGCCATGCGTCGAAAATGTCTCCTCCATTTGGTCATCCCCGGGTCTGGGTGAACGGTAGAGTCTTCTATATCCTCGGCTCCTTCCCCTAGTAGTTCGTCGGAGTCTACGCTTTCAATATCGTCCTCGGATTCAGGCTCCTCGTCGCTGTCCGTCTGAGAAGGCGAAGCGTCCCCCGTTTTCATAGGGCACCATTCTTTGATGTGCGTTTGTAAGTAACGAACGTTCGATAGCATCTATCCGCAATCGTCGCAAGACGTGTCGTTCGGCGAGTGGATAGGAATAGGCGGTAGATAAGTCTCAGTTGGGTTGTGGACTTCCGGCGAGTCGGGCTTGTTCTCTGCTCCGACCTATTCGAGTACATTCGCGCGCATGCGCCTGTGCTCCGGCGTGGTTGGTTTCAAATCGATCAACAAGTAACCGTAAGCCTGTTTGACGGCGTCGTCGAAATGACGTAGCAGATGTTGAGGATTGGTCGGGTACATTTGTCTGGCTAGAATCATGACTTGTTGTCTGTCCATGGGATTATTGAATAACACCAGGTAATGGCAATTTCTTCGCTGCGTGGGATCTTTGCTGTAGTGCAGGTTCTGATTGAGAGCGATGACCGATAAATTTCTATGGTGGCTGCCTTCGGTGAACAGGTCGGTGACTCTGGGGTCTTTGGCCGCTTCCGTCGGTATGTCGTCCAACACTATCAGATTGCAGACGCCGGGGTCTAGAAAGTCGTCACTCGCTAGGTTCAGTGGAACGCCACGAATAAACTCCACCCTCGGGATGACGGTTCTCCGAATATCGTCGCACAGCGGCTGCCATTGTTTGTATAACCAGATAATGCGTTGAGGTGACGGCCGTATCTTATCCTGCGCTTCCCCCAAGAGTTGAGAGAGGAATTGAGTCTTGCCGCAAGAAGTAGGCCCGCTCACGATGCAGGTAAAAGGGTGTTGAAAAGCGAATGGTTCCTGCTGCTGTTCCTGC
Organism: Gari tellinella; assembly: GCA_922989275.2. Lineage (NCBI taxonomy): Eukaryota > Metazoa > Mollusca > Bivalvia > Cardiida > Psammobiidae > Gari > Gari tellinella. The sequence continues at coordinate 46,368,722 of OV277856.1, forward strand.
TGTTGTTGTTGTTGCTGTTGTTGTTGCTGTTGTTGTTGTTGTTGTTGCTGTTGTTGCTGCTGCTGTTGTTGTTGCTACTGTTGTTGTTGCTACTGTTGTTGTTGCTGTTGTTCCTGCTGTTGTTTTACATCATGTTATGGCGCATATGTCTTGTCAGGCTGTGAGGCCAGGTGTAAGAACTTAGGCAAAGATTGCACGGATACATCCTCGATGGTATGGATAACTGATGATACTGGCGACAACAACTCTCTCTCTTATAAACTTTGGTAATTTCTACTTTCTCTGAGCAAAGACTGCACAGATACAACCTCGATGGTATGGGTAACTGATAATAATTAAATCTTATAAACTCTGGTCATTTCTCTGAGCCGGGTTTGTTGGTTTTTTGTTATTATTGGTGTTGTTGCGATGTTGAATGATTCTGGCATACTTTGTTTTGCTTCCGACACGATTTTCGCTTTACCATTGATTATAAACTTCCCCGTAGAAGTTAAAGAGTTCTCAGGTATGGCTGACAGTTCATATCCGTTGCACACTTGACGTTGGTGATTTCTTTTCAAAAACGAATTTGACGTATACGTAACTCCGTGTCTTCACGCGGTTGAAGCGTTTTCACAGTGTTTAACAAGTCATAACTGCCCAATATCTCTATGGCAGTACAATTATCGCCGATACCCGTAAAAGCGGCAGCTAGAAGCCTGTTGGGATTTTCGTCGGAGCAATTAATCACCGTTCCATACCACTTGTACAACATCACGTACAGTAATTTTTGAAAATGCTGAGAGTACGTCTCTTTCAAACTCTCTATTTGCGTTTGTTGATAACCCAGCTCAATCGCGACGAACTGCCAGTTACATCCGATTCGTTTAGAAAACCTATGCAGCTCGTGGTCCGTTAAAACGCCGTTTTCAAATTTGTGTGGGTTGTTATTCATACAGGGTATCGCGCTATGGAGTTCGGGAATGTAGTCATCATTTAAGCACGCGTGAGTTCTACCTGAACTAAGACGGCATCCCTAAAATCAGGAGACCATGGCTCAAAGTAGGATGAATGGTTCAACGTGACAGGCTCGGGAGATTTCAAATTCATTCTGAAATGAATAAGACAACTGTGTCAAACAAGTAACGAGCGTAATTAACGGGTAAAGAAAATGTGAGAAAGGGGAATAACTCTCACGGTATAAGAGTTATGTATCAAATAGGAGACAACTCCACCGGTCAAGTTATTTTCAGAAATGAAATTGCAATAAGCTGTAAAAACCAAACCAATAAGCCATCATTAATCTTGCGTTTGTTGATAAACCAGCTCAATCACGATAGGTTGAAGGATAGCGTCTTTCCCCAATCTCTAACTTTAGCTTTCTAGTGTTAGATTTGTAATGGAATATTTGCCTATCAACGCATTTTACAGTTCTCGCTCTCTTGAGCGACAAACTATTATGGCCGAATGGAAAAATTGATAAGTCTGCTTCAGGTAATGTATTACTTTCACCCTGCATTAAGCCCTTCACTGCCTTGTCCAGAGTGCAATGGCTATTTGCAAACAGTTTGAATCCAGATCTACCGCTTTGCTTTAGGGTTATCTATACTATAAATAGATACTGTATATAGTTACTATAGATCTACAAATGCGTTTTGACACAAACACAAAAAATTAACCTTCATTAGCATGGACGTGTATGCGCCCCGTATCATACAACTTCGTGGTGGGCAAAATAAAAACATCATTAGATCTACAGAATCTATAACATAGATATACAATATGAATTGTAGAATATATGAGCTTCCCGCGATAATTACCTGTTAAGTATGAATTAAGTAACTTGTACGTTGTAAATAAATCTTGTAAATAAAACATTGATTGGGTATGTTATATTTTCTTTTACCATTTGCATTGTTTAATTCTACCATTCTGGGCCCGGGTGCATGACACACCGCTAAATCTCCTCGCTAAACTATCCGATAAATTCTACCTGTCCGTTAGTTACCTGTCAACTAGAGCGAGCCACTAACTGGCGTGCACATGTCGAATTTACCTTGTAGGTAGTTACCTTGCAGCTAGTACACTTAGTAGCCAGCTAAAGTCGGGTTAAATTTGGTGAATGCATTGAACACGAGTGAACATAAGCGTTTTGGCTAAAAAAACACTTCATACTTTGTTTTCCATTGTGTACAGTGGAGAATGTGTTATTCTTTCCCAATAAACGCGTTTACGCTAAAGCTATTATTTGCAGTGCAAACAGTTTGGAGCCAGATCAGACGCCGGGTAACCCGGTGTCTGATCAGGCTCCAAACTGTTTGCCACCAAGATAAACATGAAATATCAGAATTGCCCAAAAGTTGTTCTTTTCTACGTTTTAGTGCTTTGCGTTTGCGTACGTTTGCGTTTAAACGGGAAAGAATAACAGATTCTCCACTGTATATACATTTGTATACTGAAATTGGATGGGGGGGGGGGGGTCCTTATGTTGTAAGAACTTATGATCTGAACCCGTTTTCTTGTTCTCTATAGTTCAACATAATTATGCCAACAATGCATCAAGCAAATCATAAACTTTAATTGCTGAGTTTAGTTTTTAAAATGTAATCAGTTTGGATCATGATATGACAGATATACTTGGCAGCTGATCAGGATCCAACTATTTAGCACTCATGTTGCGTTAGATCAAAACAATGCAGTAAAAAAGCAGACGACATTATGGGTTGAAAAGGTTAGTTAGAAACTAAGTATATTTTATTCAGATTAAAAAGCTACAATAAGAGAAAAAGAGGAAGGACAGACATACAGGGACAGAAAGACGACAGGCAGGGGAACAAAGACATAAAGTGAAAGGAAAGAGAGAGGAAGCAAGAGAGGTTAGGAGAGAGAGCGAGAGAGAGAGAGAGTTTTAAAAGGCATGTATACATATACACATACAGAAGTGGCGCAGACAATAGAGAGAGAGAGAGAGAGAGAGAGAGAGAGAAAGAGAGAGAGAGGGGGAGAGGATAAACAGTGACAGACAGACAGATGTGCGGACAGACGGTTGCTAAGCTGTTAAGTTACTACGCATTACACATAACGCGAAAATTTGGTACATTTTAAGTATTCTTGTTCTGACCCGTAGTTGATCAAGATCCTAAATGATTGAACCTCGTACCGATATTCAATTTTGAAGGTTATTTCATTATAGAGTTATTAGTGTGTTATTATTATTGCATTATTCTTTAAAGATGTGCTTTATGGGAAAATCGTGTTTGATAGACATGATTTAACAACTCTTTCACCACCGGAGTCACATAAAGTCGTCTTTGCAAACAGTTTGGATCCAGATCAGACGCCGCGTCACGCGACGTCTGATCAGGATCCAAACTGTTAGACACTCGTATCAACATTTCTTAAGTCATACTACATAGGATCTTTCTTTTAAGCGATATTACAAATAAGAACATTTAAGCAGACGACAATAAAACGGTCTAGGGGTAAAAACTCACGATTGATTGGCGCCGAAAGGGTTAAAAGAAAACATTATGGCAGCAGAACACACAATAAATTGTTTCGTTGTTACTAACAGAGCTCTCTGCGATAATGTACTAATTATTATTATGTATTGTAAATTCATCTTTGTATTCTGAAATCGGTTCGTACTTCTTTATGTTACAGAAATCAGGGTCTCAGTAAAAACAGTTTGGACCCTGATCAGGACCCGCTTTTTCCAAAATACAGGTTTCAAGCGTGGAATTGGTTGAACTATTTCAATGCAACCAACATCCTATGGCGTATTACATCCATACAGTGGATAATACGTTTGTCTTTCCATTCCGCTTAAGTTAAATTGTTTTATGTTCTTTGCTTACAGTGTTGGAGCCATATCAGATAACGGGTAACCCGGCGTCTGATCAAACTCCAAACTGTTTGCCTCTCAGATAAATATGAATCATTATCATCGACATATTCCGTTGTCAATTAAAACATGTTATTGTATTGTGTTTGCGCTTAGTAAAATGTAAATATCAAACAGAGAAAATGAAAAATGAAATAAAATAACAAAAATAATCAAACAATTTTGACCTTGATAAGACACCGAGGTGCTATGTTTCTGATCTGGATCCCAAATGTTTCTTTAACGCGGCTATGCAAGCTGACTTAGCTGGCTACTAGCGGATTTATCGCTGCACTGAGTACCTCTAAATTTAGCGGTAAAACTTAACTTGTAGTTAGTCAATTTTGCGCTCGTGCAACACTAGTTATCTTACCTGTCTACTAAAATCGATTTTTAACTATCAACTAAAACTTTAGTATGTTACTAGAATTTAGCGGTGTGTCATGCAACACAGTTAGTTTATCTTGTAGTTAAAAATCGATATTTATCTCTCAGCGAGGGATTTAGTATACAGGTAAGCTCTAACTATGTGTCATGCACCCGGGCCCAGACAGTTTAATACGAAGCCGCATTCTATTGACAGGAGTAAACAGTTTATAAAACTCATGGCTGACTTCTGTCTACTGTCGTCTGCTACTATAAGGCTCCAGTATACAGTACCGGGTTACAATCTCGGAGCCCGCAGAACAACCACTGTCAAAACACTCGAACAAAGTCTCAATAGCCTACCTGGAATTACATAAACCATTTTAATGCAACAATATAGTCCAGAACTGTAAAATTATTGCAAATAATCACATGCATACTCCAAATATTGGTATAATTTGACAAAAACCAATATTTGGCATGACCGCGAAAACAGGTGAAAAAGTGACTCATTTCAGCCCTACCCACACTTTAGCAAGAATTTTTTATGCCAGCTCATAGCCTATAAATGGCATGCTTTTCTGAAACTTCAATCAATAAGCATATTAGGCAGGGGCTAAAACATACCAGGTTACCCAGAAACATTTTCACAAAATCTTACTGTGTTTGGTCTGCTCAAATTCAGCATACAGAGCTAGCCTCATTCCGCAAACACCCCGACTTTTAGTCCCTACCCTATACCATAGGAATAAAGTGTGTAGAGGTCATGACCTTTACATTGCACACTTGCTGAAAGTCACATTTTCACCATTTGACCTCATTTAGGGGTACAGTAGCTACTCTTATCTTCAAAATTGAGGTCAGAACTGATATTTTCATACTATTTGTAAATTTGACCATGGCCAATTCGAACATTTCCCCCCCCCCCCCAGTACTGTATCCTGGCTCCTTAAGTATACACCAGAGAGAGCTAGAGGTTTAAACTCTATGTACAACTAATGTTTAAACTGTAGTACGTACGCCTAAATCTAGATGGTTTAATTATTGGTTTTTCGGCGGAGCTGACTGTTTTCTATTTAGACACACTTTATATTTGGCCACACATTTCAACCAATAATATTTGATCAGAAATTTAGAATTAAGAGCACCTGTTGAAACTGAATAGTCTGATTGGATAGTAGCCAGGGCTCCAGATAAGGGAATTGTTTCAAAACTTAAAATCTTTATTTGTGCATTAAACCCTGTGGTGTCGCTATACATATGAATTGTCTCTTCGAGACAATCAAAATGAGTGGTAATACCATAGGCTTTGGTGCTAAAAGAGGTGAAAAAATGTGATTTGTTTAGTTTACTCACTCTTATCTGGAGCCCTGTAGGCTGGTTTATGTCCCATTACAGTTTTACATGATGTGGACTGTGGGTGTAAAATTTAGAGATACAGGCTGGCTGTTTACTACACTGGGCTGATGAATTAGGCCACATAATTAGGCCACAGAAGTTTCCACTGTTGACAAAAGTATGCTTCTATTTTAAGATATGATCTGAAATCTATTTATAGATATACAGAGGAAGCTAGGTGTTTCGTAATTGTTTACAACCAATTTGTTTTAATTGTTAACTATTTGTACACATTTGCCATACATTAAAAGCAATATTTTATATATGAATAGCCTCAAGTGAGTTAAACACAATTGTGTTGTTTCATCATTATTTACAAGAGTGAAGTACAGTAGATTGTTGTATCTGTACATTTGTGTATGCTATAGTTTGTTTCAAGACACTCTATGAATGGAAAAATAGATTAATATGAGGATCTCCTACCAGTAGCTAGGATATGAGTTGAATTATTGTTTTGTTTTGCATTTCTGTACATGATAGTTTTGCATTTTAAATAAAGGTTACTGTTTCAATTGAATACTTGTATTTTTTGCTTTTCAATCCAAGATATTACAATTCTTTGAAAACCTCAATTTAATTCAATTTTGCACACCCATCTATATAGCCTTAGTTCAACCACTCATTCCGCCGAATATCTTTTTTAAAGATATTTCTTGTTCTTAATGTTTCGTCTGCTAGTACACATACACAGGAGGTTTAACACATCCTGTCACTCTGACGGTCGAGCGTATAGTGATAAAATTACAGCGCAAGTTAAGGGGACAATCACACTATAGAACAATTCGCCTAACAGAAAAGCGCCGTCCGCTAAGAAGTAAATTCCTTATGGAGGGTTTAACATGATTTAGGCTCTATTTTTAGCTCACCTGGCACGTAGTGCCAAGGTGAGCTTTTAGGATCGCTGGATGTCCGTCGTCCGTCGTCTGTCCGTCCACAATTGTTCGTTAACACTCTACCAGTTTCAAATCTCATTGGTTCTTTATGAAACTTGGTCACAATGTTTGCCTTATTGAAATCTAGGTCAGGTTTGAATGTGGGTCATGTCCGGTTAAAAACTAGGTCACTAGGTCAAATTATCGAAAAACCTTGTTAACACTCTAGAGGCTACAAATTTCATTGGATCTTCATGAAACTTCATCAATATGATTGCCTTAATGAAATCTAGGCCAAGTTTGAATATGGGTTATGTCCGGTTAAAAACTAGGTCACTAGGTCAAATCTTCGAAAAACCTTGTTAACACTCTAGAGACTACACATTTCATTGGATCTTCATGAAACTTCATCAAAATGTTTGCCTCAATGAAATCTAGGTCAAGTTTGAATGTGAATTATGTCCGGTCAAAAACTAGGTCACTAGGTCAAATTATCGAAAAACCTTGTTAACACTCTAGAGGCTACAAATTTCATTTGATCTTCATGAAACTTCATCAATATGATTGCCTCAATTAAATCTAGGCCAAGTTAAAATGTGGGTCATGTCCGGTCAAAAACTAGGTCACTAGGTAAATCTTCGAAAAACCTTGTTAACACTCTAGAGACTACAAATTGCATCGGATCTTCATGAAACTTCATCAATATGATTGCCTCAATGAAATCTAGGCCAAGTTCGAATGTGGGTCATGTCCGGTCAAAAACTAGGTCACTAGGTCAAATCATCGAAAAACCTCGTTAACACTATAGAGACTACACTCTAGAGACTAACACTCTAGAGGCTACAAATTTCATTTGATCTTCATGAAACTTGAACAAAATGTTTGTCTCATTGAAATCTAGGTCAAGTTAGAATGAGGGTCATGCCCGGTCAAAAACTAGGTCACACGGTGTACATGGTTACATGATTACCAGGTGAGCGATTTAGGGCCATAGTGGCCCTTGTCTCTAATACGTTCGATATTTAAAACGGGGCGCGTTCGACGGGGTATAGAAGTAAAGAGAAGATGAATTGGATCTAGATCCAACCTAAAAAGAAGCCTCGCTAAAATGTCGCTCGATTAAATAACTAAGAATCTTGGTATTGCTTTTCCAGTCAACATCTGTTCCATTGTGTAGCGTTAAGAATAAAACCCGATAATTTAAACAATAGAGCTTTCGAGAACCTTATCGTTAAACAATGAAACGGGTGATGACGTCTAGGGGGCGGGGCTAACGACCTGTCAATCTATGACTCCAAAGTGGCCAATATGTAGTAGCTTCGAAGTATTTTTTAAGGTAGACGATTCACTTTTTCACGGTAAAACAAAAACAGGATCCTAACTTTTTGCAATTCGCCTATGACAATGAAATGGTTAACTCCGAATTGGAAGAATTCTTGGGAAGTTTCTTTTTATTTCTAGCAGCGGCTCACAAATGTTAACAAATTGTTTTATTCCCGACCTTTGAAAGTTTCTTAAACAGCCTTGTTAAGTAATACGGTGTCTGAATAGGATCCAAACTGTTTGACACTCATAACGATATCACTTCAGTAAAATGTAAATTTACATCGAAAATAGATTGAGAAATAAAAGCAGAGGAGACTGATTTAAAGCAGATGATGTAATGACAATGAAGGTTGACGTCATGTCAGTGAAGGGGTTAAAGATACCAAATGTTGCTGAAAGTAGTATAAAAGATCGTAACACTTCTACATTGAATCGTACTGTTTTAAACCTTTACCGCATAGCCTGTTTCTGGTTTTGAAGACAAGATAGTGACCGCTTGAGGCGGGTAGAAAGTAAATTAGAATGAGCCTTAAGGCGCACTCTGCTTTACTTTCAATCTGCTTTATGTTTCCCTCTTCTAGGATATAGACCAATTTTCTTGATATGCATATTCATGATGGTTTGAAGTGGAACTATTTGCTTTAGTTAAAATATAAACTGAATGTGTTAAACTGCGTATTTATGGAGTGATTTGTTAGGCAGCCATGCGCACTTACTATTTTATAGCCATATTATTGTCTACTTTACCCTTTTATTGCCAACTTGTACAGCCCTGCTCGAATTTGTGATCTGCATTATTAAGCAAAATTAAAATTTATCAAGTTTGAGTGTAAAAAACAATCAATACGAACGCCAAACTAATGTGTTCTGCACTAAGTCGTCTTCTTACTAATAGACGACCAACACAAGTTCTTTGGTATGTGCAGTGTAGTAAATGTTATTTTTTCTCAACAAACGCGTTTATGCTAAAACCATAATTTCCATTGCAAACAGTTTGGTGCTAGATCAGACGCCGGGTAACTGTTTGCCGCCAAGGTTAAAATCAACATTCAGAATTGTCGGACAATTGTCATTTTCTTCATTTTATTACAATGCATTTGCGTTTCGTTTGCCTTTAAACGGGAAAGAATAACGTTTTCTCAATTGTACTCTAAGCACGTGTTTGGCTGTGCAATATATTTTTATATGTAACAATACATCTGCTTATTACAGAAATATTGATATTGACAGATCTAGGCTATTTTCTCAACAATCCCTCCTTTTAACAAGGATGTGCCCTGCTGTGCATTGGTATTGTTATAAATTATGGATTGAGGCCATTACAGGTCCGCAGGGCCCGATTTATCATAAAAATATCACTCACAAACACTTCTCGCAGCTGATTAACCCTTGGCACCGGGAGTTTTTGCAATTAGTTATTCCACTGTTGTGTCTTGGCGGGTTTTAGTTATAGGAGGAATATTATTCTTTCATTAAAAAACAGCCTTATTAAAATGCAAACAGCTGTGAAGTAGAGCCATAACCAAGTTTTTCGGCTTCAGATCAGAATCAAAACTATTTGGAGAAGTATTTATTTCATTTTGGACCAACATTTGTTTTTGAATTTTAATACTTATATGAGAAATTGTATTTATTGTCAGCTCTGACAGTATCTATTTTGTAAGTAAACAAATGTTTAAACTAAACTATTGGAATGTAGATTTAGATAAATAGACAATACTATAAACATTTCTGTCAACTTATACATTTTATTTCATTGTTTTTTCGGGGTCTTTTCTTTTCATGTAAAAGGGGAGAGAATAACGTTTTCATAGAAACAAATTTGACCATAAAAGTCTGTTTTATGTATTCATATACACTTTAACTTCTTAAACAGTCTGTCGATTGATAAACCGAAACGTTCTATGGAATGTATAACAACTTACTGTTTTCATTCTAAATTGAGTTGGTGGTTAGCCTAGGTGCGACCAATCATATTACTGGATATCTTCTGAGCACTGGTTCGACTGTACAATATGTGTACAGTGCTCCCTCCCTACAGCGTACCATCGAACAACGCTTCCCTCTCAACAACAATGCTTGCCACTGTTCCACCAGCAAGAATTTGTGGTTCACTCTTTCACTGCTGCAATATCGTCTGCTTAAAATTGCTGTTTGTCCTTTTTTCTCAAAGTCACTTATTTGACATTTTGACAAAAAAATCATAATAACGAGTGACAAACAGCTTGAATCCAGATCAGACGCCGCTTAATAAGGCGTCTGGTCTGGATTCAAGCTGTTTGTCACTCATAAACTTATTGTTCTCCCTAAAACAACCCCCTCTGAACAACACACACACTCTGTGTCTCTCATCGGGTGTTGTTGTAGGGAGCGAGCACTGTATGTTACAGTATACCTGCTGATTACATAAGAATTGACATTGACAGATCTAGGCTAGTTTCTCATCAGTCCCCCCTTTCACAAGGATGAGCCATTTTGTGCATTTGTATTGTTAATAATTATAGATTGAGGCCATTACATATCCACAGTGACCTACATATTATATCAAAAAGGATATCTCTCACAGACTAACTCTTGACTGAGTAACCTCGGATGTTTTGCAATGCGGTATTAGGTCGGGGTTGAACCCTTAACACTAAATATGAGATCCTCTGGTAGGTATTTATAATCCTTTTTTGGCTTTCATTTTATTGAGAAGATATTATTAAGATGTTGATTGATTGATTGAGATGGGTTTACGGCACCGCGACACATGAAATGGCCATATGGCGCCGACGAACCGGTCTACTGTTGCATTTTGGTATAAGAGCAAAACCCAATGAAATTATCAAATAGCATTGACCCTGATCAGAGGGATCCTATAGGGGTCTGCTTGTAAAGCTAACGAGTGAATCAGTGTCTACAGTCGAATTGGTTGAAAGCCTTTATAGTTAAAGCAAGACGGTATGACGCATTTCCTTGAAAGAAAAAACATCTTGTCCAGTTTTTCGACGACTTCTAAAGCTCTAATTATTTTGAAACTGGTAAGAATAACTCATCATTTGGTTTTACGAAACGTCTTTTATATTCAGCTCATTGCAATGTGTTTGAATTTAGAATATAGATAATATGTTACACAATATATTTTTATATGTAACAGCATCTCTCATTATGAAAGGAGCATTGATTTTGACAGATCTAGGCTAGTTTTTCAACATATCCCCATTCCACATGTATGTGACCTGCTGCGCATTGGTACATGTAATGTTATAAATTATGGATTGAGTCCATTGCAGGTCCGCGGGGCTCTATATATCATAAAATATCAGTCAAATGACATTCGATTGATAAATCGTTTTCAATGTGTTATTGTTGAAACAGTCTATAAGACTATCGTATACAGAGTTTCATCTCTACAAATACATCCTTTCACAGGTACTTGACAAATAGATCAAGATCTATTATCAAAAATAGTATTTTTATTACTAGTGTTATGCCTGTGGCCACGTTCTAAGTTGGGAATCTAAAAACAAAGAGTTGAACCTTTTCTTTAATATTCACAGTCGTAGTGTAATATATTTCTGTCGACTGTTTACTAAACAGTAATTAATTAAAACAAGCATGCACGGTGTTATTTATGCAATTATTATATTTACTAAAAGAAAGGTATACTTAATATGTAACCTTAATTCAGAATAAGGAATTAACATTTGCTAAACTATTAACATAAACTAAACTCATTCTGTGTCCAAAATGCAGAAATTACCTAAATAAATGTATAAGAACTTAAACTTACCTAAAAACAAAGAGTTGAACCTTTTCAAGCTTCTTTAATATCCACAGTCGTAGTGTAATATATTTCTGTAGACTGTGTCTTGAAGGTTCAGTATATAGCAATTGCATTTCGAGATGCTGACCAATCAAAAGCTGATCAATTAAATAGAGGCGTGATAAACCTGTGTTTTTACTTGTCGAATTAACCACATTGACCAATGGACAATATTTCTGTGATGGAAGGAACTTATCAAACAGCCACGAAACATTTAATCAAGATTAATGGCTACTGACCAGTTGAATTAAAAGCCGGTCTGCTACAAAAACACCATCTCACTAAGCTCGTTAGTTCTAATGTGTTTAACGACATTGACTAATGCACAAATTTATAATGATAAATTGCAACTGACCAATTGAGTTAAATGTACCCGTTACAAGAACAACAAGGAGCTCGGCGTCTCTAAACCTGCTTTACCAGTTGCCCACATAGACGGTGAGAACTATTTGGTTGACCCTTAATAATTGAAAAACGCAAAAAATGCTGAATTTCTACAGCACAACACTAGACTTCTATTACCGTATATGTAAAGACAAGGTATACATGTAATCTTCACTATCAACTTATTAAATTGATGCTAAAGTAGACTAGATCACCGATATTCCCTTGTGGTACCCTAGGGAAATAATTAATTTATCAATATCTACTTTTTGTTTAATCAAATTCAGTCAAATAACGCCACAGTACGTGCAATTATAACAAAAATGTGCATAAAATATTTTCATGTCGTTTCTAACGCCCGCACTCCTTAGCAACGGGCCTACACGTATGTAGGGGTGATCTGTTAGGTGTTCACAGTTAACGGTCTTTCCACTTTTTTGTAATAAATCTAGATCTATGTGTCTAGTACCTGTGCATCCAATGAGAGACAAAAATGTGTGCGTTGTTCGGAGGGAGTCATTATAAGGATGATTTGGCTCAGATTTGCAAACAGCTTGCGGCGTCTTATCTGGTTTCAAGCTGTTTGTCATTCGTTATTATTATTTCAAAATGTCCAATTATGTAACTTTGAGAAAAACAGCAGACGACAGTTTTAAGCAGACGATATTGCAGATGTGAAAGTGTTAGACATATAATCGTCTTTGTTTAGGGAACAACGGCAAGGGTGGTTGTAAAGAGGGAGTCGTTTTTCAGAGGGCCGTTGTAGGGAGGGAACACTGTATGTTCATAGACAGAACAACCGGCATGCGCGGAACCAGCAATATTTCTCATGGGGTTGGGATCAACGGGAAATATTTAATATCTACAGCGGAGAAGACATTATCTCATATAAACGCGTTGATGCAAAAGCATTAGTTCAGCTGCAAACAATAACGTGTCAGATCAGACGACGTGTAACAAAGTGTCTGATCAGGCTCCAAATTGTTTGCCTCTCAAATTACAAAAAATCTTTGAAAGAACGTGTCATTTTTCCCTGACTATTGCAATTTTTGATATACACTGGCTAGATGAACTAATGATAGCGGCTGAACACAAACCAAAGGATGTACAGAAAACTTTTAGAAGAATTGTTGCATGCTTTTTTGTCAAAATGTTAATACTGAATAGACGGAAACCAGAATTAGGGGAAATAAAAGTGTAAATGAATGTCACTCGCCTATATAAACACGTACACACTAGTTTCGGAAAAGGATCCCGAAAATACATTTCTAAAAAAACATTTAAATGATCTCCGTAGGGATTTAAACTCGTGCGTAGACGGCACAAATGTTTTGCAAGACTGGTGCCCTATCTACCGAGTTAGTCGGGCGGTTGTTGAACGGCTGTGTGTTTTACCTTATTTGTATTGCATACTATTTCCTCTTCATGCAGAGTTGAACAAAGTAGATAATAGCTACTTTATTTACCTTCCGGTATAGATAACACATTTTTGTTTAATGCGTTTAAATCGAGTAGAAATATTCGATTTAAAAGTCAAAATACTCACTGATGTTCCTCAGGTTAAGTTTTTTTTAACAATACAAGTTGAATTACCTTTGCACAATATTTATATTTTTAATATAGTTAATCTACCAATACTGTATCCTCGAAATTTCGAACTTACCTGTATTTCTTCATTTGAAATTCGATAACGTACAGTAGAGAATCTGTTATTCTTTCCCAAATAAACGCGTTTACGCTAAACTATTATTTGCAGTGCAAACAGTTTGGAGCCAGATCAGACACCGGGTAACCCGGTGTCTGATCAGGCTCCAAACTGTTTGCCACCAAGATAAACATGAATATCAGAATTGTCCAAAAGTTGTTCTTTTATACGTTTTTAGCGCTTTGCGTTTGCGTACGTTTGCGTTTAAACGGGAAAGAATAACAGATTCTCCACTGTATGGGAAAGGGAGTTCGAAATATAGACTTAATAAGGGGCCTCTCTAAACTGATTAATTCACTCAGTCCTGTCATTTGCCACGTTTTGACTAAAATACGGGAATCTTAGCCTTAAGTGAGTTAAACAACGGTTTTACTTTGAAATACGACATGCTTGCCTTAAGTACGGTAAACAACAAATACGGGAAATCTTGCCTTAAGCGAGTTTGTAACTTTAAAAATACGGATAAGTTTTTGCCGAAGGATTTTCCAGTTATAAATACTAAACTGTCTATAATGATGAGACTCAAGGGGTTGAACAGTGTGCTTAGTCTAGGATGTTAAATGGGTTAGGCAGGACTGCTATTTCTCCGTATTTTTCCGAAATCTTCGGAATTTTTCTCAATTTCTTCGGATCTACGGATTTTTCCGAAATCTTCAGATTTAAAAGTGGGAATATTATGCGTTTTTTATTTAGGAAACATTAATGTTGGTGTCAAACAGTTTAGATCAAGATCAGACGCCGCGTTACGGTTGGATCCAAGTTGTTTGTATACTCATATTGGTGTTATAGAGTATGGCTGCGAAAGAGTTACGATTCCTAAAATCGCTCTTGAAAAATTGACAATCTTAGGATTTTTACGATCTACTAATGGTTGAACGGGTTAGGATTGACTTTTGGGAATATATTATATTTTGTATAGACAGATTAACAAATGACATACAGAGAGTCAATCAGATTGCATAATAAATACAGTAAAGGCCAGACAATCAAGCACGAGGAAAGATTTGTCTGACCAGTCTGCATAACTGTTAAATAATTATATACAAATAAACCTTGAATTGTTTCACGTGTTCTAAATTTCATTGTCAGTAAAGCTTTATTTGTAAATGTTACAATTATTGCAAACCTTTAATCACACAGGAATACAGCAAGATAAACAGACATACTTAGTACTAGACAGATAGAAAAACAAACAGTCTTACAAAGAAACAAAATTACAGTCAAACGGACTTCTATATGGCAATCAGAATAACAGGCACTCAAAAAAGGTAAAGGTAAAGGTGGTAGGTTTATTAAGTCTGAAATTTATATGTCATATTCTGCCGACTTTTACAATTACCTCCCTGTTCATCGAGTCACAAGTCGGCCATTTACATTTGGCGCTACTAGCAGCCATGACACATTGACTTATTTCCCTCTCAGGTACCCATTTAAATCACCTGGGTGAAGTGGAGCAATGTAGGGTTGATTTTTTGCTCAGAAAAATTTCAGTGATCCTGACAGGGCTCGAACCAGGAACCTCTCGCTTCCTAGTCGAGCGTCCTACCACTGGACCACCGACACCTACAAACAGTCAACTACACTGACCAACTGCACATATTACAATACAACTAAGTAACAGTTTCGTCATTACCTTAAAATGTATCCACAGCAACACATAATTGAGGTTACCGCTTTATGCCGTAACCTAGTGTATTGGAGAAAGACATAGCTAAAGTTTTACCATGGCCTTTAAATACATGTACATATTATAAAGGGCGCTGTGGCTGATTCAGCCTCTTGTATTCTTTTGGCGATGGCGCCGCGCCAGAGGCCAATAATTCTCTTTGGCCTGGGCGCGGCGCCAGTTGGCCGAAAGCGTAATCCTAAAAAGTTGGTTTGTAACGGAATAGTTTATATACCGCCAAGTGATTGGTATTCCTATGGGTACAAACTGTGCGCCCCTTGTCGCAGACCTATTTTTGTACTGTTATGAGAGGGACTTTATGCTTAGTCTAAAATCTGATACACAGGCAGATATGATCGAAGCCTTTAACAATACATCGCGCTATCTAGATGATATTTTTAATATAGACAACCCATTTTTTGATACGTTGTTTCCTTTTATTTACCCAAAAGAACTACGCCTTAATAAAACAAACGAGTCAAATTTGTCGGCACCATTTTTAGATTTGGATCTTTTTTATAAATAACGGAATTGTTTCTTCTAAGATTTACGATAAACGAGATGATTTTGATTTTAGTATTGTAAATTATCCTCATCTAGATGGCGATGTTCCCCGTTCCACATCTTACGGGGTTTATATTTCACAACTTATTCGCTTTGCTAGGGCCTGTACCTCTGTTGAGGACTTCCACATTCGTAATAAAACTATTACTGAAAAGCTTCTTAAACAGGGGTACAGATTTCATAAACTTCGTAAAACATTTTCTAAATTCTTTTATAGAAATCTTCCTCTCATTAGCAAGTATAAATGTAACTTAAAGTCTTTTCTGCGGCAAGGTATTTCACATCCGGAGTTTTATGGTGATGTGATTTACAGACTTCGTAAGATTCTTGGACATATACATTTTCAAAACCTATTTGTGAAACGTATTAGATTTTTCCTCAAAAAAGATTATGATCCAACTATATTGCTGCGTACTTCACGTTTGGTTATCGATCAATCTACAATTGATAACTATGCTTTCCTCTTTGGTTGTGCGACGACAGACAGGGCTTAGCACTACATGATGACGTATCTTTAAAGCCGTCCTTAACCGGGAGAGTTATGTCGGATTTTCGTGCTTTGTTTTTTCTCTCCCTCTCTGTCGTACCCTAGACCCTTCCATGTCTTACAGTTACTCGTAACTACAGACTAGTCGCTTGAGTACAATTTGACCGTTGCCATAGTGGGTTATTTTTAACACGGGCTTGAATGTTTAATTCTTTCCCATGTTACTAATGATCTTGTCATAGAATTTTTGCTAAATGTTTTACATGTATTTACTTACTGTGCTGGCGGTCTTTTTGATTGTGAGGTTGTGGAACAGGGTTTATATTTTATGTACACTGTTTGTCTTTATAGGTGAATATAGGAGATAAGTGTGAGGTTGGGCGCCCCTAAACCCAGGTTTAACCCCCCAGTGGTTGTTAATAATTAATTAATTTATAGTTGGTTATTGATTGCTACTGACCGTACCAAGGCGGGCTCCTATATTCACTTTGCTTTATGTTTGTCTTGCGTGTTGTTTTCTATTTAGTGTGTAGATGAAGGAATGGTATTGCGTGTGTGTGTGTTTGTTGTGGTATGACTGTGTGTGTGTGTGTGTTCTGCTTGAGAGGTGGGTGTATTGTTTGTGTTACGTTTCCTGCTTGAGTCTTTCGTATTTATTTACAGAAAACACTACAGTTCTGGTTAAAACCCGGCTTTTTGCTGGCGGGATTGGTGGCTGGATTACCGATCTTCCGGGATCCAGACGTGTCTCACTGGCGGATTAACCGTTAACCAGGATTGTCAGTTGAAAATTGAAGCATAGTTTGGAAGTGCTTGAAATCGAAGCCTAGTTTGGCATGACATAACTTTAAGCCTAGTTTGGCATGAAATTATAATTTGGCATATTCTTGATATTAAGCCTAGTTTGGCTTTGCTTGATTTCAAGCCTCGTTTGGCATATTCTTGATTGTAAGCCTAGTTTGGCATTGCTTGACTCCAAGCCTAGTTTGGCATATTCTTGATTTTAAGCCTAGTTTGGCATTGCTTGACCTTAAGCCTTGTTTGACAGGTTCTTGATTTTAAGCCTAGTTTGGCATATCTTGAAGCTAAGCCTAGTTTGGCTTTGTTTTGTTAATGTTTCGGGACTGAGTGCAAATGGCTGTCAAAGGTCGCCCCTTTACGACTAGTTTGTCCGGTGTACCCGCTAACCGAGTTGGTTTGCATGATGGGAAGGGGGACCATGCCCGAAATAGTGCCAAAACCATGAACATTTAAATGGTTTCTGAATTTTCAATGTGAATAGTTTCAAAAGATTAAACATTGTGTATAACAGAACATGCTATTGTATGTTGTTGGGCCAATTAGGTACATCCAGGCAACGGAAAGCGGGAGGATACAGCAGATAGTATGTTGAAATCAGCAGTTTCCAAGAGAAAATGCAGAAAATATAAGTTTTATTATTAATATCGGTTATCCTTGGGGTTCTCCCGTTTTGCGTTGCCGAGCAGTTTTTACAACAGTCGACTCTCCCAAAAACAGTCTACTGTATTACAAAAATAACAGACACAGTAAATTATTTCTTCACCGACACTCAATCTCAATCTCATTTTTTCGGAAGTTTTCTGCAGGAGGAACAATATGCAGAAAGCTCCTTCAGGAGCATTTTGCGTTACTTTCGTCCGGCATTAAACTATCACGGTTTAGCGATCCTTGTTCTCCGTTTATTGTAAGTCATT
This sequence comes from Gari tellinella, assembly GCA_922989275.2. NCBI lineage: Eukaryota > Metazoa > Mollusca > Bivalvia > Cardiida > Psammobiidae > Gari > Gari tellinella. The sequence goes on from OV277856.1 coordinate 46,386,875, forward strand.
TAAGAGAGGTTGCACTGTACATATATCACACTGTCATTTCCATGTCTATATTGTGTGATGTACATCGATAAATAGTAAGTTCTATACCGTCCAACTTCGATATTTCGAACCGCTTGAGTCGAGCACACCCATGTTTCAAAGTTAAAACGTGACTAAGCCACGATCTACCTTTGAAATATGGATATGCTCGGATTTATATGAATTCGAAAAAACACCAAGAAATTTAAATCTGGAAATACGGATAATTTCATGAGAAGTGAGTTCTGAGATTTCGAAGTTCCACTGTGTATATGATGTATAATTAATTTACCAGGGTATGTAATATTTTAGCAATTTGCAGTTTTCATTTTCAGTTATTCATTTCTCATCTATACAATGTTAGCGATGATAGCATGTCATACAATTGTTATAATAGAACACGATAGGTGGCGTTGGTCTGCAAAAACTGTCGTCTGCAGCAGTTTATTTATTTGCAATTCAGTATTTTTAAATCAGCGTGCCAAACAGTATGGATATAGATGAAACGAGATTATCCATCCGCAGAGTTTAATTATGATAAGCGCTTCATTGATATATGACTACAATGGTCATTTGCAAACAGTTTGGAACCTGATCAGTCACCGCGTAACGCGGTGTCTGATCTGGTTTCAAACTGTTTGACACTCGTTTTGATATTACTCTAGTAAATTTACTTTAAAAAAATAAGAAAGAACAGCAGACGACAATTGTTTCAAGCCGATGACGTCAAGGCTATGAAGGGGTTAATGATGTCGAATTGGTCTTGTTACATGTGCATGCTAATTAAGATTACAGAATTCAAACTTTTCATTATGTTTTGTAAAGCTCTGTGCTTCGTGGCAGTGTCCAATCCATGTACCACGATTTCTAATCAGAATCCGAACCGTTTGTCACCTGTATCGATGCTTCATCAGATACAAAGATAAAAAACAAAAATATTAAAATTTGTGCCGAAAAACAACTCGTGTCAGAAACACCGAGATACCTAAAGCTAGGTAATTGCCTAATGCAGAACAAAAGGAAAGCACAAAGTTCATTTAATGCGATTTTGTCTTACTACTCTCCTGTTTTAGCAGGCATCTGCATGGCCAATAGTTATTAAAAATGTCTAATATTTTTGAGAGCCACTTGAAACAAAATCTCACTGTGAATTGTAACGGCCAAAAAACAAACTGCTGATGACAATTCTTAGGCGGGCGGTACTTAATCAGGATAAGCGTTAATAAATTAGTAACAAATCAATTGCATTGCGCACTTCCAAAGAGCTCGTTGTTATTGTGCCGTGAAACGTGGAAGGCACCAATTCCCGGTATTAGTATAAAAGCGACTGGTGCTCTATGGCAATCACTGTAGCGAGCCGTTGTAATGTCACTTGTCGCTGGCGGATTACATCTCTTACGTGTGGAGTAAAGCATTGTCTGTCAACCCAGTACTGTTTTCTCCTCTACTGCTTGACGTCATATTGTTTTATAGATTAACGGAATACCATCAAAGCCCGCTATAACAAACACGATACGGAAGATTTATTGATTGTGTAAACAGAGGTGGATGTTTAAAGCAGGACGAAAGTAAAGCAGAAAGCTCCTGGCGGAGCTTTCTGTTTTACTTTCCTCCTGCTTGAAGCAACATTCTGTTACAGATACTGAACATCCTATTATGAGTGGATGTTGTACTGAAAATGTGTTGGTTTTTAATTTAAAAGATTCGATTTTAGATTCAGGATAAATTGGTTTATTGGACGGATATAGTTTGGTATGTGTCTATATTAAGGATAAATAAACTCTCCAGAATGATGTTATTTAATTTTAGCATTTGATCTAAAGAAAATACGAAGGGAGGAAAGTTGCATATTTAGGGTTTCACAGAAAGTTTTTCCAGTTGGTTACCAACTAAAATTCCAAAACGGAGGCTAACACTGCAAAAGTAGCGCCAGTGAACGGCGTCGTCTTCAAGCATAGCATGTTTGCCGACGGCGACGGGGCGCAAGATGACGATGAAAACGTGGAAAAGGTCTACAAGGTAATATAAACATTTAAACACTTATAGCGACCACTGAATTATGTTCTATGATGTTCTCACGGCAGGAGGTTGCTGCTTAAAACAATGTGGAAGGAAAACGGAAAAACATTTTAGGAACTTTCTGTTTCCCTTTCATCTTGCCTTAGGCTGCCACTTGTCTTTCTTGCAATCAATTTATTCCTATTTTACTGGCCGTATTGGAGGAGTTTTACTGTATATCATATACAGTGGAGAAAACGTTATTCTTTCCCGTTTAAACGCAAACGTACGCAAACGCAAAGCACTAAAACGTAGAATAGAACAACTTTTGGACAATTCTGATAGTTCATGTTTATCTTGGTGGCAAACAGTTTGGAGCCTGATCAGACGCCGGGTTACCCGGCGTCTGATCTGGCTCCAAACTGTTTGCAGTGAAAATAATTGTTTTAGCATAAACGCGTTTATTGGGAAAGAATAACAGATTCTCCACTGTATTAGATATTTAATCTATGTTGCAGTGTTCAATCCTTACTGAACATTAATTTATCATATTATAATCGTATATCGTATTAATAACAAGAACATTGAAAATGATTTAACCTGAGCACATAGAGCGCCTTATCTTATGCACCGTTTTGAAATGCGATCACACACATTTACCAAATTGTGTCTTCATTAGAACGTGCAACTTTCTGCACTCTCACATACTGATAACATATATTAAAGGTATGATTAGATTTATAAAATATTTGTCACATTAAGAATTCCGATGGAATTGAGGTGTAGTCATTATTCTCATTTCATTACAAGTAGGGCATTTTCATGTGCTCGAGTACAGTGGGTGAAAATGTTTCCCAATGAAACACTTGTGCTACATTGGAGAAATAAAGGAAATTTGAAATTTGGAGAAGACATTTTATTCTGTCCAGGTAAAGTGGAACTGAATGCATATGCAAAACAGCAAAAAGTAAAATAATATTTCATTTTTCTTTTACGATTGGTTGATTTACCCGATGTCTGATCAGGTTCCAGATTGTTTGCACTAGAAATTATCGGTGGTTTTGAAAAAAGAAAATTTCCATTGCAAACAGTTTGGGGCATTGTGAGACTCCAAGCTGCTTGCCACTCTGGTTAAGATAAATGTAGATCGTCAATTTAAAAAAACAAACACCATCTTTTTTGTATTTTTATTAAACTTCTTTTGCGTTTTACTTCGTTTAAACAGAAAAGAATAACGTCTTCTCCTCTGTATATTTAAAGAAATCATATAAATTCGTTTAGGCAAAATGTCATGGAAATCATATTACGCCAGGAGCATATATAAAGACATTACCATGTTGAAAAGTTTTGTTTATAAGATTGACCTTTACTACATGTACGTTATTTTAGTGTCGCTTCTGTTAACATCCTTCAGAGATTACTCGTATGTAATTTCTTTTAGTATATGAAATCAGAGTCCCTATATCTAACATGTTGGATCCAGGTGAGACGCCGGGTGACTTTGCGTCTCATCTGAATCCACACTATTTGCAACAGATATCATAAAATCGCCAATGGTGTGTAATGGGTATATATAATCATGGTTCCAGATAAGAGGGAGTAAACCAACCAAATCAAACATTTTTCACTCATATAAGCACCAAATTCTATGATGTAACTATTCATTATAATCGTCTCGAAGATAGGGTTTAATGCAGAAATAAAGATTTATGTTTTGAAAATCTTCCCTTATATTGAGCTCTGATTTAATCGGTAATATATGTTGAGAGATCAATACAATTGTAAATTGAATATACAGAAAGGTGCTAGGAATTTATGATTGTAAACTTTAACCCCGGCCCCTTTCATTGCCATTATGACGTCTGCTTTGAACAAATTTCGTCTGTTTTTATTTCTCAAATTTGTATTTAAAGTAAATTGACTAAAATTAATTCGCCAAGAGTGTCAAACTGTTTAGATCCTGATCAGACGCCGCCTTACTCGGAGTCTTATCAGGATTCAAATTATATTAAAATAACCACTGTACTCTAGGTAAGGCAGTAAAAGAGTCTATCAATTTTAATTATGTCAACTCCTGATCAGTTTCAACATCGTTCACTGATGTTATGTAGCATACATTTGATCGAACGATTAAGTATGTGTTTAGCTATAGTGAAACATGCGCGAATAAACATGAACATCATAATGAGGGATCATTTCTGCAAGATAAAACTGCGGACATTGCCTGGCAGAGCGTTATCTCGTTTATTCACTGAATGTTTGAATACCCGTACATGTACATTCTTGAAGGATCTTCACTGGCTCCAGTTCAACACAGAATTGAATTCAAAATTCTGACACTCACATACAAAAGCCATGTGCCATGATTCTCCAAGGTACATTGTCAATATGCTTGACGTGTATAAACCTCGAAGAGAGCTGCGGTCTGCGACTAAATCAGTATCGCTGGTTGTACCGAGGAGTCGTTTGGTGAGGTTTGGAGATAGAAGTTTCATGCATGCAACCCCAAAGCTCTGGAACAGGCTACCGTCAGACATCAGAGATGCGAACTCAGTTGCAGTTTTCAAAAAGCGTCTGAAACACACATTTCTTTAATATTTGTTATTAGAACACTGCTACCTATGCGATATGTTCTTGCTGTAGATGTTGTGGGTCTAAATGGGAGTTCTGGGGTATTATCTGGTTTTTGGTATCTTATAGAAATGTTTAGTTATTGTCGCATGCTATATTTCCTAGTTATGTTACATTGGGCCTGCATTGGGCGTTCTGCTATTGTTTCTATCAGTCGGCATAAAGAAGCCGTTTCCTTCGTTGCTCTAATAGATTGATGAGGTAATGCAATCGCCGTTTTGTGGGCTGTCTTTTGTCTTTTGTATGTTTAGTGGCCTTCATTGGGCGCTCTACTGTTATTTCTATCAGTCGACATTAAAAAGCCTTTACCTTCATTGCTAATTGATTGATGGGGTAACGTGATCGCCATTTTGGGGGCTGTCTTTTGTATGTTTATTCATGTTTATTTTATATCTAATTGTAGTCATTTGTCTTTTCCTGGCGGCCTGCATTTGGGCGCTCTACTATTGTTTCTATCGGTCGCCAATCAGAAGCTGGTCGCTTCATTGCTGATTGATGGGAGGAATGTGATCGCCATTTTGGGGGCTGTCTTTTATATGTTTATTCATGTTTATTGTAGATCTTATTGTAGTTATTTTGTCTTTTCTTGCTTTGTAGGTACATTTTTGTAATTTCATGTGAAGCGCTTATGAACGCACTACCCCTGTGTGAAAAGAGCGCTATATAAATCTGGTATAATAATAATATAACGTTCATTACAAGCATTGTTTCAGCCACTATATAAGTGGAACCAACTCACCATAATAGAAGCCCACTGTGACATTTAATAGATAATGTAATGTAATGAAGTTATGTAATAGTTAACCTTTTCATTCTCAATGACGCTTTAAATAAAGCGCGTTTGCAAACAGTTTGGGTCCTGATCAGACGCCGCGAAACGCGGCGTCTGATCAGGACCCAAATTGTTTGATACTCTTATCGTTATTTATTAAGTCCTACAACCTTAAATGTAACTTTGAAACGTGTCTTGCAGACAACAATACTGACGCAGGCGACAATAAAGCGGTGAAGGGGTATAAATCTCCCGAATAATTTTATCATGAAAGGGTTAAAGAATGGCCAGTTTACATTGTCCCAGTGACATTACAGTAGCTGCTTATCAGCAAGTACATTTGTACCATACATTAGCACAGGCAACCAGGCTTCTGATATTGTGACAGTAAAGTATTGAAAACAAGCCTATTTTGATTATTTGGTCTCATCAAATGGCTGGCCGGCATTGCCTTTAACCCGTTACCCCATAGCCTGTTGCTAGTTTTGAAGACATGTGACCACTTAAAACAGGTTGCAAGAAAAGCAGAATGCGCCTCAATGCGCATTCTGCTTTACTGGCATCCTGCTTTAAGCTACCATCTGTTAGGATAAAGAAAATATTTCTGATGGTTTATGTTTATGACTGTACAAATTGGAACTATTTTCTTCCGTGGAGGAATACATCAAATGCGATAAAATGCGCTTCTATAGGTGAAAGGGTTAAGCTGCGCCCAGTCATAAAGATCCATGAATCTTTTATTGCTTTTTGGTCTCAACATAGAGTTAACCTATTGTGGCAATGTTTATCTAGCCAGCCTGTAATAATATGCCATTTTACTGTATAATTATGTGACTATTATAAATGTTTCATATTTGTCACGCTAACTAAATATTTCACCTGCTATTCCCGACTTAACTAGAATTTGTAGACACTTTGGATTCAGATCAGACGTCGCTTAGCAAGAAAAACAGCTTTGACTCAGACGCCGCGAAACTAGAACTTGCAAATAATTAGTACCCAGATCAGACGTTCCAAAACAATGCGTCTGATTAAAATACAGACTGTTCGATCATAGTTTGTAGGTTTCAATAATGGCATAAACATCAGATTTTAAAAAGAGTTCAATATGACAATTGTGAAGCAGACAATACTGTAGCAGGCGGGGCGAAGGGTTAACCAATTCATGCCAAGCGGACTATTTCGTGTTCATATTTTGGATTAGTCCATTTTAATATAAGGGGTGCCTGGTCTAAATTTTCATTTTCGTTTTGTTTTATATTGCAATTCCTACCAGCAAACAGTGTAGGCTCTGATCAGACTCTTCACTGTTTGCCTATATCCTATATATAGTACCGTGGGCACAAATTGGTTAATAAAACAATGAAAATAGATCAATGTAGATAAATTCAACATTCTGAACGATGCGAGCGAATACGCGATAAATGTTGCAATTAAAATATGGACGTAGATGAAAAGCCGAATAACTGTTTAACACTCTGGGATATTTTTAGACAAAAATGAAGCGAAATTAACTTTGAGAAGTTTTTGCAGACTACTTGTTTCTTTGCAAACGATAATTACATCACGTGCAGCATGCTAACTTTTGGCGGATCTTCAGACATTTGTCATGGTAAGATCAATACACTGCTTCATCAACCGGATACATGAAACATGTAAAACCAGTCGTCCAATTGCTATATACAGTAAACCCTCTCTATTACGACTACTGAGTTGTGTCAGTTATTAGGGGTTTACGACAGGTGACTGCTTAAACTAAGGTGACAGTAAAACAGAAAGCTCCTAAAGGAGCTTAAGCAAGCATCTGTTCCTTATACAATAAATTAGCGTTCGTTTTATTGCTCGTAACAGAGAGGTTTTACTGCATTAGGGTATGAAACTTATAAAATGCTTAATGTTTGGTTAGCTCTCAAGAACATAAAATAGAATTAGAAATTAAAATCACCATTCTACAATAGTAATTGCCTCAATATGTCGCTTGCAATTTTAAAATTGTATTTATGATTATTCACTTCTTTTACGGCCAAAGGAAACGACATGTACACTGCAAACACATTCTTACATAATTTTGATGAATATTTTTTGATACTCATACCATTTTTTCTCCAATCACATTGCATCAATGTCAATTAAATATTTATGCAATGCAAGCAACATATACAGACTATTTTATAGTATTGACTCAAACTGTTTGGTTGTGTCATCTCAGTGAAGTAACGATTGACAGGCCGATGTTTAATTCATTGATTCCCTGAATTTGAAATGAACTATTCCTTTTGTCATTTAAGTCTATTCGATTTGTGACTGTTTGGGGTTGTTTTAACAAACTATTGAAAATTGACTAGCAATGTAGATCTGGATGAGAAGTTTCGTATCTTCTGTTCACTGTCTATGCTGTTTGCATTGACATGTTTAGTGTTTGACAGGTAATTTATCTGTAATGTGGAGTATGTAGGCGACAAGAGGGATCGATAAGTTATAAACTATTTTCTATGAAAGTCAACTATTGCTTTAATGCTAACATTTGAAAGTTCACGTTTGGCACTGGTTCACCAGACACTATATCTGCAACTTTCTTCCAGTGCACTGACAAGTCCCAATTACGAGCACTAACAAATATACCTAGTGTGTGTATTAAGGCTATTCAAGTGTTCTTTGTAAAGTCTGACATCTGCAGTAATTATCTGAGTTGAATTTAAGGCATTTCTTTAAGAAAATATTATCAGAGTGTTAAACATTTTGGAACCAGATGAGACGCCGAGTTACTCGGCGTCCCATTTTGATCCTAACCATTTGCAATAGTTATCAAAACTCACCTGCAGCGTGCATAAGATTAAAAATAGGTGGCTTTAAAAGACAAACATACGTTAACCTGTTTGTGCCAGACGCCGCATAATGCGGCGTCTGATCAGAGTCTACACTGTGTGCTGGTAGGAATTTCAATATAAAACAAAACGGAAATGAACATTTAGACCAGACACCACTTTCATTATAAGGACTTATCCAATATATAATGTATTTAAGCATGGGAGAGTCCATTTGGCATATAGGGGCTTTCTGTCTTACTTTCATCTTACATCAATCATCCATCTGCTTTGTGTACCAATAACAAACCGTAATGAATTTCAGTTTAAGTTTTTTAGTTTAAAAAAGTCATCATATCAGTATAAAGTCGGAACTTCGGAAGAGATAACAGAGTGTATAAAAACATATCCTATCCATCGATTTGTGTCATGAATAATTGCTGTGTATTTTTAACCCTGGAAAATGGGACCATTTCTCTTCGCACTGTTGCATCGGAAAACGTGGACACAGAAACCTTTAAAATAAATAGTTATGACAGAGGGTTAAAGGGTAAAAGAGGTTGGTACTCTAAACACTAAGGTCAATTTGCAAACAAAACCTCATGCGCTAAACCTGCATCTCTGATAAGGAGCAATAGTCAACATTTAAAAAAAATATTTTTCTATATTCCATTGAACTGCGTTTCGTTAGTAGGCCTACGTGACAAAATAGCATTTTCCTCAGCAGCTCCGTGTCTCATCAAAAACTAAATACAGTGCTCCCTTTCTACAACGACACAAAAATATGTGTGTTGTACGGAGGGAGTCATTATAGGGAGGGAAATTGATTTAAATTTGCAAACAGCTTGAATCCTGATCAGACGCCGCATTACGCGTCGTTATGTAAATTTGAGAAAAGCAGCAGACGACAATTTTAAGCAAACAAAATTGCAGCAGACAAAAGGTTACAAATAATTGTCTTATTATAGGAACTGCGGCAACGGTCGTTGTAAGGATGAAGTCGTTGTTGAGAGGGCCGTTGTATCGATGGAACACTGTAGCACCTTAATATTGACGATGGAATATTCTATAGGGATTGATAAAAGGTTTTATTATCGATAACAGGCGCAATATTCATGTGCATCATAGCATAACCTAATTAGACAATCGCGTTTAAACATTTCATTGCCTTACGGTGGTTACGATACTCTCAGTACCGGTACATGTAGGTAAAACAATGGTTATTTGCGGCGTCCGAACACGATTCAAACTGTTTGCTACTGAGACGAAAATATTTAGCAGGAATGTTAAAGAACCAGTTCATTTCGGGATTTTATTGCATTGCGCTTCATTTAACTCATTTCCCAATACATCACGCCTCTTTACTTTGTTCAATTATTCCTCCACTGAAGAAAATGATTCCACTTTATACAGTCATGAATATGTACCACGAGAAATAGTTTCTATATCCTAGCAGAATGTAGCTTAAAGCAGATTGAAATTAAGGCAGGGTGCGCCTTAAGGCGCATTTTACTTCATTTTCAATCTGCTTTCAGTGTGTCCTTATATTTAATACTAGAAACAGGCTATGGGACAATAGGTTAAAAGAGAAAAAACGTCTTGTCCACTATACTGGCCCCGAGGTTATAAAACATAAAATGAACACTGTGCTCAAAACTCAGTATTTTACTCAGCGCATAATACTTCAGCAAACATTTTGTATATAACTAGAACATTGCATACTACAATTCTACTGAAAAAAAAAAATATATAAAGCAATTTACTTAAATCAGTTCAAGCATGTTTTGTCAAAACTAGAGCATGTAATCAAAACTGAGTTTTTGAGCACAGAGTTTGTTTAAAGTTTTATAATCTCGGGCCCTGGCTACCTTTCATCAATTCGCGTGATAAGGGGTTTGGCCAAACCGAATTCTTTATCGAATCATTGCAAATAATACTTTGACTTGCGAATGCTAAATATGAATCAGACATCGAGTTACAAATGTACTTTGCATATTCAGTGCTCCCGCCCATAATCCACCTTCCGAACAACGATTCCCTCAATGTTTGCCGCTGTTCCCCAAACAACATTTATGTCAAAAGCTTTCATTACAGCAATATCGTCTGCTTAAAAGTGTTTGTTGGGTTTTTTCCTCAAAGCTAAGTATTGGATTCTTTGAAGGAAGAATTATAAATAGGACTGACTAACAGTTTGAGCCTAGATCAGAAGCCGCGTTACGTGGCGTCTTATCTGGGTTCAAGTTGTTTGCATATTGTTCGCAAATGTAAGTCAAGTCATGCTCAGCACTCTTATGGTATTAACTCCCTCCCTCCAAACAACATTCACAACCTCTGTCTCCCATTGGGTGTCGTTGTAGACAGGGAGCAATGTATTTAATGGATAATATACTGATCGTCACTCGGATCGAATATTTGCAATTTTGCTAAATTATCTGCACGAACGTCATGGTCAGGAGTCCAAAAGAAAGCACTGTTGGCAAATAGAATATTTTCCATAACCAAAGGGTTAATCGTCTCAAAATTACAGCAACTAGATCTAGCTATCTGCCGGTCGATGAGGTTTGCCATTAATCATATGATAAATAAGGAAAGCAATTCAACCCATTGTGATCTGCAACCATGTTTCAAAAATAATTGTTCAACTTTAGATAAAACTCTTTCCCCATGTCAATAATTTAGATTGACTGAACAGTTGTAGCAGTTTCATCATAGAGCTTTATTTGTTTGTTTAACCCCTTCATGATCAAATTTATCATGCCTTTTTTACCCCTTCATCGCCATATTGTCACCTGCATTATCACTAGTATTGTTGTCTGCAATGTTCTTTCAAAGTTAGATTTTAAGTCAGTATAACTCACGTAATTTCAAAATAAGTGGCAAACAGTTTGATCCTGATCAAACGCGGCGTCTGATCAGTATCAATACTGTTTGCAAATGCGCTTTATGACGTCATTGAAAGTAAAAGGGTTATTCTAACATGACACGTGAATTCGTCTCTATAAACAAAAAACAGGTCTATCGTGGTATACCTGAGACGTTTTACAACCTTCTTCTCTACCCCGCTCCTCCCGCGGTTATATGACATGACGTGACCTCGTGCGTTCATACGTTACGTTTTTTAAATTTCTTACATTATTCATATAGCCCGTAAAGACTATATACTTTTAACCAGTCATGTAACTGTAATTTCCCCATTCTTCTGCCTTGTTTCATGTAATGTTTGTTCTATGCCAGTTTGTGGATCAGTAAATGTAAATTTGCTGTTGTGTGTTAGATTGTTGTAATGTCGCGGGAAAAGTTATTCGGTCGAAAAACTGCATCCGCTGAGGAAATAAGTATGGAACATTTGATTTCCTTTCTAATGAAATTCTTTAAATCTGGCCTTCGTGGTCAATTCCTGCGCACCACAACTCCCAACCGTTGTAAAATACCGTTTCACAACGGTAGAACATAGACTATTTCTTAAAATTAAACAGTTAAACAGTTTGGATATTGGTCAAACGTCGAAGTTACTCGGCATTTTATAAGGGTATCCACTGTTTGCAGATACCAGAAGTGTGTGTTCAAGACAATCAAACGGTTAATGTCTATCTCGCAATTAATTACATTAATTAGTGTTCTAATCTGTTCTAACAACAATGTTGCCTCTGGTTTGACACTCAAAGACAATTAACTACAAACGTTTGTATGTTAATCTACCACAGAGTGCCTATAACATACATATAAATAGGAAATTAATCCTTCATACCAATGCTATTGAGACATTCATGGAATATATCCAGATATAAAGGGGGTTATTCACTAGCGCCTTAGTATACTATATTAGGTTCAAAGAACTGCAATCTTTTACCATACCTTGCAGCGTCAAATCGTTTTCATTTCTTCTCTGACCCAACCAACCAGAAATGTCTTAGATACAGATAAAAAGTTTCAGAGACAATAGGATTTTACAACAAACCTTAAAAGACCCATGTAGTTCGTTTGTGAGAGGTTTCGCTGTATAAAGGTATTTCAAATGAACTGATCTCAGGTACATTTCCCCGTTTAAACTCGACTAAAATGTAGAAAATGACAACTTTTAACAATTTTGATTATTTATTTTAATCTGAGCGGGAAACAGTTTAGAGCCAGATCAGACTTCGGGTTACCCGTCAGGTTCCAAACTGGTTGCAATGGAAATAACAGTTTAGAGTAAACGCGTTTTGTTGGAAAAGGAGTAACTTCTTTACTGTATAGGAATATAATGGAATGATTAAGCGAGATTTACCTCCGAAGAAGGGAAGTTGAAGGTTGATCTAGATTTTATCGGCTTCATGCCTCCGCAGGAGACACACAGAGAGAAACACATGGCTTATCACCCATTTGGTTAGGTCATACTTGAGAGTGCCATAGATACTGGCCAGCCTCATATTGAGGGCCAACCCAGGATCTATGGCTAATGAAGGAAGAATAAAAAAGAACCAAGAACTGGGTGGGAAAGGGTGGGTGTGTGTCTCCTGCGGAGGCATGAAGCCGATAAAATCTAGATCAACCTTCAACTTCCCTTCTTCGAAGTAAAGTCTCGCTTAACCATTCCATTTTATCCGCTTCATGCCCCGCATGAGCCCCAAAGAGACTTCAGAGTGGATTCTTCATTCATTGTAAAATAATCATGATATAAAATTATTATCATTAATTATTATTATCATAATCGTTGTTATCATAATTATTTCATTACAGTTTACATGTACATGTACATGTAAATACAAAATGTAAGTATATACCAAATATATTTTGCTTTGTCTGAATAACCCCCAGCAGGAAATGAAAGGGGGGAATTATGATTTGAAGTTACAGTTGTCAAATAAAATGTTTGAAATATATTTGTTTTTTTCATTCAGTTGTTTTAGCAATCATGTCCAAAAGCATCCCTTTGACTTAAGCTGCTGATGTTGAATCGTCTTGAAAGCATTGCTGATATGAAGCGTTACATGCTGGCTCTCCTTCTTTTCCTTCATCATCTCTGTTCAAGTCTCAGCTCGAAGGGCATTTGAGCCAAAGAGCAGATGTTGAAAGACGCATTCTGCTTTATTTTCAATCTGCTTTAAGCTATGTTTTAACTTTGAAATATGGGTATGTTCGATTGTCTGCCTTACATGTTTCACCGTATTGGAAGTTGTTGGTGACATGTGAGCATGTTATGTGTTGCGATGCTGCAAAACCAAACTCACTCAATCAATATAGAAAGTCGTCTAGATCTAAAGCTTTAGAGGATTAGATGTTATTTTATGTATCTTGCTACATTTTTCGTGGCTCCTTTTCCTTTTTCCCTAATGTTAGAGTTTCAGTTTTGTAAATGGCATTTGCCATTTTATTCCACATGTCTGCCTTTTTCATTTAGGCTTACCGGTACACTGATAGGGCTAATGTCAGCAGGAGTACTTTCCCTAGTAGCTGCATGATTTCAGATCCCTGACTGGGGTACCCTTAAGGCGCCCCTTGAAGGTCCTGTGTGTAGCCATTACCCTCTGATTCTGACAATATTCTCATGACTCCGAAAATTTGGTACAGTTTATCTCATAAGCTCAGCAATTAGCAGAATTCTCTGCCTAATGTAAACACAAATGCCCGATACAAGTGGTTATTAGAAGATAAACCTGGACACTGGCTGCTATAACTGAAGGAGTCCATTTACTTTTAGTACAATCAACTGGCTGAAGCAATTAATCTTTCAAAATCGGTGTACTGCAGTAAGCATACCTTTCAATTGTGCATATATTCTAAAAAATCATTTAATTGTGCAGATATTTCAAAATCTGTCTTAAATCTAAACAGATCAATTTTGAAGTTGATTTTATTGTTCGACACAATCATACACTAAATGTCCACTGTATAAGTCAAATGAATATAACATGCTAAATGTTTAGCTGCATACAATATTTGGCCCAGTATTTACTGAATTAGCGCAACAAACCTTATTGTCTAAGAAAAATGAAAAATAATTGCCACTCATATTAAAGAACAACCGTGTTCACTGTGCAAAGATAATTCAAATGAAATGATCTTAGGTGTACGAATATATCCGTAATTTACTTATTGAAAAGTGTGGACCTATATCTTGCGCCGAAAATCTAATTGTCTAAGAAAAATGAAAAATAATTAAACTCGTATTAAAGAACAATCGTCTTAGAATACATGGAAAAAACGAGCTGAATCCACACACTGAGTAGTTCCGCCCTGTTAGAATATATCGTTCGAATTTTTAAAAACCATAATCTCATATAATTGTAGAACAACTGCAGCGGACAGAACTACAGTAGCCGATATTTGTGTGTGATAAGAAATGAGGAAATTAGAAGATTACTAATTAGCATTTTCTATAGCTTCAGCTTTGGAGACCTCGCAAACTTGTCTTGTCCATAATGTCCAATTTATTGCAAAAAGATTACCAATGTTGACAGAATTGAGACTGTTTGTCGTTTGTGCCACGTTGCAGATAAACGATCGTCAGCCATGCTGTGTAAACAAAAATCTGCCTGGGTCCAAGGTTATAAAGCTTTTGAGTTGTGTCTTAAATCGTTCTCAAGCGCTTTGAGTTTTTGCATAGCAAAACCCCAAATCTGACCAAAACAAATGCTTGAAAACGATTTCAGACACAACTCAAAAGCTTTGTAACCTTTAGGCCTGTCGGCAATTTGGAAAGGTGACGTATGTTCATGGTGTGAAATTCGACGTTCTTTAGATTTTGCTTTATGCTGTCGATGTCTACTGCTGCTGAAAACAGATAAACTTTCTTGTATTGATATACACTATTTACAATTCCCTAGATGCAATGTAACTTATAATAAGACATTAGTCAGTGAAGTAGTATGGACCCCTTCTAATCCATTACCCAATAACATGTTTCTACTTTTGAAGGCAGGTGAACACTTAAAGCAGGTTTAAAGTAAAGCAGAATGTGCCTCAAGGCACATTCTATTTTACTTTCAGCCTGGTTTAAGCTTACATCTCCTATGATATAGAAAATACTTCTGATGATATTTAATATGCATAACTGTATCAAATTGAACTATATTCTTCAGTTGAGGAATAAATAAAAGGCGTATATGGCGTATTTATGGGATATTGGGTTACAGCAACCGACTGTATGATGCAGCATATGAATAGGGCAGACAGCTCGAACAAGAGCTTACTCCCTTATTTCGATACTGCATTAAGTAAATAACGTGTATTAAATACTGCACGTAGTACTCTTTTGTGTTCGCTTAATGCAAGATTGACTGTAAAGTGCAAATGACCCGATGAAATTTCTTGTGGAAAAATGGTTTCTTTGGAGTTAATACAGTACTCATGATTGTTTAATGATCAAAACCTCTGTTAAAGTTGTCATACATGATTGATATGCAGTCAGGCTGTACAAATGTTACACTACTAAGTTCTTTGCAAAATGTCTGGTAAATAGCCGCATACTAACTGCTTGACACTTGTATCGATATCTCTTCAGTAAAATGGCCTTAAAATATATTGCAAGCAGCAATATCAATGCAGATTAAATTATGGCAATGAACGGAAAAAAACAAATGATATATGAACTAATCTAAAAACACTCTCGTTGACTTATTCAACTGTAAAAACATTTTAATCAACTATGAACATTTTATAGTATACAGTTGACCTTCTCGGCGCCCGACTCAAATATCACAAGTCTAAGAAACTTTGAACATTTACAAACATGTTCAGGCGCGTGCAGTATATGTCTGTGTTTTATTGAAGACAATAAATCAACGGAGTGCATGGTTGTAGCCATGAAATATTAAATTTACATTCACCCTAAGCACGCTTTGGACTTTATTGACCTTGCAAAGAAGAATGCGTTCTTCTATCCCGATTATCGCATTAATGCTAAATCTGTTGTGTCCACTGCAAACAATTTGGAGTCAGATCAGACGCCAGTTACCCGGCGTCTGGTCAGGTTCTACATTGTTTGCCACTCAGATTAAAATAAATCGTTAAAAATTTCAAATACACACGTGTATGTATGTAGTTGTTATTTTGTAAACATTTTATTGAATTGAGTTTCGGTTACGTTGAAACGGGAAAAACTAACGTCTTCTCCACTGTATCTCTTTCTCTGTCGCAGAATCGTGTGCTTAAAATAATGTCGTCTCAAGGTGAGCTATTGTGATCGGTCGCCGTCTGGCGTACGTCGGTGTTGGTGTTGGTGTTGGTGTCGGTGTAGGTGTCGGTGTTGGTGTCGGTGTTGGTGTTGGTGTCTTCCGTTCACAATTTCTTTCAAACAACTTCTTCTCTGAAACCAATGGCCCAATTTTAACCAAACTTGGTCAAATACATACTGTAGCTGTGAGCTTTAAAAAATGTAAAAAAAAGTGGGTGGGGCAATCGGTCTTGTTGCCATGGCAACCATGCACAATGTTTTAAAAAATATTCTTCTCAAGAACGAATGATCCGATTTCAATTTGGTTTTCACCAAAATGTTTCTCAATTAATATACTTTCAAATTTGTTCAAAGAATTTTGATCCGTCAAAAACATGGCCGCCAGAGGGCGTGGTCAATTTCCGTACTTACATCATCAGTTTTACATAGACTTATATAGGAAAACCTTTAAAAATCTTCTTCTCTGAAACCGTAAGGCCCAGACCTTTTATACTTGGCATCTAGCTTTACCTTACTGTCCTCTACCAAACTTGTTCAAATCATGACCCCTGTGTCAAAAATGGACCCGCCCCAGGGCTTATCAATTTTACATAGACTTATACAGGAAAACCTTTAAAAATCTTCTCCTCTGAAACCATAAGGTCCAGACCTTTTATATTTGGCATCTAGCTTTGCCTTACTGTCCTCTACCAAAATTGTTCAAATCATGAACCCGTGTCAAAAATGAACCCGCCCCAGGGCTTATCAGTTTTACATAGACTTATATAGGAAAACCTTTAAAAATCTTCTTCTCTGAAACCGTATGCCCCAGACCTTTTATATTTGGCATCTAGCTTTGCCTTATGGTCCTCTACCAAAAGTGTTCAAATCATGTCCCCATGGTCAAAAATGGCCCTGTCCCGGGGCTTATAAGTTTTACATAGACTTATAATGGATTTTTTTTTAAAAACAATTGCTTCTCTGAAACCATTGTCTGAATTCAATAATATTTTGAATGAATATTGTTTAAGTGACCCTTTATTAGCACTATTTATATCATTGCCATATTTTCCCCTTTTGCTGAAATAGTAATAATGACAAACAGATTCCGAATTACTTCTTCATGCAACAGTCCACATACATGCAATGACAAACTTCATTTTGCATTGAGTAATATATAACACAATAGTCCTCAGGTGAGCGATTTAGGGCCGCATGCGGCTCTTGTTTCAATTATGTTTTGGCGTTTTTACTGAAGATATAAGTATCAAACAATCTGGATCCTAATCAGATTTAGAGGTACACGATTTCTGATCAGGATCGAAGCTTTAAAAGCCAATAATTTGTGTATGATGGTACGAGTGTACAGACAATAGCTACAGGCGGCTTTATGGACAGATGCTACATATTCCATAACTAACCGGAAATGGTACCCTTGGTAGTAACATAACTTGATAAAGCCCGTAGTAGATGTTTTGCCGCCGTCTCATTGGGGCCATTTTGACTTTCCAGAAATATGTTCGTTTAACCTTATTCAGCTGAAGATTTTTTACAAACAAAATGAAGTAAAACCTCTCTGTTACGACCACTAAACTGTGTTAAGTATTAGGTGTTAACGACATGTAGTGCTTAAAGCAAGGTGGTAGTAAAACAGAAAGCTCCTGTAAAGGCTTTCTGTTTTACTGTCACCTTGCTTTAAACTTACTCCTGTCTTATGTAGAATCAACTACTGTTCGTTTTAGTAGTCGAAATAGTGACGTTTTACTCTAATTTGCTGGGTACCTGGCGTCTTATCATGTCTCTGAGTGTTGTTTCACATAGTTGGTATACTGAACAGACGGCCAAATAAGTTGGATCAGAGTTCCAGATAGATGGAGTAAACTCAACAAATCCAATATTTTCTCACCTATTTCAGCACCATACATCCTACATGTATGATCAGTTTTTGAAATACTCCTATTATCTGGAACTCTGTTCGATGTTAGTATTATTTTTCAATGATGTTACATAAATATATTCATAGCAATAGTTTTGAGCAATTTTACAGACGATAAAGCTAGCCCATGGCATCATTGCGACGAGTGTATTCTTTTTTCACAAACAGTGTACCTGTTACAGAGTACGCTTGTCTTGTGCAAATAGTGTAGACCCATATCAGAGGATTCCTAAAGAATGGGCCCTGCTATAAGATCGCACAAAAAGTTAAAGGCTTTCAGACAATGGCTCATGACGACAAATTTTGCTGACGGTAACTACTTAGCAGTCTGGTGGTAAACCTTAACACTAGTCGATAATGCATGTGCCCATACGTTGATGCATCCGACACGCGCAATACCCTGCTCTATAAACGATAAAATCTGAAGATAGAACAAATCATGACAACTTTAACATGTTCTGTGCTTGAAACTAATATCTATATACAGTGATCCCTCCCTACAACGACCCTCCAAACAACCAAAGACGTTCTCCTTACAACGACCCTTGCCGCAGTTCCCTAAACAGAATAATTATATCTAAGGCTCTCACTGCTGCAATGTCGTCTGCTGTTTTTCTCAAAGTTACATAATGGACATTTTGACAGAAAAAACTTAATGAAGAATGACAAACAGCTTAAACCCAGATCAGACGCCGTTTAACGCGGCGTCTGATCTTGATTCAAGCTGTTGCAATGTAAGCTAATTCCCTCCCTATCACGACTCCCTCCGAACAACGCACACATGTTATGTCTCCCATTGGATGAGGGAGCAATGAAAATCTATATTGCAAACAGTGAAGTCTCTGATCAGAGACATCTCTTGAAGGACGCCTCTGATCAGGGTATGTATTGTATGTTTTTTATTACTTTTTTCCGAAAAAGTGCCACAAAAATCAATATAAACTTGTCATTTGTCTAATGTTGAATTAGTTCATATGAAAATTTAATGCAAATTTAGAGGCCAACCTGACTGATCGCAGAAGAACTGGCGATTGCGTGTCGACTCCGATAAACGACTGGTAATGATCAAAGAGAAGATGACAGATACAGAGCATGCATTATTGTAGTTTAACGGGCGTTTGAATGGCCTTGACCCTTTCATTGCCGCCATTATGACGTCATTACCCGTCTATCATTGATTAGATGTTTTACTTGTTTTTATTTTAAAAATTTGGAATCTTATGAATTTTTGCTGAAAAATCAGCATTTATATGAGTGTCAAACAGTTTTGATCCTGATCTAAAATGTTTGCATGGTAAGTTTTGTCGTTTTCGGCAGTGAAGGGGCTAAATGGCATTTGAATGATCTTCAACTTTTTTAGTCCTAATGATACATATGTATAACTGGTTAAGAGTAACACTGCCTATATATATCTAGTGTTAACTAACAGTATGGACCTCTGATCATTATTTACACTATTTTCTAGTGTTAATAGTTTGTTAAATACAACTCTTACAAGTCCAATATCGTATCGATGTCAAGGAAATTTGGAAATAATTCTAGGAATTACCGGTAATAAATTTAAATATTTCAATAAGTTTCCCTGCCATGAATGAGTCGTTTAACGGGAAAAGGGATGTTATTAACGGTATAGACTGTGATCGGCTAATGCATATGTCTTCATACCGTTTTTGCCGACAGTGCACCAAATATTGGACAATTTGGTAGAATACCTTATTCCTTTTAAAGTTCGTTTCAAAAACAACGCCGCCATGCTCTATAACCATAACCAATGTAAACAGTTTGGATCCAGATCAGACGCCGCGTCTGATCAGGATCCAAACTGTTTAGCACTCGTATAAATGTTTAAGTTTTATTGAACTGTCGTAAATTCTACTTTTAGAAATTAAAGCAGACGATACATTTGTGACGTAATTTCAGAAGAAGACACACTTACGACGTTAAAACCAAACCTAGCAGATTAACCCTTTCATTCCAAATTTTACCGTCTGATTTGCCCCTTTTCACGACAAAATATCGTCTGCTACAGTACTGATATATCTACATGTACATTTATATTTGTTTAAGAATTCGATTTAAGGCAGTACGAAAACAAATACTCACTCAAGTGTCATACTGTTCAAATCCTGATCAGACGTATCGTTATTTGGCGTCTGATCTGGATCCCAACTGTTTGACACTTGTCTTCAGGATTCCGCAATTTAAAATGTGAACAAATATCAATTTGATCAACTTAGCAGACGACAATTTTAAAGTAGACGAAATTACGACAAGATAGGGGTTAACTGCTCCCGATATGGCGGCAATTAAATATTCCTTGAGAAAACCAATTGTCTGCATACTTTGTCTTTGATTGACACGCACACTTTTAGAGTCATCTTCTGTAATAGGGGCCATAACGAGATAATGCTGCACGTTGATATGTATTAATAAAATAAAGCTTCCATTTAGACAACGCCTCCGTCAGTATTATCAAGATACACTACATCCTTATAGTTCAAACTTAGATTATAGTAGAGAAGACATTTGTTATTTTCAATAAACGCGTTTATTCTAAAAGCAATATAATTGCAAACAGTTTTGAGCCTGGTCAGACGGTTCCAAACAGTTATAACTGTTTATCACTCAGATTGAAAATCGCTAATAGATCTATATTTAAGAAAACACGTTTTTCAAGATTTCATTGCATTGTTGTTGCGTTTAGTCTGTACAGACGAATTTTCAGAATAAACGAATGTTTACATTCCTGCAGACAAAATTTACAGCAAAAACTGCCAGCCCCCAAGGTTATAAAGAATTTGAGATGAGTCTGAGATCATTCTCAAGCATTTGTTTGGTCAGATTTGAGTTTTTGCTTAAATCTGACCAATCAAATGCTTAAGAACGACCTTAGACTAAACCCAAACTTTGTATAAACTTGGATGATGTGCTAACGTCTGAAGAGTAGACTCTAAATTCTAGCAAATAAAATGGACATTTGGATGTTCATTCGGCCTGGTTTTGTCTGAAGTAAAGATTAGCATACATTGTTTCAACGTGAGTTTATATTCAGACAGACTTTTATAAGTCCTTATGGGACCCACAATGATACATATTTGATCCTTAAATACCGCCAAATCTACCGTCTATCTTAACCCTTTTATTGCCATAATATTCCTATTTTATAATTGTCTGCACCAGTGTTTCATGCTGGTTTGGCTGACAAAAAACCCAATACGAATGTCAAACAGTTTGGGTCATAATCAGACGCCGCGTTGCAATCCAACTATATTCTACTAGCCGATGGTAATAAATGTTATAAAAGGCATTCGCCTCGTGCTGAGCGCTAGTTTGCATCACCTTATTATTTCCAGTCAATATCCATTGATCAGTTACATAAGGTTCGCCGACGTATAGTGTGTTGCCTCTCACTGTGGTACTCCCCCGGGATGTCTATGCATTATGTTTGTAGTCCATGGTGGCAATATATTAAGTTCGTGAATGGATTACCAACTGTTAGCAATGCTAATCACTGTCTGCAACTCCTTTCGATGTGTGTTCTTAAACTATTTATCATACGGGTTTTTATCTGAAGAGTCATTGGCAAACAGTGTAGAACATATGACACGCCGCATAATAATAGTCAAAATATCTTATTTTTTCACTGAATGTAGTTTGATATAATCCACATCTATACACAAAATATGAGGTACATGTATCTCACTATAACAGTTCGTTTGTTACAGTTTCTATTATAGCAATTACATCGTCTATATTTACAAAACCAGTTATAACTGACCATATTCTGTCAGAACAACTGGAAAACATTTTTTATATCATATTATATTATATTATATTATATCATATCATATCATATCGTATCATATCATGTCATATCATATATCATATCGTATCATATCATATCATATCATATCATATCATATCATATCATATCAAATTAAATAGTATAGTATAATTATAATATGCGATTGTCTAGTTAAGGTGGTTCGCGGGTCAGCTTATTCTGTGTCAGAATTCTTTGAAACCTTGATTAAATTGAAATATACCATATGGAGAGTGAAAAATCGTTAAAATAAAAAAAAGTTACAGTGCCGTTTTTTTCTGACAGGACCTTTTGTCGAAAAAAGCTCCTTTTTTGATAAACAGGAATATTTTCTTTATAAAATGATATAACTCAATAATTTCTGTACATTCAAGTAAACTGTACATAGACTATAAGATATTGGGCAAACAAAAGTATTTTATGACATATTTGTTGGAAATATCAATATTTAAAAAAAGTCAAATTCTGAAAATCTCAAATTACAAAAAATCTAGCTGTTTAACGTACACTTATTTTACTCTTATTAGATAGATATAACTTAATTCTACTAGTCACAAAAATTTAATGAAAATCTACAGTGGAATTTACATTTTATACATGATTTCCTGAAATTCTGACAAAATATAAACACAAACCGAGTA
Source organism: Gari tellinella (assembly GCA_922989275.2). Lineage (NCBI taxonomy): Eukaryota > Metazoa > Mollusca > Bivalvia > Cardiida > Psammobiidae > Gari > Gari tellinella. The sequence goes on from OV277856.1 coordinate 46,409,632, forward strand.
ACCTCCCTTGAGTTCAACTTTAAAATGCCGTCAGCTCTAAATAATACCATAAGTCAAACCTGTAATAAGGGACCATTGAAAACGGTAGCCTGTAGATCTTTAAAGGCAAGTGACTGCTTAATGCATAACAAAACTAATGCATGAAAGCTCCTTTAGGATCTATCTCTTAGCATTATTTTTGTCCTGTGTTAAGCTGCCACCTGTCATATAGGCTATAAATACTCACAAATTTAGCTGTCACTTGACTATACTTGCATCTGATATTATTCATTATTACTTGACTAAACATAGCATGTCCTTTGATCACTGCGTTATGAAATGACTAGTCACTAAAATCAGACAATTTGTTAAAAAAAAAAGTTTTGAACCGTGTGGGAATCGAACCTAGAACCTTTGGATTGCAAGTCTATCACCGTATCCACTGCGCTAACAGAGCAGACACTGAGTAAGATCAAACTTTTCTTTATCTAAATTTTCTACTATAAGCACGTGCCGCAAAGATCATGTGAAAGTCATCAGCATTTCCGGAACTCGAGATGCGGGCCGCCCGCTGTCGAACCACCTTAAGATGGGTTGGTACTTTTCGGATCAATTCCAGTTCGTGAGCTTTCTTATCCTGTTACAATCAAGGTTTAAGCGGCAACTCTTTCCAGAAAAAAATACATTTCTAAAGATAGACGACTTCATCATTTAAAATAACAGTAATGCAAGAGGTTTCTTTTGTAGCTTTCTATTTTACTTTTGTTTTGTAGTTAGCTGCAAACAGAAAGCTGCATTCAAGTCAAGACTGCTCCTTTAGTTATAATTGTTTCTTTATCATTCACCCACTGAATATTGATATGAGCCGCGTCATGAGAAAACTGACCTTATTGCATTGCAAACAGAGTAGATCAAGGCCAACCACCGCGTCTTTGACGCGGCGGCTCGTCTTCATCTTCACTGTTTGCCATCTATAGCATGTTATGTATCTGTATTATACACAGTATGTGGCAATGCGGAAGATACATAGCCTGAGATTTCTGTACAATATCGCACTGCAATAAGACTGGTTTTGTCATGGCACAACTCATATGTAAAACTCTGCCCACTAAGATAATATTGGTCAATTGGTAAAATAAGAAAAGTAAGAAAGACTGCAGGCTCGTAAAAGAGATATTTTATCATAAAATAGGATAGACCCTGATCAGACAACTACTACTACAGGAGCTGTCTGACGATGCATAGACTACTTGTATAGTCTTATGGATGACCTTTTTTATCAGTACATAATTATATACAAAAATGATAATGTGGGTAAATTGCAATTTGCATACCTAGAGCGCAACATGATCTTCCAAATCATTTCTTTCATAATGTGTTATTGATTTTTCTTGAATAATATTTCACCATTAACTCTCGCACTAGTAAAATATATCAAGGTTGAATGATATGTAATATTCATGACAACGTATTAAATAATACATTCTTCATATGACAGAGACCGCTGTGTCTCATTTTAAGCCAGGACAAAGTTTTAATTTTCAAACTTTTTATGAATAAAACATGACCGGATAATGTTAATATCCCAACTTCTCCAGTATAGATGTCGATTCACTTCTTAGGTTACTCGTAACAAGGACAAATGCATGCAACTTTTCGATTTTCGTGCAACAATAGTACTTTGCATCTATTTTCATTGAACAAACAAAGAATGATAAACATCAATGTTAGTTTAAAGTATGGTATTTTACAGGAAACCATTGTTGTTACTATCACATTCACTGAAAAAAATGCTCGCATTGGATTTTGGTGTTTTAGGCAGGTGAGTGAGAAAACAAGATAAGACTAAAGCTCCTAAAGGAAGTTTCGTTCTGCTCTAAAATGAAATCTACCAGAACAATGAGAACACCATAAAAAGACCTTAGCCAAAGCATTGATTACAAATGTACATCAGAGTTAATGTATGGAAAACAGAGACAAAACATGTTGTATCCATCCCATAACTTTCAATACATCAAATAAATTGATAAAATATGGCAGATGATGGTGAACGATGTCTATTAATATATCCAGAGAATATTTAAACCATTCTATGCTGTTGGGTTTTCTTCAAATGGACTTTTTCACTTTAGAAAAATTACCAGTTTATATTGCATTTTAAGATTGTTTTTAGCATTGAAAAGCAAACAATGTATACCCTGTTCATAGGACTCAAAAAGGTCTGCCATTTCTCCGGATTTTTCCGATTTTTTATCTTAGCAGATTGTAGTTTAAAGCAGATTGACAGTAAAGCAGAATGCGCCTTAAGGCACATTCTGCTTTACCTTCAATCTGCTTCAAGTATAATCGCGCTTGAAAAATAGAACATTTGGAAATCTTAGAATTTTTCAAGATCTACTTCTGGCAGCCCAGTTTTAGGGATCTTCTGATCAGAACCTACACTGTTTGAAAAACTATACGCACACTTGTTTCCAGTATAGAGAATGTTAGTGTCTTGTGGGAGTCATCATTATTATATTTAGTCATGCGGCAATGAAACATTTTTCTCCTGTCATATAATTCAAGCATTACCCAGTAGTTTTTAGATATACGTAGATATAACTCTCGTCCCATGGGTTAGTAGCAATCAACAGAATGAAGAATCTCGTCACGTGCCAGTGCTCAATAATGAACCCTTCGCATGCTGTATTAGTCCCATGTGTTTTAATGCAACAGTAAATCTAGGTCACTCACACTACATACTTAGGCAAGGTACAATTCGTACATATGAAGGACTTATATGATTGATGAAATGAGGACTCTTAAACTTATTATTTTTCGTTAGTGAGAAATTTTAACCAGAGATTATAGAAAAAAATATAGCGCTTTTTAGCAGTTTCTTCTTCCTGTTTTAATAGGCATACAAAATATTATTCCATTATTCTGGTTATTTTTCATGAGTTCGAAAACTGAAGGAAATGCATAATTAATTTTACCGTATGTATTAATTGGAATACACCAAAGACTCAAAGAAACGTCCTAACTTTCTGTTACACATAAACCCTATCACTCTGAATTACGCTTAAAAGCGCGTTTGCAAACAGTTTGGATCCTGATTAGACGCCGCGTCACGCGGCGTCTGATCAGGATCCAAACTGTCTGACACTATTTTTAAAGTTTCTTCAGTCATACTGCTTTTTTCTTAACTTTGAAAAGTCATTGCAGACAACAAATTTGAAGGAGACGACAATGAAACGGTGAAGGGGTAAAAATCTCACGAACAATTTGGTAATGAAAGGGCTTAATCATTGATGTGACAGATATAGACGACAGAGCAAAACTAATACGTATCGGGGTGGGGAATATGCAACTCCATTTCGATATGTTTGCAAGTTTGCTGATTATACATAACTGAATATGAATACAAGGCTACACACAATATAATATAGAGTTAATTGAACATTTCCAATATTTACTTTAATATCTCCACCGAAACTAGTGTTGTAATTTGTCCTTAATCTAGTTTCCTTGATACGCTTCTAACGTTATTGAGTTTGGTTGAGAAGTAAGTATTGTAGAATTTCAATACCTGTTTTATCTGGAGATCAAGTCCGTATGTTATAAGGCTTTTGAGTTGAGTCTCAGGTTGTACTCAATCATTTGATTGGTCAGATTTGAGCTTTTGCTAAAATCTGACCAATTAAATGATTGAGAACGATCTGAGACTCAACTCAAAACGCATTGTTACCTTGTACCCTGGACTATCAACATTTAAAGCGCTTTGACAGAGGAAACATCGTTAATATATTGACAAAGAGTAAGGATGTCAGACCAATCCAAATTATTTGGTTTTTGATCTGGATCCAAGCTTTTTTCAGGCTCCAGTATCGCCGCTCAGTTTGGCAGTGAGTTTATTCAACTTTACAACTGTATATAACTGTCGTCTGCAACGTTTTGTCGCATGCAAACATTTCCAGAATTGATTATTCCATTTTCGGCCAGTGGATTATTCCATGATTGTATATTGAAGTAGTCCATTTTTTTTATCTAAGACGTGACTGGTTTAAATTTTCATTTTCGTTTTGTTTATTATTGAACTTTTCTATAAGCAAAAATTGTAGACTCTGATCAGACGCCGCATAATGCGGCGTCTGATCAGAGTCTACACTATTTGCTTATGTCGCTCTTATCGGACGCTAAGAGCAAATAAGCCAATCTGCAGTTTCTTTTAGAAAATACTATCGATTTGTCAAGCAAGTTTTTTGTGAAGCTGGATTCAAACTCTTTGCATCAGCTATCATACGGTAGCCTGCAAGAAGATGTGGCATTTTGTAACTATGGATTTGATTTTTCTTTTACTATTCAGACTGGCGTTTATGCCACTCTTGGTAGGGATAAATGTTTAGGCTTGGTCTAATAAGGCAATGAAGTATTCAGTTCTTGTAACTAGTTATTGGCCGTAAACCTCATGCCGTCACGGTTGGTAGGACGATAAAATTTTTTTAAGAAATTGATGTCTGATTTTTACAATGTAGTGATGTGTACAAACAGTGTACATGTGAAGAGTACACTTGTCCTATGGAAACAGTAACGATTCTGATCAGATGACGCATAAATGAGACTTTTAATGATGTTCTGTTGGACCTGAATTTGACCATCAGTCAATCTTCTGTACGAAAAAACATACTCGAATAATCAAACCTTAGAATTATTGCAGACAACATTTTTATTCATAGACAGTTACATACAGAATGTTGAGACTGCCCGAGCAAACTGTCCACACTGATTCCACATAAACATTCCTGGGTAGAAAATATTGGTATGAGTGGCTCTTAGCTGGAATTCCCTGTCGATATTTCTTTTTGGCTGGAAAAACTACCCGCTGTAAAATGTCCGCTAAAAGGACATTTTTGTTGATCTGCACCATGGTGTGTAGATGCATATTTTCCTATATAACAGGAACAAGTTCTTCGTTCTTTCTTGTATTAAAAAATCAAAGTCTGTAAAAGCTGTGCTTTCTTATAAATTCTTCAGCCTCGATGACGTATTTTAGTATATTCTTCTATTACATACATATACATGTATGACAAAATAGGACTGGTCGAATTAGTTCAATGACTATAGATTCTAACACTTATATATTACAATACAGCAGTATGCCACTTTTCTCGGTCAAATAAGTCCGCACAATCTTTTCTTTTCTTTTTTTTTAGAAAAAAAAAGAATATATGTTCATACAATGGGGCATGGGTTTTGCTGCTTTGCCTTTGGGGAACGCTATTCCAAATTAATAATAGACATTGCAAACATATTAGACCCAGATCAGATGCAGGATAAACCGACGTTTGATTATGTTTCAAACTATTTGGCAATTAGATAATAATAGATCTACAAAATATCTAAAAATCTTTCATTTTCTGCAATTTTATAAACGGCTCTGGTTTAGATAAGACGCCGAGTAACCCCAACCTGTTTGACACTTATTTTGGCATTTCTTCAGTCCAAATACCTAAACTGTTAACTTAAGATAAATATGAACAACGATTTATAAGCAGATAGTATGGCAGTGAATTAAGGATTGGTTGCATCCCAGAAAGAAGAACATTATACATTCATTATCGTTTTGTTCATGGCAATCCTTTTGTCAGAGCTCGGAAGATACTTTTGCGATGAGGCATGATGGGTTTGTACAGATCTCTAATTTATCGTCGCCCCGCTACAATTCATTTCGAAGTTCGAATTTGTTGTAAAACATGTGTATTTGGTAGTTTCTTGACTACAGGCTGATGTAAATTCGGTATTTTCTCAGCGCCAAAAATGTGTATATCTTCGTTGATGTGCTGCGAATCAATATAAACTCTTATCATGCTGAATTGTCGTCTGCTTCAAATACATTGTCTGCGATAATTCAAAATTTAGTGTATATGCTATTTTAAACTAAAGGAAAGTTGAATATGAGTGACAAAAAGTTTGGATCCAGATCAGACGTCGCGTTACGCGGCATCTGATCTGGAGCCAAACTGTTTGCAAATATTAGCCAAGTCTCGCTTAGCAATATAATGGTTAACTCATTATCTACTGCTACATGTATGCGTCTGCTGAAATTTGTCGTTTATTTGTATTTCTCAAAATTACGGATCATGTATTCAAACAAAAGAAACACGAAAACACACGTCAAACAGTAGAACCAGATTAGACACCACTTAAGGCGGCGTCTAATCTGGATCTAACTGTTTGCAAATGTAGTCAGGTCTTGATGAACACTCTTAAGGGTAAGGACAGTTTTGATTAAATCTGGTCGTTACTCACTTTAACTCTTTCGCTGTCAACGGCGCAACTAAACGACTTGGCAAACAGTTTGTACCAAGATCAGACGTCGCGTTATGCGGCGTCTGATCTAGATCCAAACTGTTTGCAAATGTTAGCCAAGTCTCGCTTTGCAGATAAATGGTTTACTAATTCTCTGATGCAATTTCGTCTGCTGAAACTTGTCATTTATTTGTATTTTTCAAAATTCAGATCATATATTCAAACAAAAAAATACACGAAGACACACGTCAAACAGATTAAGGCGGCGTCTGATCTGGATCTAACTGTTAGCAAATGAAGTCAGGTCTTGATGAGTACTCTTAAGGGAAAGGACAGTTTTAATTCAATCTGGTCGCTACTCACTTAAACTGTTTCGCTGCCAATGGCGCAAAAAGGCGACTTTGCAAACAGATTGGACCCTGATCAGACGCCGCGTGACGCGACGTCTGGCCAGGATCCAAACTGTTTGACACTCGTATCGACATTTCTTCAGTCAAATCAACCCTAAAGCTGACTTCAAAAATACTATAGGCGACACTGCCAATGCAGACGATATTTTGGCGGTAAGGGGATTAAAGCAGACGGTAAAACTTTGCTGCGAAAGGGTTAAACATTGATCTGATTCAGTCACTGAACGACAATAACATGATACATGTCAAATGAATTACATTAGAATATCTCACACAGGTCTAAATACCATGGAAATATTGTGTTACAGCAAATAATGTATATAAGACGTGGGACCTTCTAATTACAGATAAATTCATTGGAAATAGTTTCAATTAAATGCCAATACCTCGCCCAAGGAAATGACGTTAATTCATCGCAGAGCATCAGCTTAAGTGTTTCTATATCCGGGAATTTCTAAATTTAGAAATCCTTCATTGAGCTGTCTACGAATATTAAATTGTATTGGACGACAAGAACTGAACACAATTTCGTTGTGTTCGGTTGATTGTAGGACTGTCTATTTTAAGTCATTTACAAGCTGCTGTTTTAATGAATGCTTTTTTAAGACCGACATACAGTGGATAAGTCGTTATTCTTTCCAGTTTAAACAAAACTAAATGTGAACGCATGGTCATAAAACATAAATCAAAGTACTGTAGTACTGCAGACTTGGACTTTCAGTTTAATGTAGAATAAAGTAATGCAGAAAGCTAATTATGGAGTTTCTGCATTACCATTGCCATGCATTAAGCAGAAACCTGCAGCGCTTAAAGACCCTAAAGGAGTTTGCAATGTGCATGTCTTATAATGCATCGTCTGCTATGACTACTAGGTGAATGTTTAAATCACCACAGGTACAGACTCAGGATCCTGAGTTTAACTCAGTGCTGCTACTACACGGTTTATCTCTGATAGTGACGTATCCAGCAACTGAAGCTCCATTAGATTGCATATGTAAACCCCGTATGACAGGATTTGTTTGTAGGGGGAGCTAGACTCGCACCAATATTTTTCTTAAGGATTCGATATAGGCTCTCCGAGCCAAAAATGGCAATGTTCGCAAAATTAATGGGAACTATTAGTTTTGATTTTAATAACAATTGGTTTTTAACATCATCAGACGCCGGTTATCCGGCGTCTAATTTGGATCAAAACTGTTTCCAATAAACATATTGTTTTAAACCAAAACGCCTTCATTGGGAAATACTAATATCTTCTACACTCAGTCTGTATATTATATAGTCATTATCACACCACTACTTATTACATGTAGCTAGACGGTGCTTGCATTGCAGTATTCCGCGTCTAATCAACATCCTAACTATTTGATACTCGTTTTCTGCAGGAACCCTCTGAACAGGGTCTGCACTGTTTGTCATTTTGCAATACAGTGTTCACTCTCTACAACGACACCAAATTGAAGACAAACAGTGTGTGTGTTGTTCGGAGGGAGTCGTTATAGGAAGGGAAATTGTCTTACATTTGCAAATAGATTGAATCCAGATCAGACGCCGTGTAGCTCGGTGTCGGATATGGATTCAAGCTGTTAGTCACTCGTCATTAAGTTTTTTTCTCTAAAAATGTCCTTTATGTAACTTGGAGAAAAACAGCAGACGACAATTCTAAGCAGACGACATTGCAGCCGTGAATTTGTTGGATATAATTATTCTGTTTAGGGAACTGCGACAAGGCTCGTTGTAAGGAGGGGGTCGCTGTTGGGAGGGTCGTTGTAGGGAGGGAACACTGTATATGGTTAAATTCAACCGTAAATAGTTAAAAAAGGACTACACTTAATTGAAAATTAGGGTCTGATCAAGGGCCAAATTGTTTGACACTGATTTCAACATTTGTTATTCTTAAGTCAAAATGTCTATAATGTAATTTGAGAAATGAAAGCAGACGACAATTGTTTAATATTGATGACGCTATAGCAGTGAAGGGGTTCACTTGTTTTATTAAGGTAATACACGGGGAATTATCACTAATTGAAATAGGAAGTAAATTACCATCGGTTCATAAATTGTGTTTGGAATGCTTCAGCCCATAGAATGTATCGGTTAGATCAAACGAAGACTTCATCATTGTCTGGTGGTGTGTTAAAAATTCAATTTACTAATTGTATTGTAAAACGTATGTACCCAATTAAACCTTTTAGAGTCAAAACAACATTGGCATTAAAAAATATAGTTAAATATTATGTTAATCGTGAGTAGAGTCAAATGGGTTCAATTTGTTTGGATCCTAACCAGACGCCAAATGATCAGTTAATTAGGGATTGGTGGTCGGAGAAGAGTTGTCTAGGCGTAAAAAAAAAAGGTTACTTTAATGCAAATTACTGTATTATTTAACCCATTATTTTCATACCAATTACAACCAGAGAACATGTGAAAAGTACATCTGACCTATTCAAACATTGTAGTCTCTGATCAGAAGCCTTTGATTTGAACCAACATTCTATTTTGCCTCAGGCAACTTTATCTGTACATTGTACAGTACAGAAAACGTCATTCTTTCTCCAATAAACGCGCTTGTGCTAAAACAAGTTTGTCCGTTACAAACAGTTCCCAGCCTAGTCAGACGCCGGGTAATCTGGCGTCTGGTCAGGATCCAAACTGTTTCCATTCATATTAAAACTAATCTTTAATATTATCAAACTATTGTCATTTTTAAACTTTTGTTACATTGCGTTTATGTTTAGTTCCGCTTTAGTCATTCTCACCCCTGAAACTTTTAATGGACAATTCGAATTTCAAAATATGTTTAGTTCATTTTTGACCATTTACGGTTGATTTTAACAATACATTTAAAAATGACAAACAGTGTAGACCCTGATCAGAGTGTTCCTTAGGGAGCCCCCTGATCACGGTATAACTGTTTGCATGGAACACGGGGTGTCCTCACATGTACACTGTTTGTAAATGACGAGTATACTCGTCGCTAGGGTTGAATGTGTTAAACTAAAAAAAAAACGTTTTATCTACGGCATGTGCACTTCGACAAAATATGATATCAAACTTTCTATAACCAATACATTCAATAAACTCATGATATCAAAATTGTCTTTTTCTAGAAAATACGAATATGATTTTCTATTTCTTTAACAACTAACAATAAAAAGCAAATTCCAAATACATAGAGTTATAATTATGAAACGAACGCCAAGTTACATGTATCCCTATTGGATCTGTTTTTATCTTCCATTGAATTACATTCTGCTTTACCTGCTTCAAGCTTTTATCTGCTATAGGATATACAATAAAACCTCTCTATTACGACCACTGAAACGAAAGTTAATTAACTGTATAAAAGACATGTGACAGCTTAAAGCAAGATGACAGTGAAACAGAAAGCTCCTAAGGGAGCTTTCTGTTTCATTGTCACCTTGCTTTAAGCGGTCACCTGCCTTAAACACCCAATAATTAACAAAATTAAGTGGTCGTAATAGAGAGGTTTTACTGTATGTAATATTACTGTCGAAATTGGAAGAAATTTCTTCCGTTGAGGAATAAATTAAATGCACTAAAAGGCGCTTCGGTGGGGAAATGGTTTTATTAAAATATGTTTTCTCTCCAGGACAAATTTCAAAGTGTTTACAGAACATGAAACCCCTAAATAGTAATTCATACAGAACATTTATTTTTAAAATCGCTTTTTTCCGCATTCACAACATTAGCCTATAGTCAACGTATTACTTTAAATGAAAAAGTTTGATCCTATTCCTTCAGATAGACAGAGAAAACGGTATTACGCATTCAATGGAAAAGCGTTATTATAATACGAATACTAAACGCAAATGTAATTCAATAATGTTTAGAAAATGATAATTGTGTTTGTATTGTTTTACGAGTTATATTGACCTGAGGTGGAAACAGTTACCCGACGTCTTATCACGCTTCGAATTGTTTACATTGGGCATAAGGGTTAAAGATGAAACACGGTTGGTTTTTTTGTTGTTGGTTTTTTGTTGGATTTTGGGGATTTTTTGTTGTTGTTGTTTTTTGGGGTTTTTTGGGGGGTTGTTTTTGTGGGGGTGGGAGATATCGTCTCCTCCACTGCACGATATTATGACACGATATAGGTCAGATGTTACAGGTGTCTGACAATGATGTTACTGCTTGGACGCCGGAAACTGATTACGATACTACCCGGGGCGAATAGGATATTAAATTCAGCAATTTTGCGTTATGCAATTAATAATTGTAAACCAAATAGTTCTCACCATCTATGTGGGAAAATAGTAAAGCAGATTTAGAGACGCCGAGCTCCTTGTTGTTCTTGTGACGGGTACATTTAATTCAATTGATCAGTTGCAATTTATCATAATAAATTTGTGCATTAGTCAATGTCGTTAAACAGATTAGAAATAACGAGCTGTGTGAGATGGTGTTTTTGTAGCAGACCGGCTTTTAATTCAACTGGTCAGTAGCCATTAATCTTGATTAAATGCTTCGTGGCTGTTTGATAAAGTTCCTACCATCACATAACTCTTCTCCATTGGTCAGTGTGATTAATGCATTAAGCAAAAACACAGGTTTAACACGCCTCTTAACAAATTGATCAGCTTTTGATTGGCTAGCATCTCGAAATGCAATTGCTATATAATGAACCTTCAAGACACAGTCTACAGAAATATAATACACTGAGACTGTGAATATTAAAGAAGCTTGAAAAGGTTCAACTCTTTGTTTTTAGGTAAGTTTAAGTTCTTATATATTTACTTGGGTAATTTCTGCATTTTGGACACAGAATGAGTTTAGTTTACGTTAATAGTTTAGTATATGTTAATTCCTTATTCTGAATTAAGGTTACATATTAAGTATACCTTTCTTTTAGTAAATATAATAATCTTTGATTGCATAAATAACACCGTGCATGCTTGTTTTAATTAATAGAGTCTACAGAAATATAACACACTGCGAGATTGTGAATATTAAAGAAGCTTGAAAAGGTTCAACTCTTTGTTTTTAGATCCCAAACTTAGAACGTGGCCACAGGCATAACAAAACACCTAAAATTGGAATTTGAGAATACAAGCAGACGATAATTGTTTGGCAGTGGAGAGGTTAGAGTAATTCCTGGCAGCTGGTGAATCCATGCTTCTTTCCTCATAAACTGTGTCTCGCTCCGACATGCAGCCTTCGAGTGATATCGAGCGTTTCCGCGTGTATTTGCAGAGTAAAATACAAGAGTCTGTATCAGCCACCTTGTATCAGCCACTTTGTATTTTACTCTGACCTCGCTTTCGATTTGACGTGACGTCATTTACGTACATGTACGAGTGCCGCGTTATTTTTTGTGACATACAAAAAATCTTGTTCTGCTTCAAATTACTAATAAATTTTGGATATAAAATGATTTAAACAACTATTTAGTTGTTTCTGGTTTGTGTTCAATGCATATAATAAACACATCACCAGTTGGCAGTGCGCAACAGAGTGTTGCATTTAGCTCTCGACGTTTTTGGCGGAAACAATCGATCAGACTCGCGCCAAGGCGCTCGTCAGATCGGCTATTTCCGCCAAAAACGTCTCGAGCTAAATACATCACTCTGTATCGCGCTGTCAACTGGTAATGTGTATTTATCAACCGTGATAAGCGCTAAAGTTTTGGAGTTATTTGGGGTTATTTGCGTCGTCTTACTGTCTCTTTTCTTGTTTTTCGACCCAATATGGAAATAAAAGTACAACGATAACATGTTGACTCTTTCGCAGTAGTTCCACTTGTAAACAAAGGAAATGGCAGAATACAGCATTTAGTATTTACCCAATAGTCCGTTTTTTAAAGGAGATGACCACTCAAAGCATTAAGGCGCATTCTGTTTCGTTTTCAGCATACTTTAGGTTATCATCTGCTAGGGTACATGTATAAAATTATGTTTATGTTGGATAGTCATGAATGTATACAGTGGAACTATTTTCTTCAGTGGCGGGTTGATTTAAAGGCGCAAAAGGAGGTATTTATTTGGAAACAGGATCGCGTTAGAACATATGGCAAAATCGTATTACATGTATAAGGGGGGGGGGGGGGGTATGTATTACTTTTATTATTCAACAAATATTCAGAAATATTTCTGTTCTATATAATAGTCTATAAGCCATTTTAAGCAGAAAACGTCTTAAAAAGTTTACTGAACCCTTTTATCGTCAATTTTTATTGTCTACTTCAACTCTCTCACCGCCAAAATATCGACTGTATTGGTAATATCTTCTGCAATATTTTCAAAGTCAGATTTTAAGCATAACCCCATTTTAGGAAATAAAAAAGAATTCTCCATTGTATAAAGGAAGTTTTGTCGAAACTGTCGTTACTGTTGATGGGTTTTATGTAAACGTCAAGGTACATAATACACAACAAACAATGTATAAGTATAAAATCATATGTAGAGAATAATCGGTTTCCCATTGTCAAGAGAGAAATAAAATAACGTTCAATGTGAAATTTCGTTGAAACAACGTTACACTGTTTTGCTGTTCTGATTGTATTAAATGCAAACATGTATCACATAAACGTGCAAAATATAGAGGTCCGTAAAATCGTACGGCCCACTGGGCATATAGTTTATACTAATTTTCGAATCACCAAAATACTGTACTACTACGCCGACTGTAAATCAGCTGAAAGAATCTAGACAAACTTAGATCAACACTAGGTATTGAAACATTTTCAATTGTCCTAAAACCACTATCCCGAGCAGTCCCGCAAACCCAGGCTGCAAATTAGGCTACGTAGAGCTCTATTAACAGTGACTCAGACATTTTTTCAAATTTAGACGTTACAACGATAATGACGTCGTGTTGCTATAACGACGTTATTTTGAAAACGAAACTAGATTTTAAATGTAAAATAATCATTTTTAGTCAATTAGAACAGTTTTAAATTAAATATTAATTTAAAATTTGAATATGGTATTAGAGAAGTCTTTTCACAACACATTGATGTTGATTTTCTTTATTTTAGTTTGATAAGTGCTTTTATCTACGGATGAATAAAACCGAATAACACCTATGACGATTCGTTTTCCTAAGAGCCGAGAGCAAAAGTGAAAGTAAGACCGTTCGGATTTGGGTGTCATTTGGTGTTTATGTGATAAATAGGATATCAAATTCGTGTGTTTTCAGTCGTAAATTTATTGAACTCGTTGGATAAAATCATATGTTATCCAACTCGTTCAATAAATTCACGACTGACAACACACTCATTCAATATCCTCTATATATATACCGGTATATATGTATTATACCGGTACCTTTGTCATAGCTCACCTGAGCAAGCTAAGGCTGAGCTTATGTTATACATGCGTGCGCCATCAACATTTAGTTTATACACGCTAGAGGCCACCATTTTATTCAATATTTCTCAGTCTTGCTCAAAATGCATTATGATTATTGTTCAAATCGGATCAATGGATCAAGAGATTTGACACTCGTTTGAAGTCATACTGTCTTATTTTTAACTTTGAAATGATAATGCAGACAACAAAATTGAAGCAGACGACATGGAAACGGTGAAGGGGTCAAAATTTCCCGAATAATTTGAGCATGAAAGAGATAATTATGAGGGATATAGGGTTTTGAGTAAAACGTCCATCATCTCTCTCAAACCTGTGTAAATGTTGTGAAATATGCTGAAAACTTTTCAAAGAGTACATGATCATTTTAACCCTTTACCTATCGATCGTGACTTGGTGGTTTTTGCAAACAGTTTGGATCCGAATTACACGCGTCTGATCTGGATCCAAATTGTTTGACACTCGTCTTCAGGTTCATTTATAAAAATAATGTACGAATCTTAATTTAACAAATTTTACAGACGACAACTTCAAATCAAACGATCAAATCAAATCTTTCACTGTTATGGGCGCTAAAATGCGATTTGCAAACAGTTTGGATCCTGATCAGACCGGCGGTAGTGGCCCAATGGTTAACACCTTGGACTACGGTACCAGGGGTCGTGAGTTCGATCCCCCGCCGGACCAGCGGTCTGACTAGGGGATTTTTTCTGAATCCCCGATGATGTAAAGGAATATTCTTGTTAGCAGTGCTCAATATTGTAGGCAAGATGGCTCGATGATCAGGGGAGTATATGTACAGTCGGCTGAGTAGTCATTCGGACTGAAAGTAGATTTTAACTTGGTATATTACTTTTATCAGACGCCGTGGAATAAGAGGATCCTCGGCGTAAGGCACAATATAGCTAGAAAAGATTGTATCATATAAGTGAGAATATATACTTTGTATGTAATTTTTGTTTTGTTATTCATGGAAATTGAAAATGTCATCTACTAGACTGTTTCTTTTCCTCAGCAGAGTGTCTTTATTTGGTCAAGGAAGTAGAACCGAATATGCCTGAGCATGTTGAAATGTGACCAAGTTAGAGTTTTTGTATGGAAAAAAGCTGATACTTAATGTCAGTATTGAGACTGTAAGTACGAAAACCTGATTCGTACAATCCATGGTATATTTGATTAAACATAATGAGCGTTATAAACTAAATCATTATCTTAATGAAGATGTTACATTTCCTTAATTTGCATTAAACGTTTCTGTAAACTGCATTAATTCATTGAGCCCTGGGAATGCAAATACCCGGTCTTTGAGGAGAGTCTTCTGAAATTATAAATATATTTAACGTTCCTTAATTTTGTCATATTCAACCCTAGCGACGAGTATACTCGTCATTAAGAATAGTATACATGTAAAGAAGAGTAGGCTTGGCCACTGCAAACAGTTGGAGCCCTCTGATCAGGGTCTGCACTGTTTGTTATTTTTAGCTCGCCTATTCGGAGAATGGGGGGGGGGGGGCTTATGGAATTACCCCGGCGTCGGCGTCGGGGTCGGCGTTGGTTTTTCATGGTTAAAGTTTTGGGGTAAGTGTTGTAATGCATTAATACTACATGAAATATTTGTATTAGGAAGCTGATATTTGGGATGAAGGTGCCCTGTGGGTTGAACATTGATGCTGCGTAGTTAAAATTTTAAAAAAAAGTTTAGATTTAGTGAAAATTTTACGTTTTGTGGACTTAGGTTTTGGGGCTGATTTCTCATGGTTAAAGTTTTGGGGTAAGTGTTGTAATGCATTAATACTACATGAAATATTTGCATTAGGAAGCTGATTTTTGGAATGAAGGTGCCCTGTGGGTTGAGCATAGTTAATTTTTTTAAAAGTTTAAATTTAGTCAAAATTTCACCTGTTGTGGACTGAAATTTCAAATTTAGTTATGGAGTAAGTGTTGTAATGCACTTATACTACATGACATATTTGCATTAATACGCTGATATTTAGAATGGAGGTTCCCTGTGGCTTGAATTTCAATGTACTGATACACTTTATTCTTGATAGTTACCTATTTAAGAAAGGTTTAATTAGGCGAGCTTTGCTGTTCTCCGACAGCTCTTGTTTTATACACTGTTAAAAGTAACCTTAAACATTAAAAGGACACGCAACCAAATGGTGTTTTTGCAAAATTAAAAGAAAATACTCAAGATAAAAGCAAATGTGTAGCATTATCGTGCATCTGGCATAACAAAAATATGATCAGTTTAAAACATCCTCAAGAAAACCCATTAATTCTTATTTTTTTTAGATATTATTCATTGCTTTTTCAACTCCGTCGAAAGACGGAATGAATCCACTTCGACTCAATTGAAACGTATGATAGTAAAGTTGTTTAAATCGATCTTAGCTCCATCTGTTAAGCGTGTGTCTTTTCCTAACTCGCATGCTGGGTCCCGGGTTCAAATCCAACAATTTTGTTAAACAGAATCTCTTATTGTCCATAAAATTGTTCAGGTCTGATTGAGTTCAAGTTAAACAAAGATTCGAGTTCATTTTGATTTTATCCTTACAAATAAATTCGATAGGAGGTATGTGATTACCTTCAGATCTTTTTGGTCTTTTCGTTTTATCAGGATACAAATGGTTTGAAACTATATATTTTGAACTGATAAACCCGGATTTCTGATGAGGACTTTCACATATTTTTCTTTTTTATTGTTTCGCTTTTTTTATTTCTGTTAAGTAAAACAAGACCAAAAACAACTTTTTTTAATTATAAAGGAGAAAAAACAATGAAAATATTAAAAGCCCTCTAGTATGTGCCTGTCTCAAATTTGGAAAAACATTTTTGTACAAGAACATATGGCTATTTGCAACAATTTGTCCGGAGTTTTCATTTGTTTCGTTATTTCCTCCTATTGTTGACTTTTAAAGCATTTTTAAAATTAATGTTGAATGTTTTTACATCCCTGGTGAAAAGGATTTGTCTTTCTTACGGCAAACTTCTGTTTTGAAACCATAATTGAGATAGTCTCAAGAGAAATACTAAACTCATAAGTCTTGAGTGGAGAGAACGTTAGCCCTTTCTGTTGAAACGAAACTGAAAGCAAACATGATTCCATAAACCAAATGACTTTAAATTAACTGAATGCAATAAAATTGAGAAAATGACAGTTTAAAGATATATACTAGCGAAATATTTATGTCACGACTACTAAAATGGTGGTCAATTGACTGCATAAAAGACAGATGACAGCTTAAAGCAAGGTAAACGTAAAACAGAAAGCTCCTGCAATCACCTGTCTTAACCCCTTGATAATTAACATTATTTAGCTGTCGTTATAGTGCGATTCTACTGTATACGTCTGGTCCGGCTGAAAACCGTTTGCAATGAAAATAATTGTTAAAAAATAAACGCATTTATTGGAGGAAAATAACGTCTTCTCCACCGTATAATGTTCTAATCAATAAGGATATAAATTCTAAGGAACTACCCACATGCACATTTCATTTTGATTAGACACAATTGGACAAAGTAAGCATTAAAAGTAAGCTTAGATGTACATGTACATCAGTAGTCAAACGTGATGTTGCTTGAGATGGCATGCAGATTAGTACCCTTCCTGAGCTTTATGCATTCGTGCACGATAAGGTATTTATCTTCATTGTTCTTTAACCCTTATCGTGCTTAGCGATAATATTTGCAAACTGCTCGGATCCAGATCAGACGCCGCGTAACGCGACGTCTGATCTTGTTCAAAGATGTTTGTTACTCATACTAATATTTTCTCAAGTTTAAAAAGAAATATCCCTGACTAAAAAACTATAAATGTACAGAAATGCAAAACATATCCTAGCAACTGGTAGGAGATCCTCAGATTAAACTATTGTTCTATATATCAAACTTCATTCATGGGGAGTTTCTTGAAACAAACTTTAACTAAATAAACTGTGCATGTCCATCATAACAGAACAGCACTCTGCTGTACAAGTTCTATAACACCTCACTCTTGTACATAACTGATGAAACAACACAATTGTGTTTAACTCACTTGAGGCCATTTATTATATTGCTATCAATGTATGGTAAATTTGTACAAATAGTTAACAATTAAAATAAATTGGTAGTAAACCATTAATAAACAAAACACCTAGCTACCACTGTCTATATATAGATTCTATAAAAAGACATATGCTATCATATCTTAAAATAGAAACATATGATGTCATCAGCACTGGTAAAACTGTTGTGCATAGAGTTTCAGGGCTCCAGATAAGAGGGGAGTAAACTGAACAAATCTAACATTTTCTCACTTATTTCAGCACCAAACCCTATGGTGTTACCACTCATTTTTATCGCCTCAAAGAGACAATTAAAATGAGTAGTGACACCACAGGGTTTAATGCACAAATAAAGATTTTAAGTTTTGAAATCATTCCCTTATCTGGAGCCCTGGCTACTATCCAATCAGACAATTCAGTTTCAACAGGTGCTCTTAATTCTAAATTTCTGATCAAATATAATTGGTTGAAATGTGTGGCCAAATAGAAAGTGTGGCTAAATTGAAACCAGACAGCTCCGCTGAAAAAAAAATCAAAATTCGCAGACGATATATTTTAAGCAGACGACACTTCAGCGTGATAAAGGTTAAAGGATCCTTCCCATTAAACTTTTTATTGCCATTATGGCGTCACAATCAGTCCAACGCATTCACTTCCATACAATCGTCTGCTATTTTGTTTTAAATTTAGAATTATATGCATTTCTTACTTGCGAAAATCTGATATATGTGTTCAGCAGTTTGAATCCTGATTAGCCGCTGTGTTACGCAGCGTCTGATCTGGATCCCAACTGTTTGAAAAGTTAGTGTTGTTGAGCTTGTCAACAAACAGTTCGGACTGATCAAACGGCAATAACTCGGTACCTTATAAGACTGTTTGAAACTCAGATTAAGATAAGTCATAAACATTTGGACAAAACCAGCCATGTTGAACATCCAAGGCTCTGTGTCTGAATATGTTCTACACTGCAAAAACAGTGGAAAATACCGTTAATGATACAGCTACATGCAATGCTTTAGACGGCCTTGATATACACTGTTTGCAATGCTACAATTTAAATGCGTTTGCGGTTAGTTTTATGTAAAACGTGATGCATAATGTATTTGTCATTATATACTAAAACCCATTAATAATGCAACCAGATGAACGTGGTATATTTCTGGAAGTACGGAATGATGTTTGAAATGCATTGCTAAAGTTACATCCTTCTGTTTAATACAGTGTTCCCTCCATACAACGGCTCTCCGAATAACGATTCCTCTTTACGTCAATGCTTGCCACTGTTTCCCAAACAAGACAGTTACGTCGAACGCTTTCATTACTGCAATATCGTTTGCTTAAAAGTGTCGTCTGCCGTTTTTCTCTTTACGGATCGGACATTATGACAGAAGTAAAATAAAGACGTGTGACAAACAGGTTGATCCCAGATCAGACGCCGCGTTACGCGGCGTCTGATCTGGTTTCAAACAGTTTGCAAATGTACGCTAAGGATAATAAATTTCCCACCCTATAACAAGTCCTTCCGAACAACACACACGAGCTTTGTCTAACAATGGATGGTGTTGTAAAGAGGGGGCACTGTATCGTTACAAAAACACATTTCTTACAGCGTCAGAGATTTAGCGTCATGTTGCTTCCAAAAGTAAACTGAGAAAAAAATGCAACTGCAATCTAAGGAATTATTGATGTCTTGTGGTAGGTAATCAATGTTACAGCGCCGCGTAGCGGTATATTCAGGGAAATCAAATGAAGGCGAATTCGAAAGTGCGTGTTAATTTTCCTGCAGTTTCTTTAATGTCGTCGACAGGGTTCTATATGTGAACGTTCATTAATTCCCCAATCCTTTTATCTACGTTTCAAAGGGATTGTCGTTCGTGACAAGGTAGATATAGAATTGTATTATTTCCAGTTTGTACCTAAACTCATTACCCCATGAAACGTTTAATGGACAATCGCAATTTCCAGATAAGTCAAGCACATGTTTGACTATTTATGATTATAATAATATATTGCAAAATGACAAAGAGTGCAGACTCAGCAGGGAACCTTCTGGACAGGGTCTAAACTGTTTGCATAGAGAAAGTGTACTTTTCACAGGTACACTGTTTGTTAATGGCAAGTATACTCGTCGCCTGGGTTGAGTGTGCTGATACTTAAAAGAGATATGCTAGTTACAGAGATAATGTTTCTGTCAGTTTCCATGTTAACGCAAATGCAGTGCTAGAAAACGCTGAAATTTTTATATTCTGACGATTGGCAAATAGTTTGGAACCTGATCAGACGCCGGGTTACTTGGCCTTTTATCTGGGTCCAAACTATTTGCAATGGAGGAAGTTGTTTTAGTACAGACGCGTTTATTAGAAAACAAAAATATTTACTCTAATGTATGTAACTACACAGTAACCTGCTATAGAAACTGAAGTTTCTTGTTCATTAATCATAAGGAGCTGTAAAATAAAGATATAAATAAATGTAATGTAGTGGTTGAGGAGTTTTTTGTCTTTCTTTTGTCTATATTTAGCAACTACCGGTCTTAAACGAATGACTGCAAAACCTCTCTTTTATAACGAAATCTCTTTAAACCAAATATTATTTTGCTCAGTTGCGTAACACAGCGTCTGATCAGGGTTAAAAATGTTTGAAACTCACTACAATAATACTTTTGTCAATTTACCTAAATTAAAATAAGAAATAGTGAGGGTGTGTAATGTTTGCTATTTCCTATGAAATAGTCTTTTGTATGGACAAACACTGCAGTGCCTTTAGATAGCCCTTGCACATCTATATTGGAAACTTCGTGCAAGTGCATAAAAGCTTATATGTAGCAATATCCGGGCAAAAATGAATTGAAAATGAAACAATTCCCATGCTTACTCTCACTTTACCACTTTCAGTGATACAGTTTCTACGGTTTTTGCATCCCAATTATTATTGGCGTCCCAGTTAATTGAATTTTTGAACGTTTTGTTGAAAGTGTACAATTTTGTTCGGAGTATTTCAGATTCTACTGGGATTTGTATTTATTATTAATCAGAAATAAACAGCAAAATAATAATTCTAAACCTGATTTATGATATGTAGTTGCTAGAACCTTTTTACTACAATAGAAATAAGTTCAACAATGTATGTCGTTTTAAAAACTACAAAATAGTTTGTTACTTAGCCTTAGTGTTTAACACTTCCTCCCAAAGAAGTACCTTTTGGGCTCATTTTACTTTTCCATATGCATATATAAATCTACAACAACATCCCATGGGGGCAACGTTTGCGTTTGTTTTTCGGAGGGAGTTGTTATAAGGAGGCGAATTAAGTCTTGGCTAACATTGGCAAACAGCTTGAATCAAGATCAGACGTCGTAAACGCGGAGTCTGATTCGGCTTCAAGCTGTTTGTCACTCATCATTATATTTCTTCTGTCAAAATGTCCATTAATATGTAACTTGGAGAGAAAAACAGCAGACGACACTTTTAAGCAGACGATATTGCAGCAGTGCAAGCTTTAGACATAAGTGTCTTGTTTGGGGAACAGCGGCAAGGGTCGTTGTTAAAGGGTCGTTGTTCGGATGACCGTTGTAGGGAGGGAGAACTGTATATATTAACGTGTTTAACCATGCCCCGTTTAAGGGTCATATTCAGTTGGGTTTTTTTATCCTGAAAGGCGAGTGTTTAGTAGCAGGGAAGAGCTTTATGTGTTATGTTTTATCTGCTTTAAGCAACAATATGTTAAAACTGAATATTGGGGAAATATTACTTGAAACAAAATGAAAAAGGGGGAAAGCGAGAACTAGAGAATGTATAAAAGTATTTACTGTGAATATTTGGCCTAGATTCAAGTCATTTCAAGTTTAGTAGCAGGGAAGAGCTTTATGTGTTATGTTCTATCTGCCTTAAGCAGCAATATGTTAAAAACTAAATAATGGAAAAATACTACTAAAACAAAATGAAAAAGGGGAAAAGCGAGAACTAGAGTATGTATAAAAGTATTTACTGTGAAGATTTGGCCTAAATTCAAGTCATGTCAAGTTTAGTAGCAGGGAAGAGCTTTATGTGTTATGTTCTTTCTGCTTTAAGCAACAATATGTTAAAAACTAAATAATGGAAAAATACTACTTGAAACAAAATGAAAAAGGGGAAGCGAGAACCAGAGTATGTATAACAGTATTTACTGTGAAGATTTGGCCTAGATTCAAGTCATTTCAGACAGGGTTTAGCACTACATGATGATGTATCTCTAAAGCCGTCCGTAACCGGGAGAGTTATGTCGCATTTTCGTGCTTCGTTTTCTCTCTCCCTCTCTGTCGTACCCTGAATCCATCCATGTCTTACAGTTACTCGTGACTACAGACTAGTCGCTTGAGTACAATTTGACCGTTGCCACAGTTGGTTATTTTTAGCACGGGCTTGAATGTTAAATTCTTTCCCGTGTTACTTATAATCTTGTCATAGATTTTTTGTTAGATGTTTTACATGTATTTACTTACTGTGTTGGCGGTCTTTTTTATTGTAAGGTTTTGGAACAGGGTTTATATATATGTACACTGTTCGTCTTTATAGGTGAATATAGGAGATAAGAGTGAGGTTGGGCGCCCCTAAACCCAGGTTTAACCCCCCAGGGGTTGTTAATAATTAATTTATAATTAATTATTGATTGCTACTGACCGTACCAAGGCGAGCTCCTATGTTCACTTTGCTTTATGTTTGTCTTGCGTGTTGTTTTCTATTTAGTGTGTAGATGAAGGAATGGTATTGCGTGTGTGTGTGTGTGTGTGTTTGTTGTGGTATGACTGTGTGTGTGTTCTGCTTGAGAGGTGGGTGTATTGTTTGTGTTGCGTTTCCTGCTTGAGTCTTTCGTATTTATTAGTAGCAGGGAAGAGCTTCATGTGTTATGTTCTATCTGCTTGAAGCAACAATATGTTAAATATTGAATATTTGGAAAATACTACTTGAAACAAAATGAAAAAGGGGAAAAGCGAGAACTAGAGCATGTATAAAAGTATTTACTGTGAAGATTTGGCCTAGATTCAAGTCATTTCAAGTGAAGTCGTCGTCGATAATTCAAACATGCGGAGAATTACAATTGTTTTCTCCACTGGTAGTAAGTGTTAATAACCAAACCATTTAACTATTGCGTAGTTCAGGGTCATTCTTTTTTCTTTACGTCTATCTATATCATGGTGGATGCAATAAGGTATACGATTAAATACGAGCTTTAATTATATAAGCGTATGGGAAATTGCTTTCACAATTTCACTGCCATACTTACTAGACTTCATTTATGTAATTAAATAGCTAAAACTCCTTTGGGGGTTTAATAGCTGTTTCAGATGTAAACATGAACATGTATATAGTATACGTAGGTTACCGCAAACACTGTCAGGAAAAATGCTCAGGAACATAGTTAGTTGGAAGCTTGATGCAGAACCTTTCTCCTGTAGTACTTAACCCATCATTCACTGAAACTTCAAATGGTCAATCCCAGTTCCAATTCGGTCTATTCCGGGGTTTTGTACTATTTAGGGTTGTTATTTCATATCATATGAATTCTAACGGAGTCCTTTGATGTGGGTCTACACTGTTTGCAAAGGACAAGTGTAGCTTTTACAGGACGACTGATTGTAAATGATGAGTACACGTTTTGATGTACATGTAGTTCATTCGAATAAGAAAAATGATAGTGAATGTCAGATTATAGCTGGTATGACACAATGAGATTATTTAATAAGTATAATGTTTTCAAACAAAATTTACAGTGTTGGTGGTTACGTCCCTTTATCAACGAGCTCATATTGGAACATGACGTCGATGCATTATTTCATCGGATAGACAAGGGGAGTCCGTGATTGAGCCCGGGAGCACCCAAAATTTAACAGCTTAAACACTTGAGAAACATTCTAGACCTTTATCATAATTCGCTTCTTTTGTTGCGGTGGTTAATCCGGGTCTTCATTGTATGCAATATCCTAGAAACATTTACCTTGGTGGATCCCATCTAGGTTAATCATATGACAACCACATTATCCGTTCAATTGATTCAATTTACGCTCAAGTGCGATCCTGGCGTGATGTAGTAGGGAGGTGCGATAGTCAATCACAGTGCTGGTAATTGTACTTAAAGTGGTTATATGCGGGGAACTTATCAGAAACCGGATACAAAACCTTAACTCTTTCAATTCTAAATAGCATTGCCGTCTGCAACAAGTATCGTCTGCCACTATTCTAAAATTAGAACTTTCTAAATTTTATTTTTAAAACTTGGCGTAGATGGCGAACAGTTTAGATTGTGATCCGAACTGTTTGCAAATGTTAGGTAGGTCGTGCTTACATGTAGCACAGAAGGGTTAATAGCGCAATATGTTGGCAAATTTCTGGCATTTCTACTTTTGTATTTGATCACGATACTGAGATAATTGCATTTAGTACGTATTGTATATCTAAATTGCCTGTCATCCGTTTTGCATGAAGAAGAGCGGACACAAGTGAATTATATCGTTTTGCAATCGGTTTTCTGGTAACTTATATATTCCTGGGTATTCTAAGTTCTTGACTATGAAATAGTAAGGAGGTTTTACAATGGATGGTACAAGGATATGCCAGGGCTGCCAAATCTTCGGATTTTTTTCTAATTTCTCCGGACCTACGGATTTTTCCGAATTCTTCGGACTTCTGATTTTTATTTTAATTTTTTGAATTTTATGCGTGCTTTTATATAGGAAACATTGATATAGGTGCTAAACAGTTTAGATCAAGATCAGACGCCGCTTTACGCGGCGTCTGATCTGGATCTAAACTGTTTGCATAGTTATGTTAGTGTCATAGAATATGGCAGCGAAAGGATTAAAGGTACGAGTCCTAAAATCGCGCTTGAAAATTTGGAAATTTTAGGATTTTTATGGACAACTTATGGTAGCCCTGACATGCAAAAGACAACTTTATTTTAAGATTCAATTTGCAACTTCAGTGTAGACTGGTGATTGCCAGGCCTATGTTATATGTTTTGGCTTCCTGAAGTCAATAATTCCATTGTATCTTTAGTTCATTAATTCATTCGTTTGAATTGAAGATATTAGTGAATATTTCAGTTTCATAATGGTCAAACGCCAAGTAACTCGTCTGATTTTAAACCAAATGATTTGGAAAGGACGTCCAAATCTCTCTTAGCACGAAACTCATTAGTATACGGAATCCGATTTGTGCCATCAAACATAGGGCGCTTTTATGTTGCACTAATGGGATTCCGAATAAATAGGTTATCTAATGAAATCTAAAACAATAATAAAAAAAAACTTTTAGTTCTATTGTATGGCATGTGAAGTGTTGCAAAAAGAAATAATGGTTCAATAAAAAATTATTTATTCTATAAATGAAAATAATTGTTCAACAAAAAAAATATTTATTCTATAAATGAAAATAATTGTTCATCAAAAAAATTATTCATTCTATCTGACAAATATGTGTTCAATAAAAAAATAATTTGTGCAATAAATCAAAAAACTAAAAAATTTGAGTCAATATATTTTATTGAACATAAATATTTTTATTGAACAAACAAAATACTTTTGCAACACATGTAACATGCGAAAAAATTTCCATTCGATAATTTGACCAATTGGAGGCGAAGTTGTAAGCTCGGAGTTCATTGGACGAGAAATCATTCAGCTTCAGAGGCTATCGAAACGACGGCCGTGCTGATAACGTTCTTATAAGGATTTTTATCGGCACGACAGTCGTGCGGATTAGAAAGCTTTATTCGCACGACGGTCGTTCCTAAACTAGTCGTACGGGTTATAGAAAGCTTATTCGCACGACAGTCGTTCCGTTAATATATAAACCTTAGCTGCACGAATTTTATTGTATGTTTTGATAAACAGACAGTAATCGGCTTGATACATTCAACCCTAGCAACCATTGTACTTGTCATTTATAACAGTGTATACATGTGAAAAGTACAATAGACGGTCTGACCTATGGAAATGTGTAGACCCTGATCAGAGGGATCCCAACATTCTTGCCAATTATACTATTATTATAGTAACCAAACCAAATTTCCAGATAAACGCCACAAAACGTCGTTTCAAGGACAGACGTTGTTTCCCCCCTGTTCCTACGGGCCTGCCACATCCTCCCTTTCCTCCTCCACAATTTTTTGTCAATTATGGTAACCAAGCAAAGAAAAAAACGTTGTCAAAATCGGTGGTTAACCCTTTCGGTGCCATAGTCGCATAAAGTCGACTTTGCAAACAGTTTGGATAAAAATCAGACGCCGCGTAACGCGGCGTCTGATCAGGATCCAAATTGTTTGACACTCTTATCGATATTTCTCAAGCCATACAACCTTAAATCTAGCTTTGCAACGTTCTTGCAGGGAACTGTACTGAGCAGACGATAATAAAGTGGTGAAGGGGTAAAAATCCCGAATAATTTGGCGCCGACGGGGTTAAAACAATCCTGGTTAAAGATAACTCTGTCTTTACGCTCAATCTGCTCCAACCCGGAACTAAATAAGTACACATTTTCACATTTAATTTATTTCTCTAGAGAAAATATTTCCAACTTATACATTCGCATATATATTCATACATGTAGTTTTTCTTTATCCTAGCATATGGTAACTTAAAGAATTTTCCTCAGTCCTTTGATGGACTACCCCCCCCCCCCCCCTCCCCCCATTGTCTGGATAGGTGTGAATTTTAACTGTCAAAGCATGCATCACATGTCAATTTACCAGGTGAGGCTCAGATTATACTCATGCTCTGGTGATTTTCAATGGTTATTTCTAACGAAACTATCAAATATAAAGCTTGGGTCTCACACGAGAAGCTTCAATGGTTCTTTGCTACCCACATGTCCATAAGGAAATTGTCTGGCAAGGCGTTCTGATCGAAAGGTCGTCAGGGGATGTCTTTAAGACGCATTCTGCTTTACTTTTAACCTGCTTCACGTGGTCACCTGTCGTCAAATAGGTAGCAATTTGCGATTGGGGGTGGGATGTGTGTGTGTGGGGGGGGGGGGGGGGGTCACATGTAAAATGTGTGGACGTAATCTTACTATAGCAGGTCCGGGGCATGCTCCCCCGGGAAAACCTTGTTCCTAGATTATCTGTTGTGCGTTCTGGGGACGTTTTGCGCATTTACAACAGGCAAAATACTAATATAAATCTATGTAAATAGTCAAAGGTTTACTCCGCTTTCGTGCGAAACTCGGCAGATGGTCCAGGGTAACGAGTTTTGTCTCAATAGGTCCATCCATCGGACACAAGCTTACCACTAGTATTTCATGTCAAAAAAATTATTTTTATATAAAGAGATTTGTAATCACTAGAAACTGTAAAGTTTACGTGAAATAAAACTCTGTTATGTACTGAAAAATAAAATTAATTGGTAATAATATAGGATTAACATCTTCGACGTTGTAATGCGGCTATTAACCGTAAAACCTATGTCTACACCTCCGGTCCGTGTACACACTGTTACTATGGAGGGTGTGTATTTTCTAGATGGTCTCTGGTGCGTTCTTGGGGCGTTTTTTCACATTAAAACGGGTAAAATGCTAACATCAATATAAAAAATCTGCAACTAATATTGGCAAAATTATTGGGAGACACGACTCGAAGCAACCCTTTTCCGTGGCCTTTTATATGTACATTGCCTTTTTGTCAGAATGTACAGCCTGTAATTGGTTCATTTGTTACGCTCCACCATCCTAAGAGTAACCACACATCAATGTTGGTATCCCTATACCATGCGATGCACTGGTATTGTTAAATATGCGCAGAAAATCTTTAGGATGAACCCACACACCAAATTTGGAATATGTAGTTGATATGGTATAGGATATATGATCCAAATAAAAGGATTTTTTTCTTCTATTTTGTAGGTTATAAGTTCAACATCAATGCCACAGTAACCTGCAATTGTTATGTGACACTGTCATCTCAAGATATACTGACACACCAATTTTGGTATATGTGATGTGGTAGTAGGAAATAAGCTTCAGACAAGTTTTTAAGTTTCAGACAAGTTTTTTTTATTATTCATATCGAGGGTCACAATGACCATGCAAATTTCCCTTTGATTTCAATCATGATAAATTGCTTGTCTGGAGCTTATTCCCTACACTATACCACCTAGAAATGGTATGCGACACGCCGCCATTGGGAAATATACTCACACACAAAATATATACAATTGTATTTTCTATAACACATCAGCTAGTGGCTCTAGCTGATGTGATATAAAGAAAATATTCTCCAAACAATCGGTACACACACTGACGGACAGATGGACCGAAGCATGCACAGATCAGTCACTATATCATTATGGGCGGATGGGGATGTTTAAAATTAAATTTCTTACAGCAATCAAATGAATGCCAAAAACTGAAGTCATTGACAAGGCTACTTTTCACTTAGTAACCTTTTAAGTAAGCTTTCTGGTGCCTTTACTCCATCCTGATATGAGAGCTTTTAGAACTACCTAATTATGCAATAGGTTAGAACATGTACAACTTTAAATGAGATTGGACCAATTTTGATCTACATCCGTATTCTACATACAACACTCAACCAATGTTGTCAACAGATAGACTGTACCAAACCATGGTCGGTGTCGGTTGTTCCTGTACTCAATATCTCTACATTGAGTGCCAACATGTTTCCCCAATCTCATTAGAGTTGTACTACCTTAATGCAGTCACTAGTTATTTCAGACATCCTTACTGCTTCAGCTTATGGCAACTGAACATGTTGATTGAGACTAGTTCACTTTCTTTTACTGATGAAGGGGATAAACAAACAACAACTAGCTTCTAATAACAGTTCAACAGTGTTATTTCTTTTTAAAAAGTACTCAATCAAACAACTGATAGTGTATAGATATACATGTATACACAAAATTATAAAATTGAACAGTGAACATATATGCTACAGTTAAACCTGTATCAAGTGACAATTAAATAGTATGCCCATTAGGCATTAGCAGTCTTCTAATACTGGTGGTTGCTAAATGCTGGATAAAAACAATACAGGAAGTTCCAGCACCGAGGTTTCTGCATGTTTTTTTTAACTTGCATTTAGTGGTCCCCAGTCTTTGGTATCCTGTATGCTTTTTCAAAGAAAGGTTGTTATAATAGTCAGGTTTGACTATTTAGAATACAGTTCTGACAGTGACATGTCTGGATGTATGCAATATACAGGTATAAGGTGACATAGTTAAAACCTTATTATACTTAAATGATTAATTTTCATATGCATTCAATTAATAAATTGGTTTAGCTTAAACCTAACAGATGTGTACGTTAGGTAGATTTTGACTTTGTCCATAGTATCTAAAACTTGTAAAAATATGACCAAACTCAAAATCTATGTGGATTTTGATCATTTAAAATGATCATTTAAAATAAAATATTGTCTTTTATGTACTTGTCTTTTTTGTCCTGATAGTGATACTATTTTGAAATTGTTGAAATATCAAATAGATAATATCAGATATTATAAACCAATGACATCTGATATAATAATAATAATAATAACAATGAACGAGACACCGCAGATGATGTGAATACCCTCGCTCAGTTGTATTAATACTAACAATGACCTTTTGACCCTTTGCCCCATAGAAGCGCCTTTTAGCGCATTTAATTTATTCCTCCGCTGAAGAAAACAGTTCCAATTCAATCAGTCATAAATATATATTATATGGAATATGGTCGATGTTCTAGCACATGGTGACTTAAAGCAGGCTGACGGACAACCTGCTTTAATTGGTCAACTACCTTCAATACTAGAAACAGGCTATCAGGTAAAGGGTTAAAAGGGATGATGTCTGAAGTTTCATGGTAAAAGTTTACTAAGGACAAAATGAGTTACATACATACAAACAAACATGCATTTTATAATTGAGGTCAAAGGCCAAGATCACAGTGACCTTAAAGTAGTAAGGGGCACTCTGCCATCCAATCATGTACTAACACACCACATTTGCTATTCCTAGCTGATATGGTAAAAGAAATATAATCTGGACAATATACAAACATACACACATTTCACAAT
Source organism: Gari tellinella (assembly GCA_922989275.2). Classification (NCBI taxonomy): domain Eukaryota; kingdom Metazoa; phylum Mollusca; class Bivalvia; order Cardiida; family Psammobiidae; genus Gari; species Gari tellinella. The sequence goes on from OV277856.1 coordinate 46,439,731, forward strand.
TGAGGTAAAAGGTCAAGGTCAAAGTGACCTAAATGTAGTATGCGACACTCCATCATCCAAAGAGATACTCGCACACCAATTTTGCTATTCCTAGCTGATGTGGTAAATGAAATATACACAGGATAAAATGAGTTACATACATACAAGCATACACACATTTTATAGTTGAGGCCAAAGTGACCTAAACGTAGTATGCGACACGCCATCATCCCAAGATGTACTAACACAACAAATTTGCTAATCCTAGCTGATGTGGTTAAGGAAATATACTCTGGACAAAATGAGTTAGCTACATACAAACATACACACATTTTACAATTGAAGTCAAAGGTCAAGGTCACAGTGACCTAGTACCCGATACTTCACAATCACATGATGTACTAACACGCAAAATTTGCTATTCCTAGCTGATACAGTACAGAAGATATGCACCAGACAAGCCTTTTTTTAAAATTGAAGTCAAAGTTCAAGGCCAAGGTCAGTGCCCTAAAATTAGAACACGACACTCTGCCATCCCAAGATGTACCCACATAACAAATTTGATGTCCCTAGCTAATGTGGTAAAGAAATTATACTCCGGACAAAAAGCATTAGTTACGTACAAATCCACAAACACACATCCCTATATACCCTCACGATGAGTCGTGAGGGTATAATAATGCCATCTTGAGCAATTAATTCCGAGTATTTCAATAAACAATTTAGGGACAAAACTGGCACCCTGATATCAGTCATGTATAATTTCAAATCATGGTTTACAATTTTTACATACATTGCAAATTTTATCTCCCATTTTAAAATTGTTTTGAAGCATTATTATACTCAGTTAAGATGCAAGTCAGTTTTAGGAAAACATTCTCATTGTCAGTCAAATATCAATCATCATGATCAATGTACGAAGTGCTACTACAGTTGAGAAGATAAACATGTTTAGGTTAAAAAAAATGATTTCCATTGCAACCAGTTTGGAGTCAAATCAGATGCCAGGTAAACCGGTGCAACTGGCATCTGCTAATGCTCCAAACCTTTAATTTTTTACATTTTATTAGGTTTGTTTTGCATTTGCATTTAAACAGGAAAGAACAATGTCTCCTGTTCTGTAACTGCAAACATAGACATTTTAACCCTTTACTCCATAGCCTGTTTCTAGTTCTGAAAACAGGAGACCATTTTTAGCAGGTTGAAAGTAAAGCAGAATGCACCTTAGGGCAAATCCTGCTTTATTTTTAGCCTGCTTAAACTACTTTCTGCTAGAAAATAGAAAATATTTCTTATGATAAATTTTATGACTGTATGAATTGGTACTATTTTCTTCAGTCGAGGAATAAATTAAATGCTCTAAAAGGTGCTTCTATGGGGTAAAAGGTTAAGGACAATCTCAACACAACAGTACTTCATAAGATACATGTACATGTATAGTAAAATGTACAGTCAATCTGATAAAGTCAAACCTGTATTAAGCGACCACTAAATATATAGTAAGTTTATCGTATTGATAATTCACAACAGGTACCGGTAGCAGCTAAATGCAGGGAAAAGGCTCGTCTGCATGACTTTTCTCTGCATTAAGCGATCACCTGTCTATAAAGATCACCATTTATCTTCATTCAGTAGTCGCTTAGCATACTGTCAGGTTAGACAGTATGGGCCTGGCCTTCACTAGAATCACCAGGGAGCAATAAATAACCACTCAAATACAGGCACTTGCTCAATGCCGGATAAAAATAAAACAGGAAGTCCATACAGGAGCTTGCTTTATCCTGCATTAAGCTTTCACTTGATTTTATAAGGTCTCTTTAGTACTTTAAATGGTGGTCATTTAATAGAGGATTGGCTGTAATTTCAACAAATCAATTGAATACATAATGAATTCTATAGAAATTGCATTGTCAAAAAAAAAATTGAAAAAAATTCACAAATTTATATTCACGACAAGATATTATTATTTGGATAGGTATGAGGAAAAGCATGTAGTATCAGAGTGGTGTTTAAACTGTTTACCCCATAGCCTGTTTCTAGTTTGAAAAACAAGAAACCACTTAAAGCAGGTTGAAAGTAAAGCATAATGCACCTCAAGGTTTACTTTCAGCCTGCTTTAGGCCACCATCTGCTAGGACACAGACAATATGTCCTATGGTACATTTTCATAACTGTATAAAGTAAAACTATTTTAATTAGTGGAGGAATCAATTACAGGCCTAAACAGGCATATTTATTGGGTAATAATGGCTTAACCCATTAGCCCATAGCCTGTTTCTAGTTTTGAAGACAGGTGACCATTTAAAGCAGGTTGAAAGTAAAGCAGAATGTGCCTTAAGACACATTCTGCTTTATTTTCAACACACTTAGGCTACCATATGCCAAAATATAGAATTTATTTCTTATTATTCATATCTATAACCATTTAAATTGGAACTACTTCCTCGAGTGAAGGAATAAATTAAAAGCGTAAAATTCATTTTTCTTGGCTTAAATAAGTACAAGAGTCTACTACACTTAAAGTATGGTTGAAGCTGATTTAGACAAGCAGTGTTGGACATTTACTGTCACCTGCTTTGCAACTTAACCCCATTTTATGTGTTTTTACAACTCCTTACAAAATGTCAAATACATGTAGTACAGATCCTGACCAGAGGGCTCCTTTAGGGGCACTCTGATCTAGGTCTACACTGTTTGCATAGGACAATACTTTAGTGTCCTCTATAGATACAGGTACACTGTTTGTTAAAGACAATTATACTAGGGTTGAATATGTAAAATAAATGTAGACCTAGGTCTACAACTGCACATAGGTGGGTTGATACTTGATAGGTGTCAGAACTTGCACAAATTACAGAAGAAGTACAGAAACAAAATTAATGATTTTGAATCTGACAAGTGTCCAATGGTATAGACTCTTATCAAAAGTTGGGCTTATAGCAACTTCTGAACTGTTTGCATTTGGTAATGGTTTAACCTATTTCTTAATTGATACACCTTTTTACACATTTATCATTTTCACATGGGTCATAAATGGAAGTAAAACATTGGATAGGTGCTTCATTGTAACAAAAATAAAAAAGTATGAATGTTGTTTTTATAGTGTGAAATGATTGTAATACTTGCTTGGTACACAATTGAAATTCATGCAGATATGTATATTCAGTGTTAACTAGACAGAAACAGTTGTGGCAGTCTGTTCAATTGTTTTTCCTTCATGGATTTAACCCATTACTCAATAAATGCATTTACTTTATTCCTCCACTAAAGGCGATAGTTCCACTGTATACAGTCATGATAATGTACCATACAAAATATATTCTTTATCCTATGAGGTGGTGGCTATAAGCAGGCTGAAAGTAAGGCACATTCTGCTGCTTTCAACCTACTTTAAGTGGTCACCTGTGTTAAAAACAAGAAATAGGCTATGAAGTAAAGGGGTAATCCTCTGATAACACAGTATATACATGTATATAACTTATATGACAGTTTTAGTTGATGAATTACAGTTTTTTAAATTTCTCATGTTTGTTAATTAAAGAAATGATCTAGATCAAAACAAGTGTGTTTTTGCGAAGGCCCATTCGTATCTCTACAACAATTACAGATTGAACTGGTTTAGCCAGATCCTTTATCTACCTCCAACCCTAGCCCTTTGTAAACCTGGGTAATATGATGTAATATCTGTATTTTGCATGTTGGGATTTACCAAATTTGTTTAGCAAAAATGTGGGCCCACGGATACTCAGATTTCCAAATGATTTGACCTACTGACCCACTTGTTGGCTAAATGTAATTTATAATACTACATTGCTTGATTTTGTCATGGTGATCATTCAGACCAATTTAAAGGAATTTGCAGCCCAAAAAATGGATCCTACAGTGTTCAGAAGCTCTTTCTGTTTAGACCTACGTTTGAGCTTGTCTGTTTAAAAGAAACCAATGAGCTATTGTCATCACTCTGACCTCAGCGTTGTCATCCGAAATACCTTCTTCACTGTTTCATTTATATCTTTCATTTTTGGTATGCAAGTCCTGTCCAGACATACCAAAATAATCTACCAATAGACCTTGACCTTTGACCTACTGTATTTTCACTGACCTTCAAGTTAGCCATAACTTCATTTCTCATCTACAAGACTACAACCTTCATTTTTGGTATCCAGACATACAATATACCAACATATTTTACCAATTAACCTTGACCTATATTTTTGTTGTCTGAAATCTAAACATTGGTCACTTCTTCAATGTTTCATGATCATCTACAACCTTCATTTTGTTATCTCTGTTCATCTTGACAAGTTCTATCCAGATATATTAAAATGCTTTACCAATTGACCATGACCTTTGACCTTATTTTACTGCATCATGATTTGTCACTGATCTTCAAAAACAGACAAGTGTTGGCAACCGCATGCAGTGTTCTTGTTAACCTTATGTAATGTAACCTATATTGACACCTTGCCTAGCTTTTGCCAAGATGATGATTCTAAGCCAGTTTAAAGAATATTTGACTACAAATATTGCCCCTTGAGTGAACAACTTTTGAAGCTAAACCCAACAGTATGTATTTGCTCAAGTTTGGTTTCAGAGAAGATGGACAGAGGGGTGTCACAAAAACTCAAAACACCCTATTACATTAATAACAATGATGTGCAGCCATTCCCGATTTGACAAACACAATTCTCAACCTTAAGAGAATTTCTTGGTTGCTTCATATCTTTCCAAATGCAAGAGTTCCCCTTCAAGCTGTGATGATAAATGGTTTTAGTCCCTTGGGTCATCTGCACCCCTTGGCAATAAAAATGTCTGATAACACATTGAGGCAAATGGGAGTCTTTTGGTTTCCTCTTCAACTGTGAAACTGTTATCTTGGTGGGGAATCCATAAGGACGTATGTTGTCTGTTCCTGTGATGAATGTCAGCAGCTCATCAAAAGAATTGTTTACCTCTTTGTCTGAAAAAATAAAGTTAATTATCTTAGTACACTGCTTAATATGAAGTCCTTCAAAGCTTTAAACACATCTTAGACCACAGCAAACAATTTGGATCCATATCAGCTGCTGAGTCACAAAGCAGCTGATCTGGATCAAAGTTATTTATATTTTTGATGAGGTTAGATGTATTTTGGAAACAAGAGGGCCAGAATGGCCCTTGATCGCTCACCTGACAATGGTGACACTAGGATGGGTCACGTGATTTCAGAAAAGAAGATTTGTAAAAGGTGACCCCCAGGGCGGGGCCAATTTTGACCCCAGGGGCAAAATTTGAACAACTAAGATAGGGGACCTGTAAACGATGATATGTGCAAAATATCTTGACTCAGTGTACTATGGTTTCAGACAAGAAGATTTTTGAAGTTTTCATTGAAAAAATCTATTTTTAGCACCGGTGACCCAGATATGCAACAGACCACAACCAATTCATCCATATATGTGAAGGACCTCTAAAAGTTACATCATGCCAAATATCAAAGCTCTGGTCATATTGGTTCCAGAGAAAAAGATGTTTGAACAGTTCACTATATAACTCTATGTAAAACTGTGATCCCCGGGGCGGAGCCAATTTTGACCCCAGGGACAAAATTTGAACAACTTTGATAGAGGATCTGTTGACGATGCTATGTGCAAAATATCTAAGCTAAGTGTACTATGGTTTCAGAAAAGAAGATTTTTTACGTTCTCATGAAAAAAAATCTATTTTTAGCTTCGGTGACCCAGATATGCAACGGACCGGAACCGATTCAACAACATAAGTCAAATACCTCTAGAAGTAATACCATGCTAAATATCAAAGCTCTGGACATATTGGTTTCAGAGAAAAAGATGTTTGAACATTTCACTATATAACTCTATGTAAAACGTTGACCCCCGGGGCGGGGCCAATTTTGACCCCAGGGGCAAAATTTGAACAACTTTGATAGAGGACCTATAGGTAATGTTATGTGCAAAATATCTAAGCTCTGGCTCTTGTGGTTTGTGACAAGAAGATTTTTTAAGATTTCCTTATTTTTTCACTTTGGTTGCCATAGCAACCAGAGTTCTGCATGGTTTCAAATTCTTTGAACAACTTTGAAAGAGCTTGACCCAAGGAACATTCCTGTGAAGTTTGGTTGCAATCAAGCAAGTGGTTTTGGAGAAGAAGATGTTTGAAGAAATTGTTGACACACGACGCACAACGCACGACGACGGACGCCGGACAAAGACCGACCACAAAAGCTCACCTTGAGCACTTTGTGCTCAGGTGAGCTAAAAATATAATAAAATTTGTAGATCTGAAAAATTTGCTTGTAAACAAAAGTTTGAAAAATAAGGAAATTTAGCCTTGAATGTTTCGAGATGCTCAATGTGAGCCGCCAGAGGCTGCATATTTCTGGTCAAAAAGCAAATGCCATATATCCTAAGCAAGCCTGACGGATTTGTGGTTCTTGTGCACTGCACTCCTAGTCAATGAGATTTATCTGTATATGAAGTTTGAAGGAAATAGCTCTTATATTTTTTAAGTTATGCTCTGGACAAGCCTCAAGTGGGTCAAAATATAACAACAAAGGGAAATAACTCCAAACATATGGATGACAGAGTTATGGGTTTTATGCACTGCACTCCTAGTCAATGAGATCTATCTATATATGACGTTTGAGGTCAATAGCTCTTATATTTTTGAAGTTATGCTCCGGACAAGCATAAGTCGGGTAAAAGTTTAACAACAAAGGGCATTAACTCCAAAAATACTGATGATAGAGTTATAGTTCTTGTGCACTGCACTCTTTGTTAATGAGATCTATCTGTATATGAAGTTTGAAGTCAATAGCTCTTATACTTTAGAAGTTATGCTCCGGACAAGCGGGACGGACGGACAACCGGACGGACGGACATGGTGTCTCCAGTATACCCCCCCCCCCCCCCAACGTCGTTTGAGGGGCGGTATAAAGATGTATCCACACACAAGGTTTGGTATTCCTAGATGAAATAGTATACAGCATGTAGAAGATATGCTCTGGACAAGTTTTTTCAATTATCGAGGTCAAAGTGTCTTTAAAGTTGGTATGCAGCACTCTGCTATCCTATATAATATGTATAGAGAATACACACCAGGTTTGGTGGACCTAGATGGTTAAGAGATAATCAGCTCAAGACAAGGTCTTTCAACTATTATGGTCAAGGTGACCTGAAAATTGTATGAGATACATGTACTTGGAAATCCAAATATGTATCCATACAACATGTTTGGTAATCCTAGACGACATACTTTAGGAGATACACTCTGGACAATTTTGAGATGGACTGACACAGTGATTCTTATATAGTATAAAGATGACAGATATCAACAACCATGTGCAGGTGACTAATAAAAGTTGCCTATTTGAAACCTTTTTATACCTTCTATGTCCTGGGGGGAAGACCTCCCATAAGTAGATCGTCCAGCTCATCTTACATAATGCATGTTTCGCTCACTTCATTGCATAGGTGGCTTTAGTAAAAGGCCTCAGGGTTTGAGAAGAGCAAAAAAGCAGATCTGATGGTTGGCCCTCATAACAAACCATATCCAAGCTGGCAAGCTGATTGATTTCAGCAGATACCCTGTAAATGGATGCATCTAAATTACTCAAAGTTGTTATTGATATTAATGACTACTGGTATTATGAAGTAGAACTATTTTCTTCAGACAAGGAATAAATTAAAGGTGTAAAAAGGCATATTTATTGAAAATGGATTCAGCAAAATTAAAGATAAATGCAATGCAATAAAATGTAGAACATTAAGTCTTTGAAACTGTTGGCAAGTTGTTTTAAAAGGTATCTCAAACATTTTGGAGCCAAATCAAAGGGAAAATTATCTGGCACCAAATCGGGCTACAAACTGTTTGTAATTGAGATTATTGGCTTAGCACATACAGGTTATTGGAAAAGAATAATGTTTTACCCATGTCATTAAATTGTAAGAAATTACTTTTGATACAGACAGCAGAATCACAGAAATCTGTTAAAGTAAGCAGCTACAGTTGAGCCTAGATAACTCAAAGATACAAGTAATTCAATGTTAAAACTTGGATTATGTTCGACATAGGCAATATCAAATTTCAGAGGAAGAAATATGGGTAAATTTGCCTTAACCTAATCTCCACCTTGAAACTTAAGATGAACTTTCCAATTTAGTTTAGTCTGACTATAAGACAAGTTATACACTTTACAAGTACATCTTTTTTATAAGATGATGCATATATGCATCATTAGGGTTCAATGGGTTAAGATCTGCCTTTAAATGTGCAATCAAACATTGCTGACCTGTAATGTGCTGTTTTCCTTATATGAAAAATGCTACTATAATTATACCATATTCAGCTTCTCATCTGGCTCCAAACTGTATACAATGGAATAGATATATGACTTTCAATATGAACTCTTCTACTGGGAAAGAATAATGCCTTGCCCACTAGATACAGCATGACTAATTTGAATAGTTACCTTCACATTTGCTATCCACAGTTATTTCTAAGCCTGTGTTGTAGATGTAGTTTTTGACGACCATACAGCATAGTGACTGGCTGGTCTATTGAGATACCATCTACCTTGTTGCCATGGACAGCATCATGCTCACAAAAGTTTACAGATATACCTGAAAATAATAGTATAATGGCTTGAATAAACAGCTACCCTATAGTCTGTGTCTAGTTCTGACAAACAGGTTAAAACATTAAAAGACATTACTTTGCCTAGAGGTTGGTAATTGTTCTAGTCCAGTAAATATTTTTATTTAAAGCATGCAAAGCATGTTTTAATTGTACAAATTTATGTCTTTACTAGGCAAAGAATCAATGAAGCCTCTCATGTGAAGCCTGTCCCTTTTTTTGGATGCTTTGGTTTGAAAAAATTGAGTATGTCAGATTGCTATCCCACAGGTTTCATGCTTTTACAGTTACTTTCACACCTAGTGAGAACAATGGGGGATGATCCTTCAATAAGCTCTGCGTGGCTTAGTGGTAGAGTGTCCGCTTGCAGTGCGGAAGGTTGTGGGTTCAATCCCTGGCCGGGTCAAACCAAAGACTTGCAAAACAGGAAAAAGGAGATTAATATTTAGCTTTCACTTTAGTCATATAAGGAAAACCACTGGCATCATTGTTTTTCAAGCTAAAATTTCTCCAGATTTTTCTTGCTTTTTAAAAAATAGAATTTTATGCGTTTATTTCTTAGGAAACATTGATATGGGTATTAAAAAGTTAACATCCAGATCAGACGACACGTCACGCGGCTTCTGATCTGGATCTTAATTGTTTGCATAATCATGTTAGTGTTATAGAGCCTGATAGCGAAATGCTAAAAGGGCTAAATTAAAGTTGCTTGAAAATCGGTAAATCTTAGGACTTTTATCAGCAACCTATAAAGGTAAAGGTAAGCTTTATTTAAATGTTGCATATGGTAAACAATCAACATAAGCTCTGAAGAGCTTTTATTGCGACAAACAAACTACAGTAAAGTTCCGCTATTAAGACCACCTGTGGTACTGACAAAAAGTGGTCTTAATATCGAGTCGGTCTTATTATTGAGACCCTTGATATCGATGAGGATTTTTTGGTCAGATATAGATAGATAGGTATATTGAACCTATTTTGAATAGATTGGCACAAAAAAGCCTATTTCAAACAACCATAATTTAATTTTTGAAAATACACATATACACAGAAACTAAAAACTGTCATACACATGTTATGAAGATTCATTAATTGAATAAATTATTAATGTTAGCACATAAAGAGGGGCATTAGCAGTGTAACACATAGACTATAATCTATAAGAAGTGGCATTTCAGTTTGGATCCTGACCAGACTCCAAATTACTTGAAGTCTGATCTGAATTAAAACGATGTTTCAATAAAAAAATATCTTAGCACATAAAGATGGGCCTTAGCACATAGTCTATGAGTTTCAGTGACAAAGAAATATCATTTTGGACAGTTTAGATACTGAACAGATTCCAAATTGTTTGATATCTGATCTGGATCTAATCTGTCACACGACATGTTTATGAAGAAATTCGTCGGGTTTAATATTATTAATTATCCAAAGTTCGACCAATTATTTCATTGTTTACAAAAATCATCTTTCGAGATAACCAATAAAAAATAATTTATCAAACATAAAACTCGATTGGGGCAAATTTTTTCAAATTTCCTTTATTACTCTCAGTTCATGATTTACATGAAAACATGAGGATCAGATGAAAGTCTAAAGTGATAAATTAACATTTTAATTAGTAAATCACACGCTTGTAAGTATTTTACTAATTAGCCCAATTATCTCTCCCTCTGTCATCGAGTCCGATGTATGCAGTTTTTTCTGTAACTATATTTGGCCTAATGCGAGATAAACGAAATATACATGCACCAATAGAGCAATCAAGAGATTAAACAAGTGCCGTATTCATCATACTTTCGCATTATTTTTAGTTATCTGCTATCAAAACATTTCCCTCATTGAAGCATCCCTATTGTTTAATCGGCCTTGACCTCTGCCGTAAAGTAATCGGTGTTTGTCGTAAAAGTGTCAAACTGGCTTTTGTCGCGACCGGCGAAGTGTGAACGCCTGCCCTTAATATCGGACCCTAAAACAACACTAATCGGTCTTTTGTTCTGGGATTAGTGGTCGTAATACGGAATAGCGGACCGGTCTTAATAACGGACCATACGACCATTAAACTATGAAGGGATATATTCCGTTCTTTTAAAAAGTGGTCGTAATTTCGGACCGGTCGTTAAGCGGAACTTTACTGTATATCTATTATTGGTTTGACCGGTTGGTAGCTGAGTGATAGAGCATCCGCTTGCAGTGCGGGAGGTTGCGGGTTCAATCCCCGACCGAGTCAAACCACAGACTTGAAAATTGGTCGTAATGGCTTCCCTCCTTGGCGCTCAGGATTTCGGGTTAGCATTATGACTGGTTCCTCAGTGTCAGGTTAAAGTGACCGGCTGGGTACCGTCCCATTGGTGCACCTAAAAAGTGCCCCTTCTCATAATCATCAGAATTGATGGCGTAGAAGTAATACATAGAAATAGAAATCTATATGGTAGCTCTGTATTAACAGTGCTCCCTCCCTACAACGGCACTGAACGATTCATTTCTTAACAATGACTATTGCCGCTGCTCCCGAAGCAAGATGTCTAGCCCTTTCACAGCTGCAATATCGTCTGCTTAAGATAATCGTCAGCTTTTTTTCACTCAAAGTTAGGCTACGTATAGGAGATATAGTGGGCATCTTTACAGAAGAAATATAATGACGAGGGTATGCGGGGTCTTCTTCTTCTTCTTCCAAGTGTTGTACAGGGCCCACTCTGGGGCATTTTCGTACAGGTCTGATCAGGATTCTCCCTCCATTCCTCACACGGAGTAGACACAGATCGTGATTCCTCAGTATCTCTCTGTCTGTGTCATGTCCGTCACTCAGACCGTGTATAGAAAGTGTCTACCGGTACGACAGTCGTGCGGATAACAATTAATATTCTGATATTCCCACGACTGTCGTGCAGATAAGAATTTTCCTTATCCGCAAGACCGTCGTGTGGATCTGACCGTCGCTCGAATAAGAAACGTTATCGGCACGACCGTCGTGCCGATAGCCTCGACCTTCGGGAAGATTATTTAGGCTGTTTGGGATCAAAACCACCAATTTGCCTTGCTTTTAGTTCTTGGCAGAGGTCTAATAAACAAAAACAATGCTCTATGAGAATTAAGCCAGAAATGCGGCCAAGCAGTCTCTGGCCGTCTGACGGCAAAGAAATAGTTGGAAACCTTCAGACTGAACACTAGCTAATTTTGAACCAGTCTTTATCAAGTTTCATTCCCACTGTCGCACGCGACCATTTATTGTACAGACAGGCTCTCCAGCTGTACAGTCGCCCTCAGTCACCCTGATATTGTTGAGAAAATTCTCTGAAGTTGAATCAGCAAAAGTCATGCTTTTCATGGGAGCTGCCATCTTGGATGATCTAAGCCAATGGAAGCCAAGCTTACAAAATTCTATTAGTATCCCATAATGCTAATTATTGAACATATATTTTTTTCAACCGTTGCATAAGTCTAAAAATATTGATTCAATAAAAAAAATAATTTATTCTATCTCGATTAAATATATGTTCAATACAAAATATTGATTCGATATAAAATATAATAAAAAAAATTATTGAATAAATATATTTTTAAGAAACAAATATTTTGTAGGATAGAAAATTATATTTAGTTTATTGAATAAATATTTTTTTATTGACCATATATTTTTCAGATAGAATGATAAATTTTTTATTGAACCATTATTTCTTTTTGCAACACTTCACATGCCATACTATTGTGAATTTTCAAATGTGTTTGGTGAAATGTTTCACCAATATGCACCACTGTTGAACCTTATATGTCACAAAAACTTATATGTGACAAGTGTGACGTAGATAGATAGATAGTTTATTGATACAAAAGGCCATAGGCCCATCAGTACAGGTAAATTCAAAACTATAAATACATAATCAAAACGTCAATGGTAGATGGTAAAGGTTTTACGTTTGCAAATAAGGAGAGGAAAATGAAGCATATTCTTTTGTAGTTTCAAATTTTATAACTAGGCGTTTGCAACGCAAAATAGTTTATCAATCCTAAATGATTTTACATTTCATTTGAGTTTAGTGATGTTTCTAATGAGTTCACCTTTCGCGCACTAAAAACAAAATATAAGACACGGATTCTAATCCACAATAGATTAAAACACCTGTCTTGATTGGGTTTTGTTTTAGTTTTGTTTCGTTTTTCTCTCAAAACATTGTCTGCCCTAATGTGTTGTTTATCAACAGCTTATGAATTTAAATACATGTAATATCAAAACTATTTGCATGCAGTGTTGTAAAATTCCTCTTCTCTGCCTTGACATGTGAGACCATTTCGAAGGTAATTTGATCACTCGGTAGTCGAAAATTTCGATGTTTGATCAGGATCTAAACTGCAGGAACTCGAATCAATGTAACATGTTCACTAGTAATAGGACTATAACGTACGAATATGTATACTCAAAATGCTGATATCAGGTGACAGAGTCTCTATCTTGACAAAGAAGAGGTTAATTTCACTCAATACAATACAGGGCATACACTACAGTTCATGCACAGTACTATATCGCACATGACACTATATATACATCTATATACAAAATGAACAGCAAAACCTCTCAATCACGACCACTAAATAAAGGCCAAATGATTGTTTACAAGACAGGTGACCGCCCACGCAAAATGACATTAAAGCCGAAAGCCCTTAAAAGAGCTTTCCGCTTCACATCCACCCGCCCTAAGCAGTCACCTGCCCCTAATCCCATATAATTATCATAATTCAGAGGTCGTGCTAGAGAGTCCAAACTGTATAAACTATTTGGTTAATTTGCTACTGTTACTTGCCTTGCCGAACAGAAATGCAAGACAGTAAGCAAAATACAAATCAACTATAAAGCCTAGTTTGTATTAAAATGACATTGGCATTTCAAGAAAAGACATATTGTGATTTGTATGTTCCAAACGTGAGGCCTTGTCCTTATTAGAGGGCAAGACTACACTATGGAACATCAAATTACATCGGTATAACTATTATAAGCATGTGAAATATTTTGATCAATAATGCGAGAATGAAACATTGAAGTTAACAACTCATGCCTAATCGTTTGTAACAGTGATAGCTTAAAATACAGAATTGTAAGAAAAGCAAAGAACTAAGGTTCAATATTTTGGCACAACAGCATTTCATACATTTCCGTTTAAAGATCATTATATGGAAACGCGTATTCTGCTGTTGTTATTTTCCCACTGCTAACATTGCAATTATTCACAGACAATGCAATAAAATGAAACAATACACAATCAAAATACAAAAACAAAAATAAACAATCAAACAACATAAGAAATGAATGAGAACAAAATGTAAAACAGTTTGACCTGTATTTACGAGAATATTTAATGAAAAGCCAAGGAATTCCTTAAAGGCAGGTGACTCCCTAATGCAGAACACAGCAGTGTCCTGCACTAGTGATTCACCCTTGTTTAAAGGATACAGTAACCGTTTGTTTGGTCGCTAACTACAGATTAGCCACATATCTATGAAAAAGATCTGTCTAACACTGCATATGACGTATACGTGCGAATTCATCACAAGGGGGTTGCGACAGCCACGTATACATCACGATGTGACTTTTTGATAGGGTTGCATTAGAACCGTATATGTCACAAAATTGCGAATTTTTCACAACGTGACATTTTGATAGGGTTGACATTAGAAACGTATAAATGTTTGTTTATTATAGTGTCATTCTTTATTATAGTGTCACCCCTAGCGAAGTAGGGCCAGTCACATCTGTGACGTATACGTTTTGTGACATATAAGGCTCTAACAATAACGTATATGTCACAACGTGACTTTTTGATAGGGTAGACAGTAGAAACGTATAAAAGGTTGCTTATTATAGTGTTTAAAACAATACTCTCCGTGTTGTTTGGTTGAGTACTATATAATCCAAGACCGCGGTACACCTTTAGTTCATAAACATAAAGCTGTCCAAGAATTACACCATAGACCCCTAGCCAAATGGTTTCAAAGCGATTGGACAATCCCTACCAGCAAGATCCACCATACAGGCACAAGGTCAGTGGTACAACTCCAGAACTGTCATTCAGACCCACAGCATCCACAACCCAGAGGTAGCAGACATTGGTTACCTGCTTTCTTCTAATAACATATATTAAAGAAATGTGTTTTCAGACGTTTTTTGAAGGCCGAAATTGAGCTCGCATCTCTGATGGCTGATGGTAGAGTGTTCCAGAGATTTGGGGCTGCATGCATGAAAACTTCTATCTCCAAACTTCACCAAACGACTTCTCGGCACAACGAGCGATACTGATTTACTTACAGACCGCAACTCTCTTCGAGGTCTATACACGTCCGGCATACTAACAATGTACCTTGGAGAATCATTGCACATGGCTTTGTATGTGAGTGTCAGAATTTTGAATTCAACTCTGTGTTGAACTGGAATCCAGTGAACCTCCTTCAAGACTGGAGTGATGTGATTGTACCGAGGAGTCCTGGTTATGAGTCGGGCTGTATGAACGACGAAAGAATAGCGAGGTCTCTCAAGCATCGCTGTGTTAATTGCTCCAAAGTAATACACAGTTTACATTGCTATGCGAGGGTTAAAAATTTAGGTCTGAAAGAGAAGTTATTTGACTGAAACGAGATACAGTTTTCAGATATAGTATGGAAGTTTTCCAGATAATTATATACTGAAAAAAGGATCTCCAATAGGTTCCTGCCGGAGTATCCCTAAAGACACTATAATAAACACATCTTATACGTTTCTACTGTCAACCCTATCAAAAATTCACGTTGTGACATATACGTTTTTGTTAGAGCCTTATATGTCACAAAACGTATACGTCACAGATGTGACTGGCCCTACTTCGCTAGGGGTGACACTATAACAAACAATGACACTATAATAAACAAACATTTATACGTGTCTAATGTCAACCCTATTAAAAAGTCACATTGTGAAAAATTCGCAATTTTGTGACATATACGGTTCTAAGGCAACCCTATCAAAAAGTCACCTTGTGACATATACGTGGCTGTCGCAACCCTCATTGTGATGAATTCGCACGTATACGTCACAATTGTGACGTTTACGTTTTGTGACATATAAGGTTCTCTTCGTAGAGCCTTATATGTCACAAAACGTATACGTCACAATTGTGACATATAAGTTTTGTGACATATAAGGTTCAACACACCACCGTTAATTGTGATTTTCATGGATAGCCCCTGTCTAACCTTTATGCAATCTTCGAATGCAAACTTTATGTAACCATTTGAATTAAAGTAATGGAAATGTTGATTTATTGCATACTCCCAAGTGACGATTGCGCGTTTGTAATACAGTGAATTCAAGTGATTGCGACTACTTACCTACTTGCGACTACTGGTACATGTAGAAGCTTAACACAGGATGCAAGTAACATTCAAAATTCCTACAGGATATTTCTATTTTTCCGTGCATCTTGTTGTGATCAATTACCTTTTTAAACATGAAATACAAGCCTTTGATTTTATTGTACATGCATAACTGATATATGATTTCGATGGATGTACATAGACCTGTAGAATGTGATTGTACTGTTTGAAATTTATAGTCATTATAGATCATATTTTGGTGATAAGCCGTGCTTCCATTAATCATCGCGCAAACATTGCTGCTGGTAAAATTTAATTATTAAACTTCATAAAGCTGCAATCTGATACAAAAATATCACGCACCATTGCTCCTCGTTAAACATAGATATAAAAATTCATAAATATGCAATCAAACAACCCCATTACCCACTATTGCCTCTAGTTAAATATAACAATATTAAAATTAATAAATTTGCAATCATAAAAACACACAACGAAAATTACTCTAATAAATTCAAAAGTAAATATCTGAAATCATTACACATTTAACAGCAATTCAGTCATACAAAATACATATAAACAAAAACATTTGTAAGTTAAAGTAGGGCGCCAAGTTTCTCAAAGAGTACTCGCTTGCGTTAATACAGTGAAGAAGACATTAGTCTCTCCCAATAAGCATGTTTACGTTTAAACTATTCTACTTTTTTTTTACTATTGTAAAACTATTGTAAAATGATAACAGTTTGGAGCAAGATCAGACGCTGGGGGGGGGGGGGGGGGGGGGCTTATGGAATCACCCCGGCGTCGGCGTCAGCGTCAGCGTCGGCGTTGGTTTTTCATGGTTAAGGTTTTGGGGTAAGTGTTGTAATGCACTAATACTACATGAAATATTTACATTAGGAAGCTGATATTTGGAATGAAGGTGCCCTTAGGGTTGAACATTGATGTTGTGTAGTTAAAATTAAAAAATTAAATTAAATTAGTCAAAATTTCAGCTTTGATGGACTTAGGTTTTTCGACTGATTTCTCATGGATAAAGTTTTGTTGTAAGTGTTGTAATGCACTAATACTACATGAAATAGTTGTATTAGGATGCTGATATTTGGAATGGAGGTGCCCTGTGAGTTGAACATTGATGTTGCGTAGTTAAAATTTTAAAAAATGTTTAAATTTAGTCAAAATTTTACCTTTTGTTGACTTAGGTTTTTCGGCTGATTTCTCATGGTTAAAGTTTTGGGGTAAGTGTTGTAATGCACTAATACTACATGAAATATTTGTATTAGGAAGCTGATACATGTATTTGGAATGGAGGTGCCCTGTGGGTTGAACATTGATGTTGCGTAGTTAAAATTAAAAAAAAGTTAAAATTTAGTCAAAATTTCACCTGTTGTGGACTTAGAGTTTTGGGTCTGAAATTTCAAAGTTAGTTTTGGAGTAAGTGTTGTAATACACTTATAATACAGGAAGTAATTGCATTAGTAAGCTGTTATTTGGAATGGAGGTTCCTTGTGGCTTGAATATCAATGTACTTATACACTTTTCTATTGATATTTACCTATTTAAGAAAGGTTTAATTAGGCGAGCTTTGCTGTTCTGCGACAGCTCTTGTTATAATCTCTCCACGCACAGCGTCAAAGCTGCCTGTTCAGTTTTTAAATAACCTGGCTGTGTATTCCGCGGAAAGAATGTATTTGGTATAGTATAGGAAATAAACAAAATTTAAATAAATCTAAAATACATCTCTCGTGGTTGTCGTATATATATGTTTAAAATGCATACGCACGAACCAATACTCCTAAAATGTAAGTGTGTTTTGTTATTTTACAGAGTTTATGTGTTAAAGGAAATAAGCTGGAAGTCAAATACAGCAACACATGTAGTTGTTGAATCAAAAGCAGCAGTTAGAATAACAGATTTTGTGACTATTTACGATGGCAGGTGCTCAATTAAAATGTAAAGTTTTAAATAATTACAATGTAATAAGATGTGAGTGTGGTTCGATCTGTTAATGTCAACATATATTTCATGTGTAGTGTCTATTTCTCACTATATACAAAATGGATTTTAATGCAATCCAATGGTAAACCTTTTCACTCTCAATGATGAAAACATGCACATTTACAAACAGTTTGGATCCTGATCTAAACTATTTGACACTCGTATCGAAATATGGTTAGGCATACTGCCTTAAAATTAATTATGAAACGATACTGCAGACAACAAAAATGAAGGAAACCACAATGAAACGGTGAAGGGGTAAAAATCTCACGAACGATTAAATCATGAAAGGGTTTAGTAACGTTTCTATAGTAGATACATGTATGTATTCTAACGTTTTATATCCACGTGAAATCGCGAATGTTGCGACACCACAGAAATAACCTATACGACATGATAAACACAAAATCTCAAATATGTAATCAATATTGTTGAGGTTTAGTCCAGTTCTTTGCATTGGGCAAATAATATAGAGATACAGTCGAACTTCGATATCTCGAACTTTCTTAACTCGAACTATCCGAAACTTCGACACATGAATTACATTGATTCATGTTCGGTTAAGTGGTACATGTACATACCCGTAGTTCAAAGTTAAAACGTCGCTAAGCCACGTTTTAACTTTGAGCTACGGGTATGTTCCACTCAACCGAGTTCGAGATATCGAAGTTCGACTGTATGTTTATGAACAAACGTGTTCTGCATAATCTCGATTAGGATACAATATTTTAAATGATTTCAAATCACTACCAGTTGACCTTGGAAAACACACTAGATCACACCTTTTCACACCAGGATTCAAACTGATTGCGAAGGTTATCACAAATGCGCACACCGAGTTTTAAATATTCTTCCCTACGCCAACTTACCTCGAGTACGATGAATATTGCCAATTAGTCTTGTTCCTTAACAGACGCTGTATAACGCGGTATCTGGCCAGGATCCAGACTGTTTGAGGCTCACTTGAATCTTTCTTAGGTCATACAAAAGGACGACAGCTGTTTAACCCTTTGAACCCTAGTCCCGCATATAGGCGTCCTTTTCAAACAGGGTACATGTGAAAAGAACACTTGTCCTATGCAAACAGTGAGGACCCAGATCAGAGGGCTCCGAAAGGAGCCCTCTGATCAGGGTATTCACTGTTTGTCATAATGCCAAACATTGACAGAAACAACCCTTAAAAGTCAGAAATGGACTAGATTAAAATGGAAACTGGAATTGTCCATTTCAAGTTTCAGGGAGGAACGAGTTAAAATAGATGATGTCATGGCAGTGAAGACCCTAACAGTGACTGAACGTGACTTGACAATTCATATTGCAAACAGTTTACATTACGATTAGACGCCAGGTAAATCGACGTGTGATCAGAGTCCAAACTGTTTGACACATACATTGACGTTCATATGGTCAAAATTCCTAACAATTAAACTCTAGAAATAAAGGGGGCCATTTTAGCAGACGATGTTGCAGCAGTGAGAAGGGTTAAGCCCCTTCGTGGACCTGAAGTCTGCTTAAGCTATCGCAGACCATTAACAATTCAGCCAGCATATCGCTGGAAATGCAAATAGCCTTTTAGTCGTATTTGATCAAGAATTGTTCGCCGTTTTTCGTGCGTTACAAAACACAAAGATCTTTGTTTGGAATTCTGCAACACTTGGTGTTTCTATTGGATATATGGTATCTAACATGTTTGGCTAATTTTATTGTATTCCTCAGACTGTCTACTAGATTTGCGGAAACCATGTTTCTTTCTTCAGTATGCTTATTAGCATTAGGCTGATTTTTTTTACCTCTTTACCTCTTAAATGGTTTGAGAAGAATAATTTGGAACTTTACTAACTTCACTTAAATTTAACATTTGGAGTGCTTTATTGCGATTTCATTACACCTAAACCACACAGTTTGGATCAAGAGAAGAAACCGTTTAATTCATCTGGATCTAAACTGTTTGACACAAATCATACATGTATCGCCCGATATGAATGGAAGATGAACTTAATCTTAAAATTGCAACAGACAACACATTTAGCAAAAGAAAATTGTCCTGCGTTAACTCCTTCACTGCCCTTCTCCGGGCACAACAAGGCTCTCATTTCTCCGGACTGTTCCGAAATCTTCAGATTTCTCTAATTGCTTCGGCCGGACTTTCGGGTTTTTTTCCAAAATTTTCGGATTTCTGCTCTTACTTTTAAAATTTCGAATCTGATGTGTTTTTACTTAGAAAACATTGGTATGTGTGTCAAACAGTTAGAATCAAAGTCAGACGCCGCGTCTGATCTGGATCTAAGCTGTTTGTACAATTATGCTATTGATATACACTGTAAACCCAAGTGTTCCAGCATAGAACATGAATTGAACGCCTATTTGCAACAGATATTGCACGCGCCATGATGCGTCATTGTGTTCAGCAAGTGTTTAAGATATAATTGTAGTGTTCAATTTTGAACACTTAGTGATCCTAAACTAATGAATACATTTCACTGTTCAGGTTTTTCGAGATATTAACAGTTCTCCAAAACCAAGTTAAGAACATAGCAAAATACATCGGGTAATGTCACAACGGTAAAATCAGCTTTCGGCTTCACATTATATGAAGCAGCCTGCATTGGTTCGGGTTTAAGTCCAACTTTTGAGACGTCACGCTAAAGTTTAATCTTCATTTTCCTACGAAAATTGTGCAGTTGAAATATACTAAATACCTATCTAGATCTACTTACCAAATTTCTGGAGTTAGCGAGACCCCCCCCCCCCCCCCCCCCACACACACACACACACACACACACGCACACATACACACAAACACCTTACTCCTTATCTAAGCCCGCTTTCTTCCTTACGTTGTGGTTGCAGTTTGCGTAGATAAAAACAATTCCCCAGCCAAAGATGAAAGCTATAATACAACAAGCATCTAAGGCCAGAAAATATATTAAATCTACAGTGTTCTCCTGCGTTTCCATTCCCTGTGAGTGTATGTGAATGAATTCCCACATTATTCAAACAATCGTTCGCGACTCATCAACGAAAAATGGCTACTTGTTGATGATTACATCATAGTGACGTCATTAAATAGTTATGACGTCATTGAATAATGAGTTAATATTTTCCAATTTTAGAACATATCGTTGAATGCCACGCGTGAATAAAGTGTTCAAACTTTCAAAAAGAGGCGTAAAATTTTGATTTTCTCATCGAATCGCGTCGGATATTCACGTATCACTAAAGTTTCATCAAATAAATTCAGACAAACAGAAAAAAATCTAGTATAAAGAATTTGAGTTACATCCCCTGAACACTAGGGTCTAAACTCATAAGCACTGGTGTTCAAGTTATGAACACAAATATGAACACTTGGTATGCAATATTGGTAGCCCTGTTACATGTACAATGGTTATATGCAAACCTGTTTGGGTCCTGATCAGACGCCGTTGACTCAGGAACTAATTTGACAACAATTTCAATATTTCTTAATTCAAAATACTTAAAATTTGAATTTGAGAACTAAAAGCAGACGACAATTGTTTGAAGCTAATGACGTCATGGCAGTGAATGAGGTTAATGGCTTAATGCTCCGGATATAAATATCTCACATGATAGCAGAAAATGTGGCCCTGTTACATGGATAGCGACTAAGTCATCCACCCCTAAAGCTTTAAATAAAACGTCAATTCCAAGTTTAAAAAAATCTCGGTCCTGTTCATACGCCGAATTTCTGGGCTTCTGACCTTAATCCAAAATATAACCAATAGAAAATCAAGTCTTTAAAGCAACGTCGAAAACACATGATTACAAGATAAACTCGTATAATATATCTGCATTAGTTGCTATTGGCACACTATCCGTCGATCCTCATTAATCCCTTCACTGCCATGACGTCATCTGATTTAAACAATTGTCGTCTGCAAACCGTGATTACCTTTACATGTACAAACAGTTTGGTTCCATATGAGACGCCGGGTAAAGCTGCGGCTCGTCAGGATCCAAACTATTTCAACATGCTGGTCATATTTGGAAGGGGAACTTAGAAATTTCTAGATTTTAAACAGTAGCAGACGACAATTATTGCAAAACATAAAACTTACTTAATAGATTTAAAGCAGACAAAAATGCAATACATCAATAAAGTTTATGTGTGAGTGAAGTTTGTTGAAAACTTCAAGAATCCAATGTAGGCATGCATCCCTTGATGGCCAAAACACTCAATCTCTACAATCTTGTTCATTTACTGATTGGACTTCTTTTGTTCACTCGGGGAGTTTCACAATAGTATAAAAACACGCACTTGATAATGGCACAATCACGAGATTTCCTCATGTTTGTGAGGCCTGTATCTATGGCGACCATCTCATGTCCTTAGCAAGCTGCCATACATGGTTACATATTGTAAAAATCAACTCATTTGAATTTTCTTCG
This sequence comes from Gari tellinella, assembly GCA_922989275.2. NCBI lineage: Eukaryota > Metazoa > Mollusca > Bivalvia > Cardiida > Psammobiidae > Gari > Gari tellinella. The sequence continues at coordinate 46,462,087 of OV277856.1, forward strand.
CTGCACCGACCGGAGTGCGCTGACATTTGGAATTAGTTTTTTTTATACTTTACACTTGTATCTTTATATATATTTGTTTCGTTATGTCCAACTCAAACTCTAAATTTTGAATAATAAAGTCTGACGGAAATAATTGAGCAGGCGATAGACTGGCAGTGAAGAGGTTAAGTCTTTATTCAATTATCACCACCTATGTTATTGAATTTAGAACATGGAACTTTAGGTGCATTGTTTCTGACAGAAACAGACTGTTTACGTCAAATATTATTGCAACTTATATCGAATAAAAATTAAGATGAAGTCTAAATTCATACTATGCTTCCAGTTTCTATTATACCTTTTTGCGTTTTAATACTAGTTCAGACGTTAAGTCGATAGTTGGAAATGAATCCGTGAAAATAAGTTCCTAAAAAGTAATCCGAAAGTTTTTAACTGCAGTTAGCATTTTTCGAAGAATTTTCAAATACATATACTATTTTAGCTTTTGATACAATGCATGTGTACCAGAACTCCGTATATAAAGCATATTCTCCTACCACTCATCTACTGTTTGTTACAATGTATCAATAAAAAAAACTATTCGTGTTTAGAGCCACTGTAAACTAGATCTACTCTTCAGGTTAACATATACCGTATACGGGGGAAGGATCGAAACTAATACGAGAACGTGCGGCTCAGTCCTATTTCACTGTATATATGTCACCGCCAACCTGTGTAACCAGTCATTTCGTGAAATCGCTGGAAATTTTAGCCATTTCATGAAATGACTGTTTCACTTAGTCATTTACGAAATGCCTGAAATTTCTAGTCATTTCATGAAACGACTAAAACACTTTCAGTCATTTCATGAAATTACTGAATCGACTTTAGCTTTATGTAGTGAAGTGTTATGATGACAATGTCTTAAAAATTGGTATCTACACTATTGAAATAGTGCATGTTGATATATATTGAAGTCTCATAAATTAAAATTAAAATTATGTGCAATGTTTCTGAAATAATTGTTAGTTATTAAGAATTCAACAAATAAATACATACATAAGGAATTGAATGAACATTTACTCTTGAATTAATTAAATAAAAGTTATTTCATACATTGTCTGAATCCTGTATAAGATCTCTAGTCAATATGTGTGAAAGTGGTCTGTCAATTTCAGTTATTTCACGAAATGACTGAAAATGTCAGGCATTTCGTGAAATGACTAAGTGAAATGACTGATTACACAGACTGACTTTAACATATACATGTACATGTATTTAATTAAATATATTTAGATTATTTGTCAGCCCCCTTACTTACATGACGTCTTCAGGTTTAAACAGTTGTCGTCGGCTGTTATATCTGGGCTGAAGTGAAATTGAGTATACATATAAAGGAAAATTAATAACAGCCGGATAAGTGTCAACTAATGAACGATACATGTACTCTGGTCTATATGACAAATCACGCGATTCCTTTGTGCCGTTACAAGTACTAAATTAATATCTAGTGACATTGAATTAATATGGGCTTAAACAAGGTTTAAACAATTGTCGTCGGCTAGTATGTCTGAAGTGAAATTGCGTGTACATGTAAGAGAAAATTAACCACAGCAGTATAAATGTCAGCTAATGAACGATACATGTACATGTATCCTGGTCTATATGACAGATCACGCGATTCCGATGTGCCGTTATACTTAAATAATATCTAGTGACTTTAAATTAATATGGGAAAATAGCATAGGCCCGGTTTAACCTATTAAATGTGCAAGGCGATGCAGTTAAAATTGTGTAACTCGATGCACGGGACTCGTCTCCTTTTTGGAGAGTTTTCTTCTTTCGTGTTCTTCTATATTAACCCTTACCCCATAGCCTGTGTCTAGTTCTGAAGACAGGATTCCACTTAAAGCAGGTTGAAAGCAAATCAGAATGTGACTTAAGGCACATTCTGATTTACTTTCAGCCTGCTTTAAGCTATCATCTGCTAGAATTAAGAAAATATTTCTTAAGGTTCATTTTCATTACTGTATAAAATTAAATTGGAACTATTTTCTTCAGTGAATGAGTAATTTAACATTGCTAAAAGGTGCTTCTATGGAGAAAATGTTTAAACTACAGCATATGTGAACTCTCTGGCTGCTGTAATACCGTCTGCATCTAAATAGCTGTCTACTTTAATATATCAAAGTTAGATTTCAAATAATTTGACCGAAAAAACATCTCCACGAGTTCCAGATCATCTGGATTCAAAGTTGTAGAGGTTCGGGTGATATTTCTTTAAGATCGAAATGCATATAAAATCAACTCGGAGAAGTTTTCCAGACGGCAGAGTTTGCAGACGAAAAGTAGAATGTGTGCGAAAGGTTAACATATGAACACGCCTTGTTGACGTCCTTTGGGGAGTGTCGACGTTCCAGATTGCTGTGATTGCACGTGTACATTAACCGCTTCAATGCCGTGACGTCATCAGCTTTAAACAATTGTCGTCTGCTCCTATATCTTAAACTTAAATGTTATGTAAATTGAATCAAGTAATATCATAATAAGTGCCAAACAGTTTGGATCCTGGTCAGACGCCGCGTTACGCAGCGTCTGAGCAGGATCCAAACTGTTTGCAAATGACCATAGTACTTTGGATAATATTTCCCTTTTTTATACCCCACAGTCATATGTCTAGTGCAGATATCTCGATGAACCATATAACCCATAAATACCAGAGTTCCAAATGAGCGGAGTGTTTCAAACACTAACGTAAATGAGTTTTTTCAAATAAACCCATATTTAGAGACGTCTCACTAGAATCGCCTCCTTGAAGCGATTCTAATGAAAAGTCACATTATATGATTGTGAAGGTTGTTGCTTGTTTGGGGGGCTTAAATGAGCAATATCGGAAATTATCCGTTTTTTTACCCTTTTCTGGAGTCCTAGTGCCTATGTAGTACCCTAAAATGAGCATAAGAATAGAATGGAATATCTATTTTGCAATGTCTCTTTTCTTATATGAGCCCATTATCGATATAGTAACCACATGTATCCCTTTACCACCATTATTCGAACACAACCAAAAATCGAACACCTACATAATTTCGCGTGATATCTATGGTTACAAACGGTTTTGCATAAACGCGCGTGACATTTTGACAGCGACACCGGTAGAAACGTCAATAACACAAGATCGGCAAGAATTATCAGTAAACAGGTAAAAGGGCGTTTGTTGAACTTCACCGACTATAAATATTGCATTTACACCTAACCCCAAATTTCCCAATGCCTGAATATGTCATAGACTAGATTTTCTGTGAACAAAATGACCAGTGGTGTGTCGGCTGCATTACTTTTACATTTACCTTATTCCTAGTGGTCCGGACAAATTATATTGAGGGTTCAGACCACTCTCACTCACTCTCACTCATCCCTTGGCTGATTGTCTCGTCGTAGGGGGGATTCTGATGCCGAAGAAGCTGTCCTTTGTCTCCAACCTGGTCTGTCTGCAGCATACGTTATCAACTCTGGCATTGACAGTGCTGTCCACTATTTTACGTTGTCGGACCAACTCTTCCTCTGCCTACCTCGTCTACGCCCACCTTCCACTGTCCCTTGGAGGATAGTTTTGCTAAGACTGTTATGTCTTGTGGTGTGACCAAACCACTTCAATTTCCTTTTCTTGACCGTGCTGAGGAGGGGTTCTTGGGTGCCAACAAGGCTGCGTACCTGATCCCTTACATGTTCGTTTGTTTTTCTCTCTAAGTAAGAGATGCCAAGTAGCTTCTTCATGAATTTCATCTCGAAAGCCTGTATTCGTCTTTCTGTCTATGCCAGTAGAGTCCATGCTTCGCACCCATATAAGAGGTTGGACAAGACCAGGGACTTGTAGAGCTTGAACTTGGTTTTGAAGCTGATGTGGCTCTTCCATATCTTCTGTAGGCTGGCAAAGACTGATGTTGCTGTCCCTAAGCGTATGAGAATTTCGGCTGTGCAAGTGCCGTCACTAGAGAGGGTTGCCCCTAAGTACTTGAATCGTGTTACTTCCTCTAGTGGTTCTCCATACATCGTGATGTTAGCATGTGTGCCTTCTCCACTGTTAACCATGACCTTTGACTTTTCTGTGCTGACTTCCATTCCGTAAGCGCTGGCACTGTTAGCCAAACTGTCCGTCAGGGCTTGGAGTTCTCCGTTACCTCCTCCCATTAGATCAATGTCGTCTGCTAATCTGAGATTACAGACAGGCCTGCCACCAATGGAGATGGAGGGTACATGATCATAGAGGGTCATCTGCATAATTCTCTCGAAAAAGAGATTAAACAAGACCGGAGAGAGAAGAAATCCTTGTCTGACTCCAATTGTTGTTCGAAAGAACTCCCCGAGTTGGTTGTTCAATATCACCGCACTGCTTGAGTGTTCGTAGATAGCTAAGGTGAGTTGGACAAGTCCTTCCTCTACGTTGAAGCCTCTAAGTGCACTCCACAGACCTTCATGCCACACTCTGTCAAAAGCTTTCTTGAAGTCTATGAAGTTGTGGAACAGATCGCGTTGGTGTTGTAGGTGTTTCTCAATAATGAGCCTGCAGTTGAAAATCTGTTCCACGGTACTTCTCCCTACTCAAAAACCAGCCTGTTCCTCAGATAGTACTTCTTCAGCTTTAGGCCGCAATCTGTTCAGAATGATCCTGAGCATTACTTTGCTGGGGTGGCTGATCAGGCTTATGGTCCTGTAATTCTGGCATTGTCTGAGATTCCCCTTTTTGGGTAGGGGTATCACAAGTGAGCGTGTCCACTCTTCTGGCCATTTCCGTTGGTCCCAAATCTTCTGACAGAGAACAGTGAGGGCTTTTAAAGTACTATCACCTCCACCTTTCAAGAGTTCCGATGGGATGTTGTCCACTCCTGGTGATTTCTCTGGCTTGAGGCTCCTAACTGTCTTCCATTGGGGCTTGGTTGTTCTCCAGTAAGGAAGTGTCTGGGTGGATTGTGTGGTTGTATATGCCACTGCAGTACTCTGTCATCTCTCCAAGACCTTATCATTCTCTGTCAGCAAGTTGCCGTCATTGTCATCGATGACTGTTGCACGTGGTTTGCTGGTTTTAGTGATTGCTTTGAGTGTGTTATAAGCTTCTCTGCTGTTACCCTTCTCCATGTCTTTGTCAATGGCAAAGCACTGCATGTCTATCCATGTCTTCCCTCATCTTCTTGCGCACTTTTTTATGCACAATCCTGTATTGTGACATAGCATTTTCGCTGGTGTGTTTCAGTCCCTTTAGATTTCTCCTTTCGTCGCACAAGTCAAGGAGTTCGTTTGTGACCCAATGGTGGTTTTTCTTCCTCCTCTTGCCTAAGACATCCTCAGCTGTTTTTATCAGAATGCCCTTTGTATAGTTGGCGAGGGTGTCTATGTCTTGGTCGACTAAGTTCAGGACAGCGAATTTTCCACCTACTTGTGCCTGGAATGTGCTTGCTACCTCTGGATCCTTAAGCTTTTCCAAGTCAAATGAGATTCATGTGCTCTTGGGGCTTCGTTTTGCCTTCAGTTTTAACTTGAAGTTTGTCATGACTAGGTCGTGGTCACTACCAATGTATGCACCAGGGAACGTTCTTGTCTTTGCTTTGTTGACGCTGGACTTGAAGCGTTGTGGAACCAGGATGAAATCTATCTGGTTGTGTGTTTTTTCCGTCTGGTGAGTGCCATGTGATAGTTCTGGAGAACTTATGTGGGTGCAGGGTGTTGGCCAGAGTGAGGTTGTAGCTCTTGGCAAACTCAAGCAGTCTGAGTCCTCTATCATTTGTCGTTCCAACGCCAAACTTTCCAATTGTTCCTGCCCAATTTATGAAAGCATCTGGACCTACTTTGGCATTCCAGTCCTCTTGAATGATGAGGATATCCTTCTTGGGAACTGACTTTATGGTTGTTTCCAGAAGTTCATAAAACTCTTCGATTTCGTCGTCATCATGGTCCGAAGTTGGGGCGTACACCTGTATTATAGTGATGTTATTGGGTTTGGCGGATAAACGGATTGATATCAGTCTGCTTGATATGGGTTTACAGCTGACCACACAGCTAACTATTTCTTTCCGAACTAAGAAAGCTACGCCATGTATGTGCCTTTTGTCGTCTCCAGAGAACCAGAGCCGGTGACCTTCACCTGTGGAGGTTTCACCGAAACCTGTCCATCTGACCTCGCAGAGGCCTATTACATCCAAGTGATACCGGCTTAGCTCGTGGGTGAGTTCGTATATCTTTCCACATGCGTACAGTGTACGTACATTCCATGTTCCTATTGTTGTTCCGACAGTTGGTAACTTGATGGGGTTTCTACTCCAGTAGTCCGCTTGTCAGTGTTTCATATAAGAAGTAGATCTAACAAGAAATAAATAAAAAAAAATATTTTGACAGGTTCGAGTTTACTAAATTTTTAGAAAAATCTATTTGACAACTTTTAGAAATTTCTTATTGATTGTTGGGTGCACTTTAAAATGTGCAGCTCTGCCAGGGTACTTACAAGAGGATATCCCTTCTACGGCCCTGCCTGTAGCCAATTAACCATTGATAGTTTATGTCAAACTACTGTAATTTATATGCAAAAAGTTGACTTTTACTTTTTATGAGGCTACAGATTCTTGTTTTATATTTTTTCTGACATTTAATTAACAAACCGTTACCCTAGACTATATATAGTAAATATTTTGTGGTGTCAAACCTTCTGTTCGAATTTAGGTTGAGGTCCCACTGAGAATGATGTAAGTGGGCCACCATGTTTTGTTTACATTGTTAGAGAACCACTTTGAGATGCAACAGCTTACCCATCGTATTTTAAATTGAAAATGACCAGTATATCCAGTATGCATGTTAAAAATAACTTTTATTCACATAACAATTTGAAATTGATTAGAAGGTGCTTAGGTGTTCGAATAATGGTTGTACCGGGATACATATCAGGGAAAACAGTAAGACAAACAAAAAGGGCAATATAAGGATATCCATAAATCATTGATGTCTAGATATACAATAGCACACATTGTAGTCCTAGATGTTACGCCACGAGTAGAAATAGTGGCGCCTCATCTAGGTCTACATGTTTTGCTTTGGTGTATTGTTTGATTCAACCGTACCTAGTCTTCTCCAATAAAGAACTTCAGGTATTGAAACAATAAACATCGACATTTTGCGGTGTATAATATCTGTTTTAACCTTGAACTATGGGAGTTTGAAATAATGAAAATTTCATCTGTATGAAAACGGACAAGTTCAACTTATCCCTTAGCTTTTAGTTTTGAAAACAGTTTACCACTTAAAGCAGGTTAAAAGTAGAGAAGAATGTTCCTTAAGGAGCATTCTGTTTTATTTTCAGCCTGCTTTAAGCTACATTTGTACCATTCTGGAAATGTACTGGAAATGCCTCACGTTCATATTTTCCTGTTCAGGGCGTCCTAGCTTGGACCTTTACTTTGGTTACTTAGTGAATGAATAACTAGAGTCGCAAATGGTGTATTTGTGGTGTAAAAGGTTTAGTACAGTGAAACCCCTTTAAACCAGACATGTGTGGGGACAACAAAAATTTCCGGTTTAGAGGGGTTTCCAGTTTAGAGGGGGTTTAACCCATTGCGAAATAGCTTGTTTCTAGTATGGAAGATAGCTGACCACTTAAAGCAGGTTGAAAGTAAACCAGAATACGCCTCAAGGCGCATTCTGCTTTACTTTAAACCTACTTTAAGCTATCATCTGCTAGAATGTATAAACTATTTTCTTCAGCGTAGTAATACCAAAGACGTAAAAAAACGTTTTATGGTGTGATAGGTAAAAAAGAAGGGATTGGAACGGAACCAACGCTTTTGTCCGGTTAAGAGAGAATTCCGGTAGATAGAGGTTCCGGTTTGGAGGGGTTTCACTGTATATTCGTTATATCGAGGTTCGACTGTATCCCGATGTCTGTGTTGTTTCATCGATTACGTGTGGCTAAGAGAAGTTGATACTTCAAGAACATTATTGCCTTGTAATTCAGTTAATAATTAATTTCAAAAGCGCTGTGTTTGGTTCTAAGAATAAACTTCAACGGGTAATTTGTTTTAATTTCCACTACAAAAGTCCAATACACCGCTTAAACTCATTCATCCCTGAAACTACCAGTTTCAAATCAAGTCTAGTCCATTTTTTACCATTTTGTAGTTTATTACAATTTATTTGCTACACGACAAGCAGTGAGGATCCTGATCAGAGGGCTCCTTTATAAGCCATTTGGTCTGAGTCTACACTATTTGTATACATAGGACAAGAGTACTCTTCACAGGTACGCTGTTTGTAAAGGTTGAGTATAGTCGTCGCTAGGGTTCAATGGGTAATCGGGAAGACAACCTTCACACGTCTTTCAAAAGTGAATACATGTAACCATAAATCATCCACCCTGAAATGTCCAATGCTAATTTACAATTACCCAGTGCGAAACCAAAGGATCACGTTTTATCCTTTACACACAAAAAAGAAAGAAAAACAAAGAAAAAAACAAACAGAAAAAACAAACAACTATATATATGATATCACAGTTCAAATTAATGGGACACTTTATTAATTTCACAAGTACCAGTATAGCATTGATTTATCCACAGTGGAAAATATGTCATTCTTTCCCGTTTTAACGCACAATAGACGCAAACGCATTCCACTAAAGTAGAGTAAATGACAACACTTAAACAATTCTGACTATTCATTTTAATCTGGGTGGCAAACAGTTTGGAGCCTGATAAGACGCCGGGTAAACCAGACTCCAAACTGATTGCATTGGAACTAATAGATTTAGCGTAAACGCGTTTATTGGAAATGAATAACGTCTTCTCCACTGTATTTCTTGGAATGAGGAACAAGTCTGATACGGTATTATCTTTATTTATTTATTCATTTATCACATTGTTGTGCTGACATCAATAATGGTAATCCATTGCAAATAAATGCCTTTCCAGATTGAACGTAGAACAGAACATATATTTTATTGACTTGTACATGTTACATCAACATATAGCCAATATGTAATATAATCTATAGGATTTAATGTATTCATTTCATACATGTATGTCAAGATAAAAAAAAATGAAACAGTCACGTTATAGTATTATAGTGCTAAGCAAACTCGGTACTGAATTACGTGTTATGAGTCGAGCTGCAACGAAAAGAGAATACAGCTTAAAGATATCTTGCGATATTGAATAATTTGTTATAATCGTCAATTTGGAAACCTACTCGGTCTTTATATATTTCTTTCTGCAGTCTAAAATGCATGGGTATTTAAGGATTAAATGGTATATTCTTCATCTATTTCTGTACCTCTATAAAAACAAGAGCGTGTCCCAGTTACACGAATGCCCCCGATGATACAGGGAGGGGAATCCAGACTATCAAACGTAAAAGTTAGAGAGCTGAAACTGTAGTGGAGCGCCATTTTGAGGACTTCAATGGGCCATTACTCCAAAGGGCCTAGCATAAATTGGTGCCGCTGGTTATCCAAATTGGTCTCCATTTTATGTCAACAAACATTTTCAGAAAGTTTGGTGAAGATCAGATGAAAAGCAATGTGTTTGTGAAACACAAATGCCCCCAGGCAGCGTCATGTTCTGTAATGTAATGCTTATTTGCAAAAGTAGGTCAAAAGTCATGGTCGCATGGTAAATGAAACATTGGCATGGTTGAACAAGTCTTAACACAAGAAACATACAATGTACATGTACATACAAAGTATGGAAGCTCTAGGCCTACTAGTTCAAATGTTATAGGCATATAAAGATTTATACAAAAGCCGGTCAAAGGTCAAGGTCACAAAGGCAAAAGCGTAGGTATGGTTAGAAAGGTCTTGACACAAGAACTATATAAACAAAATATGAAAGCCGTAGGCCTACTGGGGCAAATGTTATAGCCATTTAAAGATTTTAACAAAAGTAGGTCAAATGTCAAGAAGTTTTGTATGGTTGGAAAGGTCTCGCCACAGGGAAGACACCTGCCAAGTATAAAAGGCCCAGGTGCAAAAATGCAAAAGTTATAGCCAAGGTTAAGGTTTTTGGTTAAAGTTTAATTAAATAGGTCAAAGGTCGAGGTCAAGGTCACATGGTCATAGACTTTGGTATAGTTGGAAAGGTCTTAACACAAAAAATTTGCATACAAAATATGTAAACCCTGGGCCAACTGGTGCAAATGTTATAGCCATTTAAAGATTTTTACAAAAGTAGGTCAAATGTTAAGGTCAAGGTCACAAGGTCAAAAAGTTGTATATGGTTGGAAAGGTCTTGCCATGAGGAAAACACATGCCAAGTATAAAAGGCCCAGGTTTAAAAATGCAAAAGTTATAGCCAAGGTTAAGGTTTTGGTTAAAGTTTGATTAAATAGGTCAAAGGTCAAGTTCAAGGTCACATGGTCAAAGATGTTGGTATGGTTGGAAAGGTCTTGACAAAAGAAATATGCATACAAAATATGAAAGCCCTGGGCCTACTGGTGCAAATGTTATAGCCATTTAAAGATTTTTACAAAAGTAGGTCAAATGTCAAGGTCAAGGTTACAAGGTCAAAAAGTTTTATATGGTTGGAAAGGTCTTGCCATGAGGAATACACATGCCAAGTATAAAAGGCCCAGGTTTAAAAATGCAAAAGTTATAGCCAATGTTAAGGTTTTTGGTTAAAGTTTGATTAAATAGGTCAAAGGTCAAGGTCAAGGTCACATTGTCAAAGATGGTGGTATGGTTGGAAAGGTCTTGACAAAATAAATATACATACAAAATATGAAAGCCCTGGGCTTACTGGTGCAAATGTTATAGCCATTTAAAGATTTTTACAAAAGTAGGTCAAATGTCAAGGTCAAGGTCACAAGGTCAAAAAGTTTTATATGGTTGGAAAGGTCTTGCCATGAGGAATACACATGCCAAGTATAAAAGGCCCAGGTTTAAAAATGCAAAAGTTATAGCCAAGGTTAAGGTTTTTGGCACAGACAGACGGACGGACAGACGGACGGACGGACAGACCAACAGAAATGACAAAAACTATATGCCCCCGAATCGTAGATTCTGGGGGCATAAAAAAACTAAGTATCTCTAAGTCCTTGAAATTCTATTTCTGCCATAACGACTGGTTTACCTATGCCGAGAATGCGCAGACAAGCTGATGTTACAAACACAATTCCTTAATTCAAATGGCAATATATATTAGTATATGCTTCGTAACCAAATACCTTTTAAACATTACTATATAGCTGTAAAAAGTAACTGCTGTCTTTGTCTAAGCACCAACGTTGATAACAAGTACAATGTATCAATCAAACGATGTTTGAATATCTTAATACTCTTTTCACTCGATATATATTGTTGATCCATGCATGTGTAAATCCGTTTTGGTACAATAATTCTTCTGTGCATGGGAATGTCTTGTCCATATGCACACACATACCAACTATCAAAGCAATACCTCAAGGGACATAGAAGTTATAGACATTTTCTTAGAATTAATTACGCTGTTCGAAACCTAAACGCAGGCCCTAAGTTCAAAGTCACAGGGGTCCAATATTTTCTGTGCATGGAAAGGTATTGTCAATATGCACACACATACCAACTATGAAAGCAATACCTCAAGGGACAAAGAAGTTTTAGACATTTTAGAAACCTAAATACAGATTTCGAAACCTTAACGCGGGCCCCAAGATCTAGGTCACAGGGGTCCTAATTTTTCTGTACATGGGAAGGTCTTGTCCATATGCACACACATACCAACTATGAAAGCAATACCTCAAAAGACATAGAAGTTATAGACATTTTCTTAAAATTGTTAACGCCATTCGAAACCTAAACGCGGGCCCTAAGTTCAAGGTCAATGTCACAGGGGTCCAATTTGTTCTGTGCATGGAAAGGTCTTGTCCATATGCACACACATACCAACTATGAAAGCAATACCTCAAGGGATATAGAAGTTATATTAACATTTTGATAACCTAAACACAGATTTTAAAACCTAAACGCTGGCCGTATGTTCTAGGTCAAGTTCACAGGGGTCCAAATGTCTCTGTGCATGGGACGGTCTTGTCCATATGCACTGACATACCAACTATGAAAGCAATGCACAAGGGATATAGAAGCTATAGACATTTTCGAAACCTAAATACAGATTTCGAAACCTAAACGCGGGCCCTAAGTTCAAGGTCAAGATCACAAGGGTCCAATTTTTTCTATGCATGTAAAGGTCTTGCCCATACACACACACATACCAACTATCAAAGCAATACCTCAAGGGACATATAGGCTATAGGCATTTTTCGAAACCTAAACACAGATTTCGAAACCTAAACCTGGGCCCTTATTTCAAGGTCAAGGTCACAGGGGTCCAAATTGTTCTGTGTATGGGAAGGTCTTGTCCATATGCACACACATACCAACTATCAAAGCAATACCGCAAGGGACATAGAAGTTGTAGACATTTTCTTAGAATTAATTACGCTGTTCGAAACCTAAACGCAGGCCCTAAGTTCAAGGTCAAGGTCACATGAGTACAATATTTTCTGTGTATGGAAAGGTCTTGTCAATATGCACACACATACCAACTATGAAACCAATACCTCAAACCTAAATACAGATTTCGAAACCTTAACGCGGGCTCCAAGATCAATGTCACAGGGGTCCAAATTGTTTTGTACATGGGAAGGTCTTATCCATATGCACACACATATCAACTATGAAAGCAATACCTCAAAAGACATAGAAGTTATTGACATTTTCTTGAAATTGTTTACGCCATTCGAAACCTAATCCCTGGACCTAAGTTCAAGGTCAAGATCACAGGGGTCCAAATATTTCTATGAATGAAAAGGTATTGTCCATATACACACACACATACCAACTATGAAAGCAATACATCAAGGGACATATAGAAATTATAGGCAATTTTAGAAACCTAAACACAGATAGAAGTTATAGATATTTTCTTAAAATTAATTATGCTGTTCGAAACCTAAACGTGGGTTTTAATTTCAATGTCAATGTCACAGGGATCTAAAAAAAAAGTGTGCATGGAAAGGTCTTGTCCATATTCACACATATACCAACTATGAAAGGAATACCTCAAGGGACATAGAAGTTATAGACATTTTCATAAAATTGTTTACGCCGTTCACGACGACTACACTGGGGGTATTGCAATAGCTCGTCTTCTACTTCGTACAGGCAAGCTAAAAAAAACAACAGTGAATAATACGTTATCGTTATCCAGTAAACGTGTTGTTTGCTAAAACAATTATGTCCACAGTTTGGATCTAACTCAGAAGTTGGGAACATTTCCTTCCCTATACCCCCACACCCGAACAGCAAACACAATCATTGTCTCCCATTTGGTTTTGTTGTAGAGAGGAAGCACACTGTATGTGTTTACATTTTGCTCTTTGAAGAAGCAATGAGTAGAAAAGAATCTGAACTCAGTCACGATGTTAAAACACACTTTTTTTAGGATGGAACATCTATCACGAGGATAAATCAGATGTTTGGACTATCCTAGCTCCACTGTGTCTAGTTTTATTGATATATTCTTACACAGAGGAATCTAGGGAACAGAGGAAACGAGTGGTTGGCGACCCGAGTTATTTCCGTAGTCTAAGGTGATCAGCATTAGTACGAAGTCATGCTATGGGTGTGTATTTCGTGATATGGTATTGGGACAATTTCAGCTGTTAAAGGCAGCATTAATTCAGATAGATATCAAAATATATTGGAAACTAATTTATGGCCCGTTAAAGCTCGGCATTTCCCCACAGGAGGATATTTTTCCGAGATGACAATGTTCCATTTCATCGTTCGAGATCAACAATGGAAAACATTGCAAGAAATCACATTATATATATTTCCTGGTCCCCACAATCATCCGATACCAACATAATTGAAAATATATGGTTGCATCTTAATAGGAAATTACAGTGTGTGAGCGAGAGGATAAATTCTAATGATGATCTTTTCCGTGAGGTTTAAAACTTTTGGATGGACATCACAGTTGGCCTTGTGCGGGGTCTATTAAGTCTATTCCCAGGAGAATTCTCCACGAAATAAGCTAAAAGGGCATTTGACAAAATACAGTATATGTTAAACTGTTTGCTTCTTTTATTTCATTTACGTTGTTACAGTATCCATTTCAACTTTTACCGAACGGCACTATATGAGTCGCAAGATACACTATACATGTACGCGTATATTATCTCAGTGTTAAGACTTGTTCCGAATACTGAGACCATATGTAGAAAACATGGCAGCTTCTTATAAATATTAACGATTTTTTTAATCCGGGAGGCAAGCAGTCTGGAACCTGATCAGACCCCGGGTTTCCCGGCGTCTCATCTGGCTCCAAAACGTTTGTCTTTAAATGATTGTTTTAGCGTAATCGCGTTTATTTGGAAAGAATAACGCATAACTCCACTGTACACCGCATATGACGAACACATGCAAACATGCAATACGTCACTTTGGAAACGCTAGTATCCATTTCAACCTTTACCGCCAAATAACGTCCGCACGAAATTTCTTTCTGTATTGGTGTTTTTATTTTGAAGTTTAGTTTTTGACTATTTGCCAGAAGAAGACGTATCGGTTCTCATAACGGTATCATGGTCTCAAATAAGTTTTATCTTAACCCTTAGCCCGCCAAATAAATTGTCGTCTGCTATATTTCTCATCTGCTTCAAGTTTCAAAGTGCTTCAAAGTTGCTCAAAATTGCTGAAAATGTTGTCCGAGTGTCAAACAGCTTGGATCCGGATGAGACGCCGAGTTACTCGGCGTCTCATCCGGATCCAAGCTGTTTGCATATGGAGCTATAGTCGTGACTGGCAGGCTAAGGGTTAATCCGATTATGCATTTCGCGGCGTCTTGTCAGGATCCATACTGTTTGCGACTTTAGTCGCCTATGACAATGAAAATATTAAAGAATTTAAAAAATGTGTTTCAAGGAAATACATGTACGATTTCAATCACTTTTACTGTCGTCTGGTATTAACCTTTTCAGTGCCAAATTAATCACGAGGTTTTTACCCTTGCATCGCTCTATTATCGTCTGAATATTGTTATCTGCAATATCGTTTCAAAGTTGCATTTGGTAATATGACTTAAGAGTATCAATACGAGTGTCAAACAGTATGGATCCTGATCAGACGCCGCGTCAAGCGGCGTCTGATCTGGATCCAAACTGTTTTGCAAAACCGACTTAACACGACTTAAGCGATGAAAGGGTTAACAACGAGAGATATCAAGCTCGTTCGGATCCCCTTTGATACTGTATTATTTTCTACAGGGTATTTCTGTAAACCTTATCAGTAAATATCCAGGAATCTTGATAAGAGGAAGTAAATTCTGCATTATATCGCAAATAATCACTTTATTGTGACAACTAAGTCGAAAAGATTAGAACGTGCAGAAATAATATACGGTTTGGTGGAGATTTAATGATGTTAGAATTTAAAATGTTCCTCTATCTCTCTTATTATGCTTATAAAACATTTGAGGTGAGTGTGAGCTTCTGATTGGTCATATACGTATTCTGCCTGAATCTGACCAATCACACGCTTAAACATATCATTTAAACTGTTCGTCAGAAAATAATAGCATAGACTGTTTTCAACACGTATCCTTATCTGACTTATCAACGTCATTTATCAGTTGCTCCCTCTCAACACCGACACCCACTGGGAGACATAGATTGTGTACGTTATTCGGATGGAGTCGTTATAGGGAGGGAAATTTGCTTACATTGGCAAAAAACATTTTGAATCTAGATCAGACGCCGCGGAACGCGGATTCAAGCTGTTTGTCACTCGTCATTATGTTTATTTTCTGTTAAAATGTCCATTATGCGATTTTCAGAAAAACAGCAGACGACAATTTTAGGCAGACGATATTGATGCCGTGAAAAGTTTGGACAAACTTGTATTGTTAGGGGAACAGCGGCAATCGTTGTTGTAAGGAGGGAATCTTTGTTCAGAGGGCCTTTGTTATTAAGGGAGCGCTGTACTAACAAAATTAAGAAACTGTACACTTGGTTTGGAGGACATTTGTTATACTTATAACTACAAATCATAGACAAAGTGTATCAAAATGCAGAAAAATGTACATGTATTGGCTACACGATGGTGTAAATTTTAATTGTGTTTTAATAATTTGCAGATCATAAGTTTGTATGTGAATAAGTAAAAGTTGCAGACTTGTAATAATTTGTAATTGTCGTTTTTCTTTTGAATATTGTTTTACGTAGACCTTGTCGCGGTTCTGGGGCTTAATTGACATATAGGGAATGTTTGAGGATAATCTCGGTCAAATAAACAGAATTATTCCCAATGACAATTAGCAACAAAGTACATAATACAGTATTCGATGGCCAAACGACAATTACAAAACTTTACCGTCAGCGTCTTGTATAAAAAATAAATGTACCAAAACACATTTAAAAAGCAAATATAATAAGTATATAGTGTTAAGGTGGTAGTGTGTCGTGTTTAGTGACGATAAAATACGAAAATTCATCGAATGGTGAAACGCATTTACTTTCAAAATGCATGCATATTTTATTCCTTTTATATATTTATTTGACATATTTTACACATAAAATTACTTTTGATTTTAATCGGGATGTTAAATTGCTTACATGTACAATAATCTTGGCATTTAAAGTTGTAGCCTGCGACAGATGTATGTTAACACACTCAACCCAAGCGACCAGTATACTCGTCATTTATAAACATTTTACCTATAAAGATTACACTTGTCCAAATCAAACAGTGTAGAACCAGATCAGAGGGCTCCTGCAGGAGCCCTCTGATCAATGTATGCACTGTTTGTCAATTTGCAATATATTGTAGAAAAAAACCTAAATTGTCACAATTTCAGGGTTGAATGAGTTAAGGAACGAATGGACATCAGTATTCTCCGTGAAGGAGATTATCTTTTTGCACGACAACGGTTCTTACCGGAAGTTGTGACTTGATGCAACCTGCAATAGTTACTGAACTACCTTTCATTTCGTTACTTCCAATTTATGTATCGATATTTCGAAAGGATGCTTCCAATGTCATGTGGCAATGTAAACTATCCCACATTGCTATAAGTGCAAAACATTTGTCTTCGATAAGAGGAAAAATGCATGTGTTCATAATTATTTCCACAGCTACAAAAAAAGACAACGGTGAGACAACGCAAAAGTTGATATCTTTTGAGCGTGTCTCTATTTTTGCGGCATCTGTTGGGCTTTGCTGGATATAAATTAATACTTTATATATTCTGTTTAATAACGTCTTCTCATTTGTTTTGTGCGTGTTCTATTTCTAGTAAAGACATAAGGGAATATCGAATTCTCCATTAGTCCCCAAGATTAATCAGATGTTGAGGTATTTACGACAACTATGAAAAAACTGTCTACTCGGTTTGCTTACAATGTGAGAAAAATATGCTTTTACCATATATAAAATACAGTCGAAACTCGATAATTTGAACACTCGTTAGTTCGAATATACCCATATTTCAAAGTTAAAACGTGGCTTAGCCACGTTTTAACTTTGAAGTACGGGTATGTTTGACTAAAGCGAGATGTAGGGAAAAGAGCTTTTACCATATATAAAATACAGTCGAAACTCGATAATTCGAACACGCATTACTTCGAACATACCATAGCAGGTAATTCAAAGTTTAAACGTGGCTAAACCACGTTTTAACTTTGAAATACGGATATGTTTGACTAAAGCGAAATTGACTTATCGAAATTCAACTTATGAAATACTGGTGCGATATATTTAAGCTAGTTTGGAGTATCGAGTTTCGACTGTATATTTGATGTACGGGGTTTATTGCCACAGGCCTTTATGTAATAGACCCAACTTGAAGAGACTTAAGTCAGCCTGTTACTAAATCGTTGTTCTTCAAAATCACGTTGCGACAGTCATTTGCAAACAGTTTGGATCCAGATCAGATGCCAAAACATTCGTCGTCTACTCAGGAACCGAACTGTTTGACACTCGTTTTGATGATAAAAAACACACAGAAAGAGCTGTATTTCTATTTAATGCAAGTGACCAGTCTGGAGAACATTATATTATTGCATGAAACTGTTTGACACTCTTATCGATATTTATTAAGTCATACAACCGTAAATCTAACTTTGAAACGTGTATTGCAGACAACAATACTGAAGCAGACGACAATAAAGCGGTGAAGGGGTAAAAATCTCCCAAATAATTTGATCATGTTTAAGTAGAACAAACAGTGCAGACAGTGTTTTACTTTTATTGTTCTACTTTTCTTTTCTGAAAAAGAACCTTAATTCCAACAAATATTGGTCATCTCTTAATAGTAGAATAGTCAACATTAAAATGTCAGCATAAAATGGGTTAAACAGTGATGGAATCCAATTTAGTCTGAGGGAAGAGCAGATTACAGTGGAGAAAACGTTATTCTTTCCCGTTTAAACGCAAACGTACGCAAACACAAATCACTAAAGCGTAGAAAAATACAACTTTTGGACACATCTGATAAGTCATGTTTATCTTTGTGGCAAACAGTATGGAGCCTGATCAGACGCCGGGTTACCCGGCACGCGTTTATTGGGAAAGAATAACGTTTTCTCCACTGTACCATTTTATTACGTACTCAGGTCTTGTTAGACCTATATAACAACCAGACTGCGTAAGTGGCAAGCTCTGTATCGTGAGTTATTTGTAATCATTTAAGGAAATACATTTTTCTCTAAACGCAAACGCAATGCTATACAGAAAATCAAGTCTGAAAATATAGACGATATTTATTGTTTCTAAATGACTCACTGATGAGAAGATGTTGTTCTTTCCCAATCGACACGTTTATGCTTAAATAGATATTTCCACTGTAAAGCAGTTTGTAGCCAGATCAAACATCAGATAAGCCTGTGTCTGATCAGGCTCCAAACTGTTTATCACACAGATGTATATAAAATGCCAACATTTCCCCCAAAACCACATCATTTTGTACATTTTATTGCATTACATTTGCGTTTCAACGGTTAAGAAGAACGCTTCATGACACGGAACTCGCTTAAGTCGAACATACTTGTATTTCAGGGTTAAAACGTGACTTAAACTTACCATATGTTATGAAGATTTCAAGTTGGAAATGCGGTTACAGTTATTTCATGTGTGTTAGGGGGACAGTCAAAACTATGGTCCAATGTATCAGGAAAGACGCTCGAACTGATTCCCGAGGCCGACAGTTCCCTGTCCCCAAAACACACATGAAATAACTGCATATTCTATGCTGTAATATTTTTAGAGTTACTATTGCAATGAGTCACAACATTTCATACAGTGAATTTTGTTACTGGGGGTCCAACGAAGAAAATTTAAAACTATATTGGAGAAGCCGCTATTATTCAGCAATAAACATGCTAAAATCATTGTTTCAACTGCAAACAGTTTGGAGCTTACTTTGGTTCAGGTTCCAAACTACATGTATTTGCCACTCAGATCGAAACGAATCAAGAAATTGCCCTTTTCTGCAAATTAAGTGATTTGCATTTGCGTTTCGTTTGAACGTAAAAAGACCAACGTCTTCCTCAAAGTACAACGAAACTTAAGTGTTGGTTTTTCCTTAGCAAGGATCATGGAGGAAGTATACTTCCTCCATGCAAGGATTTACATGTATACAGACATTAAATAGTATATATACAAAATTAAAAAATATATATAGCAAAGTGTATCCTTGTACCACCATAGACGACTTAAGTCGACTTTGTAAACAGTCCACTGCCATTATATTGTCTGATTTAAAACTATTACCAAACTTATTAATTCGAAGTAAATTTGATTGAGGAAAAATCGATTCCAGTGTCAATCAGTTTGGGTCTTGGAATTTAGTTGTTGTTTTTTGGAAATACAGTGAAACCCCTCTGAACCGGACATGAGTGGGGACAAAATAAATTTCCGGTTTAGAGGGGTTTCCGGTTTAGAGGGGTTTTAAACAATAGCTTGTTCCTAGTATGGAAAATAGCTGATCACTTAAAGCAGGTTGAAAGTAAAGCAGAATGCGCCTTAAGGCGCATTCTGCTTTACTTTCAACCTGCTTTAAGCTATCATCTGCTAGAATATAGAAACTGTTTCTGACGATATATATTCAGTGTACGAATAAATGAAGGTCGCAAAAAGGCGTTTTTATGGTGTAATGGGTTAAAATAAAAAAGAGTTTGAAAAGGGACCAACGTTTTTTTCTGGTTTAGAGAGAATTCCGGTATTTAGAGGTTCCGGTTTAGAGGGGTTTTACTGTAAATGATGTTTAAAGTATACATTTTGTTGCAATATAAACCGCAAAGCCACTTTACACTGAAATACAACTTACTTATCGCCCGCTCCTTCTAATTGTCTTATTAAAATTTCCTTAAAAGCCGTGCTTGTTGATACAAGAACGAATGACCTGTGTGTGCAATAAATAAATTAAAACCCTACCGTATAAGTAATGGAAATCTGCATAATATGAGATTGCAACAAAGGACTATTGGCTTTCCTGTTTAGAAGTTAGTCTCGTCACATAGATATTGATAGAGTTAATAAATGCAAAACATTGTAGACTCTGGTCGAATACGGCAATAGAGTTGATGCATTTAACCCATTCACTGCGCTACCCCGAATAGTATACATGTAGTAATTCGCAGCTAGTTTGGATGCTGATCAGACGCCGCTTGGTGCATTAACAAGTAAATTTCTTTGACAGGTTGTCATGATTCTTCATTTAACGATCGCTGAACAAATCACATTTATGTTTCTGATTTTGACAGTTAGATACATGAAGTAGAAAACAGTGTAGATCCTGGTCAGATTCTGCACTGTTTGCTATTCAATTTGAACCTTTACTGAGTGATTCATTTTTTGTAACACAACTTCCCACCTTATAACGACTCCCTCCGAACAACGCACACAATATGTGTCTCCCATTGAGTGTCGTTGTAGAGACGGATCGATGTATTAAGATTCTTTCGTAGCGTAAGTCGCATCTTCGATCTCTATCTTAAATCTCATTACAGCAGAACATGTGTTAGGCGACCATTTAAAAGAATCTTAAATAACTGTGACATAGAAAAGTATTAGGCAAAAAAATGCATAAATTTCCTACAGGAACGTTGTGCAATAATTTGGTAATGCAATAAGCAGAAACCAGTATGTATTATTTTCTACAGATGTTTCTATAGATTGAGTTGTCGCTGGACAAAGGTTTTAATGTATTATATCCATAGTGGAGGCATGTTAAAGACTTTTCCTCAGTCCATTGAGAAACCACCAGCATATTGTTCTGGAGGTGTCAATGTAACTGTAAAGCACGTGCAATACAATCTCAGAATACCTGGTTAGGTCCATGATTATACTCATGCTCTAGTGGTTTTCAATGGTTATTTCTAACCAAAACTATCAAATATAAAGGTCCGGTCTCACATAAGACGATTCAATGGTTCAATATGCACAAGACCCATGCTTTTTGCAAGGAAATTGACAGTAAATAATCTGGCAAGGCGTTATGACCAAAAGGTGGTCAGGAGATGTCTTTAATGATGTTTTTACAGCAGCAAGGACATTATTCTTTTCCAATACACGTGTGGGTTTGTTATCTGCTTTAACTCATTACTCTGTAATCCAGACTTGTCACCCACCTAACAAGTCCTCAACATAAGACACACTATTCAAATATGTTTCCAAGTGGTAGCTAAAACAGGTTCAAAGTAAAGCAAAATGCTCCTTAAGGAGCATCCTGGCTTCTTTTTCAACCTACTTTTAGTGGTAACTTGTTTTCAAAACTAGAACTAGGCCACTGAAATAATGATAAAAAAAGAATTGTCAGTCATATGAAGAAATTGTATTTTTTCTACACGGTTCAATGTTTTTTTCTCCGTTTTTGTTTCGTTTAAACCGGCGAGAATAGCCTGTCTACTGTAGCAGTGAAAATAATCGAAATATTATTCCAAATTAATAATCAATGCTTTACGCATTCTTGGTGTGGACAAGTCGTAATTAATCAATATGTAGGAGTATGCTAACCTATTGACCTTTGACAAAGAATAAAAGAAGAATACTTCTATACACCTACACAATAACAATAATCTTTATCCTGCTAGAATATAGTCTGCTTCTAAAATGTAACCTTGAAAATAAATTTAAAAAGTGGATTTCATGTTCTTTGGCTCTTTGACAAACAAGACACTAAACTTGAGTGTAAAGCAGTTTGGATCTTGATCAGATGAAGAGTTTTCTCGGCGTCTGATCTGAATCAAAACTGTTTGCAGATGGCCAGTCATTATACACTAGTGCATGAGCAGAAGGTGGGTTTGACCCTTACTTTGCTTATCGCGAGTTGAATGGTATTTGCAAACAGTTTGAATCCAGATCAGACGCCGCGTAACGCGGCGTCTGATCTGGAGCCAAACAGTTTGATACCCAACTTCATAAGTTTCCTTAATTAAAAAATGTAAAAAACATTAGATCTATTAAATATTTTTGCAGACGACAATTCCAAACAATATTTACGGTAATTGACAAGATATAATTGCTATGTACCATTGTATATGAAAAGGGCAGTTGTGGTTACTCGGGTAACATCTGCTAGGAATGTTTATCTACATGTATATACAGTCGAAACACTATAGATCTACTTTGAAATCGCTTAAATCGATCGTACAAGTATTTCATTAGTTGAATTTCGATGAGTCGCTCTCGCTTAAGTCGAACATACTCGTATTTCAAAATTAAAACGTGACTTAGTCTGGTGACTGGTGGGTGACTTAGTCACGTTTTAACTTTGAAATACGAGTATGTTCGAACTAACACGAGTTCGACTAATCGAGTTTTGACTGAATGCATGTGAAAGCGTCCAATTCGTCCCAATCCTACAGAAGCATTGACACATTACACCGTGACTTAATTAATTCCTATTTACTCTATTTGAAATTCTATACGATTTCTATAATTATTCAACGCTTTCGTTGCCATAGTACCGCCTGCTTTGGATTTGTCGCCTGAATATAAAGTTTCTTCAGATGTATAGAGTTTAAATGCACATTGACTAAAGAAATGTCACTAGCAAATTCAAACAGTTTGGAATCGAGTTAGGCGTCGGATAATCTGGCGTCTGGTCGAGATTGAAATTGTTTGCAACACAGGTAAAAATTAAAAATGCTGTCTTTTGTAGGTTTTATAGCACTGTATTTAGTTTCGTTTGAGCAGAAAGTAATGACATCGTCTGCACTGTAGATGTGTATAGCCACGTGGTTTGGCAGACATACATGTACCATCTAGAATTGGCATTGATCATATAGGTTTGACTGCTCTAGTCATTATTAGGATACTCGTACAGTGTACATGTATAAAGCATAATTAGTCTAGGTGTACCACGTACACATACAGTCAGGCATTAAAGTGAAACTGTTCCGTGATTCTCATTTTGGAAAATTGGATACATGTATATAATTGTATTTTTTTTGTTTAATCTGATTAATTGTTTATCATTAATTCTGTGGAAGTAAATGCAGAAATAGTAGAAGTGGTTTTTAATGATAACGTCAGGAACTGTGATACAAGGTAATAAGCGTGATTAACCTTTTGGTCGTAATAGGCAACTCGAGTTGATAATGCAAACAGTTTGAATCCAAAGTACATGTATTTGACATTCGTATCAATATCTCTTCCGTCAAAAGATCAAACATTTGAATTTGGCATCAAATTGCAGACGACAAAAATTAGCAGACGATATTTGGCATGCGAATTGGTAAAATTAAATGTTTTAATTTGGCGGTGAACAGTGGTTACATGTAAGAAACAACAAATAGGGGTGCGGAAAATGCTTTTACAGTGCTCTCTATCTCTACAACGACACCCAATGGGAGACAAAAATATGTGTGTTGTCCGGAGGGATTCGTTATAGGGAGTGAAATTGGCTTACATTTGCAAACAGCTTGAATCCAGATCGGACACCGCGTAATGATCTGGATTCAAGCTGTTTGTCACTCGTCATTATTTTTATTGTATCAAAATGTCCATTATGTAACTTTGAGAAAAAACCCAGCAGGCGACAATTTTAAGCGGACGATATTGCAGCAGAAAAAGCGTTAGACATAATTGTCCCGTTTAGGCAATTGCGGCAAGGGACGTTGTAAAGAGGGGGTCGTTGTCGGGTGGGCCGTTGTAGAGAGGGAACACTGTACATGTAAATGGAAACACTAGAAGATAATGTTTGGTATTTAATAATTGTGTGATGCGCTGGCTGATGATGATCTAAATTGCTTGTAATATCTGAGTCGTCACTTTTCCCCAAGACAACTCTGCATTTCGTGCATTCTAAATAGAGCTGTCATATGTCAGAAAGGATGTTTTTTCATTTTTGTTTTGAAATGTAAAATCATGAACTGAGTGTAATAAAGAAAATTGAAATTGCTATTCAGTAAAACATCAGTCGAGCGATCATTCAACTCAAGCAGAAGAAAAAAGTCGTTTTTGAATGAAATCGCAATGCAGAAGAAAATAGTTTTCTGTATGTATTTGTCACGCATTAAGCCAATGAACCCTAGTGTTAACAATGTACCTGTGGAGAGTATATTTGTCCTATGCAGATCAAGATGAAGATCCAGAGCAAAGGGTTCCAACAGGAGCCCTCTATTCAGGGTCTGCACTAAGTGGCATTTTGTCATACGTTATAAAAACAACCCTAAATGATAAACAATGGACTAGACTTAATTTATTGGGCACTGGAATAGTTCATTTGAAGTTTAAAAGGTGAATTAGGTAAGGAGTGATATGTCCTCATAGTCACCCATCATATATCATCAACTCTTATTATGCTGAATTGTCGTCTGCTTCAAATATATCGTCTGCTATAAATCTAAAAGAGATGGGGGTTTTATTCATGCTTTTGAAATAGAAGCCTTGAAAAATTGAATTTACGAGCGACAGACAGTTTTGATCCAGATCAGACGCCGCGTAACACAAATGTTAGCCAAGTCGCGCTTAGCATGAAAAGGGTTAAATGGTCGCTTAAACTAAGATTTACTTCATTGGAAAATTGTCTTGCACGCGCCAATGTTGTCTGCAGAAATTGTCGTCTGCAACAATTTTCAAAAATTTATTTATGTGCTATTTCTTTTGTGTCAAACAGTTTTGAATCCAGGTGAGACGCCGAGTTACTCGGTGTCTCATCTGGGTCCAAACTGTTTGCTTGTCTGTAGCATCAGGGCTGCCACTTTTTCGGATTTTTCTGAAATCATCGGAACTTTATCCTAGCAGATGGTAGCTCAAAGCAGGCTGAAAGTAAAACAGAATGCGCCTAAACGCGCATTCTGCTTTACTTTCAACCTGCTTTTAGTAATCGCGCTTGAAAAATAGAAAATTTGGAAAATTTTAGGATTGTTTTAGATCAACATATGGCAGCCCTGTAACATGCAGTTCTAAGGTTTCGAAAATCAAAGCAGCATTCAGTCTCTATTGAAACCTGAACTAACATGGCGGTAAGTGGCTCAGGGATTGTTTTTCTGCGAACAAATTGCGACATTGACTCTCCCTTATTACAGAGTTTGTCACGAGTATACCAAACTCTCATGTAGTACATGTTTACCTGTTACTAGTAGCGTTTGGAAACAGTTTGGATCCAGATCAGACTCCAAAGTAACTCGGCGTCTGATAAGGATCCAAACTGTTTGTCACATGGGATACTATTTACGGAAACATCAGAGGTATATGACCTAGTTATAAAATTTCAGCGAATGTCAATCTTGAAGCCTACGACATTATATTGTTTCAAAGACTTGCTCTGTTTTCTTACCTGTGGATTATTAATGTGACATATGTCAGAACACTGCCAGTTAGCACGCTGGAAGACTCTTTAGAAATCGACACACAAACCAGCTAGTCTAGATGGGTATGGCAAATTACCATGGGGAGGATTTACAAGAATTCTGTGACTATGAAACGCTTAAGGTGAGATATCATATATGATGGTAGGTGTGTGCACGTGGCGCGAGAATACAAACGTCGGTCTGGCATTGCAAAAATTGTAGACCTATCGGTGTGCCTGGTCTTGGTCTGGACTACAGTAGAACCTCTCTTTTACGACCACTAAATTGTGTCAAATATTAGTCGTTTAAAGCAATATGAAAGTGAAACAGAAAGCTCCTACAGGAGCTTTCTGTTTCATTTTCACATTGCTTTAAGCTGTCACCTGTCTTTTATACCGACAATTAGCCTTCTTGTCAGTGGTCGTAATAAAGAGGTTCTACTGTATTTGCAAAGATATTGAACAGACTATCACTGACTATGATACATGGCATTCATGTATGTGATATTGGTCTACACTGTTTGCAATGTTGTAGTATCCAGTTTAACGTGTCGAACTGATTGTTGTTTATTTATATAATTATATTCAGGTAAACTTGTTGATATTCTGGTTCCGTTTGGTGGTAAACATAAAAACATTATATTGATACATGTAATAACAGAATTACGATGTTCATATTAGCCCGTTGTCTGTCAGTCGCGACCTTTCCGTTGTTGCGTGTGTGTTGTTTTGGTGGTTTTTTTTTGCAAACTGCTTGACACTCGTCTTATTTATGTTTCGTTAATCAAACGATGTCGTTTAATTTAACAAAATTTGTAGTTTCAAAACAGATGCTCAAGATTGCGACAGGATAAGGACTAGAATTTAACTACAGTCAAAATTATATTAACTCTTATCATGCTGAACTGTCGTCTGCTTCAAGTATATCGTCTGCTAAAATATAACAATTATTTTTCTTGTTTTCTGAAACAAAAGAAAAGTTGAATACGAGTAAGGGATCAAAATTGTTTGCAAAAGTTAGGGAAGTCGTGCTAACAATGATAAGGGTTAAGTAACTATTGAGTGGAGATACCTATAGGGAACTTTGGCGAAGGCTAGTCACGTAATTGCAGAATAAAAGTAATACAGACTGAAAGCTCAGTGGACAAAAAATAAGGACAAAGCAAATATTCTAAATAGGACTACACTTAAAGCAGGTGGAAAGTAAAGCAGGCGCCGTTTTACTTTCAGTCTGCTTTAAATTAGATTCTGGTAGCATATTGAATAGTTTCTTGTCATGGTATACATATTAGTGGAACTATTTTCTTAAAGAGACTGAACCCCAGTTTTGTCCTAAAACTTTATTTGTAAATGGGTATTAGGCGCCTACAGAAACACTTGTAGCTTGAAAACTGTGGGAGAAGTTAGCCGGAAAAGTATGTACCGTTGCAAGAACCTTATATGCCAATAATGACTGGGTAAACTGGCTGTAATTTTGAAGAAAAAAAAAGCAGATCAAATGTTCATATGCACATCTGTGCAAACACTCTGCCAAACTATAAAGGTGTTGCTTGAAAACTGTAAGAGTTAGCCGGACAAAGTAAGGTATGTCCTGTATATGTGGGACGGATGAACGACGAACTGATGGGCGGACGAACAAACATGTAAAACAGTATGCCCCCGACTAATCGCCGCGGGGGGGGGGGGGGGGGATAAAAATATTGAGCTCGTAAAATTGTGCCAGCAAAGGGTTATTTTTACATTAGAAAAAAAAATATCTATCTATTGATACTGCCTTAACGCCTTTTTTTCAAGTATTAGCGGCAGGTGCGCGTCTGTACAAGAGTTAAAAAGGGGGATAAAAGCAATGAGAGTGAGACCTCAAAAGTGTGAAAATGAGAGGTGAAATAAAAGCATGATAGGGTTACAATGAGATTTGGAGTTTAAAAGAAGATAAAAAACATAGGACCCGAGGCATCAGGGGCGGTTTATAAGGGAGGGTGAAGGTTCTGATTAAACCCCTCAACTTCTGAAGTCAGAACTATGGTTGCTGGCAAGCTGTTCCACATAACAACGGTGTAAGGGAAGAACGAATATTTGAAGTAGTTAGTGGTTGTGTGGACCTGTCTGAAGGAAAGAGGGTGTGAGTGGCGAGATAATCTAACAGCTTTCTGGAGATATGTAGGTAAAGGGATAGCAACTAGTCCGTACACTATTATATAGAACATGGTGAGTCGTCCGATGTCCCGTCTGTCCTGGAGAGTCCGCCAACCAAGATCCTCCCGCATGGCGGTGACACTCTTGTACCTAGAGTAGTCATTACATGTCCACCGCACTGCCCTACGTTGTACTTTTTCAACCTGCTGGATGTTGGACTGGGTATGCGGACTCCAAACGGCCGACGCATACTCCAGCTGGGGTCTTACCATACTTTTATAAGTGACTTCTCGAACCTTTTTACTTTTTGTCTGGATGTTCCTGTTTAGAAAATTTAAAGAATTTGTGGCAGTGGAAGTGATTTGCTGGATGTGTTTATTCCATGATAAGTCATTAGAAATGGTTATACCAAGATATTTTGCAGTCAACATTTTCAAGTTTCTGGCCATGTAAGGAGTAGTCAAAGGATATTTTCTTTTTATCTTTAGATATGGATAGGACAATACATTTGTTTGGATTAAAATCCATGTCCCATGTCTTTTCCCATTCAGCAAGGTGGTCCAAGTAATGTTGAAGGATAGAACAATCTTGAAAGCTAGAAACACCAAGATAGACAGCAGTATCGTCCGCAAAGAGACGGACTTGAAAAGTGACAGTTTCAGGGAGATCATTTATATATAAAAGAAAGGGAAGGGGTCCAAGAACAGAGCCTTGAGGTACACCAGAGGTGACAGGAACTTCATCTGAGCATTCACCATCTAGGACGACTTGTTGGGTTCTGCCAATGAGAAAGGTCTTAATCCATGAAGAAATCTGAGTATTCACGCCATGAAGCTGTAGTTTGTTTAGAAGTTTAAGGTGATTGACTTTATCGAAAGCTTTGCTGAAGTCAAGTAAAACGAGATCAGTTTGCTGGCCAGTAACAGAGTTTGTCATTAGATCATCAATGAGTTGAAGAAGTTGCGTTTCACAAGACCAGCGTTCTCTAAACCCATGCTGTAAGTCATAGAGAATATTGTTTTTATTGAGATGATTTGAAAGATTTGAGGCAACTACATGTTCTTAAAGTTTATACATAATGCAAGTCAACGAAATGGGTCTGTAGTTGGCTGGGTCGTCTCTTTTTCCTTTTTTGAATAGGGGGATGACGTTTGCTGATGTCCAGATTTGTGGAATTTTGCCAGAGTCTAGGGATTTCTGAAATAAAAGTTTTAGAATGGGCGCCAACTGGTAACGAAGTTTTTTAAGAATAACAGGCTTGATGTTGTCTGGTCCGGCAGCTTTGTCAGTCTTCAGGTTTGACAAGAGTTTCAGCACACCGTTGACACTAATGACAATTTCTTGGGATATTTGTTGAAGTCTGGTAGGGAGGGGACACACTTGGATAATGAAGAGATACAAGATTGAGACAAAGCAAGAGGTGACGTTGGGGTAAAGACTGACTGAAATTGACAATTTAGAATATTTGCTTTGTCCTTATTTTTTGTCAGTGTCTGTCCTGAGATCTTGTCCAGAAGTGGAGCTGTACCTGAGGCATCCTTTTTGGCATTCTTAATGACGCTGAAAAGCTTTTGAGAGTTAAAATGAGAAGAACACTCTTCCTTACCTTCACCCTGCTGCACCCCCAAGACATATTCTATATAGCTGTTGTACGAGTATTTTACCTGTTTCTTAACAGCATGCTTGGCTTTCAGGAAATATGACCTAGTATGTTTTTTCCTATCTCTTTTGTACTTTTTGTACAGGTGGTCCCTTTTCCTTATTTGTCGTTTTATAGACTGAGTTATCCCTGGTAGGGATTTTTTGCCACCAAACTTTTTAGTTGGAATAAACTGAGATATGCCATGTGAGATGCTTCTGTAATTTTGTTCCAGATTTCGTCTACAGATTTTTCAACATAGTTTTCTAAAATGTCAGCACTTACCGTATCCATGAATTTTTCAAACCCATTCCAGTCAGCTTTGCGGTAGAGTGGCACATTTCTTGGTGGTTGTCTAGTCTCTTTTGGCTTCAGATCAGCGACAAAAGAAATAGTATCATGATCTGCAATACCAGGAAGACAGTCTAGATTGTGGATGAGTGTATGATTGCTCGTAAGGAACAAGTCAAGTGTATTTTCTCCTCTAGTGGGCTGGGAGACCATTTGTGTGAGATTGAGGTCAGAAATGAGGTATATGAATGCCTCGTATAGACTGGGAAAACTGCACCCAGGTTTGATACTATGGGACAAACCATCTTGCCATAAAAACTTTGGGTAGTTAAAGTCACCCAGGATCCAAACATTACCTTTCAGAGATCTAGTTAGTTCCAAAGACTTTTTCAATTCCTCGGCACTATGAGCATCACTTTCCTTTGCTCGATAGTACGCTGCTATGTACAGGGGTTTATGTTTATCGATTTGTAACTTAACCCATAATATCTCGCATTCAGTTTGCAGTTTGCTTTGTTCTGTGGCCAGAATGTTGCTCCTTACAAGAATGAAGACACCCCCACCTTTGCTGCTTTCTCTGTCACGTCTGAATGGTGTATAGCCCAGCGTGCTTGGGAAGATTTCGCCATCTTTATGGTTGCTAGTCAATCAAGACTCGGTACCAACTACTACATCAGGACTTTGCTGGTCTAACAGGGCGATAAACTCTGCTCTCTTGTTAACAATGGATTGGCAGTTTAAGTATAAAACTTTGAGCTTAGAGGAGAGAAACTTGTGTTTCTGGGGGTTTGTTTCAGTCTGTGTCAGTTTGTCTGTCGCGTCTGTAGAATCACCAAGCACATGAAAGCTATTTTCTGTCGAGAGAGAAGAAAGCGAGTGAGAAGAAAGTCTGGAGAAACCCACCGCATCACACCCCGAGCAGACCCATGAAAAGGGCGCATCCGAATTAAGAAAATCTAAGTAACGACACTGGCTAATACCTTGGCATGAGACATGACACCACTGTGTGCAAGAGTCACACTCCAAGGCATAATCATTATTGTAGACTTCCTGTCCACACGAACCACAGGGATATTCGGGACCGGGATTTGTCTCGATGTCCGAGGACAGGGACAGGAGTAACAAACACAAATATGAAAGGGCTAGGTTTCGACGCGGCCTGGTTACGTGCCCATTTGGGGCGAACCAGCGGGTTGATTTCACTAGAAATGCACCTACACATACTTTCATCGGGTTCAAACCATTAGCTACACATACTTTATTATCTATTAACCGCCCCCCCCCCCCCTTTTTTTTTTACTCTACTTTTATTATAGATACAAGGTAAACAGCTCAATTCGACGCCTAGTCTTTACTATCGACTTAAACTGGTGCTAAAATAGACTAGATCGCCGATATTCTCTTGTGGTACCCTCGGGAAATGATTAATTTATCAATATCTACTTTTTATTTCATCAATTTCCGTCAAATAACGCCACAGTACGTGAATTATGACGAAAATGTGCATCAAAAAGTTTGTGTCAAGTAACAGCCAAGGGAATCACCATGGTTGAAGTTATTTTAGCTTATCTCACGTTAACATGATGGTCAAACAGTTTGGATCCTGATCAGACGTCACATTTCGCAGCATCTGATTTGAATCCACACTGTTTGCACCGTTTACAACAGGTAGGCAAAGGAAAGTGTCACAAGTTGACGTTTACGCGGGAAAAGGGGGATAACTCTGCTTTAACTGTTGCCTTATTATGACGTCATGTCAATTCGAGCGGAATTGGCACGGAAGTGTGTACATGTGGATAATGTTTACGAATGGAGGCGGTATGATTTGTGAGAATGGGAGACCACGGCCATAGGAATAAGGGTGACAACGGTATAAACGGGTATTACAATGACGGAGTAGCTTCGAGATTGCACAGGAATTTATCACGCACGACTTCCCAGAATGAGCCTTTCGATATCGCTAGCAAGGTGTGAAAGTTTTATCAAATGGTGTTGGAAACGGGTGGGGTATTGTCAATATATGATATATGTAAGACGATCCGCGGTTGCAAGTAATTGATTTATTTTAGGGGTAGTTTTAAATGACATGCCTTAATTTCGCGAAAATTGTGAAGATTATATGAACTGTTAAAAGTTGCGCTAAGTTTTGCCAGTCGTTGTTTATCATTGCTGGCAAAATCAACATACAGGTGTATGTATCGTAATAATCGATATCGACCTACTTTCGGTTTAGATGATATCACGGATGAACAGAGAATCCCCAGATTACTGTCAAATGCCTGAAAATGACTTTAGACTGATATACAAGTAGTGGAAATGCACATGTTAAAGAAAGTTTAACCATTTTTTGGCCTTAAAGGGACTCGCAACTGGATGGTGTACTTGTCAAAATAAAATAAAATACTCAAATAAAAGCAAATTTGTGGCATTATTTGGCTTCTGACATTAAAAAAATATGATCAGTCCAAAAAAAGTCCTAAGAATCGTCACTGAATCCCACCAGAGCCACTTCTTCCTTTTTTTTTTAAATGCATTTTTTAACAGAATTGATTATCCTAAACTAAATCTTATCCAATTATATAAGCATTTGACATATATTTACAAATTACTATTTTTAATGCTAAATCCGGTTGCGAGCCCCTTTAAGTTGACTTAGCAAACAGTTTGGATCCAAATCAGACATCACATTATAACATGTTAATTGTGGTCTCCTGTCTTCAAAATTAAGTGCAGGCTATGGAGTAAAGGGTTATTATGTGGAAATAGCTTCATAAGTTGATATAGGCCCATGTGTTAGGACAGAACAATTCATTAAGGTGGTTTACGGGTCAGCTTATTCTGTGTCAGAATTCTTTGAAACTTTGATTAAATTGAAATATACCATAATATGGAGAGTGAAAAATCGTTAAAATAAAAAAAAGTTACAGTGCCGTTTTTTTCTGACAGGTCCTTTTGTCGAGAAAAGCTCCTTTTTTAATAAACAGGAAGATTTTCTTTATAGAATGATATAACTCATTAATTTCTGTACATTCAAGTAAACTGTACATAGACTATGAGCTATTGGGCAAACAAAAGTATTTCATGACATATTTTCTGGAAATATCAATATTTTAAAAAAGTCAAATTCTGAAAATCTCAAATTACAAAAAATCTAGCTGTTTAACATACACTAATTTTACACTTATTAGATAGATATAACTTAATTCTACTAGTCACACAAATTTAATGAAAATCTACAGTAGAATTTACATTTTATACATGATTTCCTGAAATTCTGACAAAATGTTAACACAAAACGAGTAACCTCCCTTGAGTTCAACTTTAAAATAACGTCAGCTCTAAATAATACCATAAGTCAAACCTGTAATAAGGGACCATTGAATACGGTAGCCTGTAGATCTTTAAAAGCAAGTGACTGCTTAATGCATAACAAAAGTAATGCATAAAAGCTCCTTTAGGGTCTATCTTTTAGCATTACTTTTGTCCTGTGTTAAGCTGCCATCTGTTATATAGGCTATAAATCCTCACAAATTTAGCTTTTACTTGACTATACTTGCATCTGATATTATTCATTATTACTAGACTAAACATAGCCTGTCCTTTGTTCACTGCGTTATGAATTGACTAGTAACTAAAATCGGACAATTTGTTAAAAAAAAGTTTTTGAAGCGAGTGGGAATCGAACCTAGAACCTTTAGATTGCAAGTCAATCACCGTGCCAACTGCGCTAACAGAGAAGACACTGAAGCAGATCAACCTTTTCTTTATCTAAATTTTCTACTATAAGCACGTGCCGCAAAGATCAGGTGAAAGTCATCAGCATTTCCGGAACTTGAGATGCGGGCTACCCACTGTCGAACCACCTTAAGTGTGATATAAGGCAACAAAGTCTTTGAGACATAATTGTGTAACAAAAAAAAAGCAACTGAAGATCAATCACCAAATTCAATTTTAATATCTGATCAGAATTTGCACCGTTTGCATGGAAAAGTAAACTGGAAATTGTTGCCTCAGACCAGAGACAGACAATTTAATGTAGCATTTGATCAAATGTTGCATGTAAAATGCAGCATATATGATCAGGGTCTTCACTGTTTGTAGTTTTCAGTACAAAATTTTTCCAGACCTTAATTCAAAATACAGGTACATGTAGCTAAATGCAGAACATAAATCATTAAGAGCTCCTTTTAGAACTTTCTGCATTACTTTTATTTAGCATTAATCACTCACCTGTTTCAACCCATTACCCCATAAATACATATTTTTACGCCTTTAATTCATTCCTCCACTGAAGAAAACAGATCCAATTTATACAGTCATGAAAATGTTTCATAAGAAATATTTTCTATTTTCTAGCGGATGTTAGCTTAAAGCAGGCTGAAAGTAAAGTAGAATGTGCCTTAAGGGGGTAGGTGCACCTTTGGAACCTTTAAGTGGTTACTTGTCTTCGAAACTAGAAACAGGCTATATGGAGGAATGGGTTAAAAGATACAATGTATCCATACTTCTACATGGAATTCTAGCTATACTCAGAATTTGCTGTAATAAATGAAGGATGAATTGAAGGATACTATGGGGAAGTCAAAAAAGAACTACAGTGCTCCCTCTCTATAGCAACACCCAGTGGGAGACTAGAAGTGTGTGTGTTGCTCAGATGGAGTTGTTACAGGGAGGGAAAATTAATATTATTAGAGTTTTAGGTATTACTCAGCTTACATTTGCAAACAATTTGAACCCAGATCAGATGTCGCGTAACAAACTTTTTGTCACTCGTTTTGATGTCCTTCTGTCAAAATTTCCAATACATAACTTTGAGAAAAAAGCAAAGAATTATTTTAAACGGATGGTATTGCAGCAGGGAAAATGTTAGACATAAATGTCTTGTTTTGGGAATAGCAGCAAGCAATGTTGTATGGAGGGAATCATTGTTTGGAGGACCATTGTAAGGAGGGAATCATTGTTTGGAGGACCATATTGTAAGGAGGGAATCATTGTTTGGAGGACCATTGTAAGGAGGGAGCACTGTATAACCAAAAGGCAACAAGCAGCAAGCAATGTTGTTTGGAGGACCATTGTTTGGAGGACCATTGTAAGGAGGGAGCACTGTATAACCAAAAGGCAACAATTGAGAATTTGCAGTGTATTAATTAGACTCTTTGAACTCTTTGAACCCTAGTCATGCAAACAGTGTACCTGTGAGGCGTACACTTGGCCTATGCAAACAATGTAGACCCTGATCAACATTAAAAAGTAAAAAATGGACTTGACTAAATTGAAAACTAGAATTGTCCATTTGAGGTTTTAAGGAGGAAATGGTTAAGCTGGTCTCCAGATAAGAGGGAGTAATATGAGCAAATCCAATATTTTCTCTATCATCAGCATCAATTCCTATGGTGTAACTACTCTTTAGAATCATATCTTTAACCCGTTACCCCATAAATA
The DNA here is from genome assembly GCA_922989275.2 of Gari tellinella. Taxonomy (NCBI): domain Eukaryota; kingdom Metazoa; phylum Mollusca; class Bivalvia; order Cardiida; family Psammobiidae; genus Gari; species Gari tellinella. The sequence continues at coordinate 46,497,379 of OV277856.1, forward strand.
TGCCTTTTTACGCCTCTAATTTATTCCTCTACTGAAGAAAATAGTTCCCTTTTATACAGTCATGAATATGTATCATAAGAAATATTTTCTATATCCAAGCAGATAATAGCTTTAAGCAGGCTGAACGTAAAGCAGAATGCGCCTAAAGGCTCATTCTGCTTTACTTTCAACCTGCTTTAAGTGGTCACTTATATTCAATACGAGAAACAGGCTATGAGTTAAGATGATTCTAATGTGTAGTCACACCATAGGACTTAATTCAGACATTAAAGATTTTATTTTTTGAAACACTCCCCTTATCTGGAGTCCTAGTAAAGGTGTTTTGAAATTTACAGCTACCATATGGCACAAGTTAACTAGAGTACAATTAACTATGATATTTATTGGGATGTTTATGGGACATTGTTATTGATTGTCATAAAATTGCTTGAGCATTTAACTTTAATCAAATTAACATCAAGAGTTTTAGTGTGAGCTGCCTACGTCATTTTTGTACATGTATTGCGTTTAACCCTTTACTGTATAAATAGGAACTATTTTCTTAAGTTGAGGAATAAGTTAAATGTGCTTAAAGGCGCTTCTATGGAGTAAAGAGTCAAGAGTATACTTGTCCTGTGCAAACAGTGTATACCCAGATCAGAGGGAGCCTTCTGATCAGAGCCTACAATTTAACTTATATACCATGCAAGCAGCAGATATATTCCACATACTGTGATTACCTTTGCAAACACTTTGGATCCAGATGAGATGCTGCATAACGCGGCATCTCATCCAGTCCAAACGGGTTTTTGACACTCTGACCCTGTTTTAAAAAGGATTTTTTTAAATTCTATTTTTAGAACAATAGCAGAATGACAATAATTGTTTCAGACAAAAAATTACCCAGCATGCAAAGAGTTAAATTTTGTTGAAGAGATGATAACAGTAATGGGAGTTCACTTTAACCCTTTTAATGTTTAAGAAATGTCATGTGCTCAAAATTGTGTCTCCTGTAATTATTGTATCAACCTTTTCTTATCCAAGTTTGAAAATATACATTACATTAGTTACATACCACATTGGATCCTGGTCAGATGGTTATTTACTGGGCAACTGATCTAGATCTACAGTACTACACTGTTTCAAAGTGTGTAGAAAACTCACATCCTGTATGCAGGGAGTTATTTAGTACATATGAATCATTTTATTATCATATTATTGACTAAAATGTTTACATTAATAAAATAAGGATGCAATTAGCCTACCAGATTTTAGCTTTATCATTATTGAACACTGATTTTTGTAAATGAAAACCCATCAAATATTTGGTAGTGACTTTATATTGACTGTGCAGGGATTTGTCACTAAAATATGTAACAGTATGACAAACAGTTTAGATCTAGACCAGAAGGGTCCTGAAGAAGCCCTCTGGTTTGGGTCTAAACTGTTTGCAAAGGATTTATATATAATTGATCACCAATTATAAAGGGTTGAGCCTTATGTAGTTACCTGTAACTTAACCTGTTCACCCAGAGCACCAGATAAAAGATAGTAAACTAAACAAATCCAACTTTTTCTCACTCATTTCAGCACCAAATCCTGTGGTGTTACTACTCATTAGAATCGTCTTGAAACTACTCATTAGAATTTACTCAAATATGATTCTAATGAGTAGTGAGACAATAAGATTTAATGCAGAAAAAAAGATTTTAGTTTTGAAAATACTCCCCTTTAAGCCCGTTTCACATCAGCCGTACGATTTTTATTTCGTACGATTTCACAGGTCCAGTTAACGGCAAGACAAATCGCAGCAAGTGATTTCAAATTCGTGTCGGTCGTAGACCATGCAAGACTGCAGCACGAACACCGTACGGCTGTCTCACGAGTCGTACGATTTTTTAACGAGAATATAGGAAAACATGGAGCAAAATTCGCACGAAAGCCGCAAGATGGTCGCACAGCAGGCGTGCAAATTTGCAAGACAGCGGCAAGGCTGCCGTACGAATTCGGATAGTCTCGTGCGGTCGCCGTATGGCAGCCGTACGCATGACTCACGTCATTCGTACGTTTATCGTACGAATAATCCCCCTATGAGGGTATAAATGTAAATGCAAAACTGAAACTGCCGTCACTTGCTCATGAGAATTCGACAAGTATTGCCATTCAACCTTAGATGGTGGATGTTGCAATATTAAGGGGAATAATTCAAGATGAAGAAGAACGCCATGCTACTTTGACCATTCTTATCCGTGAGCGTCAACCCTAGAGAAGGCTTGAGAGGTGTTGGTGGGTCAAGCCATGGATTGAACGACGTAGGCTGTTTGGACACTACTACATCCTCTTCCGGGAGCTTGATAAGGAGTTCGAGGAAGACAACATCAGCTACAAAAGGAAAAGCCACAATATGTTTGCTGAATTGCTGCTACGTGTCAGCCCGCATATCACCAAGTCAAACAGAGGGCATGGTTCCATCGAGCCTGGAAAGAAGCTGGTGATAATGTAACACTCGTTTTTTGGCCACAGGGAAGTTCAAGTGCTTACAATATGCTTTCAGGGTTGCACACAACACCATCTCCCTCTTTGTACCTGAGATGTGTTGGGCTTTTTAGCTCACCTGAGCACAAAGTGCTCAAGGTGAGCTTTTGTGGTCGGTCTTTGTCCGGCGTCCGTCGTGCGTCGTGTGTTGTGCGTCAACAATTTCTTCAAACATCTTCTTCTTCAAAACCGCTTGCCTGATTGCAACTAAACTTCACAGGAATGTTTCTTGGGTCAAGCTCTTTCAAATTTGTTCAAAGAATTTGAAACAATTCAGAACTCTGGTTGCCATGGCAACCAAAGTGAAAAAATAAGGAAATCTTAAAAAATCTTCTTGTAAAGGACGTAAACTTAACAGAAACAACAATTTCAACTCAATTATGGTTTATCTGTCACCTCGAAGCGAACAACGATACAATTTGTATTATATCTGGACATCTTTATGCCAGAGCTATCGTGTTTACAAATTTAGAAAAGTAAAAGCACTTCCGACTGTGCTAAAGTTGAACAGGTAAAAAGACAATGTGGTAGAAATTTAACTTTAAAGAGTAAAACCGGAGACTTAACTTTAATTTTAAATGTTCAGATTAATGGTGCTGTTACTTGACGAAATTTCCCCGGTGAACAACTGGAATTGTCGATTCTCAGATTTACTACATGTTAACGTCACGTGATTTAAGGAATTTTATTCATAAGTTGCAAGGTCGATCGAATGCCGCCCTTGTAGTGCGTTATCGCGAATTAGAAAACTGTTCTTGATATTTGAGGGGATGCCCTATTCATTTGAATATAATGCTGTTACAGTTAAAACATTCACAGCAAATGTCTTATGTTAAATTGGACTTTCCCCTTTTATTTTAAGCACTCTTTTTATTAGCTCACCTGGCACGAAGTGCCAAGGTGAGCTTTTAGGATCGCTGAATGTCCGTCGTCCGTCGTACGTCGTCCGTCCACAATTGTTCGTTAACACTCTAGCGCCTACAAATTTCATCCTATCTTCATGAAACTCCATGACAATGTTTGTCTTGATGAAATCTAGGTCAAGTTCGAAAGTGGGTCATGTCCGGTCAAAAACTAGGTCACTAGGTCAAATCATAGAAAAACCTTGTTAACACTCTAGAGGCTACAAATCTCAATGGATCTTTATGAAATGTAGTCAAAATGTTTGCCTCATTGATATCTAGGTCAAGTTTGAATGTGGATCATGTCCGGTCAAAAACTAGGTCACTAGGTCAAATCATAGAAAAACCTTGTTAACACTCTAGAGGCTACAAATTTCAATGGATCTTCATGAAACTTGGTCAGAATGTTTGCCTCATTGATATCTAGGTCAAGTTCGAATGTGGGTCATGTCCGGTCAAAAACTAGGTCACTAGGTCAAATCATAGAAAAACCTTGTTAACACTCTAGAGGCTACAAATCTCAATGAATCTTAATGAAACTTGGTCAGAATGTTTGCCTCATTGATATCTAGGTCAAGTTCGAATGTGGGTTATGTCCGGTCAAAAACTAGGTCACTAGGTCAAATCATAGAAAAACCTTGTTAACACTCTAGAGGCTACAAATCTCAATGGATCTTAATGAAAAATGGTCAGAATGTTTGCCTCATTGATATCTAGGTCAAGTTCGAATGTGGCTCATGTCCGGTTAAAAAATAGGTCACTAGGTCAAATCATATAAAAACCTTGTGAACACTCTAGAGGCTACAAATCTCATTGGATCTTGATGAAACTTGGTCAGAATGTTTGCTTCATTGATATCTAGGTCAAGTTTGAATATGGGTCATGTCTGGTCAAAAACTAGGTCACTAGGTTAAATCATAAAAAAACCTTGTGAATACTCTTGAGGCTTCAAATCTCATTGGATCTTGATGAAACTTGGTCAGAATGTTTGTCTCATTGATATCTAGGTCAAGTTCGAATGTGGGTCATAACCCGTCAAAATCTAGGTCACTAGGTCAAATCATAGAAAAACCTTGTGAACACTCTAGAGGCTACAAATCTCATTGGATCTTGGTGAAATTTGGTCAAAATGTTTGTCGCATTGATATCTAGATCGAGCTTGAATATGGGTCATGTCTGGTCAAAACTAGGTCACTAGGTCAAATCATTGGAAAATCTTGTTTACACTCTAGAGGTTGATAGTGGGTATACATGTCCAGTCATAATCTAGGTCACTATAGGTCAAGTTTGCCATGGTGTACCAGGTGAGCGATTTAGGGCCATAGTGGCCCTTGTTCTTTTTACTGCTACAAATAAGTTTTCAAGGCTTATTTCTATCCAATGTTTGTACTAACAATTTCAAACAATATATTACAATATATTGCAATATGGTTTCCCCCGAATTGTCACCCCCCCTACTGAACATAGTTCGAAATATACTTACAAGGTTCATCCAGTTACTATGCTGCTCAGCTGCTTTTCCTTATACTGTTTGTCTGCGTACCGACGATGGCTTTTCTAGTAAAGATCTGGATGATCAGGGAACCATTAGACGAGGATGTTCTCAAGCTCAGTAGGAACTTGTATTTTCCTCGTCGGACCCTGAGCTCGCAGGGTCTTCGGTCCATGGCTCATATTTTTCATGGGGTACAACATGATTCCCCCCCCCCCCTTTTTGAGACAGTTTTTGATGGTTTCTCTCTGATTACAATACAGCTTCTGTGAGCTAATTTTAGCGCAGTTGCTTTTATAGGGGTGGGGCCACAACCATATTCCGCAAGACGGTTGTACGGCAGCCGTGCGAGTCGTACGACAGCCGTACGTTTCTCAGAAGCATTGTTGCGATGTTGCGACAAAACGTACGGCAGCCGCACGGTATTCGTACGGTCTTCGTTAGACTAACGCACGAATATATTTGACTAATTTTCTGCATGACAGTATGTAAAATCGTACGTCAAACGTACGGGCGTCTTGCGACCTGCAAAAATCGCATGGTGATCGGAAAATGAACATGTTGAAAATTCAGCTTGCGACGTTGCGGCTGCCGTGCGACGTTGAAAATTCGTACGGCTGTCGTACGAAACCTTGCGATTTACCCCTAAAAACCGGTCATCCGACTGCTGTACGGCTGATGTGAAACGGGCTTTAAGGCTTATCTAGAGCTCTGATATTTCACCCATGAAACTTAAAATGTACAATTTTCATTTCCAATTAAGTCTACTAAATGTGTTGACTATTAAGGGTTGTTTTTACAGTCTATTGCAAAAAATGAAAAAGAGCATAGTCTGATCGGATGGCCTGGGTAGCCCTCTGATCTGGGCCTATACTGTTTGCATGGTATAGGACAAGTGTACTCTTCACATGTACACTATGAACATCTATCATCTGATTTATCAAATTGGAATTAGATAAGGATTCCTCTCCCCAGAGTGTAGACTTATGTCAGGCAGATTCTATAAGAAAACTGTGCAAACCCTGATCAGACGTACAGCTCCTTCAGGAGCTGTCTGATCTGGGTTTACACTGTTTTCAAAACGTGTCAATGTACGCTAATAGCTCTATTAACCCTGGTACCAGTATCATGACATTGTTACACTAACAGCTGATGGTTCAGCTATTTAAAGATACATATCGGTTGTATGGTCTATTGGTTATATAATGTACACATTTCTTTCTGATGTTAACCTACCCGTAAATGTACGGTATGTATTGGTTTCAGTTAAATTTATGAACCATGTACATCATGGTATTATCATTTATCCATTTCCTCTAAAGCCATATGTGCAAATGATTATCTGTATTTCAGACAGATTCTTGCTCAAAGTAAGATGAAAGTAAAACAGAAAGCTCCTTTGGAGAAGTGTGCTTTACTTCCATCTTGCTGTAAAAACTACCACATATTTGTATTCATCACCATAGACAAATATTCCTTTGTAAATAACTTATATGGAGGAGTAGGTAGAGGCACTTTCATACACTTCTTGAGAAGAGTGTTTGGTTTGTTTGTTTCCCCTTTACCTGATAGCTTATTTCTAGTACTTAAGATAGGTGACTACTTAAAGCAGGTTGCAAGTAAAGCAGAATGCGCCTTAGGGCGCATTCTGCTTTACTTTCAGCCTGCTTTAAGCTATCATGTGCTATAATATAGAAAATATTCCCTATAATACATATTCATTGCTGATTAAATTGGAACTATTTTCTTCAGCGGATGAATAAATCATATCCGCTAAAAGGCGCTTCTATTGGGGAAAGGGTTAACGTCTGTTTCTGCCATTTATGGGCTAATGGGACTGTGAAGAGTGTAGACTGACATGTCCTTTGTGGGCATTATAGATGAGACAGTCTGGTCAGGGTCTATACTCTTTTCAATTAGAGTCAATATACACTTATACTAGGGGAAGGTTATTCAGTAAAATCTAGATTTCATCTGAACACCTATATTGATAGTGTTTAATAAAGGTGACTGTTGAAAGCAAGATGAAAGAAAAGCAGAAAGCTAGGAACTGAAAACAAGACTTAATTATTGATTTACCAGCTCTGTTACCCCAAAGCCAGGTGTTTGTAGTTTTAAAGACAGATTACTACTTAAAGCATTTTAAAAATAAAGCAGAATGTGCATCAGGCACTTTCTGCTTTACTTTCAGCTCCCTTTAAGCTAGCATCTTCTAGGATATATAGAAAATATTTTTTACAGTGCATATGCACTGACTGTATGAAGTGGAACTATTATCTTCAGTGGAGGATTAAATTAAAAGCATAAAATGTGTATCTCTGGAGTAATGGATTAAAGTGGGATTAAATGAACTATCTGTGTTATCAAATATCATTGAATGGGTCCATATCCCACAATTACATTCTTGTAAAACTAAGCCTAGGCCTTATACCCTGGATATTCTGGCTTACTAGATAATACCTGTACAGTAAAACCTCTCTATTGCGACCACTACTACTGTATTTGAAATTAACTTTGCAATGTTTAATGCAGGTGACTGCTTAAAGCAAGATGTAAGTAAAGCAGAAAGCTCCTGCAGGAGCTTTCTGCTTTACTTTCATCTTGCTTTAAGCTGTCACCTGTCTTAAGTATAATTTAGTTTAGTGCTAAGATGTTCGTAATAGAGAGGTTTTTACTGTACACGTATAAGGTAGATTTGAAGGGGATAAATTACAAATACATGTATACAATTGTGTACATCAAATATTTGTCTAGCCACTTATGAAAGTATGGCTTTTCATTAATGCTGTGGGAGGGTGTTTGTATTGAAGTTTTCGCAGTTGTCATCTGTCCATAATAATGTCTACTTTGGCAGAAAAGCAAATTGAGAATTGAATATTTTTTCCTGAAAGAACCTACACTTAAGTTTCAAACAGTTAAGACGCTGGTCAGATTCTAAAGTATTATCTGCATGTGATTTGGATCCGAACTGATAATAAATTTAATGTGAGTTGGGTAAGCTGAAAATTTCAGAGTTGATCATGCTTCTGGCTTTTTAGAAAGACCTTATAGACCTGTGTCATTTAAGTTAGATCTGACCTAGATTCGAACCCACGACCTCTGTCCTTAGAGTCAGCGACACATGCCACTGTGCTATTGCGATCGTAATGCTTTTAAATGCTCGTGCAGTATATCTTTCTAAGTACATTTTGTATTTTTGATTTTTACCAGTTTAGTTAGCGGAAAGTCCCGACTTCATGGTCGAAAGTTGACGGGGGGAAACTGATGAGTGCCAGTTCAAAAATCATCAACAATACCCTCTTGAGGTTGTAAGGGGCGATTAGTATTGTCTAAATCCTCATGACTGTGTATATTAAGGTTCCGAGATAGTGTTTGACAGGCTGACTTTTTCCGACTTTTTTCCAAAATGCCTACATGCAACATACCAATATTATATATCATTTTGAGCGTTAGGACTTGTAGAAGCTTTATAAAGGAGTCTTGATGTAAAATTAATCACAACTAAGCTATTTATGGTGCCACTAACTGAGTCTGGAAATGTCCATGTATCTTTTTAGCTCACCTGAGCTAGCTCAGGGTGAGCTTTTGCAATACTTGAATGTCCGTCGTGCGTCGTCAACAGTTTTAGTGTTTACACTCTAGAGGCCACAATATTTATCCAATCTTTCTCAAACTTGCTCAGATTGTATATTACCATAAGAGTTCGGACGAGTTTGATTATGGTTGAAATCGGACCAATAGGTCATAAGTAATCTACCTTTGAATTGCTGAAAATGCCATTTTTAGGCCTTTGATTTATTCCTCTACTTAAGAAAATAATTCCACTTTAAACAGTCATGAAAATGTAAGATGCGAAAGTAAAGCAAAGTGTGCATTAAGACACATTCTGCTTTACTTTCAACCTGCTTTAGGTGGCCACCTATTTTCAAAACTAGAAACATGCTATGGGGTAATGGGTAAAATGAAATTGCCTATTTGGAAAGAGCCTGATGAGAGGAAGTGCCATTTGCAAAGGCCATAACTCTGACATCATTGTTTTTTTAGTTATTTCCCTTTGTGATATTTTCTTGTCAAGAAGACAACTTCAGTTCTACTGATGCTATTGTAATGAAATTTTATGTATGGAAAGAAACTGATGAGAGAAAATGCCATGCACAAGGGCAGCAATATTTAGTTTTTCCCCTTTGTCATATTTTATTGTCAGGAAAATAATTCCAGTTCTGCTGACGCTAGTGAAATAATTATCATTTATTGGAAATGGAAATAGCTTGATAAGAGGATGTGTCATGGATAAGGGTCATAAGCTTGGCAACAAAATTCACTTTTGTCATGTTTTCTTGTCTGGAAGATAACTCCATTTATAGTTATATTAAAATGTTGTCTTGCCCAGTCAACTTAGGTACAAACTTCAATGTCCTCAGGTGAGTGAATTTAGGGCCATGGCCCTCTTGTTTAAAATATGACCTCCAAACTTTCAATCAAATTTTATGCTTATTACATCAGTAGTTTCTAAATATGACACTCCTTTGTTGACTGGAAGTATATGATCAATTATAAAATGTGAAATGAAGAATTCAAATGTTGGCACTTTTTAATTGTAAAAAAGATACATGGACATTTCCAGACTCTGTTAGTGGCACCATAAATAGCTTAGTAGTGATTAATATTACATCAAGACTCCTTTATAAAGCTTCTACAAGTCCTAACGCTCAAAATGATATATAATATTGGTATGTTGCATGTAGGCATTTTGGAAAAAAAGTCGGAAAAAGTCGGCCTGTCAAACACTATCTCGGAACCTTAAACCTGGCTTCATAATTACAAATCAACAAAATTGTCTGGATTGAGATTCTTGAATAAGTACTCTAAAGAAGATTGTTTTATGGTGTTAAATGCAGTTGGTAGCTAAAGCAGAAAGTGCTATGAGTGCACCCTGCTTTATTTTTAGCTCACCTGAGCTAGCTCAGGGTGAGCTTTTGCAATCCTTGAATAAATACGAAAGAAGACTCAAGCAGGAAACGCAACACAAACAATACACCCATCTCTAAAGCAGAACACACACACAGCCATACCATAACAAACACACACACACACACACACACACACACACACGCAACACCATTCCCTCATCCACACACTAAATAGAAAACAACACGCAAGACAAACATAAAGCTAAGTGAACATAGGAGCCCGCCTTGGTACGGTCAGTAGCAATCAATAATCAATTATAAATTAATTAACCATTAACAACCACTGGGGGGTTAAACCTGGGTTTAGGGGCGCCCAACCTCACACTTATCTCCTATATTCACCTATAACGACGAACAGTGTACATAAAATATAAACCCTGTTCCACCACCTTACAATCAAAAAGACCGCCAGCACAGTATGTAAATACATGTAAAACATCTAACAAAATTCTCTGACAGGATTATTAGTAACACGGGAAAGAATTAAACATTCAAGCCCGTGTTAAAAATAACCAACTATGGCAACGATCAAATTGTGCTCAAGCGAATAGTCTGTAGTCACGAGTAACTGTAAGACATGGGAGGGTTTAGGGTACGACAGAGAGGGAGAGAAAAACCAAAGCACGAAAATCCGACATAACTCTCCCGGTTAAGGACGGCTTTAGAGATACATCATCATGTAGTGCTAAGCCCTGTCTGTCGTCGCACAACCAAAGAGGAAAGCATAGTTATCAATTGTAGATTGATCGATAACCAAACGTGAAGTGCGCAGCAATATAGTTGGATCATAATCTTTTTTGAGGAAAAATCTAATACGTTTCACAAATAGGTTTTGAAAATGCATATGTCCAAGAATCTTACGAAGTCTGTAGATCACATCACCATAAAACTCCGGATGTGAAATACCTTGCCGCAGAAAAGACTTTAAGTTACATTTATACTTGTTAATGAGAGGAAGATTTCTATAAAAGAATTTAGAAAATGTTTTACGAAGTTTATGAAATCTGTACCCCTGTTTAAGAAGCTTTTCAGTAATAGTTTTATTACGAATGTGGAAGTCCTCAACAGAGGTACAAGCCCTAGCAAAACGAATAAGTTGTGAAATATAAACCCCGTAAGATGTAGAACGGGGAACATCGCCATCTAGATGAGGAAAGTTTACAATACTAAAATCAAAATCATCTCGTTTATCGTAAATCTTAGAAGAAACAATACCGTTATTTATTAAAAGATCCAAATCTAAAAATGGTGCCGATAAATTTGACTCGTTTGTTTTATTAAGGCGTAATTCTTTTGGGTAAATAAAAGGAAACAACGTATCAAAAAATGGGTTGTCTATATTAAAAATATCATCTAGATAGCGCGATGTGTTGTTAAAGGCTTCGATCATATCTGCCTGTGTATCAGGTTTTAGACTTAGCATAAAGTCCCTCTCATAACAGTACAAAAATAGGTCTGCGACAAGGGGCGCACAGTTTGTACCCATAGGGATACCAATCACTTGGCGGTATATGGTACTCCCAAAACGTACATAAATATTATCCAGAAGAAATGATAGTGATTTACAGACATCGGTGCAAGTCCACATAGTGTAATGCTTAACCGTGTCATTTGTAAAAAATGCACGATCAGTATTACACGCCAGAAATAGTTTCCTTTCTCTGGCAAAAGTCTTTTCAATAAGTTGTATAAGTTTATCTTTTATTAAATTATGAGGTAAGGTAGTATATAGTGTTGAAAAGTCATACGTACTAATATTGAAAGCTTGGTATTTTGTATGTTCAAGCTTTGTCAAAATTTCATTCGAGTTTTTGATAGACCAAAACAGATTAAGTCCAGAATTTTCGTAAGTCTTGTCACAATACCTTTGAACATGTTCTTTGATTTTAATTAAAGACGATGTCAAAAGTTTGGAAAGCTTAGTAGTAGTACATGCACTTGAATTAGCAATAAAACGAGACTTATATGGTGTTTTGTGGAGTTTTGGTATCCAGTACATAGTAGGAAGTTTATAACATGTAATGTTGACGTCAGCTTTTAATTGTTTACAAGTATCAAGATGATCAGATACTACATTATGCTCCGTTAAATTAGTCGTTGTATAGGAATTGGTATTCACAAGTTCCTGGTTTAAAGTATCAAAATAATGTAATCGTCATACAATTATCACATTATTGGATGTTTTGTCTGCAGGAACGAGTACATATTTGGAATGAAAGTCTTGTATGCCCTTCTTTAAGTGACGAATGTTAAATTTAGGTTTAGGTGGTAAAAGATGGTTATTGGATAAATAGAACGAAATCCGGGTATCGATAATATCAAAAATTAATTCTTTCCATTTTGTAAGAGCGTCATTTTCAGCATGTTCTCTGCGGCACCAGTTGGTACCATACTTATTCAAAGCTTCAGAAATATGATTGCGACAAGTATCGAAATCAATTAAGGCAGGTAATCTAAATTTAGGTCCCTTACTCAAAAGCGCTCTAATGCGTTTATCTTTAATGATATCAAAATTGCCAGTTATTATATGACCCACTGGAGCGTAACAGAATTTAGAAGAGGTACAGTCTCATGTATCTGGTGTGTTTTCGAGAATTTTAAGATCAGAAACAATTTTATTGTAGTTAAAAATTAACCCTCTAACAGATTTATTATACTTATAACAAATAATAGGTGGTTCATGATTTTTGAAATAATTTGGAATAGCATTCATCACATTTTTGTTACGGAGAATACTTTGTAAATCTATGAAATCAATACCTTTATTTATAAAAGGGACCTTAATGAAATATCTTTTGTGATCGTTTAAAGAATCAATATGAGGTCCGGCGTGCGTCGTGCGGCGTCAACAATTTTAGTGTTTACACTCTAGAGGCCACAATATTTATCCAATCTTTCTCAAACTTGCTCAGATGGTATATTGCCATAAGAGTTCGGATGAGTTCGATTATGGTTGAAATCGGACAAATAGGTCATGAGTTATCTACCTTTGAACTGCTGAAAATGCCATATTTAACAGTGTTTACACTCTAGAGGCCACAGTATTTATCCAATCTTTCTAAAACTTGCCCAGATGGTATATGTCCATAAGAGTTTGAGAGAGTTCGATTTTAGTTGAAATCAGACAAATAGATCAAAAGTTATCTACCTTTGAATTGCTGAAAATGTCATATTTAACGGTGTTTACACTCTAGAGGCCACAGTATTTATCCAATCTTTCTAAATCTTGCCCAGGTTGTATATGACCATAAGAGTTCGGATGAGTTTGATTTTGGTTGAAATTTAATCAGACAAATAGATTGAGAGTTATTTACCTTGAATTGCTGAAAATGCCATATTTAACAGTGTTTACACTCTAGAGGCCACAATTTTTATCCAATCTATCTCAAACCTGCTCAGATTGTAAATGACTATAAGAGTTCAGATGAGTTTGATTATGGTTGAAATCAGACTTATAGGTCATGAGTTATCTACCTTTGAATTGCTGAAAATGCCATATTTAACGATGTTTACACTCTAGAGGTCACAAATTTTATCCAATCTTTCTCAAACTTACTCAGATTGTATATTACCATAAGACTTCGTATGAGTTCAATTATGGTTGTAATCGGAACAAAAGGTCAAAAGTTATCTACCTTTGAATTGCTGAAAATGATATATTTAACAGTGTTTACGCTGTAGAGGTGACAATATTTATCCAAGCTCTCTCAAACTTGTCAGATTGTATATGACCATAAGAGTTCGAAAAAGGGTGATTATGGTTTGAATCGGACAAATAAATCAAGAGATATCTACCTTTGAATTGCTGAAAATGCCATATTTTACAGCGTTTACAGTCTTGCAACTACAGTTTTCAATGGATTTTGATTATACTTGAACACAAAGGATGTAGCTATATGTTCTGGAAGAAGTGCAATTATTGTTGAAATGTAATCATTGTGGCTATAGTTACCTGCCCTTGATATACTTTGAAATGCTAGAAAAAGGCTTCATTTCAGTATTGTTTAGGCTCTAGTTATCTGCCTTTGATGTACTCTACTATACTACGGTAGGTCGACAAACTTGAATGGATTTAGAATAAAACGGGTGAAATTCAAAGGTAAAGCTATCAGGCTTCATTACAAATGGTGAGCGATATCAGGGCCTTCAGGCCCTCTTGTTCCACCTGCATTAAGAAAGGGAACCATGCCTTCTTTCTTAATGCAAGAATTTTACTGTGCTCCTAGACTGTGACTGTGTACATCTCTTAGATATATGTATGAGCAGTACTCTATAAATGTACCTATATTTGCATTAATTAGCTAATTACATGTACTGACATGTATGTACCTAATGTTTAAACGACTTGCTATACTGAATCATTGCTAGAGTAATTCAGATTTAATATTCAATCAGAAATTGATTTGTTCTAACGTTCTGCATAAGCGGGTGTCATGTTGATTGTGCAATGTATTATTCATTACTGATAATATGACATGCTATTTTTAGCAATATTGTAATTTTAGATCAACCAATGTCATGCTAAGCATGGTTTGAATATATACAGTTTATATCCAGTTCAGATACAGAGATAAAACAAGCCTGATTAACTCTTGCTATTTGACTTATTTGTAAAAAGGGTGTAGACCAAGATCAGACAACTCCTAAAGGATCTGTCTGATCAGTGTCTGCACTGTTTTCTTATAGGATCTGTCTGATGTGAGTCTGCCCTCTTTAGTGGAGAAAATATTCCTTACTCTTTTAGCCAATGCATTACTGAGTATCGATAATGAGAAATGTTAGACTTATGATTGTAGATAATTAACAACATAATCATGCTTTAAGCATGATTTGAATTTTAAACCCCACCACACACACAAGACTTGGTTGGGGACATATTGTTATTGCCTTGTTTGTCAGTTTGCACATAACTTTAACCTTTGACGTAAATTTAGAACTACATTTGATTAAGACTTCATATAGAACTTGGGTAATGTCCAACAGAGGTCAAGGTCATTTAGAGGTCATTAATTTTAAAGGTCAAATAAGCTGAATTTACTATTGCCCATAACTTTAGAACTATGCATGTGATAGAAACTACATATTTGGCTTGTGGACCCAACTCAAGAAGCTCTTGAGCTCCGTACAAGTAGAGTCATGTCAAGCAAAGGTCAAGGTCATTTAGAGGTCATGGTTACATAAGGCTTAGAGTTTCATAAACACATGTAGTTGTAAATAGTTGTTTTTTTCCTCCACTAAATAACATGGTTCCTCTTTATAGTCATGAATATTCATCATAAGAAATTTTTTCTGTATCCTTGCAGATGACAGCTCAAAGCAGGCAGTGCTCCTTAAGGAGCATTCTGCTTTACTTTAAGCCTGCTTTAAGCAACCGTCTTTATGTTCAAGACTGAAAACTAACTATGTTGGGAAGCGTTAAGTGAGTTTGAGGTATTTAGATTGGACTGTATGCAGGGCTTCAGATAAGGGGAGTATTTCAAAAACTAAAATCTTTATTTCTTAATTAAACCCTATGGTGTCACTACTCATTAGTATTATCTCTTCAAGACGATTCTAATGAGTAGTAAGACCATAGGATTTGTGCCGACATAAGTGAGAAAATGTTGGATTTGTTCAGTTTACTCCCTCTTATCTGGAGCCCTGTGTATAGTCAACTTAAGGCCTTTCGCTCACGGAAGTCGGTCTTGCGGGCGAGCGGATATGCGTCTTGACGACATAGACTTTTTTCGTACGTGCTTATACTAGAAAAATTATATAAAGGAAATGTTGATACGTTTGAGTATAATCCTTCATAGCGCAGTTAGTATAATGGTTGACTAGCAATCCAAAGGTCATAGGTTCGAGACCCATCCGATCCAAATATTTTTTTTAAGTGTCCGATTTATTGACTTGTCAATCCATAACGCAGTAATCAAGAGACATGTTATGTTTAGTCTTCGTTGATTAGAACTAGTGATGTTTACGGTCCAAGTATATGTCCCCTTACCTGTACGTTTTAGTTTAATGACTTAATTACAAGTCAATTAAATCGGTATACATGTACACGATTTGATCGAACTATAAAGCCACACATTGAAGCTAATTAATACGCTAACCTTTTCAAGATCGATATTGCCCATTATAATATGTTAAAACAATATAATAAACCTTGTATGCAAGTCCATGAATAAATAATAATGCATTTTAATGACAAAGTTTTAATTCTAAGGTAGGTAACTGTATCTAAACAACAAATATCCCACGTTTTAATAAGAAAATATGTTATAACAACAAATCCTGACTGTAATATTTTCTAATTTTTTCAGACTGACTAGTTCATCAACCATATATTTGAATAAAATGAAAACAAATATACATTGAATGAGTCAGTTTTTTGTAATTGTTTTTTGTAATTCAATTTTTTAGCATTTTGCAAAATTTAAATAGCTGATAACATCTTTCTGAACACTTTTGTTCAAAATGTTTTTAGCTTTTCTTGTAATGAATGTTGTGGACTACTTATTGGGTGAGAATTATAGTCATTAGCTTTATTCATTTTTAAGAAAAATAAAATCATCAAAATTTTAGGTTTTTGTCAGAAAAAGAGACCTTAAAGACAAACCACACGATAAATTTTGCCTATATTTACACACATTGTTTCTTAGGCTATTATCATTCTTCATGAAAAGTTTCATAACAAAGGCTATTATCATTCTTCATGAAAAGTTTCATAACAATCGTATGGAAACTACGTGCACATGCGAAGTACCTTAAGCTGCTGTCACTAATCTGAATGTCCCTGGGTATTTCCAAGACACAATTACATTGCATTTTGAAAATTGCTTTTCCTTGCTCTTATATGGAAAGAGCAGAGCACGTACACCATTCAGATTCTTTCTTCCTGAAGATACAGTCAAACCTGTGAACAACAGCCACCTGTGGGAACTAGCAAAACTGGCCGTTGTTCACAGGTGGCTGTTGTTCGCAGGTGTGCAAAATGGCTAAGTTTTCATCAACTACATGTACTGAATTTTATATCTACAAGGGACAGTACAACTCAAGTACGCAAGTAATGAAAGAGAAACATTTGATACCTTTACACTCTATGTTATTTATCTATTTAAATATTAAAAATATTTATTTGCTTAAGAATTCAGAGTCTTTGAAGTTTCAATAAATATAACGGCCGTCATCTTTCTTTTGAACGGATATCCATGTTAAAAGTAAATGTCTCGGTAGATAGCAAACTCTGAAGGGTTTTGGTCACGTGATCGCATTTTCTCATTTTGATTGGTACATGTAGATATGGATATTTGAATAATGTTCCATCGCCGCTTTCGAGAAAATACGGAAAAGGGCGGGTAACTCAAAGGACGAATAGCTTCGAAATCATCTCGTTTAATAAGAACGAAGGACTTTTCAAAAGCCGATATTTTCATTATTTGCTTGTCTGAATGATTAATTTGTTGCTCTGATTCTTAAATGTACTGGGTTTTTCTTCATTTCAATGGAAACACTCACAATACACCGTGAATTTATTGCCGGTGTAAAGTTTATTTGGAAAGGACGCCATTTATGATAATGAGGTTATGACTAAAACACGGACATTGCCGAACATAAATGTTGACGTGATATGACGGCAGTTGTTGAATATTATAGAATCTATAGCACAGTCTGTTGGTTTTAGCACCTTTACCCGCTCAGCGACAGTAACTCGGAAACTTCATCGACTAGAGTAGACGGCATTGTTAATTTTCCAATTTATCTTTGACTTTGTAACATGTACCGGGCCGGTCACCCATCCAGTTATTAACCGCGCAAAACGTTGCTTAACTTCGCCGGTCACCCATCCAGTTATTAACCGCGCAGAATGTTGCTTAACTTCGGAACTGAGACAACTTTTTTAAAGCGTAAAGATTAAACTAGAAATGACTTTTTTATTTCACGATTTCGTATCTGACAAGGTTTCTTACATCAAAACAAAACAATTAATCACCAATGACTAATCTGGATAAGGCCATTTTAGAAATCGCCCAATCATTTGTTTAATCTGGACAACGTGATTATAAACAATCATACAAACATAAGCAGCAACGGACATCTTCAATATTAATTAGCCAACATACAAAAACAAACATTTTTTTTGAAATTCTTTCATCATAATGTGGCTTATTTTAAACCCAAAGGTCGGTTGCAAACTGTCATTAGCGCCTTAGAATTTGCTTCCAATTATATAACCAAGCGCATCCATAACAAAGATGGCGGCCGACATTGGCGAAATTGCACCCATTCAATCGTGTTATTTGGCTGCTGTAAGAGGTGTTAAAAACAGCCGAATTAGTGACCGCCGGCCTAGATCGGCAGGTGACACCTCTGTGTCTCAGCCTGGCCGCTGTTTGGGGTAAAAGGTGTCAAAAAGAGCCAGTTTAAGTGACCGTTGGCCGCGGTCGGCAGGAGACCGTTATTCAGAGGTCAATTAAGAAGGAAATTGGCCGGGAGGAATTCAGACTGACCGTTGTTGACAGGTGACCGTTGTTCGGAGGTGACCGTTCAGACAGGTTTGACTGTACTTTGACAATGTAGAGCTAGTACAGGACATTTTGCTAGTTTGCAAATTTGCACATTTTGATATTATAATAAAACTTCAAAAACTTATGACTTGCTTGAAAGCCAAACATACAAGCATTTTTTAGTTGATATGTAGTTGAATAAGCTATATTTTAACTTTGAAGTACAAGTGTAAGTTTGTTTCAAGTTTAAATGATATTGCGTTTTTAGCTCACCTGGCACAAAGTGCCAAGGTGAGCTATTTTGATCGTGCTGTGTCCGTCGTCGTCCGTCCGTCCGCACGAAAGGTCCTTTGTTGGGTAGGGAGAACAATAGATTCCATTCATTCCGTGATTGCCCTATTGTTATTGTTGGTTTTTAGCTCGCCTGAGCCAAAGGCTCAAGGTGAGCTATTGGGATGGCCCTGTGTCCGGCGTCGTGTGGTGTGCGTCGTCGTTTACAATTTCTTCAAATGACATCTCCTCCTAAACGGCTGAACAGATTTTAACCAAACTTTACAGGAATGTTCCTTGGGTCAAGCTCTTTCAGATTTGTTCAAAGAATTGAAAACAATGTAGAATTCTGGTTGCCATGGCAACCAAAGTGCAAAAAAAAAAGGAAATCTTAAAAAATCTTCTTGTCTGAAACTACAAGGGCCAGAGCTTAGATATTTGGCACATAGCATTATCTACAGGTCCTCTATCAAGTTTGTTCAAATTATGCCTCTGGGGTCAAAATTGGCCCCGCCCCGGGGGTCACAGTTTTATATAGAGTTATATAGTGAAAATTTCAAACGTCTTCTCCACTGAAACTAATATGGCCAGAGCTTTGATATTTGGCATGGTGACACTTCTAAATGTCCTTTACCTAGTTTGTTCAAATGGTTCTGGTCGGTTGAATATCTAGGTCATAATTCACATTCAATATATGTATAGCAGACAGCAATTCAGCATTATAAGAGTTAGACCCTAGCCACATTTCCTACTGGCAGAGTTACATAACTTAACTCAGGTCAGCTGAGGTTCACTGTAACAGCAGCATATGGTGTTGTCTGCTACATTTTTATGCCCCTGCAGTTGGGGGCATATTGTTTTTGTCTGTCTGCTATTTTTGTCTGTTTGTCCATTTGTTTGTCTGTCAGTCCACAACTTTAATCTTAGCCATAACTTTGTTAAAGTTAGAAACTTTATAACTTGGGTCATGTCCTACAAAGGTCAATCTCATTTTTGAGTTATTTCCCAGTGTCATATTTTCTTGTCTTTGGGATAACTCCAGTTCTACTGATGTTAACCCATTACCCCATACATATGCCTTTTTAGCTCACCTGGCACGTAGTGCCAAGGTGAGCTATTTTGATCGTCCTCTGTCCGTCGTCGTTCGTCCGTCCGTGCGTCGTTCGTCGTCAACAATTTCTTTAAACAACATCTCCTCCGAAACTACTGGATAGATTTTTACCAAACTTGGCCTGAATGATCCTTATATAGTCCTCTTTCAAAGTTGTTCAAACATTTCCGGTCTGTTGCATATCTAGGTCACAGGAGCTAAATATAGATTTTTTCAATGAAAACTTAAAAATTCTTCTTGTCTGAAACCATAGTACCCTGAGCTTAGATATTTGGCACAAAGCATCGTCTTAAGGTCCTCTATCAAGATTGTTCAAATTATGTCCCTGGGATAAAAAATGACCCCGCCCCGGGGGTCGTAAATTTACATGGAGTTATATAATGAAATCTTCAAACATCTTTTTCTCTGATACTAATTTAGCCAGAGCTTTGATATTTGGCATGATGATTCTTCTAGAAGCCCTTAACCAATACTGTAAATATGGTTTCGGTCCGTTGCATATCTAGGTCACAGGAGCTAAAAATAGATTTTTTCAATGAAATCTTAAAAAATCTTCTTGTCTGAAACCACAGTACCTTGAGCTTAGATAATTGGCACAAAGCATCATCTACAGGTACTCTATGGTGATTGTTCAAATAATGTCCCTAGGGTAAAAAATGACCCCGCCCTGGGGGTCGTAATTTTACATAGAGTTATGTAGTGAAATCTTCAAACATCTTCATCTCTGAAACAAATATGGTCAGAGCTTTAATATTTGGCATGATGACACTTCTAGAAGCCCTAAACCAATATTGTAAATATGGGTCCGGTCCGTTGCATATCTAGGTCACAGGAGCTAAAAATAGATTTTTTCAATGAAATCTTAAAAAATCTTCTTCTCTGAAACCACAGTACCCTGAGCTTACTTTTTTGGCACAAAGCATCATCTTTAGGTCCTCTATCAAGATTGTTCAAATTATGCCCCTGGGGTTAAAACTGCCAAGGCCCTAGGGGTCGCAGTTTTACATAGAGTTATGTAGTGAAATATTCTTCTCTGAAACTACTATGGCAAGAGCTTTGATATTCAGCATAGTGACACTTTTAGATGTTCTTTACCAATATTGCTTAAATGGTTTGGGTCTGTTCATATATGGGTCATATTAGCTAAAAATAGATTGTTTTCAATGAAAAGTCTTCATGTCTGAAACCATCCATGTACAAAATATTTGACAGCACACTTAATTTTCAAGTTCATCAGCAAGATTTTTGAAATTTTGTCTCTGGGGTGAAAAGAGATCCCACCCCAGGGGTCATCTGACCCTTGTGTTGGTTTTTCCAGTTGAGCGATATTTAGGCCCCCGCATGGGCCTCTTGTAACGCCTTTAATTTATTCCTCCTCTAAAGAAAATAATTCAACTTTATACAGTCATAAAAATGTAAGATATAAGAAATAGTATCTATATCTTAGTAAATGATAACTTAAAGCAGGTTGAAAGTAAAGCAGAATGCGCAATAAATAATCATATGGAAATACATGTAGCTTGATAAGAAGAAGTGTCATGGATAAGGGCCATAACTCTGCCAACAATTTTTAGCTCACCTGGCACGTAGTGCCAAGGTGAGCTTTTAGGATCGCTGGATGTCCGTCGTCCGTCGTCTGTCTGTCCGCACACACGAAAGGTCCTTTGTTGGGTAGGGAGAACAATAGATTCCATTCATTCCGTGATTGCCCTATTGTTATTGTTGGTTTTTAGCTCACCTGAGCCAAAGGCTCAAGGTGAGCTATTGGGATGGCCCTGTGTCCGGCGTCGTGCGTATGTGCGTCGTCCGTCGTGCGTATGTGCGTCGTCGTTAACAATTGCTTCAAATGACATCTCCTCCTATACCGCTTGACAGAATTCAACCAAACTTTACAGAAATGTTCCTTGGGTCAAGCTCTTTCAAATTTGTTCAAAGAATTAAAAACAATGCAGAACTCTGGTTGCCATGGCAACCAAAGTGAAAAAATAAGGAAATCTTAAAAAATCTTCTTGTCAAAAACTGGAAGGGCCACAGCTTACATATTTGGCACATAGCATCATCTTCAGGTCCTCTATCAAGTTTGTTCAAATTATGCCCCTGGGGTTAAAATTGGCCCCGCCCCGGGGGTCACAGATTTACATAGAGTTATATAGTGAAATTTTCAAACGTCTTCTTCTCTGAAACTAATGTGGCCAGAGCATTGGTATTTGGCATGGTGACACTTCTAGATGTCCTATACGACAATTGTTCAAATGGTTCTGGTCGGTTGCATAACTAGGTCACAGGAGCTAAAAATAGATTTTTTTCATTGAAAACTTAAAAAAATTTCTTGTCTGAAACTACAAGGGCCAGAGCTTAGATATTTGGCACATACCTTCGCCTACAGGTCCTCTATCTAGTTTGTTCAAATTATGCCCCTGGGGTCGAAATTGCCCCGCCCCGGGGGTCACAGTTTTACATAGAGTTATATAGTGAAATATTCAAACGTCCTCTTCTCTGAAACTAATATGGCCAGAGCTTTGATATTTGGTATGGTGACACTTCTAGATGTCCTATACCAAAATTGTTCAAATGGTTCTGGTCAGTTGCATAACTAGGTCACAGGAGCTAAAAATAGATTTTTTCCAATGAAAACTTAAAAAATTTTCTTTTCTGAAACTACAAGGGCCAGAGCTTAGATATTTGGCACATACCATCGCCTACAGGTCCTCTATCAAGTTTGTTCAAATTATGGACCTGGGGTCAAAATTGGCCCCGCCCCTGGGGTCACAGATTTACATAGAGTTATATAGAGAAAATTTCAAACATCTTCTTCTCTGACACTAATATGGCCAGAGCTTGTATATTCGGTATGGTGACACTTTTAAATATACTTTACATAATTTGTTCAAATTGTTCTGGTCTGTTGCATATCTAGGTCAGTCCTGGACCTAAATTATTATCGCCATTTTTTCAGCTATTTTCTCAGGTGAGCGAAATATGCCCCATGGGGCTCTTGTTTTTGTTGCTATTGGGTACTTTTAAACAAAAGAAAAACCCAACAAGTGCCCAAATGAAAGGACGTCCGTCCGTCCGTCCGTCCACAATTGTTCGTTAACACTCTACCAGGTTCAAATCTCATTGGATTTTGATGAAACTTGGTCACAATGTTTGCCTCAATGAAATCTAGGTCAAGTTTGAATGTGGGTCATGTCAGATTAAAAACTAGGTCACTAGGTCAAATTATCGAAAAACCTTGTTAACACTCTAGAGGCTACAAATTTCATTGGATCTTCATGAAACTTCATCAATATGATTGCCCCAATAAAATCTAGGCCAAGTTTGAATGTGGGTCATGTTCGGTCAAAAACTAGGTCACTAGGTCAAATCTTCGAAAAACCTTGTTAACACTCTAGAGACTACAAATTTCATTGGATCTTCATGAAACTTCATCAAAATGTTTGCCTCAATGAAATCAAGGTCAAGTTCGAATGTGGGTCATGTCCGGTCAAAAACTAGGTCACTAGGTCAAATTATCGAAAAACCTTGTTAACACTCTAGAGGCTACAAATTTCATTTGATCTTCATGAAACCTCATCAATATGATTGCCTCAATAAAATCTAGGCCAAGTTCGAATGTGGGTCATGTCCGTTCAAAAACTAGGTCACTAGGTCAAATCTTCGAAAAACCTTGTTAACACTCTAGAGACTACAAATTTCATTTGGATCTTCATGAAACTTCATCAAAATGTTTGCATCAATGAAATCTAGGTCAAGTTTGAATGTGGGTCATGTCCGGTCAAAAACTAGGTCACTAGGTCAAATTATCGAAAAACCTTGTTAACACTAGAGGCTACTAATTTCATTTGATCTTCATAAAACTTCATCAATATGATTGCCTCAATGAAATCTAGGCAAAGTTCGAATGTGGGTCATGTCCGGTCAAAAACTAGGTCACTAGGTCAAATCATCGAAAAACCTCGTTAACACTCTATAGAGATTACAAAATTCATTGAATCTTCATGAAACTTGAACAAAATGTTTGTCTCATTGAAATCGAGGTCAAGTTAGAATGAGGGTCATGCCCGGTCAAAAACAAGGTCACACGGTTTACATGGTTACCAGGTGAGCGATTTAGGGACATAGTGGCCCTTGTTTAAGTTATTCCAATTTGTCATGTTTTTTTTGTCTGGAAGATAATTCCATTTACAGCTATATTAAAATGTTGTCTTGCCTATTAAGCTAAGGCACAATGACCTCAGGTGAGCGAATTAAGGGCCATGGCCCTCTTGTTTTTGTTGCTATTGGGTACTTTTAAACAAAAGAAAAACCCAACAAGTGCCCAAATGGAAGGACGTCCGTCCGTCCGTCTTCCGTCGTCAAAAATTTCTTTAAACGACATCTCCTCCTAAACTACTGGATGGATTTAAACCAAACTTGGGCAGGAATGATCCTTATATGATCCTCTTTGAAAGTTGTTCAAACGGTTACGGTCCGTTGCATATCTAGGTCACAGGAGCTAAAAATAGATCGTTTAAATAAAAACCTAAAAAATCTTCTTCTCTGAAACCACAATACCCGGAGCTTAGATATTTTGCACAAAGCATCATCTTCAGGTCCTCTATCAAGGTTGTTCAAATTATGACCCTGGGGTCAAAAATGACCCCGCCCGGGGGTCACAAATTTACATAGAGTTATATAGTGAAATCTTCAAACCTCTTCTTCTCTGAAACTAATATGGCTAGAGCTTTGATATTCAGCATGGTGTAATTTCTAGAGGTACTTTACCAATATTGTTCACACGGTTACGGTCCGTTGCATATCTAGGTCACAGGAGCTAAAAATAGATTGTTTCAATAAACTTAAAAAATCTTCTTCTCTGAAACCACAGTACCCTGAGCTTAGATATTTTGCACAAAGCATCATTTTCAGGTCTTCTATCAAGATTGTTCAAATTATGACCCTGGGGTCAAAAATGACCCCGCCCGGGGGTCACAAATTTACATAGAGTTATATAGTGAAATCTTCAAACCTCCTCTTCTCTGAAACTAATATGGCTAGAGCTGTGATATTTGGCATGGTGTAATTTCTGGAGGTACTTTACCAATATTGTTCAAACAGTTCCGGTCCATTGCATATCTAGGTCACAGGAGCTAAAAATAGATTTTTTCAATGAAATCTTAAAAAATCTTCTTGTCTGAAACCACCGACCCTGAGCTTAGCTATTTGGCACTCAGCATCATGCAATCAGCAATTGACACACAATCATATTGTCATAATTTCTCAGCTTTCCAAGATATGTTACATTTACATCAACGGTTCCAGGTGAGCGATTTAGGGCCGTTACACGGCTCTTGTTTTCATTTTAGCTGTATAATAAAGTACTGGTTATTTAGAAATAAGCAAGTTACAGTTTTCACTACCAATTGAGCCCTATTGCATGACGAGTACACTAAGGTCATGTCCTATACAAACATTGTAATAGCAAAGCATTGACTTATTCTTTGCAAAGAATGTACAGTAAACCTCGGTTATAACGAACACCTCGGGACCTCAAAAAAGTGTTCGCTATAGCCGAAGTTTGTTATAACCGTATAGCGAACTAGTATGCTATAGGCGAGGTTAGTATAACGAACTGATCGGACTTATAACGAACACCAGACATGCACATGTTCTTGTGTACATGTGTAAAACTATGTCATAATGTGATTAAATGAAACATTATAAATTTGGCAAACAAGAATATTTATGTTTTAACGAAATAGTATTTCAGTAATTTGCAAGTTTGTTTACCTTCAACATGACAGCTCGTACAAAGGTGGTCTTATTTTCATTGTTTATCGGACAAAACTTTAACGACTGGTCGCCATTTGCATTCATGCCTCAGTTTCGTGTCAGGCTAAAAATACATTCACTTTCGTAAAAACCCTAACTGGCAGGTTACTGAAATACCGAAAACGAGGCTTTAATATTTCCACATTACGGGGCAACAAATAACTAATACATGTATTACACTTGACAAAACAATATTTTTAATAAATAAATCAACCACTTTACTTGGAGGAACAAACACAGAGATCATTTGTAGACTTATTCAACCCGTTCACTTTGTAAACCGTTTGGATCCAGATCAGACGCTGCGCAATGTGGTGTGTGGTCAGGATTCAAACTGTTTGACACTCATATCTTAAGTTATTCCTACTTAAATGAAACTTTATGTAAAGGATTAAGACGTTTTCTTGAAGAAATCTAAAATTGATTTCTGTGTTTGCTCCGACCTTATCACACAATTCTCTAATGCACTAATCTGACTAATTATAATATCCTCTGTATTGTCCTGGCCTTCAAAAAACCTTTTCAAATCACAAATGGCCTTCATCGCATCAGCCTTTGATACGATGGGTGTTGTTTCCTCCACATCGTCCTCGTCGCTTTCAGGATTTACATTTTGATCTGAACTTACAGGTTGTACGAGTAACGACGACACAATGTCTTCGTCCGTTCGCAATTCAGTCACAATTTCAAACTTAGTTTCAATGGTTGATGCTTTCCGTTTTTTCTCCATTTTGATTGTGTAATGAAGAGTAATTTTTGTGCAAGGGTTTATATTCTACAAAATGTGAACGAATTCGACTTTTGCTCAATGCTTTCTAAACGTGATGCATAATAATTGTCTGTTAATATCGCTCACACCTACACACAAAGCGTGAAGACGATCGCTGACAAACATTTTACCCGTGAGGTAATTATCGATCGATAATTACTCAGCGACATACAGTTGAAACACTCGAAATCGACTGTACGCTATAACCCATGATATTTTAATGAAATTTGATCGATCGGGACCGGAAAATGGTGTACGCTATAGCCGAGTTTTCGTTATAACCAAGTAGGCTATAACCGTATTTTTTTATATAGAACAAAGAAGGGTAAGATTCAGGGATTTTAAAACTGTTCCTTATAACTGAGTGTACGTTATAACCGAGTTCGTTATAAGTGAGGTTTACTGTAGATCCAGATCAAAGGGTCCTAAAGGTGTCCTCTGATCAGAGTCTGCACTGTTTGTCCATTTGCAATAAATTTCACAAAAGAACTACCGTACATTAAAAATAATTGACTAGACAAAACTGGAAACTGGAATTGTTCAATTTGAATTAAGTTTCAGGATTCATTGAGTTACTTGAATAAAACAGAAAAATGTGTACAGGAATGACTTAGAAGAATATGAATTTGAAGTCTAACATAACGTTGGCAGATAGACGTTAGATAAAAGTAATGCAGAAAAGGAGCTATCTGCATTGTTTAGACAGTCATCTTGTTTCTTTAATGAGTGCTGGCTGTGTATAAGGCTTTTGTATCAAAATTGCATGTCACTCTCTTAATTATATGGTGTTTATGGCAGGTGACTGCTTAAAGCAAGCTGACAGTAAAACATAAAGCTCCTTTACGACCTTCCTGTTTTACTCTCATATTGCTTTAAGCTGTCACCAGTCTTTTGTACAATCGAAATTACATGTGACAGCTTTAATGGGTTTTGTTTTTGTGGTCGTAATCCTGGGTTTACTGTATATCCCAAAATATAGTGATACAGGTATGTAAAATATAGTGATACAGGTATGTAAAATATAGTGATACAGGTATGTAAAATATAGTGATACAGGTATGTAAAATATAGTGATACAGGTATGTAAAATATAGTGATACAGGTATGTAAAATATTATATTGGTTTTTAAATACATGTACTTATATTCTGATGCCAGTTGCTGTAACATCAGGTAGGTACTGTATCTATCATCAATTTGTTGTTGTGTCAGTATAATTGTACAAGACGTATGTATTGAATCTCTTCTAGGTGATGCTGATAGGCGATAGCGGAGTCGGAAAAACTTGCCTACTTGTCCGTTTCAAAGACGCCACATTCCTGTCAGGAAGTTTTATCTCAACGGTCGGCATAGACTTCAGGGTAAAGTATAGTTTGGTTTGACCGAACTTAAAAAATTGTCCATGCAGGATTGTGCATTTATTTCCAGCAATTATTAGGTAAAAGGGAGTAAACTGTTCCAGTGGTTTATTCTTTATGTCTACTAAATCCTATGTTGTGACTACTAATGGGTAGTCACAGCATAAAATTTGAATGAGATTTAAGGACTGAAATATTTGAAAGAGTTCCTATATTTCGAGTTATAAATGTTAAAAGGTTTGTGATAATTTTGTGTGAATTGGCTTCAAGAAAGCAAGGTAAGTAGAATTATTCCATCTACAGCGTAATATGCTCAATGATCTTGTTAGCTAGCTGGTTAATTTATTACGGAAGTACATGAAACTCCTTTAGAAGCTTTCTTCATTTCTCTTATCCTGCATTAAGTAGTTACCAGCGGACGTTGACCAGTAGTAGCACACTCAACTGCTGTACAAGGGGTTGTGAGTTTGACCCCCCACCGGACCAAGTCCTTAGGATGAAACTTTATAAACAAGAGGTCCAATGTATCAGTGCTTTACAACGGGCATGCAAAAGAACCGGAGAACTCTGACAATAATGAGAGAAGGGCATTGTGCCCCGGTTTTCTGTATCAGCTCGCCTCTCTCTGGGGCATCCAATTAGCCCAAAAATGACAGAAACAGACGTTAACAAACAAGCTTTAAGCATTCACAGGGATTCAATACTGCCTAAATTTTGGTATTTTTTTAATTGATAGCTTTGAACAAAATAGACTATTTGTTTTGCCCATGACTTTAGCTCTAAAAATCCTTTGCTGTCATTTGTTAGTTATGACACTATTTTTCCTGTATAACTGCGTAATTATATAAGCATTTGATATGACCATTTTGCAGTGTATATGGGTAATGGGGAAATAAATCACACACACTGCATATATAGAATTTCATGATGGGGAATGCATGCAATAGATCTCAAAATTATGTTAGACTACCATTTAATGAAGTAGCATGAATGTCTTTCCAGACTTTATCCATTTAATTAGCCCAAAGCCTGTTTCTAGTTTTGAAGACAAGATACTGCTTAAAAGAAGTTGAAAGATAAGTAGAATGCGCCTGAAAGTGCATTTTGCTTTACTGTCAGTCTGCTTTAGCTACCATAATTTCTGCCAGGGTATGCAAAATATTTCTCATAACCAACTGTATTTAAAGAGTGGTCACTTATATCTGGTCACTTAAACCTTTAGGAGCCTTCTGTTTTACTGCCACCTTGCTTTAAGCTGTCACCTGTCTGTTTATACAATAGATTAACCTTAGTTTTCGTGGTCGTAACAGAGAGGTTTTACTGTATATTATATATATTCAGTTGAGGTGTGATGAGCGGGGGCTGTAGTCGAGGGTTCAACAAGCTGTTAAATGTCAAGGATACCAGCTGTTTCCCCCCAGCTTCATTATTCCTTGTCCACCATTCATAATCTGCATGAACATGTCAACAGCTTTATTTAGTACACCTAATCTTGTATTAACCCATTACCCCAAAAATATGCTTTTTAGCTCACCTGACAGGAAGATCCAAGGTGAGCTATAAGGATCGCTGGATGTCCGTCATCCGTCGTCTTTCTGTCCACAATAGTTCGTTAACACTCTAACGCCTACAAATTTCATTATACCCCCAACACTGTGTGGGGGCTATAGGAAATGCCTTGTCCCTCCGTCGGTCCGTCCATCAGTCGGTCCGTCGCCTTTTTTCTGGACATTTGCCTTTTTCTTGAAAACTATATACAATACCATTTTCAAACTTGGTATATATTATCAGTGTTATATGGGGACACTCAGTGACAGGTTTCATAACTCTTGCACAAAATTTGACAGAATTATGCCCCTTTATAACTTTACATTTTGTTCCTTAATATGCACATCTCTGGTGGAAAGGGAGATAACTCATCCTATATTATGTCAAGTGACTAAGAAGTGAATAGGAAGGGAGATAACTCATCCCAACTGGCCATAACACTCTGATCATGTGATCATTTCTAAATTTAGAAATAATTCCTCAATATGACATATGACAAACCTTGTTATGACAACGACGTCATCATGACGTCATGATGACATCATGATGCTATGGTGATGATGCATTTGAAAAATCTAGAAAAAGCTTGTTTCTTTGTACATTTCCATCACAACAACAACAAGGAGTACAATCGTAACCTGCTGTATGATTTTACTTGAAAGCCAAATGAATACACTGCAGTGACAAAACACCTCGGGGGCATTTGTCACTTTCTGTGACACCTTGGCCATAACTTTTTGATTACTTAAGATAGAGACTTTATATTTGGTATGTGCATTCACCTCAAGAAGCTCTTGAGTTCAGTAAAATTTGAGTCATGTCCGACAAAGGTAAAGGTCATTTAGTGGTCATTTAGCGGTTACTCTGGTGGAAAGGGAGATAACTCATCCTATATTATTTCCAGTGACTAAGAAGTGAGTAGGAAGGGAGATAACTCATCCTACGTAACCGGGTGGTAGTTACGTTCAGGTAATGGGACGAATAAATAACTTCCGGTTTAGTTTTGAAGAGTGATTTCCCTTTTCTGTTGTGAATGTTTTTTCCGTTGAGAGAAGTATTGTCTCGATTATAAAATGTGATTATTTGATTTTCTCTGGATTAGTTCAGTGTTCTTTTCCACGATCTGGTATGTCACTTTCTTACGTTATATGAAGTCGCGTATTTTTCCACGAGCATTGTCTTGGAATCGGGCGCGATTTGGTATGTCATTTTCTAACGTTGTATGAATTCGCGTATTTTTCCACGTGCGTTGTCTTGGAATTAACGATATATTAGTAATATCAATTAAACAAACAAAACGTTATATTACATTATATTGGCGCCTTGTGACAGGGAGGTTTCCTGTGGGGGTATCAATCACCCTTAGTGATAGTTCTAGTTGGATGAAACATGGTCAAAATGTTTGCCTCATTGATGTCTAGGTCAAATTTTAATATGGGTCATGTCCGGTCAAAAACTAGGCCACTAGGTCAAATCATGGAAAAACCTTGTTAACTTTTAGAAGCTACAAATCTCATTAGATCTTTATGAAACTTGGTCACATTGTTTGACTTATTGATATCTAGGTCAAGTACAAATGTAGGTCATGTATGGTCAAAACTAGGTCACTATGTTAAATCATAGAAAAACCTTGTTAACGCTCTACAGACTATACAACTCTCATTGGATCTTCATGAAACACGGTCAAAATGTGTGCCTCATTGATATCTAGGTCAAGTTCTAATATGGGTGATGTTCGGTCAAAATCTAGGTCACTAGGTCAAATCAAAGAAAAAAGTGTTAACTCTCATGAAGCTACAAATCTCATTAGAGCTGAATAAATTATTGTCAGAATATTTCCCTAAATCAAAATCAAATGTTGATTGTGTCTGGTCAAAAACTTGGTCACTAGGTCAAATTATAGAAACTTTTGTTAACATTCTAAAGGTTGATTGTGGGTCCTGTTGATCCAGTCGTAATCTAATCTATTCGGCTCTAAATGACCTTTTTGTGTCGATGGGCCGTAAAACACCATTCATTCATTCCAGTCGCAATCTAGGTCGCTATAGGTCAAGTTTTACATTGTGTACCAGGTGAGCGATTTAGGACCATAGTGGCCCTTGTTACATCCTAGCAGATATAGTAGCTTAAAGCAGGCTGAAAGTAAAGCAGAATGCACATTAAGGCATATTCTCCTTTACTTTTAGTCTGCTTTAAGCTTATTTGTAACCATCTGCTAGAATATAGAAACTATTTCTTATAGTGCATCTTTATGACTGTTTAACAAGAACTATTTTCTTCAGTGGAGGGATAAAAAGGCATATCTGTGGAGTAAATGGTTATAAAGCAAGATGCAAATAAAGCAGTCAGCTCATTAAGGGTTAAAGTACAAAGGGTTTAACTCTTTCCTCCCTGAAACTTTAAATGGAAAATTCCAGTTTCCATTTTAGGCTGGTCCATTTCTGACTTTAAAGGGTCGTTTTTGTCAATGTTTGGCATTGTGACAAACAGTGAAGACCCTGATCAGAGGGCTCCTTTCGGAGCCCTCTGATCTGGGTCTTCACTGTTTGTATAGGACATGTGTACTATTCACATGTACACTGTTTGAAAAGCACGCCTATAAGCGGGACTAGGGTTCAAAGAGTTAAGTAAAGTTTAAAACATTTTTAAGTGGGACGAAAAAAATAATATAATTAGGGACTGGATATTCCTGAGTGGGTAGCGCCTGTTGAAATATCGGCTTTGTCAGCTGTCAGTTAATTTCAGCCTGATGTCACCACTATGACGACCATCAATCGATTGATCTGTTTGTCAACATCAACCCTTTCAACTACAGAAGCACCATAGGTCACCATTTCCCATTCCATCACAAAATTCCCTTTATCCAGTCCTCCACATAAGCACCTTTAGGGATCTTAACTCATTATCCCATAGCCTGTTTCTGGTTTTGAAGAGAGGTGACTACTTAAAGCAGGTTGAAAGTAAAGCAGAATGCGCCTTAAGGCGCATTCTGCTGTACTTTCAACCTTCTTTAAGTACTTTCAACCTTCTTTAAGTAGTCACCTGTCTTCAAAACTATGGAGTAAAGGGTTAATGGAACAAAATAGACAATATATCAAGGATTGAAGAGCTCCAGATAAGGTAACTATAATATTTCAAATACAAACATCTTTACTTCCTGCCGAAAACGATGGGATGCGACTCATTAGAGGATGGTCTCGAAGAGCGTACTCTAATGAGTGGTCACAACATACGGTTTTGTGGAGGCAAAACTGAAAAAATCTTTTAAATATTCAGTTAACTCACTCTGATATGAACCTTGCAACTAATCATGGTAAGTTGGTCATGGCTAGATCAGTTCAGAAATGTGATTGCGTAACACTGGACTAAAATGATAAAGTAGAATTATGTATAGGTAACTTTTGTTCTGCACTTAGCAGTTTGAAATCTATTACTCTGTTATTCCTTTAATTCCTTCATGGATTGTTTTCAGTTTTAGATACAGATGGTTGATAAAAGTATGCAGAAAGTAAAGCAGAAAGCTCCTTTAGGAGCTTTCCGCTTTACTTTCAGCATCAGTCTGTCAAGATTTAAGAAAAGTTTTCTGTGACTTGAACATGGTAGAAGCATGAAAAGGTGTTTTCTATAAATATGTAATGTATCAAAAGGTGCTCCTATTGGGCATAGCTAGGGTAAAGTACATCCGCAAGTAAAGAATGTAAAAAGTATTGAAATTTGTTTTCATTTACCATGTACATAACAGTGTAATGTTTATTGAGGAGCTATTGAAGAGTTTAAGTCAGTCTTTAAGACAGGTGGGTAGCTCAATACAGAGAAAAGATACTACAGAACGTGCCTCCACAGCTGTTTGAAGTGCTTTAATCTTGCATTAGGTAGCCCCCTGTCTTAAGAGACATCCACACTGTTCAATAATATCACTGCTAAATAAAGGTTTGGCTGTAGTAATATTATTTTAACCCTTACTTATGCTGAATTTTCAAATGGACTTGTCCTTTTACTGATAAAATTTAATGACAATCTCTTTGGTTTCAAACCATTTGTTTTCAAATTAATTAAAAATATGACAAACGGTGCAGACCCTGATCAGAGGGCTCCTTAAGGAGCCCTCTAACTTGGGTCTACACTGTTTGCCAAGGATGGATCATATACTTGTTTCCGACACAGTACGGGTTGAATTTGTTCGATGATATGCTTCAATTACTTTTTATCCTTAAGCTGTATATTTAATTAGACTTCTGATTGTTTTTAGATAAGCTTATGTATAGAGTATAACTGGAGGAGGATTTAACACATTTAACCCTGGCGACAAGTATACTTGTTCCTTACAAACAGTGTACCAGTCAAGAGTGCACTTGCCCTTTGCAAACAGTGTAGACCCAGATCAGAGGGCTCCTGAAGCCCTCTGATCAAGTTTGCGATAAATGGCAGAGAATAATCCTAAATAGTCATAAATGGACTAGACTTATTTGAACACTGGAATTTTCCATTGAAAGTATCAGGGATGAACGAGTTTGAATGCGAAAATTTTATTTTCTAGGCCTATACAAGGCAGGTTTAATCTGGATTAGATGCTAATTAACTTTTGCATCTGAACAGGATCCTAACTGTATGTCACTTGTACTGCATTATGTGCAGAGAAGTTTGATAATTGAGTTGAGCAGGCAACACTTTTAGCAGAGTATGTTCGATCATTTGCCTAGTTCTGTGCAAGTTGTGCTGAGAACTGTAACTTTCTATGCAAAGAATCAGTCAAATGTAAAAAATTATTTATCTGCTCAGTTTCTTTCTGATGACCAATTTATACTGATTTTTGAGGGTTGTATCCAAAAGTTCATATATATAACCCGCTTCTTCATTTTGAACCAGTTGACCTCCTAAAGCAGATTGTTAAGTAAAGCAGAATGTGTCTTAAGGCACATTCTGCTTTATTTTCAACCTGCTTTAAGCTAACATCTGCTAGAATATAGGAACTATTTTTATGTTGCCCATTCATTACTATATAAAATGGAACTATTTTCTACAGTCAGGAAGAATTAATTCAATGCCTAAAAGGGCATATCTATGGAGTAAAGGTTAAACAAATAACAAACTGTGCAGACTCTGATCAGAGTGCTCTTTTAAGAGCCATCTGCTCTGGGTCTACTTTGTTATAATATAAAGTATATACTAGGTACTGTACTATAAGGGTTGTATAATATTCATATGAACAAAACATCTGATTGTTTATAAATTTATATGAAAATGGTTCTTTTAAAATACTCTTTTATTCTGTTCTTTTTACCACAATTTTGTTTTTATTCTTTCAGAACAAAGTTGTTGAAGTGGATGGAACAAAAGTAAAGTTACAGGTAAGCATCAATAAAGCATACAGTGGAGAAGATGTTATTCTTTCCCAATAAACATGTTTATGCTATAACTATTATTTCAAGTGCAAACAGTATGGAGCCAGATCAGACGCCAGGTTACCTGGCGTCTGACCAGGCTCCAAACTGTTTGCCGCTCAGATTGAAATAAATCGTCAGAATTATCATAAATTTGTCATTGACTACATTTGATTGCAATGCGTTTGTGTTTTGTTTGTGTTTAACTCTTTCCTCCCTGAAACTTTAAATGGACAATTCCAGTTTCGATTTTTGTCTAGTCCATTTCTGGCTTTTAAGAGTTGTTTTTGTCAATTTTGGCATTACTGACAAACAGTGAAGACCCTGATCAGAGGGCTCCTTTCGGAGCCCTCTGATCTGGGCCTTCACTGTTTGCACAGGACAAGTGTATTATTCACATGTACACTGTTTGAAATGACGCCTATAGGCGGGACTAGGGTTCAAAGGGTTAAAGTGGAAAGAATACCGTCTTCACTGTACCTTTACTGTGGATGATTTCTGTACATGTCATTTTACATGAGTAAAAAGGTTCATAGGATTAATATGAATTTTGTGGGTTTTTTCATGCAGTAAAACCCTATTATTAGTATTTCTCAAAAAAACTTCATATAAGTTGAGTTTTCCAAAAACTATCATCATTAATTATCATCCAAGCCCAATGTTGTGACTTCTGTACTAGACACAGGCTATGTGGTAAAGGTTTAAATGCATAGAGCAACAGTTAAAAGAGTTCAGAGCTGTTACTACCACACATTTTGGTTAATCAATTTGTATATAAATTTTCATGTTATCTTTAATGCATGCTTTTAATTGAAACTGAAAAGTCATTTCTACCTGAAGCTTGAAGAGAAATACAGAAAATAGACCTGCAGTCACCCACATGATGTCTGTATATATACTCACGGAATTTAAAAACTCTGCATTGGAAATAGCATTATAAATAATAGGAGCAACAAATCAGATATAAATTGACTGTGTTAAAGTGTTATTTTAAACATCAATCTAACGTTTCATAAGAGTCATTAATGTGTGATGTCAATCATTAGTGTACTGCCATGCATTTTTGTCACTAAGGGTCAAAAGCCATGTCACAAAATTAATAACGCATGTGTCCTCCGCTTGCATCAAAGCAAGCACGGCATCATCGTCGAGTGGACCTCCCCAACGCTGCGAAAAACTGCTAAGGAATGCCATTCCTTACCATGACAATCAGCCAACTGTTGAAATGTCACTGGCTGGTTCGGTAGACGTCACAAACGACGCCCAATCTCATCCTAAACGTGCTCAGCGTGAGATCGGATATGACTGCGGGCCAGTCAATGACCTGATTGACCTCGATGTTTTTGTTCTGTATGAATGCCGTGACAACGCTCGCTAGCAACGTGTTGGTGAGCGCTGCCATGTTTTAAGACAATAAGGCGAGTTTGACGTCAGAACGGGACGTTCAGTAGGACGTCAAGGACGGATTCAAAATAAGCGTAATCTTTTCAGCATTGTCCTTCCGCTGATTAGACGAACCCCTCGAATGTTTCTAGCCCTAAAGTTTGAAGACTGAAAACAATCACGCACGTGTGTAACAGAGAAATACGTATCTTGTCAACGTTAGGTTAATAGCGATAACCTTGGTCGCAGGTTCTCGCGAGCATTGCCAAATTGTCGATACGTCTCCATAATGACCACATGATGTTACGATGAAGACCAAATCGGCTTGCGACATCATTATTTCTTCATTCCAACCTCTAATATGCTGACTGAACGTAAACGCGCATTTTCAGATAGCAGTCATGGTTGATAAAACAAATCTAACTTGTTTTCCCGATGATTTACTGCCAAAACAACCAGTGTACATTGAAAACGTGTTGCATGTACTGTTCAAATGAGTATTCTGACCAATTTATGCAAATATAGACAAACGTTTTTTGACACGCAAAATTAACGTTAATTTCACGAAAAGGGTAACCAATACCTTCTACACACTTTAATCAGCTGTAAAAACTGTTTTTACGTGAGCTTATTGAAAACATGTACATTTGAAATAAATCTTAACCATGCACAGTTTTTAAATTCCTTGAGTATAGAAATTGTTGTTTACTGATCATACGATAAATAACCAGAGTTCTATTAAAAGGGATTTAGGATAACACGTTCTGATCACGACATCTGTGACTTGTGACTTTATGATAATTACAATCTGCATTTAGAAAGTATTTATGGATAAGTACAATAGTCATTATCAAGGGTAGGGGATGGTTGTCTGGTTTGAGTTTATATTCAAGCGACACAGTTAAACATGTCATAGCTCTAGTTAACCCTTAATTCTCCCGTTGAATATTCATATATAAAACTCCCCCCATAGGAATATTTATCATCTGAAGTATTACATTGGCTAACGAAATAAGGACAAATTATACCAGTAAAAAGTACATGCAGACTCATAACAGACAGATCCTATAAGGAACAGTGCAGGCCCTGTAAGAAGTTTAGATACAGTCGAAACTCCATACTTCAAACTCACTTCTCGATACTACAAACTCACTTGAATTGTTTGTTCCAATACTTCACACCTTGAAATTCGATAAGTCGATCTCACTAAAATTAAGTCAAACATACCCCTATTTCAAGGTTAGCCACGTTTTAACTTTGAAATATGGGTATGTTCGAATTTACGTGAGTTCGAAGTTTCCAGTTTTGACTGTACTAAAATCTTTATGTGTCTATTTAACTCTGTTACAAGTGACTTCTCGTTAAAATTATATCATAGAGACAACTCTATAATGAGTAGTCAACATATACCGGTAGGATTTTTGGGCAGACATATTTGAAATTTAATGTCTGAATTTTTTAATAACTCTCGCTTATCTTGAGCCCTGTCTGTTTGAACCTGTTACCCCATAGCCTGTTTCTGGTTTTGAAGACAGGTGACCACTTAAAGCAGGCTGAAAGTAAAGTAGAGGGACATACTGCTTTACTTTCAGCCTGCTTTAAGCTACCACCTGCTAGCATATAGAAAATATTTCTTAAGGTACATATTCATAGAATAATAAATGCATATTTATGGAGTAATTGGTTAAGTGACTGAATTAAATTTGTTTCAGTCATTAAAAGTAACAGCTTGTTTCCTATGAGGTTCGTAGGAGGAGTAATGCAGAAAATGTCCTTTTAAAGTTTTATGGGAAATCTGCATGAGTAGCCACCTGACTTTAAAAGTCACCGTGCTTTGATCCTGTAGTCACTCAATCCATGTTTGACTGTAAAAGTCAGCGTGCTTTGATCCAGTAGTCACTCAATCCATGTTTGACTGTAAAAGTCACCGTGCTTTGATCCAGTAGTCACTCAATCCATGTTTGACTGTAAAAAGTCACCGTGCTTTGATCCAGTAGTCACTCAATCCATGTTTGACTGTAAAAGTCAGCGTGCTTTGATCCAGTAGTCACTCAATCCATGTTTGACTGTAAAAGTCACCGTGCTTTGATCCAGTAGTCACTCAATCCATGTTTGACTGTAAAAGTCACCGTGCTTTGATCCAGTAGTCACTCAATCCATGTTTGACTGTAAAAAGTCACCGTGCTTTGATCCAGTAGTCCGACTCAATCCATGTTTGACTGTAAAAGCAATTATGATAAAAGTCTAGCTAGAAAGATTGATTATTCTGTACCATGCTGAATTTTCAAATGGATTCACCTTTTTGCTCGTATGTAAATAAGTTAAGATAACATTGATTCTTGAGGGGTTTTCTCAAATATATTATGGAGCATGACAAACAGTGCACACCCAGATCAGAGGGCTCCTTCAGGAGCCCTCTGATCTGGGTCTGCACTGTTTGCAAATGATGGTTATTGCTGGTTCCAGCAGTATAAATATTAATTACCACTGGATCCCTTGATAGACCTTGTAGGTAGATGACATGCTTTGAAACTTTCAATATCATATTTCAATCTGTGCAGCTGTATCATCCTTCCTACCTGGGCACTAAGGTGCATTAGTATGGTTGCCTTGTTTTGCCAAATGCAGTAAGCTTATTAACCCATTCTTCCATAAATACTCCTTTTTACGGCTATAATTCATTCCTCCACTGAAGAAAATAGTTCCCATTTATCCAGTCATGAACATGTATTATAAGTAGATGATAGCTTAAAGCAGGCTGAAAGTAAAGTAGAATGCACATTCTGCTTTACTTTTAACCTGCTATAGGTGATCATATTTCTTTTAAACAAGAGACAGGCTCAAGGGTGTTGGGTTAAACACTCTAGAAGATGTGTTTTAATGGTATTGAAGTGATTAGTGAATATAGCTACGAGTCGTACAAACAGTGTACCTGTCAAGAATATATTTGTCCTGTACAAACGATGAAAACCTGCTCCTATCTGTTTGTCACATTGCAACACACTGACAAAAACAACCATTAGTAGCAAAAAATACACTACACTCATTGGAAACTACAATTGTCCATTTGAAGTTTCAAGGGGGAATGGGTTAACTCTTTGAACCGTAGTCACGCATATACATGTATGCGTCATTTACAAACAGTGTACCTGTGAGGAGTACACTGTTGGTCATTTTATTGTAAAAATCCACCCTTAAAAGTCAAAAATGGACTAGATTATATTGAAAACTAGAATTGTCCAATAATTGAGGTTTCAGGGGAGGAAAGGGTTAAGTGAGTTTGACTGTACTTACACCACAACTTTTACCGGGTCTTATATATCACTCAACTAGGACCATTTTACAGGGTTCGAGATAAGCATATATTTCAAGAGCTAACATTGTTATGCCTCCACCAAACCCTATGATATGACTACTCATTAGAATCATCACTTTGTCACAATTGTAATGAGTAGTCACAACACAGGTGAGGGTGGAGGCTTGAAGGAGAAAGGGCTGGAAATTAATGATTAACTCACTCATATCTGGAGCCCTGTCCATGTTATCTCCATAATTACTAATGTCAAGAAGGCTATCAATGCACAATTTTAACTTTTAACTCTTTGCATGCTAGTGACGGATATATGTGCCACAGTGATTACCTTTGTAAACAGTTTTGATCCAGATGAGACGCCGCGTTATGCGGCGTCTCATCTGGATCCAAAGTGTTTGACACTCTGACCCTGTTTTGAAAAGAACATTAGAAAATTCTATTTTTAGAATAACAGCAGACGACAGTTGTTGCAGACAAACAGATTACCCAGCATGCAAAGAGTTTAAGGTCAATTCTGTCATATTTCAGATAAATATCTCTCAGGGCTGAAATTAATTCATTTTATGGTTTTGCTATTTTTGTTTGTAATCTCTCAGGTTGCAAAGTTTGAGCTGATTGGAATTAAAACAATTGGAAGCAATTTAAATCGGTCCCATAATTCAAACACCGGTTTTTGTTGGGTCATGATTTAAATACTCGCTTTTTGTAGTTTTATTCCTCAAAGACTGCTTCTTGGTCACATTCTGGTGTTTAGCATCTCTTTAATTCTAAATCTAATTTTGTTCGGCTTAATCATTAAAATTCTTGTTTTCATAAGATGACTTATGATGGCTTTATAATTTGTTGCTTCATATTGCAAAATAATTCTAGTTTTTATGGCTTCATAAATCAAGTACTTGAATTCATGGTTTCATGCCTTTAATGAAAATCATGGCTTCTTAATTCAAATACTTTTCCCTATGATTTCTTAAGTTCGAATATTTGTTTTCATGAATGAAATACTCATTGTTTGGCTTCATAACTCGAACAGTAGTTTTAATGAAATTCAAACAGTAAATAAGTTTCAAGCGATTAAGCCAAAAATGATCTATGAATTATTGAAAAACAAGGCTTATAGTGACAGCTACATGCAGGACACAAGTACAAGTACATGTAATGTAGAAAGAATCTTTAGGAGTTATCTAAATTAATTTTGTCCCCAATGAACAGCCATAGAAACATATAAACCATCATGCATCCTTAGAGATGGATGCTTAAAGCAGGATGAAAGTAAAGCAGAAAAGCTCCATATGGAGTTTTCTGCTTTACTTTCATCCTGCTTTAACCAACCATCTGTCTTAAACACTGAAAGCATGTTTATGGAGAGAATAGGTCTCAATGATTATACTGTGTAATAATTTAAGTTAACACAATTAGTTCATGCTCTCCAACTTCTGTATCCATACAGAGTATTTTGACTCATGTAAAAGCACTGTATAATCATGCATGTATATATAATATAATGTATATTTTCAGATCTGGGACACTGCGGGCCAGGAACGCTTCAGAAGTGTTACACATGCTTATTACAGAGATGCAAATGGTACGGTGACCTTTACATGATCATTACTGTATATGAATATATGGCTTATAACCATTTACCCATAAACTGTTTCTAGTTTTGAAGATAGGTGACCACTTAAAGCAGGTTGAAAGTAAAGAAGAATGTGCCTTAAGGCACATTCTGCTTTACTTTCAACCTGCTTTAAGTTACTATCAACCAGGCTATACATGTAGACAATATTTCTAATGGTATATATTCATGACTATATATAATAGAAATATTTTCTGCAGTGGAGGAATAAAAAGGCATATTTATCGGGTAATGGGTTATCTCATTAGTCTCTAATAATGAGGAGTATATTTGTCCTTTACAAACAGTGTATCTGTGAAGAGTACACTTGTCCTATGCAAACAGTCTAGACCCAGATCAGATGGCTCCTAATGAGCCCTCTGATCAGCGTCTGCACTGTTTACAATAATTTCAAATATGTTTCGGACAAACCCCTAAAGAATTAATGTATACTGTCTATACAAACAGTGTATCTGTGTGAGGAGTACATTTATTCTGCGCAAACAGCGTAGCCCCAGGGTCTGTCTGTCCATCTGTATGCCCATTCGTCTGTTTGTTAGTCCATCTGTCAGATTAACTTTTTGTATTGGCTCACCTTTCATTGGTATGGAAATGGTTAATTAATGCAAAGATGAGTGAAAAGCAGGAAGCTCCTGTAATAGCAGGGTTTTTACTATACTGTAATTAGTTGAACGCTGAACAAACTATCAGCAAAAATAGTAATAGATTCAAATATCACTGTAACATTTTTACATGCTTTTACTACATCTTTAAAGGTGGCTGCTAAACCCTTTGAATGCTGGGTAGTATTGTCATCTGCAACAATTGTCTTCTGCTTCTGTTCTAAAAATAGAATTTTCTAAATTTCTTTTCAAAGCAGGGTGAGAGTGTGAAACAGTGTGAATCCTGATGAGACATCATGTTATGCTGCTTCTCATCTGTATCCAAACAGTTTGTAATGGTTATCATGGTTTCAAAAGTAGCATGCTAAGAGTTACAGCTTGTTGGGAATAAAGCCGTATGTGACTGTTTAAAGCAGGATGAAAGTAAAGCAGAAATTTCCCATAGGAGCTTTTTGCTTTACTTTCATCCTGTTTTAAATCATCCCATGTTTTCCACAGTCAATGAGTTCTCAATTAGAATATCATGATAATGTTTAGAGTAATTTGAAACAGCCTCTAAAACTCTTCCTGTGATATCGACTCCACTGCTACTTCGGCTGTGTCCAGTAACTGTGATATTGAAGTACAGTAAAACCTCTCTTTAACAACCACTATCTGAGGTTATATGTTTGGTGCTTATGGCAGGTGGCTGCTTAAAGCAAGATGAAAGTAAAGCAGAAAGCTCCTTAGGGAGCTTTCTGCTTTACTTTCATCTTGCTTAAAACTATCACCTGTCTCTAAAATCACCAATTAATATTAGTTTTCTTTATGGTAATAGTAGAGAGGTTATACTGAAGAAGGTTTGTGTTAAGAGGTGTCTTGTATCTCTATGGGGAAATCTCTCTCTACATGACAGTCCTACAATTTGTCATTGTTCTCAACACCTATGTCAACTGGAGACCTTGGCTGGCCATTTCCCAGAGAAATCTCTATAGCTGAATGTAATTGGTGAAATAACTAGAGAGAGAATTTGTAATTTGTTAATGAATCCCTGTGATATTTTGATGTTTAGACCATTTACTCCATAGCTTGATTTAATTTTTGAAGAGAGGTGACTACTTAAAACAGTTTGAACGTTACTTTTAGCCTGCTTTAAGCTACCATCTGTTAGAATATAGAAAGTTCTTATGATACATAATTATGCATGCCTCATACCCAACTTTCAGTCCATTTTGACTGGCTTAATCAAGTGGGTTGTCCCCCTTGTAAAAATCCGATAAAATCAATATCGACCCATTTCCCGGCTGACTGCCCTATATAGAATATAT
Source organism: Gari tellinella (assembly GCA_922989275.2). NCBI lineage: Eukaryota > Metazoa > Mollusca > Bivalvia > Cardiida > Psammobiidae > Gari > Gari tellinella. The sequence continues at coordinate 46,540,234 of OV277856.1, forward strand.
AAGGGAATAATTTTAAATTTCATTTTTTAAGGTGTTGAATATATTTGACAATGTTTTAGCAGTTATAGCAATAAACTTTATTTTCTTCTGTTTCACCTGATGTAAATTTCATTATTTTGTTTTAATGACTTTTTGCTTCCATTTTGATTTGAAAAAGGTACATGTCGGACACATTAAACATAATTATAGTAAAAAAATGTGAAAGTGTGTAGTTTGCTGATTTTGAACGCGGATAAAGCATACTTTTAAACATCTGCAAATATTTTAGCAGTTATGAGGAGAAAGAATGTTTTCTGATCAATTCAAAAATCGTTTTTACTTTGAATTTGAATTATGTCTTTTTGCTTCCAAATTGAGTTGAATGTTGGGAAATGTTGTGTTGCTGAAATCGGACTTAGTCTTATATCCGTAAAATCCTGTTGTTAGCCGAGTCTTATATCCGTAAAATCCCGTTGTAAGCCGAATCGTTTCGTTTCCAGGGCTGTGATCCGGTGTCCACTGTGTGTTTATTGGGCCGTGTTTATGGGGCTTGTGTCCATGTGTCATAATAAATTGCCGCAAGTAGGGATTAGTTAGTCCTTCATATAAGCTTGCTTGGTAATTTTATTTGATGAAATTGAACTTATACTACCAGCCGACAGACAAAAAGTGTTAAAATCAGACACAGAGTCTGGATCCAGATCAGATCATAATGCAATTCTAGAGAGAGGGAGAGAGTAAATACTGAGAGAGAGGGAGAGAGAGAGAGCGCGAGAGATGGGGAGCGGGAGACAGACAGACAGAGAGAGAAACACACACACACAGAGTGAGAGAGAAAGAGAGAGGGAGATATATTATAGAGAGTGAGAGAATGAGTTATATTTGCAAACAATTTGGATCCAGATTCGACTAGAAATCGATTCTTCTTCTCCTGCTAACCATTGTTTTGCTGAGTGCCACTTGAATTAGCAAACAATGTTTATCCAGATCAAATAGCAAGTAACTGATCTGATCTAAATTAAGCCGGCTTTCAGGACAGCAATCAGAAAACAATTACCATATATTAGTTCAGCCATTGTCACTAACAAACAGTGAACTTGTGAAGTGTACACTTGCCCTATGCTATCAGAAGTCAACTGATCAGGGTATGTACTGTTCGTCATTTTGCATTATATTGTTAACATCAACCCATGCAATATTTATAATTATGTACGTATGGTCATCAGCTGTTATGATTAAACCAAATACAATATTCTGTCCTAAAGATATTAGAACTGTCCTAAAAAGTAATGCATTGACTGGACCCTAATTGGAAATTAACATATCCGTTAACAGTTTTATGGATGAATGAGTTAACAAACCAGAGTGTCACATCTTAACCCTTATTGTGCTGAATTGTCGTCTGCTTCAAATATATAGTCCGGGAGAAATGTAATAATTAATTTTGATCGTTTTTAATCTTTAGAAAAAATACTTCACGTTTGGCAAACATGTTGGATCCAGATCAGAAACCATGTTACGAGGCATCTGATCTGAATCTAGGCTGTTTGCAAATATAAGTCAAGTCCCGCTAAGTACGATGATTGTTAAGGAGAGGGGGCCATTATCTATTGGTAACTTGTCGAAGGCCTTATTACCATCTCGGAACAGATTGCCACTAGTTACCAAGATAAACTCCGTGTCAATAGTTTGGATCATGACCCGACTTTGATAGTCCAAAATGAACAAGACATTGTTTCTTAAATTGCGCCAGGTTTCAAAGTTTTTTTCACAAAAATTCAAATCAAGGTCGTTTTCAGAGTAATTTCCGACACATGTTGGGCTCTGATCTTGATCCAAACTTTTGCAATAGAACAGGACATATCATATATAAAAATATCTGTGTTTTCCATACACATACATACCTTTGACAAAACATATCTACGCATATCCATCATTTTATTCTTAATATGTATCGGGGCCTCCGTGGCCTACAGGTATAGTCACCGTGACTTATATCACTAAGCTCCTCACCGCTGTGAGTTCGAATCCCAGTAGGGTCATTCGGATTTTTCATGTGGGGAAGCCTTCCAGCTGGCTTGCGGAAGGTCGGTGGTTCTACCCAGTTGCCGATAAAAGACTTCTGGGGTCTTCCTCCGCCTGTAATTAGCTGGACGTCGCGATATGACTGAAATACTGTTGAAAGCGACGTAAAATCAAAAACAAACAAACAAACTTAATATGTATCACTCCTTAAAATGAAATTCGAAAAATGTATGTTTTTTTGTTGTTTTTTTTTTGTTTTTTGTTACCATTTTAGCTATAAAGTAATTTTGATCTGATTGGTAAACAGTAACTTGACGTATAGACAAATTACTTAGTCTGATCATAATTCATACCACCATTTGATAACTGAGAATGTACGAGTAATATACAAGTGAAAGATTCGACCGATGATGCTGGTCGGTGGTACAATAGTTGTAAAACGCGAATGTATGGTAACAACTTAATCAACCGCTTTACACGAAAGGCTTACAGTCAGAAGCCCCGCTGAGAAAAAGTACAAGTTCGGAAGCAGTGTCCCGGAGGCAGCCGAGTGATAACGAAGCATTCAAGATTTCTTATCAAGGCTAAATGATCAAGCGATGCCCGAAAGTCTGGCTGACGAATCGATTATTGACATCGTGGACTAAGGGAGATAATGGTTTACGTATCATAATCAGATTAATACAAGAACGACAACCCTTCAAATATGGCCTGCATTCTTGGACATGTTATAAATTGGAACTATTTTCTTCAGTGGAGGAATATGTTAAATTTGTAAAACTGTGTAACTATGGAGTAATGGGTTAAAGAGAAATGTACAATTTAATGGTATGCTAAGCTTTTAGTCCTGTTTACCATTCTCCTGGTATTAGCATAATATTGATGCTTTTTTAGCTCACCTGAGCTAGCTCAGGGTGAGCTTTTGCAATCCTTGAATGTTGTGCGTGCGTCGTCCGTCGTGCGTCGTCAACAATTTTAGTGTTTACACTCCAAAGGCCACAATATTTATCCAATCTTTCTCAAACTTGCTCAGATGGTATATTGCCATAAGAGCTCGGATGAGCTTGATTATGGTTGAAATCGGACAAATATGTCATGAGTTATCTACCTTTGAACTGCTGAAAATGCTATATTTAACAGTGTTTACACTCTAGAGGCCACAGTATTTATCCAATCTTTCTAAAACTTGTCCAGATTGTATAAAACCATAAGAGTTTGGATGAGTTCGATTTTGGTTGAAATCTGATAAATAGATCAAGAGTTATCTACCTTTGAATTGCTGAAAATGCCACATTTAACGGTGTTTACACTCTAGAGGCCACAGTATTTATCCAATCTTTCTTAAACTTGCCTTGATTGTATATGACCATAAGAGTTCGAATGAGTTTGATTTTGGTTGAAATCGGACAAATAGATCAAGAGTTATTGACCTTTGATTTGCCGAAAATGCCATATTTAACAGTGTTTACATTCTAGAGTTCACAATTTTTATCCAATCTATCTCAAACTTGCTCAGATTGTATATGACTATAAGAGTTCAGATGAGTTCGATTATGGTGGTAATCAGACTCATAGATCAAGAGTTATTGACCTTTGAATTGCTGAAAATGCCATATTTAACGATGTTTACACTCTAAAGGCCACAAATTGTATCCAACCTTTCTCAAACTTACTCAGATTGTATATTACCATAAGACTTCAGATAAGTTCAATTATGGTTGTAATTGGACTAATAGGTCAAGAGTTATCTACCTTTGAATTGCTGAAAATTATATATTTAACAGTGTTTACGCTTTAGAGGCCACAATATTTATCCAAGCTCTCTCAAACTTGATAAGAGTTCGAAAAAGGGTGATTATGGTTGGAATCAGACAAATAGATCAAGAGATATCTACCTTTGAATTGCTGAAAATGCCATATTTTACAGCGTTTACACTCTTGCAACTACAGTTTTCAGTGGATTTTGATTATACTTGTACACAAAGGATGTAGCTATACATTCTCAAAGGAGTGCACTTATTGTTGAAATGTAATCATTGTGGCAATAGTTACCTGCCCTTGATATACTTTGAAATGCTAGAAAAAGGCTTCATTTCAGTATTGTTTAGGCTCTAGTTATTTGCCTTTGATGTACTTTACTTTACTTCAGTAGGTCGACAAACTTGAATGGATTTAGAATAAAACTGGTGAAATTCAAAGGTAAAGCTATCAGGCTTCATTACAAATGGTGAGCGATATCGGGGCCTTCAGGCCCTCTTGTTGAAGACATTGTAGACCCAGATCTGACAGCTCTTGAAGGAGCTGTCTGATCAGGGTTTGCATTGTTTCCTTTTAGAATCTTCATGAGTCTGTACTCTTTCCTTGGAATCGTTTTCCTTATTTCATGAGCCATTGTAATAGTTAAAATTATAGATGTTCATAGCTGGTGGAGTTTAATATGTGAATATTCAGTGGAGAATATTATTTTGGTTCATACACCATTTGTAAATGCCTTGCTGTTTTAAATGAATGTTTCCCTTTCTTTGACTACACAAGATGAATTTATCATCAACTACAGTGTACATTCAAAATAGCCCTGCCCAATTAAAAGTTAAACAGAACGCTATATGCCTTAAACTCTTAAAGTCAACATGAGTGGTCATATAATTGGAGTTTTAATCTTCTTTGCTGATTTGCATACTACATTAAGAAATATTAGGAGACTTTATATCCCTAGAAGTGTGACAACAGAACCATACTTTTAATGCTGATAGTTTGTTCAGCTTTAACTAAGCAAACTTTGTTCAACTAATCATAGTAAAAGCACTGCTGTTACAGGAGCTTCCTGGTTTTACTTAATTTGTAGTAGCCTTTCCCCTTTCAGTTTGATTTCAATTTCTTTTGCTCCTTTCTCTGCATGAATACCATAGCATATATTCCACTACATTATGATAACATACCCTTAAATGAGGATTCTCTGATTGGTTTCAAATACAAGTGTCAGCTTACAGCAATAAAAGTAAAGCAGAAAGTTCCTTAGTCATATATAATGTTGATTCTTAAGGCTGTTTTAGAATATACTTCAGAAAAATAAAAAGTAAAACAAGGCTGAAGCTGTGCAAACCGTAATTAGAGGGTTCTCTAACACAATACTTCATAAATATGCATTTTGATACATTTAATTTATTCTTCCACTGAAGAAAAAAGTTCTATTTTAAATAGTCGTGAATATGTACCACAAAAATGTTTTCTATATCCTGGCAGATAGCAGCTTAAAGCAGGCTGCTTTACTTTCAATCTGCTTTAAGTGGTCACCTATCTAAGGCTATCTTCAATACTATAAACAGGCTATTATTATGGGGTAAATTAAGTTAAGCATACAAAGAGTCATTTAAGGAGCCCATTGGTCAGGGTCTACACTGTTTTCTGAATGTATATCTTCTGATTTCCAATGGACTTGACTGTGCATAATTATACAAGAGTATTTCTATGCCAGTAAATGCCTGTACTGCCATGTATATTCCCCCATTAGGTATATAAATGAGGAGAGGTTTCACAAGCTTGAATTATTCAAACCAAACAGATTGCTTCTGTTTCTAAGGAAAAGACAGAACATAAACACATCACTATTGCTTATCATCTAGCATTGAGTTACTCTGTCCTCTTTCTTAGTAGTTGTCTCTTTACTCTTTACTGTTCTGGTAACAAATATGTAGATTGTCAGGGCTGCCATAAGTTGACATGAAAATTCCTAAGATTTCCACATTTGCATTTTTCAAGTGCGATTTAACGAATCGTACCTTTACCCCATAGCCTGTTTCTTGTTTTGTTGACATGCGACTACTTTAAGCAGGCTGTAAGTAAAGCAGAATGCGCCTTCTGCTTTACTTTCAGCCTGCTTTAAGCTACCATGTAATGAAAAATAAATCCGAAGATTTAGGAAAAATCCGGAGAAATGGCAGCCCTGGATTGTTAACAATTCTAACACACCGCACAGGCCCCTATATAAACAAAGAAGGAATATATTTGTGTTTGAATTCTCAATAAAACACACACGTGCTGTAACATCTTAACGTGACGTCATATGGCTTCGAAAATGCCTACGCCAAGAAATGTAGCGCCATTGCTTTGGTGCAAATTGTGGTTAAATTGAAGTGCTAGAATCGAAATAATAAATTGATACCAGTGTTCTATCGTGCAATGAAACACGGGTAGGAATTAAGATGCATAGTAATTAAATCACTTGGCCGAAGATATGAATTCATTATTTCTTAAACAGTGTAGACCAAGGTCAGAGGGCTCCTGAAGGAGCCCTCTGATCTGGGTCTACACTGTTTGCAATAATTTTTAGCTCACCTGAGCACAAAGTGCTCAAGGTGAGCTTTTGTGGTCAGTCAATGTCCGGCGTCGTGCGTTGTGCGTCAACAATTTCTTCAAACATCTTCTTCTCCAAAACCACTTGCCTGATTGCAACCAAACTTCACAGGAATGTTCCTTGGGTCAAGTTCTTTTAAAGTTGTTCAAAGAATTTGAAACCATCCAGAACTCTGGTTGCTATGGCAACCAAAGTGAAAAAATAAGGAAATCTTAAAAAATCTTCTTGTCACAAACCACAAGAGCCAGAGCTTAGATATTTGGCACATGTCATTACCTATAGGTCCTCTATCAAAGTTGTTCAAATTTTGCCCCTAGGTTCAAAATTGGCCCCGCCCCGGGGGTCAACGTTTTACATAGAGTTATATAGTGAAATGTTCAAACATCTTTTTCTCTGAAACCAATATGTCCACAGCTTTGATATTTAGCATGGTATTACTTCTAGAGGTATTTGACATATATTGTTGAATTTGTTCCAGTCCGTTGCATATCTGGGTCACCGGAGCTAAAAATAGATTTTTTTCCATGAGAACTTAAAAAATCTTCTGGTCTGAAACCATAGTACACTGGGCTTAGATATTTTGCACATAGCATTGTCTATAGATCCTCTATCAAAGTTGTTCAAATTTTGTCCCTGGGGTCAAAATTGGCCCCGCCCCGGGGATCAGTTTTACATAGAGTCACTGGTTAGGAACTTAGTTACAGTGGGGCGAGGGTCCTCGCGACAGGTGGTATCGGAGTCCTGACTATACATGTTTCAGAGTCTCGTCGTGAAACAAAACTTGGCACGCTGAAGTGAGCGCAAAAGAGGTAATTAAAGGTCAAATTGACATAAACACTGTAAATCGTTATTGTCACCATATAGTCCGATGTTTTTCTAAGCGTCGTGCATGCTTAATTCGTTCCATTTATGGAATTTACGCTTGAAATAGTTAATAAAACGACGCGGAAATCAAGGTTTTTGTTCACAACGATCAATTCTTATAAATGACTGCATAATTTCGCCTGAAATTAATGTTTCTGGCAAGAGTAATACTTAAACTGCATCTTTGCAAGAGAATCACATTAAAAATATCGTATATCAATGACATTTTCTGGATTTCAAGTGGTTAATAAGGTTACAGAGTCTAACAGAGAGTGTTACAGGTTCTCTGACGACAGGTAATAAATGGTTACAGGTTGTTATCGACATTTTTTTTTTTTAGAGAGAATGGATCTAAAAAGCATGTATTGCAAGATGTCCTTTATCTTTTACAATGCTTTAAGCTGTCACCTGTCTTTTATACAATCAATTTGCCTTCGTTTTAGCAGTTGTAAATGAGATTTACTGTAATTATTACGTAATTACTGCGTTCGGTTAGTGCCTACTTGATATTTTATCATATGTAAAGAACCATCGTCGTATTTAATAATTTCGAAATAGTTAACACGATGCAAATATAATAAAAAGTACTCAATTTCAAAGATTCTGTTGCTGTATTTATTTCCCAAAATGAAAACCAGACTCTTAAAAATTAAATATATACTTGCAAATATCTCTAAAGCGATCACTGAAATAATCTAACGTGTAGAACAGCTCCATAGGCAAAACATAGCCGGTACATGTAATAAAAAAGAACCTGCAAAATTATCGTATGGTTATCTCAGTCCATTACATAACTTGTCAACCAAAGCATAGTACTTAATGAAAAAACTGAAAGCCACCTTTAATTTAGACATTATGGTGTGCAAGGTAAATTCTTCCTAATAGGCAAGTCTCATATCTTGCCACATATCTGGTCTCGATTTGCACTATTTGTGCTCTTTTTGAATGCACATTTTCACAATAAGTTGCTCAATATTTTTAAGTTTAATTAATAGCTTTCTAACTATTTCTCAGACAAATGAATCATATGTGCAAAACGATCCGTCATATATCAAATATAAGTTTAACCCGTTCACTGCTTTACTCTGACCGTATAAACACAGATACACAGGTTAGATTCGAATGAGAAGCTGAATAATTATGTGTCTGGATCGGATCAAAGCTGTTTGACTATCTTAGAAATCCTTTTTCGAGATTGATCCTGGTGAGTCGTCGAGAAAGTTGGCGCCGCACCAGGCTCTTAACTGTTTGCAAATACGACTGTTAGTCTATTAAATGTTTTAAACAGAATGCGTTATAGATCTTCCACCGAGAATAGGATCGAACCGCACTCGAACCCAAGCATATTATCAAATTTGCGAAATTTAATAAGTAATTCAAATCTCAAGCGTGAGTAAATTTGCATTTTTTCTGGTGTCGTCTAAACGACGGCCTACAAGAAAATGAGTTCCACAAACAAAGACCAGATTCTTTGGTCCATGTTTGTCTTCGACATGTTCATTGAGCGAGGCTTTGGTATTGAGTTCTGCTCCGCAAGTGTCGCATTCAAAGGCACTCTTTTGCCAAGAATGATAAACATGCCGATGTCTTGCCAGAGTTTTCCGATTATTAAACCGTCCGCTGTTTAATTAATAAAGCAGTTTGATTTTGTTGCGATACGCCATTACGAGTTAATTAAAGTCATAGACAGACTGAAAGATTTATTGCACAAAGTGCAATTTACCTTTCTTTTCGATGAAAACTACCCCTGTGAAAAGTGTTCAGGAATTTTAGAATACCCATGAACGTTAAATAGAATAGTTCTAGGGTTTCAAAAAATACTTTACACATTCTACAAAAAGAGATTAAGAACTTCTTCAATTCTAGAACAATGGTTCTAAAAACATCAAATTCCTAGAATTATTGCAGCATGTTCATGAACGTTTAATGGCCACTTCTACTATTTTTCATTAATATTCAAGAAATCATTCTCGAATAGTTCTAGAATAATTCAATACCTTCCCACAGGGGTATTTTTGTGGCGTTAAAGAATGCCCGAACTTGTGGTCATGTACTGATATTCTTTACAAAGAATGTACTGATATTTTTTACAAAGAAACTGCTTTTTTTCATCTGCTTTTACGACATTTGCACGGGAGTCCGGCTGCTGGAAGTGCCGCATATATTGTTATTGCCGTTTACTTCAATATCCAGACCTATATCGCGTAAACCGGGGTCTTCTAACGAGATCTCGCCCATTTCGAGATTCGTGAATACTCTGTAACACTGTTAAGAAGAACCTGTAACACTTATCAAACAGTCGCCAGGGACCTGTAACCTCTACATCACATTGATAAGTAACACCAAACTTATGATAACATTAAAAATCGGACATATTTCTTTAAAAAATGCTTCAATATTAGAAAAACACGAACAAATAGATAATCTTATTGTGTTAAATGCTGCAATTTCTCACGTTAATTCAATTTATAACCAAAAAAAGTGCATCTACATGTAGCCAGTGGGAATCACTTGCTTTCATTTCCTCTATTCACCTGAATTCTAACGCAGGCGACGTTAAGTATTTCTTAAATGGAAGCCGAAAGCTCTTGCCGCGTTTTTTGTCATGAATCATTGTCAAGAGGCTGTGTAAACTCGCTGAACGAGTATGTTTTTACATGTACACGCGCGAAAAAGTCATGACTCTGAAACATTTTTCGAAATGACCCCTATACCACCTGTCGTGAGGACCCTCGCCCCACTGTAACCAAGTTCCTAACCAGTGAGAGTTATATAGTGAAATGTTCAAACATCTTTTTCTCTAGAACCAATATGACCAGAGCTTTGATATTTGGCATGGTTTAACTTCTAGAAGTCCTTCACACATATTGTTGAATTGGTTATGGTCTACTGCATATCTGGGTCACCAGAGCTAAAAATAGATTTTTTCAATGAAAACTTCAAAAGTCTTCTTTTCTGAAACCATAGTACACTGAGTTTAGATATTTTGTACATAGCATCGTCTACAGGCCCTCTATCAAAGTTGTTAAAGTCAAAATTGGCCCCTCCCCGGAGGTCACAGTTTTACGTAGAGTTACATAGGAAAATGTTCAAACATATTTTACTCAGAAACCAATATGGCCCGAGCTTTGATATTTGGCATGATGTAACTTTTAGAGGTCCTTCACATATATGGATGAATTAGTTCTGGTCTGTTGCATATCTGGGTCACCGGAGCTAAAAATAGACTTTTCAATGAAAACTTCAAAAATCTTCCTGTCTGAAACCATAGTACACTGAGTTTAGATATTTTGCACATATCATCGTTTACAGGTCCTCTATCTTAATTGTTCAAATTTTGCCCCTGGGGTCAAAATTGGCCCCACCCTGGGGGTCACCTTTTACAAATCTTCTTTTCTGAAATCATGTGACCCATCCTAGTGTCACTATGGTCAGGTGAGCAATCAAGGGCCATTCTGGCCCTCTTGTTTGAACTATTTTTGCTACACACCCCTCACGAATCAATGTATACTGGTCATTTTTTAATAAATGGAAGAGTTCATTTGGAAAGTTAGCAGTGTAAGGGCTAAAGTGTTCAGATTAAGGTGGTTCGATAGCGGGCGGCCCGCATCTCGAGTTCCGGAAATGCTGATGACTTTCACCTGATCTTTGCGGCACGTGCTTATAGTAGTACATTTTGATAAAGAAAAGTCTGATCTGCTTCAGTGTCTTCTCTGTTAGCGCAGTTGGTACGGTGATTGACTTGCAATCGAAAGGTTTTAGGTTCGATTCCCACTCGCTTCAAAACTTATTTTTAGCTCACCTGAGCCTTCGGCTCAGGATGAGCTATTGTGATACCATTCCGTCCGTCGTCCGACGTCCGTCGTCCGTCCACACTTTCAAACAACATCTCCTCAGAAACCACTGACCCGATTTCAACCAAACTTTGTCAGAAGCATCAGTGACAAGGGGGAGCGAAATGTTGTTCAAAGATTTTGGCTAGAGTTATTCCCCTTGCTTTGGGACCAGATTTTCTAACATGACCGTATAGACAACTTTTAATGCATAAGAAAATCTTTAAAAATCTTCTTCTCAGAAACCAAAAGGCCCAGACCTTTGATATTTGGTTTGTATCATGACCTAATGATATTCTACCAAGATTGTTCAAATTTTGACCCTGGGGCAAAAATGGCCCCGCCCCAGGGCTTATCAGTTTTTTAGCTCACCTGAGCCAAAGGCTCAAGGTGAGCTATTGTGACCGCTCACCGTCCGTAATACGTCTGTCCGTCTGTCCGTTCACATTTACTTCAAACGACATCTCCTCTGAAACCCGCCGATTGTAGGGAGAGTTCAAACTGCTCATGATGTTCCTTGGATGCTTCTCTACAGAAGTTGTTCAAAAAAAAAGGAAAAAAAGCACAAACTCTGCTTGAAAAAGCAAAAAAGCAAAATTCTTTAAAAAATCTTCTTGCCCAAAACTACTAGGCCCTAAGCTTTGATATTTGTACAGTAGAATCTCCTGGTGGATCCCTCTATAGTTTGTTAAAATGAAATCCCTAGGGTCACATTTGACACCACCCTGCACAGTTTAAGTGCTGCTCTAGGCAGGTTTGACAGTATTTTTGATTTAAGCAGAACTGTATTTACCTGAGTTACCCTTAATATACTATGGGCAAATAACCAATTTTGCAAACAGTTTGGATCCAGATCAGATGCAACATAATGCTGCATCTAATCTGGATCCAAACTATTTGCCACTCATTTACCAACTTAACATTTTCTAAAAAAAAAAATGTGTACATTTTTCACATACAGAAGGTATTTAGCAGACATCATTTCAGTCTGGTAAGGGTAAGCCCCCAGCAGCAGTGCTGCTAATGCTACGGTACTCTTGCATAATATTTGACCTCAGTGATCAGGCCAACAGAACTGAACATGTTGTCTGCTAAAATTTAGAAATGGTTCAGTCTGCTTCATACTTAGAGAAACAGGATCTGGAAGTGATCCACTGACAGTTATGTAATTATGTCTTATGCCATATTTATACATATGTTTAATATTGGTTTTGTCACAGTTATCTGCATGTCTTGTCATTTTTTCTTGTCCAGGATTCAACCCTTTCCCCCAATAAATACTGACGTTTGTTAACCCATTACCCCATAAATGTGCATTTTTAGGCCTTTGATTTATTCCTCCACTTAAGAAAATAATTCCCCTTTAACCCTTTCCCCCATAGCATATCTCTAGTATTGAATGTAGGTGTCCACTTAAAACAGGTTGAAAGTAAAGCAGAATGCGCTTTAAGCGCATTCTGCTTTACTTTCAGCCTGCTTTAAGCTATCATCTGCTAGAATATAGAAAATATTTTGTATTATACATATTTATGAATGTATAAATTGGAACTATTTTCTTCAGAGCAAGAATAAACTGAATGCGCTAAAAGGCGCTTCTATGGGGGAAAGGGTTAAACAGTCATGAAAATGTAAGATGCGAAATAAGTTTCTATATCCTAGTAGATGGTAGCTTAAAGCAGTTTGAAAGTAAAGCAAAGTGTGCATTAAGACCCATTCTGCTTTACTTTCAACCTGCTTTAGGTGGCCACCTATTTTCAAAACTAGAAACAGGCTATGGGGTAATGGGTAAAATGAAATTGCCTATTTGGAAAGAGCCTAATGAGAGGAAGTGCCATTTGCAAAGGCCATAACTCTGACATCATTGTTTTTTTAGTTATTTCCCTTTGTCATATTTTCTTGTCAAGAAGACAACTCCAGTTCTACTGATGCTATTGTAATGAAATTTTATGTATGGAAAGAAACTGATGAGAGAAAATGCCATGCACAAGGGCAGCAATATTTTGTTTTTCCCCTTTGTCATATTTTATTGTCAGGAAAATAACTCCAGTTCTGCTGACGCTAGTGAAATAATTATCATTTACCGGAAATGGAAATAGCTTGATAAGAGGATGTGTCATGGATAAGGGTCATAAGCTTGGCAACAAAATTCACTTTTGTCATGTTTTCTTGTCCGGAAGATAACTCCATTTATAGCTATATTAAAATGTTGTCTTGCCCAGTCAACTTAGGTACAAACTTCAATGTCCTCAGGTGAGCGAATTTAGGGCCATGGCCCTCTTGTCTTAGGAAAACCTTTGAAAATCTTCTTCTCTGAAACTGTATGGCCTAGATCATTAATATTTGACATGTAGCTTTGCCTTATGGTCCTCTACCTAGATTGTTCAAATTATGACCCCCGGGTCAAAATTGGCCCCGCCCCCGGACTTATCAGTTTTACATAGAGTTATATAGGAAAACCTTTAAAAATCTTCTTCTTTGAAACTGTGAGGCCTAGATCTTTAAAATTTGACATATAGCTTTGCCTAATGGCCCTCTACCAAGATTGTTCAAATTATGACCCCTGGGCCAAAAATGGCCCCGCCCTTGGGCTTATCAGTTTTTCTTCAGAAAACCTTTAAAATTCTTCTTCTCTGAAACTGTATGGCCCAGATCATTTATATTTGAAATATAGCTTTGCCTTGTAGTCCTCTTCCATGATTGTTCAAATTATGACCCCCGGGTCAAAATTGGCCCCGCCCAGGGGCTTATCAGTTTTACATAGAGTTATATAGGAAAATCTTTAAAAATCTTCTTATCTGAAACTGTAAGGCCCAGATCTTTCAAATTTGACATGTAGCTTTGCCTTATGGTCTTCTACCAAGACTGTTCAGCTTATGACCCCCGGGCCAAAAATGGCCCCGCCCTTGGGCTTATCAGTTTTTCATAGGAAAATCTTTAAAAATCTTCTTCTCTGAAACTGTAAGGCCCAGATCATTTATATTTGAAATGTAGCTTTGCCTTATAGTCCTCTACCAAGTTTGTTCAAATTATGACCCCCGGGTCAAAATTGGCCTCGCCCCGGTGCTTATCAGTTTTACATAGACTTATATAGGAAAACCTTTAAATTTCTTCTTCTTTGAAACTGTAAGGCCCAGTTCTTTAATATTTGTCACATAGCTTTGCCTTGTGATCCTCTACCAAGATTGTTCAAATAACGACCTCCGTGCCAAAAATGGCCCCACCCTCGACTTATTAGTTTTTCATAGGAAAACCTTTAAAAAAACTTCTTCTCTGAAACTGTAAGGCCCAGATCATTTATATTTGACCTGTAACTTTGCATTATGGTCCTCTACCAAGATTGTTAGCTCACCTGAGCCAAAGGCTCAAGGTGAGCTATTGTGACCGCTCACCGTCCGTAGTACGTCTGTCCGTCTGTCCGTTCACTTTTACTTCAAACGACATCTCCTCTGAAACCCGCCGATTGTAGGGAGAGTTCAAACTGCTCATGATGTTCCTTGGATGCTTCTCTACAGAAGTTGTTCAAAAAAAAGGAAAAAAAGCACAAACTCTGCTTGAAAAAGCAAAAAAGCAAAAAGCTTTAAAAAATCTTCTTGCCCAAAACTACTAGGCCCTAAGCTTTGATATTTGTACAGTAGAATCTCCTGGTGGATCCCTCTATAGTTTGTTAAAATGAAATCCCTAGGGTCACATTTGACACCACCCTGCACAGTTTAAGTGCTGCTCTAGGCAGGTTTTACAGTATTTTTGATTTAGGCAGAACTGTATTTACCTGAGTTACCCTTAATATACTATGGGCAAATAGCCAATATTTGCAAACATTTTGGATCCAGATCAGATGCAACATAATCATAATGCTACATCTAATCTGGATCCAACCTATTTGCCACTCATTTACCAACTTAACATTTTCTAAATTGTTTTTTTGTACACTTTTCACATACAGTAGGTTTTAAGCAGACATCATTTCAGTCTGGTAAGGGTAAGCCCAAGAGTTCTAGCCACTGAGGTCAAATATTATGCAACTCTGAACTGGTAGTGAGTATCACAGAACTGGTCATGATCAGCTGAACATGTTGTCTGCTAAAGTTTAGATATGGTTCAGTCTGATTCATACTTAGAGAAACAGGATCTGGAAGTGATCCACTGACAGTTATGTAATTATGTCTTATGCCATATTTATACATATGTTTAATATTGGTTTTGTCAGAGTTATCTGTATGTCTTTTCAATAATTCCACTTTAAACAGTCATGAAAATGTAAGATGCAAAAGTTAAGCAAAGTGTGCATTAACCCTTAGCCCGCCAAATAAATTGTCGTCTGCTATATTTCTCGTCTGCTTCAAGTTTCAAAGTGCTTCAAAGTTGCTCAAAATTGCTGAAAATTTTGTC
Source organism: Gari tellinella (assembly GCA_922989275.2). Taxonomy (NCBI): domain Eukaryota; kingdom Metazoa; phylum Mollusca; class Bivalvia; order Cardiida; family Psammobiidae; genus Gari; species Gari tellinella. The sequence goes on from OV277856.1 coordinate 46,555,678, forward strand.
CGAGTGTCAAACAGCTTGGATCCGGATGAGACGCCGAGTTACTCGGCGTCTAATCCGGATCCAAGCTGTTTGCATATAAAGCTATAGTCGTGAGTGGCAGGCTAAGGGTTAAGACACATTCTGCTTTACTTTCAACCTGCTTTAGGTGGCCACCTATTTTCAAAATTAGAAACATGCTATGGGGTAATGGGTAAAATGAAATTGCCTATTTGGAAAGAGCCTGATGAGAGGAAGTGCCATTTGCAAAGGCCATAACTCTGACATCATTGTTTTTTTAGTTATTTCCCTTTGTGATATTTTCTTGTCAAGAAGACAACTTCAGTTCTACTGATGCTATTGTAATGAAATTTTATGTATGGAAAGAAACTGATGAGAGAAAATGCCATGCACAAGGGCAGCAATATTTAGTTTTTCCCCTTTGTCATATTTTATTGTCAGGAAAATAATTCCAGTTCTGCTGACGCTAGTGAAATAATTATCATTTATTGGAAATGGAAATAGCTTGATAAGAGGATGTGTCATGGATAAGGGTCATAAGCTTGGCAACAAAATTCACTTTTGTCATGTTTTCTTGTCTGGAAGATAACTCCATTTATAGTTATATTAAAATGTTGTCTTGCCCAGTCAACTTAGGTACAAACTTCAATGTCCTCAGGTGAGCGAATTTAGGGCCATGGCCCTCTTGTTAAAATTATGACCCGTTGATCAAATTTGGTCCTGCCCCAAGGCTTATCAGTTTTATATAGACTTATATAGGAAAAACCTTCAAAACTCTTTTTATAGCTATATATATCACGATATTGTTTTGCCCAGTCAGCTTAGGTGCTAAGTTCTCAGGTGAGCGACTTGTGGGCCATGGCCCTCTTGTTTTAACAAATTGTCCGATTTTAGTGACTAGTCAATTCATAACGCAGTGATCAAAGGACAGGCCATGTTTAGTCTAGTAATAATGAATAATATCAGATGCAAGTATAGTCAAGTGACAGCTAAATTTGTGAGGATTTATAGCTTATATAACAGACGGCAGCTTAACACAGGACAAAAGTAATGCTAAAAGATAGATCCTAAAGGAGCATTTGTGCATTACTTTTGTTATGCATTAAGCAGTCACTTGCCTTTAACGATCTACAGGCTACCGTATTCAATGGTCCCTTATTACAGGTTTGACTTATTGTATTATTTAGAGCTGACGGCATTTTAAAGTTGAACTCGAGGGAAGTTACTCGTTTTGTGTTAACTTTTTGTCAGAATTTCTGGAAATCATTTATAAAATGTAAATTCTACTGTAGATTTTCATTAAATTTTTGTGACTAGTAGAATTAAGTTATATCTATCTAATAAGAGTAATATTAGTGTATGTCAAACAGCTAGATTTTTGGTAATTTAAGATTTCTCAGAATTTGACTTTTTTAAAATATTGATATTTCCAGAAAATATGTCATGAAATTCTTTTGTTGGCCCAATATCTTATAGTCTATGTACAGTTTACTTGCATGTACAGAAATTATCGAGTTATATCATTCTATAAAGAAAATATTCCTGTTTATTAAAAAAGGAGCTTTTCTCGACAAAAGGTCCTGTCAGAAAAAAACGGCACTGTAACTTTTTTTGATTTTAATGATTTTTCACTCTCCATATGGTATATTTCAATTTAATCAAGGTTTCAAAGAATTCTGACACAGAATAAGCTGACCCGCGAACCACCTTAAGTGAGAAACAGCATGTTTATGGTGCTGTCCTTGAAAAGTCATTTCACATGAAACATGTCTGTCAGGTGTCAGAGTCGACAGTATGTGACAACTATGACTGTCTTTTAAAACAGTGAATAACCAGATTTGAGGCTTGTTAGGCTAAAAGGTTTTGTCCAATGATTCAAATCCAGGTCAATGAAATGGAAGGCATACCCTCTATTCCAGAGTATAATTGATGATTAAAATATAGCTACATGTACAGTGGAGATGACTTTATTCTTCCAGATTTATACAAACTAAATGTGTTTGTGCTAAAACAGTTGTTTCCTTTGCAAGCAGTTTGGAGCCTGATCAGACGCCAGTCTCCAAAACTGTTTGCTATTCAGAAAGAAAAGAAAAAAATTGTCAACAATTTCTTAAACCTGTCATTTTCTTCATTTTATTGCACTGCATTTGCCGTTAGTTTCATTTAAACGGGAAAGTAACAGACTTCTTGACTGTAGTATTTATGGACATATTTCTGTTTTCTGTTTTCAGCCCTGCTACTGCTGTATGACGTAACAAATAAATCAAGCTTTGACAACATCAGGGTAAGTTGTTTTATACCTGTTCTCTGGGTAAGTTGTTTTATACTTGTCCTCTGGGTAAGTTGTTTTATATCTGACCACTGGGTAAGTTGTTTTATACCTGTTCTCTGGGTAAGTTGTTTTATACCTGTCCTCTGGGTAAGTTGTTTTTATACCTGTTCTCTGGGTAAGTTATTTTATACTTGTCCTCTGGGCAAGTTGTTTTATACCTGTCCTCTGGGTAAGTTGTTAGCTCACCTGAGCTAGCTCAGGGTGAGCTTTTGCAATACTTGAATGTCCGGCGTCCGGCGTCAACAATTTTGATGTTTATTCTCTAGAGGTCACAATATTTATCCAATCTTTCTCAAACTTGCTCAGATAGTATATTGCCATAAGAGTTCGGATGAGTTCGCTTTTGGTTGAAATTGGACAAATAGGTCAAGAGTTATCTACCTTTGAATTGCTGAAAACGCCATATTTAAGGGTGTTTACACTCTAGAGGCCACAATATTTCTCTAATCTTTCTAAAACTTGCCCAGATTGTATATGATCATAAGAGTTCAAATGAGTTTGATTATGGTTGAAATCGGACAAATAGATCAAGAGTTATCTACCTTTGAACTGCTTATAATGCCATATTTTACAGTGTTTACACTCTAGAGGCCACAATATTTATCCAATCTATCTCAAACTATCTCAGATTGTATATGACTATAAGAGTTCAAATGAGTTTGATTATGTTTGTAATCAGATCAATGGGTCGAGAGTTATCTACCTTTGAATTGCTGAAAATGCCATATTTAAGGGTGTTTACACTCTAGAGGCCACACATTTTATCCAATCTTTCTCAAACTCGCTCAGATGGTATATTACCATAAGACTTCAAGTGAGTTCAATTATGGTTTGTAGTCAGATCAATAGGTCAAGAGTTATCTACCTTTGAATTGCTGAAAATGATATATTTAACAGTGTTTACACTCTAGAAGCCACAATATTTACTCAAGCTTTCTTAAACTTGCTCAGATTGTATGTGACCATATGAGTTCAAAAAAGGGTGATTATGGTTGAAATTGGACTAATTGGTCAAGAGTTATCTACCTTTGAATTGCTGAAAATGCCATATTTTACAGTGTTTACACTCTTGCAACTACAGTTTTGAATGGATTTTGATTATACATGCACACAATGTATATAGCTAGTTATCAGTCCTTGATGTTCTCTACTATACTAGAATTATGAGGTTGTATTCCAAAATGGTTTACATGCTATACTGCAAATTTGAATAGATTTAGATGAAAACGGGTGACCAGAAAGGTAAAGCTATCAGGCTTCAGTACAAAAGGTGAGCGATATCAGGGCCTTCAGGCCCTCTTGTTTTTATACCTGTTCTCTGGGTAAGTTGTTTTATACTTGTCCTCTGGGCAAGTTGTTTTATACTTGTCCTCTGGGCAAGTTGTTTTATACCTGTCCTCTGGGTAAGTTGTTTTATACCTGTCCTCTGGGTAAGTTGTTTTATACCTGTCCTCTGGGTAAGTTGTTTTTATACCTGTTCTCTGGGTAAGTTGTTTTATACCTGTTCTTTGGGTAAGTTGTTTTATACTTGTCCTCTGGGTAAGTTGTTTTATACTTGTCCTCTGGGTAAGTTGTTTTATACCTGTCCTCTGGGTAAGTTGTTTTATACCTGTTTTCTGGGTAAGTTGTTTTATACTTGTCCTCTGGGTAAGTTGTTTTATACTTGTCCTCTGGGTAAGTTGTTTTATACTTGTCCTCTGGGTAAGTTGTTTTATACCTGACCACTGAGTAAGTTGTTTTTATACTTGTCCTCTGGGTAAGTTGTTTTTATACCTGTCCTCTGAGCAAGTTGTTTTATACCTGTCCTCTGGGTAAGTTGTTTTTATACCTGTCCTCTGGGTAAGTTGTTTTATACCTGTTCTCTGGGTTAGTTGTTTTATACATGTCCTCTTGGTAAGTTGTTTTATGCCTGTCCTCTTATATTACTAGGTTGGCATCTTGTTTTGTCTACAGCTGTAGAGATTACAGAACTGCCAGAAATCAGACATTTCAAGACTATTTCACGTTTGAGATATATTTAAATCTCCTCCTTTACCAAAGTGCAATCTTATAAAATCCGTCCCCTAATTCTAAGAAGCCTGGATATCTGTAATGACTGATAAATGCAGGACAAAAATCATGTAGAAAGTTTATATTTACACATTCTGCATTAACTTTGATGAAGCAAGAGCTGGTACTTAAAACTTGGACATAAAAAGGCATATTTATGGGGTAATGGGTTAACTGGCATTGAAGGTATAAGGTATTGATAGCCTGGTATTGTTATAAGTTTTTCTCCATAGTATTACAGTACTGCTTTATGTGTTTGATTAATATGTTCCTTGCATCCCCATGTTATTGTGTTACCTTTGCAAACAGTTTGGATCCTGATGAGACGCCACGTGATGTGGCGTCCCATCAGTATCCAAACTGTTCGATGATCTGAATCTGTTTTGAAAATAATTTAAAAAATTCTTTTTATTGAACAGTAGCAGACGACAATTGTTGCAGATGAAATAATTACCCAGCATGCAAAGAGTTAATTACACTGCATGTTGACAGTGGCTGTCAGAGAAGTGCTACAGCTGTTGAACGTGTTGTTCTATAGCATTTACATCGTGTGAAATTGTCATAGCTGAAACTTTGTGACAATGTACTATGTTTTTTCTGATTATGTACTCATCCATCAAATAGATCAGGCTCCCATGGGGCCAGGTGTTTACTTTACCCTTTTCCCCTCAGAGATTCCTTGTGGATCTTTTTAATTACCAAAATGCGAACCAGTTTACTTTGAATTCTGCTTAGTTTAATAAATACTGCTTTAAAATAGCAAACAGTGTAGGCTCTAATCAGAGGGCTCCTATGGGATGTAATTAGTATATTCTAAACAGGTACATGAATGGTTTTGAAATTGATGGTAATGAATACAGGTGGAACCTGAAAGCAAGTTGAAAATAAAGCAGAAAAAGGCTATAGGATATAGGAAATATGTTACTGTGTAAATCATGATGAAAGGTTTCAAACAGTGTGCATCCTGGTGAGACACCTGAAGTTACTCTAAGTCTCTTCTGGATCCATTCTGTTCGCAAAGGTAATCAGTTTCGTCATTAGAATGCAAAGATTTGACTCTTTCAACACAATGGACCTGTTTAACATTTATACTCATTACATTTGCAAACTGGGTAGACCCAGATCAGAGGGCTCCTATAGGAGCCCTCAGATCAGGAACTACACTGTTTGCTAATTGAGAGCAGTATTTATTAAACTACCCAGAATTCCAAGGAGACTGATTCATGTTTTGGTTACTAAAAAGATCTACAAGGGAACCTAATAACACACATTATAGTTACATAGTGGTTAAAGGGTTAATGACAAATGGCAACTTAAAGTAAGATACATACAATGCTAGATACTATTCAGGCTTTGAACAGTAAATTGTGGAACAGCTGGTCATACAGACAGGCATGTGTTAGTGTGGCTTAACCCATTACCCTATAAACTTATTCTAGTTTTGAAAAAAGGTTACAACTTGAATCAGGTTAAAAGTAAAGCAGAATGCGCCTTACGGCACATTCTGCTTTACTTTCAGCCTGCTTTAAGCTTACATCAGCTTAAATATAGAAAATATTTCCTACCGTTCATATTCATGACTGTTTAAAGTGGAGCTATTTTCTTATGTGGAGGAATAAATAAGAGGCGTAAAAAGGCGTATTTATGGGGTAATGGGTTAATTCACCCTAGTGTTGCAGACCAGAGAGGGTAGACCAAATATTTCCAACATTTTATGTTTCCACTAAACCCTATGTTGTGACTACCCATTAGAACCAGCTCGTTGAGACCATTCTAATGGGTAGTCACAACATAGGGTTTGGTTGAGACAACTATGTTTCCACTACTCATTAAAATTATCTTTATCAGATGATTCTAATGAATGTGCTCATGTTTTCTTAAATATAAGTAAAACAATCAGTGTAGACCCTGATTGGAGTGTTCCTTCCTACAGAGTTTGCAAAATGTACATTTGACTCTAAAATGCTGAATTGTCTTCTGCTTCAAAACTGCTGTCTGTGAAAAACTTCAAAATCAGTTGTTATTCCTTTTTAGCTCGCCTGTTCGTAGAACAGCAGAGCTAATGTCATACCCCCGGCGTGAGTGAGCGTGATCGTGAGCATGGCCAAGGTTAAAGTTTTTTGGACGGGTTGTTTAAAAGCTTAATATTTGTGCTAGGGTTATGAAATTTTGTATGGAGGTTCATTTGGGGTTAAACATTGATGTTATGATGTTGGAATTTAAAAATAATTCTAATTTATGTCAATTTTCGACATGTTTTGGACTTAGGTTTTTAGACTACAAATTTCCAGGTTAAAGTTTTTTGGACGGGTTGTTTTAAAGTTTAATACTTGGGCTAGGGAGCTGAAATTTTGTACCAAGGTTCATTTGGGGTTAAACATTGATGTAATGAAGTTGGAATTTAAAAATAATTTTAATTTATGTCAATTTTCGACATGTTTTGGACTTAGGTTTTTCGACTACAAATTTCCAGGTTAAAGTTTTTTGGACGGGTTGTTTTAAAGTTTAAAACTTGTGCTAGGGTGCTGAAATTTTATATGACGCTTCGTTTGAGGTCAAATATTGATGTTATGAAGTTGGAATTTAAAAACAATTTTAATATTTGACAATTTTTAACATGTTTTGGACTTAGCTTTTTTACTGCAATCACCAGGTTAAAGTTTTTTGGACGGGTTGTTTTAAGGTTTAATACTTGTGCTAGGGTGCTGAAATTTTGTATGCAGCTTCATTTGGGAACAAACATTGAGGCTTAGTATGAAGTTGTAATTAAAAATGATTTTAATTTATTTCAATTTTTGACATGTTTTGGACTTAGTTGTTTTGACCTCAAATCAACAGGTTAAAGTTTTTTGGACGGGCTGTTTTAAAGTTTTATATAACTAGATTAAGACTCATCATTCATTTACTAATCTTTCTAAACTGAAAATTGATTTGTTTTGGATACAAGATGTTTTAATACTTAAATTTCAAGCAGGCGAGCGTCAGGTGGCTTTGACACCCATTTCTGGTTTAAAGCCAGAATGTCGCCCAAATTTATGTTTAAATCGCGCAATTTCTTATATAAGAACATTTTCTATGTATTAAAACTAAGCGAAATCCGTTGTCAGGTGCCAGAAACATGCCCCCCTTTCTTTAAGAACCATACATAAATGTGCCGATTTCTTATCGAGATGGTTGGAAAAATAAGCTTTTTGTTTACATAACAAATCTTCGTGTCGGCTTCCGAGAGTTTCCGCAAGGTCGAATAAGAGTCACGAGATCGATCCGATTTTCCTGACTTGTCTGGGTTATTTTTAGAACAGAATAGTTCATAACCATTAAGGTAACGGTGGAGAAAGCGTTATTCTTTCCCGTTTAAACGCAAACGCATCGCAATAATACGCATAAATGGACAACCTTTAGACAATTCTGACCATTCATGTTAGTCTGAGCGGCAAACAGTTTGGTGCGTGATCAGACGCCGGGTTACCCGGCGTCTGATCTGCTCCAAACTGTTTGCAAATGAAATCATGGTTTTAGCGTTAACGCGTTTATTGGGAAAGAATAACATTTTCTCCATAATCATCGCGGATTACTTCTTTTTATATGTTTAGATTACGTATCTGCCTGAATATTCAGGTTTAAAAAATGCGCTATTTTGGCTTACATACTGCCTTTAACTTAGGAAATGTTGAATATGAGTAACAAACAGTTTGGATCCAGATCAGGCATCTGATCTGCATCCAAGCTGTTTGTATATTAATATTAGCCAAGTCGTGAGTAGCATGATAAGGGTTAATAGTTATATTGTTTTCCTGCATAGAGAGGGTTTAATCCTATTGGTGTTAATAAAATACAGATAGAATTACCAGCATATACAGACTTAATGAGCAAATTAACAATGGCAGAGGTAATTGCTTCGATGTAATTGCCACCTAAAGTGTTCTTGGTATTCGAAAATAGGTGTAGATCTATTAAAGATTCAGATCAGAATCTGAGAAATCTGAGAAACTATGTCTATCAGAATCAACACCCATGAATGTGTCTTTTATTTAAAAGTAAAACAAGATTTGTAAAATTAACGGCAGAATTTTGTTTAAATGAGAATAATCTAATAATTTTGACGTCAGCAACAATTAGTCTTCTGCTGCTGTTCAAAAATAGAATTTAAAAATCTTAATTTATTTTTGCAAAACAGGATCTGTGTGTCAAACAGTTTGAATCTTGATGGGGCACCATATATATAGCGTTTTATCTGGATCCTAACTGTTTGCAGAGGTACATCACTGTGGCACATGGCAAGAGTTAAAGACAAAAACACAGGTACCCCCAATATGTAAGGTATCATTGTAACCAAGCTTTAAGAGTACTTTTTCCTGTGATGTTGATTCAGTTTAAGTAGTTCCTTTGCCCACTTGCAACAGTTTCTGCAATGGAAGTAATGTAAACATAATTTTATAATGAGTGAAGATAATTATAAACTCGGTCATGTTACAATTTCATCAGGTTTTTAAATTAACGTCACTAATTACTGTAATCATATCAACAAATGCAATTACTAAGGCATTAGTATAATAACAACAGCTTCAGTGATTTTTGAGATACAATAATTCTTGTGTTCAGAAGCCATTCAATGGATAATTTTTTATGACAGATAAATGCTTAATAGCTGCATTTCTATAACAGTGCATTAACCCATTACCCCATAGCCTGATTTTAGTTTAGAAAATAGGTTACAGAACAGAACAGAACAAAACTTTATTTCATCTCAACTGATGTTGAGGGGTTATAAAAACACATAAAAAAGCTAAGAATGTAACGAGTAACCAGACCATTCACAAAGCAATGCTCATGCCCCAGGGCTGCCATTCCGAAATCTTCGGATTTTTATTCCAACAGAATGGAAGCTTAAAACAGGCTGAAAGTAGAGCAGAATGCGCCCCAAGGCGCATTCTGCTTTACTTTCAACCTGCTTTAAGCATCACATGTCTTAAAAACTAGAAACAGACTATGGGTTAAAGGTATAATCCGGAAAATCAGGCTTGACAAATTGAAAAAATTGAACTCTTAGGATTTTTGTTATCAACTTATGGCAGGCCTGATGCCCTCTGTAAGAAATGGTAGCTTTCTGCATTATTTTATCCATCTATTAATCAGACACACACTCTTCTGTAAAAATAATTGCATTTCTTCATGTTGAAAACAAGTTTGTCTGTTGTCTGTATGTCTGTTTGAAAGGGTATATTTTAACCCATTGCCCTATAAATATGCCTTTTTACACCTTTATTTTATTCCTACACTTAATTTTTTTTTCAATTTATACAATAATGAACATGTTATGATGTATCATAAGAAATATTTTCTATATTTTAGCAGATGGTGCCTTAAGGCCCATTCTGCTTTACTTTCAACCTGCTTTAAGTGGTCACCTGTTTTCAAAACTAGAAAGTGGCTATGGGGTAATGGGTTAAACTTGTAATTATACCATTTCAATTTGTTTTGCAGGCTTGGTTGACAGAAATAAATGAATATGCTCAAGAAGATGTAGTAATTATGTTGCTAGGCAACAAGGCGGACATGGCTGGTGAGAGAATGATACGATCTGAGGATGGGGAGAAACTGGCAAAGGTGAGACCCTGATCTGTTGATCCACAGAATAACCTTGACCTTTTCCTCTCTAGTCACGGCTAGAATCTCCTCTAGTCAACTGGAAAACCATAATTATAGTACTTTGATTAATGCAGGTGGCTGCTTAACCCATTACCCCATAAATACGCCTTTTTACGCCTTTAATTAATTCCTCTACTGAAGACAATAGTTCCAATTTATACACTCATGAATATTCAGCAAAAGAAATATTTTCTACATTCTAACAGATGGTAGCTTAACCCATTACCCCATACCCTGTTACTAATTTTGAAGATTTGTGACCACTTAAAACAGGTTGAAAGTAAAGCAGAATGCGCCTTAAGGCGCATTCAGCTTTACTTTCAGCCTGCTTTAAGCTACCATCTGCTAGGATATAGAAAAAATATCTGATGATACATATTCTTTTCTGTATAAATTGGTATAACATGTATTTACTTTAGTGGAGGAATAAATTAAATGTGTAAGGTAACGGGTTAAAGCAGGCTGAAAGTAAAGCAGAATGCACCTTAAGGCACGTTCTGCTTTACTTTCAACCAGCTTTAAGTGGTTACATGTTTTCAAAACTAGAAACAGGCTATGTGGTAATTGGTTAAAGCACTCCCCATAGAAGTTTTCTGCTTTATTTTCATCTTGCTTTAACCCTTTAATCCATAGCCTATTTCCAGTTTTGAAGACAGGTGACCCACTGGTTGAAAGTAAGTTTAAATTAAAGCAGAATGCACCTTAAAGTGCATTCTGCTTTACTTTCAGCCTGCTTTAAGCTACCTTCTGCTAGCTCTAGAGTTTAGAAATATTTTGTATGATGCATATTCATGACTGTATAAATTGGAACTATTTTTTTCAGTCATCATCATCATCATCATCATCCAGTTTAGTTTAACCAGGCCATTGATTAATCCTTCTTATAAGGGTGAGGCCTGGCTGTCCAGTCTAGAAAGAAGTCTCCCTCTCCAAGCTTGGCGGTTTTGTGGGTTGATGTTTTCCAACCCTAGAGCTTCACGGTCTCGTTTTACAAGGTCCTCCCAAGATAGCTTTGGTCTACCTGGATCCCGCTGTGTTGGGATGTTCAGGCATCTGATTTGAGAGATCCAGCTAGAGTTTCTCTCTGCATGGCCAAGCCATTTCAACCTATTTGATTGCAGTGGAGGAATTAAATTAAATGTGTAAAAATGCATATCTATGAAGCTACCACCTGCATTTTTCACTATCAGTAAATCTTCTAGTCTTTCTTTGCGGTCATAATAGAAGGACTTTCTTGGATGTAAATCAAATCATAGTGGGAATTTGTAGAATTGAAAATTGGTCCATTATCTTATCAATATGTTTAATAGAAGTCTAGACGGCAACAGAATGAACTGAAGTTACCTCTCGTTTCCTCTTTTCTACTGTTTGTGTGTGACTGCATCTTTCCCTTCTTTCTACAAGGCTACCATAAGTTGCTCATAAAATATCGTAAGATTTCCAAATTTTCAAGCGTGATTTTAAGAATCGCACCTTTAACCCTTTCCCTGCCAGACTGTATAACACTAACATGATTTCTTGATTAGATACTTAAAGCAGGCTGGAAGTAAAGCAGACAAATCCTTCTTTCAGCAACCACCTGTGTTCAACACTGAAAACAAGCTATGGGGGAAAGGGCTAAAACAATTTGTCCCATAAATCTTCCTATCCCTGTTGATACAATTAGAGATGGTATAAAACTTGAGCCTCCCTTGTGATCTGTTAAGTCTTCAATTAAGAGATTATTTCAACTGACAGGGGACCAACCTGTCACTTTCCATTTCATTCCAAGTTAGCCAACATCTATTAAAGAGTCTTTAAGTCTCAAATATCAAATGTTTACGAGATTTTGTCTCATTTAGGAAAGTAACTTGTTTCTCAACACTTAGCAATGCTAAGTTTTCAGCATACAGTGAATTTCCTGGTTCAATGCTTCCTCTCTACAACAAGATCCAATGGAAGACAAAAATTGTGTGTGTTGTTCAGATTGAGTTGCTATAGGGAGGGAAAATTAGTATCATTAGATAGCTGAGCTTGAATTAATTTTGCAAACAGTTTGAACCCAGATCGGATGCCGCGTAACGCGATGTCTGATCTACGTTCAGACTGTTTGTCACTCGTCTTTTTATGTTTCTTGTGTCAAATTGTCCAATATGTAACTTTGAGAAAAACCTGCAAACACCAATTTTAGTCAAGCGCTATTGCAGCATTTAAAGCGTTAGATATTATGGTCTTGTTTTGGGAACAGGAGCAGGCATTGTTGTAAAGAGGGATTCGTTGTTTGGAGAGCCATGGTAGGGAGGGAGCACTGTATGTCCCAAAAACATCATAAAATATGACCAACAGTACAGACTCAGATTGTTTTCAGTATTGAAGACAGATGGACAATCATGGTTGCTTAACCCAAAGCCTGTTTTGAAAAGAGTTAACTTAACACAGGTTAAAATTAATGCAGATTGAGCCTTAACCCGCTACCCAATAAATACACCTTTTTACGCCTCTACTTTATTCCTTTACTTAAGAAAATAGTTTATTTTTTTATGCAGTCATCAATATGTATCATAAGAAATATTTTCTATATTCTAGTAAAGCAGAATGCGCCGTAAGATGCATTCTGCTTTACTTACAGCCTGCTTTAAGCTGTCACATATCTTCAAAACTAGAAACAAGCTATGGGGTAATGGGTTAAGGAGCATTCTGCTTTGCTTTCAGCCTTCTATAAGTCAACATCTGTTAAGAATTATAGGAATTATTTCTTACATTGCATATTCATGACTGTGTAAATTGGAAGTACATGTATTTTCTTAGGTGGAGGAATGAATTAAAGACACAAAAAAGAATATTTATGAAGTCAAAGGGTAGACTTTTGATCTGGACCTACACTGCATATATATACTAAGCCTCCTTTTAAAGTTTTAACACAGCTCTTTCCAAGTTGAGTGTTTCTTTGACTCGTAACTTAAGTCTGTTTTAATTACATACATCATCCTCTATTGTTGATACATTTAGAGACAGAATAAAAATTGAGGCTTCCCTGTGAGCTGTGAAGTCTGAATTAATAGATTATGTAAACTGACAAGGGACAGACCTGTCTCATTTGATTTCATTCAAAGTTAGCCAAGGTCCATTACACAGTCTTAGCTAGTCTCAAGTATCAAATGTTTCTGTGATTTTGTCTGTTAGAGGAAATTAGCTCAACCCTTTACTCCATAGCCTGTTTCTAAAATTGAAGACAGACGACCACTTAAAGCAGGTTGAAAGTAAAGCAGAATGTGTCCTCTGCTAGGATTTAGAAAATATTTCTACCATGATCATATGAATTGGAACTATATTCTTCATTGGAAGAATAAATTAAAGGTGTAAAAGGGCGTATTGATGGAGTAATGGGCTAATGCAAGTTGAAAGCAAGTCATACTGCAATTATTTAAATCTGCCTGTGTCACCCCAACAAGTGCTGTTATGAGTGGTTGTAACTCAGGCCCTAAAGTTATATAAAAAGCTCAAGTTGAGTTTGGGAACATTTTGAAGCGTTTGATTGGTCAGATTTGAGCAAAAGCTCAAATCTGACCAATCAAATGCTTGAAAACAATTTCAGACTCTTTAATATAACCTTGAACCCAGGACTATACTGTAATCCTGAAATTTTATCTTCCCTTAAGTTTGGCAAAAACATTTGAAGACTTGTGCAAAAAATAATCAAGAAATGGAAACTTAGAAGAAACTGTCTGTCTGCAAAATTAAAACCAAATAAGGTTAGAAATTCTCGAAAATGGGAAGGAACCTGACTGTACCAAAGTTGCAATCACTAACACCAGGGCTCCAGATAAGGGGAGTATTTCAAAAATTAAAATCTTTATTTCTGCATTAAACCCTATGGTGTCACTCGTCTCAAAGAGACGATTCTAATGAGTAGTAACACCATAGGATTCGGTGCTAAAATGCGTGAGAAAATGTTGATATTGTGTACACTCCCTCTTATCTGGAACCCTGTAATACTACATTGTATTGAATAACTACATGCTTGTGGAGTCACTTTGATTGAAATGTTTAATTGTTTAAAGGGACTCGCAACCGGATGGTGTACTTGTCAAAATAAAATAAAATACTCAAATAAAAGCAAATTTGTGGCATTATTTGGCTTCTGACATTAAAAAAATATGATCAGTCCAAAAAAAGTCTCAAGAATCGTCACCGAATCTTAGATTTTTAGATATTTTCCATCGTTTTTCTATAGCGTTAGCTAACGGTATAGTTGTTGTTGTTGCTTCTCTACATGGGCTCAGACATAAACAGGAGCCGAATTACGAAGTTGTATGCACTTTCGATCGCTACACATTGAAATACGTTAAATCGATCCGAGATAAACGGATAGTTCCGTGGTCCATTGGTCTAAGCGGTTTCCCCTATTTTGCCTTCTGTCCGCCAATGCCGGGCCCCGGGTTCGAATCCCACCAGAGACCAATATTTTTTTTTATTGAAATACATTTTTTTAAACAGAATTTCTTATCCTAAACTAATTCTTTACCATTTATATAAGCGTTTGACACATATTTACAAATTACTATTTTTAATGCACCATCTGGTTGCGAGTCGCTTTAAAAGACTAATCAACATTTGGCTTAAAATTAAAGGCATTGGAATCCATCATAAGATACATGCACAATCAAACCAATCGTTCAATGAAGAACAGTGGAAATTTCTACAACACAGGTTGCTGCTTTATACAGAATAATAATATAGCAAAAAGTTCCTTTAGGAGCTTTTTGCTCTACCTTTATAAGTTGAAAAGTCCAGCATAAAAATATCTCCTTTTCGAAGTGGGTTGAACACAGATTTGACATCTTTCCTAAAGCCCCCCAAGATCATTAGGTATATCATTAATAGTGTCTTCGGCAAGAAGCCCTAAAAAATTGACTAGTTTACCCATGTGAACACTGTAATTTCTGTTGTTGACGTATTCTTTGTCATGAGCGTCTTGTTAGTCATTATTTTCTGGAACTGTTATTAACCCCTCACCTGCTCTTATATAGTCAGCTTATAAAATATAAGATGTTATGACATAGTTATCAGTTCAATAAAGGTTGGTAACGTTATGAGTTATAAATAAAAAAAGGAGACGCCCTAGTGACAAGTGTCATAGAGTATGGATCCAGATAAGTGATAAGTTTCTTCCCATCTCATCTGGATACACAAAACTAGAAACCTTGCCAATTGCAGTCAAGTCAACATCACCAATCAGAGGGTTAATACCAACGCTGCGGATATCTCAAATGGACTATTCCATATTATAACCAATAACCAGTTCACATTGTCTCTAGAGGGATATGTTTCCAAAATTATTATGTGTATGGCAAACAGTGTAGACCCAGATCAGAGGGTTCCTAACGGAGCCCTCTGATCTGGGTCTACACTGTTTACAAATGATGTCAATAGTTGTTGACCTGCTCTGTTAGGGTTAACAGGGGGTAAATTGTACTGTAGCTAACAAGCCCTCCAGTTGTGATTACATGGTTCAGGCAATTTGTGTTTCTGACCTTCGTTCTCAGTTTTAACCTCTGATCACTCTCAGGATATCCTCTGATCATAAATTGATGTCTGCTTATTAATTATCAGCTTCTATTATTCCTTAAATCTAGATTGTTAATAATTGAGTTAATCCTTTTTATTCTGACATGACATTGTATTCTACTTTTGAAAAATGACCGGTTTATGATGATTTTATATGCCCCACCCAAAGGGGTGTGGGATAGGATATAAATTTGCCTTTTGTCCATCTGTCTGTCTTTTCTGAAAGTTTTTGACACCCATAACTTTGAAAGTATATGTACTGCAGACTTGAAACTTCATGGATATGTTATTCAGCGCATGAACCTGTACATGTGTCACGTATACCTGGGTATTTTTGTCCAACCATAATTAACATTTACAAAGTTATGGGATTTGATTTTGTGAAAATTTATGTGTAATTTTAAGTTTGTATTGTCCAGAACTCGGAATGTATATAATAAGTTATGTACTACAGACTTGAAACTTCATGCATATATTATTCAGGGCATAAAGTTAATTGTGTACCTGGGTATTTTTCATCAAACTTCCTTTAATGTTGACACAATTATGGGCCTTGATTTTGTGAAAATATGGAATTTTTAATTTGTTGGTTTTTCAGAGTTTTCCCATTTTTCCCCATTACTCAATAATCTGTTTCTAGTTTTGAAAATAGGTGACCACCTAAAGCAGGTTTAAAGTAAAGCAGACTGTGCCTGAAAGCAGTCTGCTTTACTTTCAGCCTGTTTTAAGCTACCATCTGCTAGGATATAGAAGTTATTTCTTATGATGCATATTCTTGAATGTATAAAGTGAAGCTATTTTTTTCAGGAGGAATAAATTAAAGGCGTACAAAGGTACACCTAGGGCTCCAGATAAGAGGGAGTAAACTGAACAAATTCAACATTTTCTCACTCATTTCTGCACAAATTCCTATGGTGTTACTACTCATTAGCATCGTCTCGAAGAGATTATTCTAATGAGTAGTGACACCTAGGGTTTAATGCAGAAATAAAGATTTTAGTTTTTGAAATACTCCCCTTATCTGGAGCCCTGAAAGTATACTCACTGAATTTAAAAACTGTGCATTGGGAATAGCATTATAAATAATAGAAATAACTAACCAGATATTAATTGACTGTGTTATTGTGTTATTTTAAACATTGATCTAACTATTCATAAGAGTCATTAATGTGTGATGTCAATAATGATTGTACTGCAATGCGTTTTTGTCATTAAGGGTAAAAACCCATGTCACACAATTAATAACGCATGTGTCCTCCGTTTGCATCAAAACGCGCACAGCATCATTGTCAATTGGACCTCGCCAGCGCTATGGAATCTCATTCCTTACCATGACTAAACAATCAGCCAGCTGTTCCAACGTCAATGACTGGTTCGGTAGACGTCGCAAACGACATCCATTCTCATCCCAAACATGCACAGATAGCGTGAGATCGGATGAGGCTGCGGACCTGTCAATGACCTCGATGTTTTTGTTCTGTTAGAATACCGTGACAACTCACACGAGCAACGTGTGGGCGAGCGCTGTCATACTTTTAGACAATATGGTGGGTTTGACGTCAGAACGGGACGTACAGTAGGACATCACGGACGGCTTTAAAATTAGCGTAATCTTTTCAGCACTGACCTTCTGCTGATTAGCCGAACTCATCAAATGTTTCTAGCCGAAAAGTTTGAAGACTGAAAACGACCACGCACATGTGTAACGGAAAAATACGTATCTTGTCGACGTTACGTTAATAGCGATATCCTTGTTTGCAGGTTCTCGGGAGCATTGCCAATTTGTCGATACGTCTCCATCATAACAACATGATGTTACGGTGAAGACCAAATCGGCCTTCGACATCATTATTTCTTCATTCCAACCTCTAATGTGCTGACTGAACGTAAACGCTCATTTTCAGACAGCCGTAGCATAGCCGTCATGGTTGATAAAACAAATCTTACTTGTTTTTCCGATGATTTACTGCCCAAACAACCAGTGTACATTGAAAATATGTTGCATATACTGTACAAATGAGTTTTCTGACTAATTAATGCAAATATAGACAAACGTTTTTTGACATGCAAAATTAACGTTAATTTCACGAAAAGGGTAACCAATACCTTCTACACACTTTAACCAGCTGTATAAACTGTTTATATGTAAGCTAATTGAAAACATGTACATTTGAAATACGTTTTCACTAGGGATGTCAACGAATATCCGGATATCCATATAGCACCGAATATCTGGATATTAATTTAGTATCCGAATATCTCTAAACGAACTTGTGATTTTTGGTTTTCGCATTATTTGACTTATATAAATATACCAAAGTCACTCAAAGTTCAATACTAGCGCAGAACCTAAAGGATTATTTCATCATCTGCATGAAGATACAGGTAGCGGTCAAACTGTTACATAATTACCGTTAATACCCATGGTCCCCATCGTAACATAGCGATAAATGTGTGTGTGGAGTGCCTATGACACCAGTTAAAACATGCGTGTAATTGCTGTGCTGTCTTTAATCTTTTGTCGCCGATTCAAGGTCTTTGTTTTGATAACGGCTGTCACAGTTTGCCTGGATCAACAGGGTAGCATGGGCTGCATTGTTTCGGACAATTATCACAGTTTACATAACACCTCTTTAATAAGAACATCAAGAGTTATATTTCACTAACTTAAAGGTTAATTAGACATTTTCAAAACAGAAAGAAGTAAATAAATCAGTAATATGTTTATAGTAAATGCGTGTACATTTATGTGCAGTCTAGCAAACTGCTTAATTAGGTTATACCATATCAAGTCAAGTCAATACCATTGGGATATTCTTTTGTAGAACCTTCTGTCTGATTTTCAAGCGTCTGAACAAATGAAGGCGGGGTTTTGTTTGATTGACATGCACTCATTGCTTGTAGCCTTTGACCCAGAGTTTTCTGAGAATACCCAGATATCGGCGCTCGATTTGCACAGTTAAAACTTTTGTTGTGTTTGAAATATTCGGAAACCTGCCCAAATATATCGTACTGATTGATATTCCAAAAAGTGTTACTAATATTTAAACACTATATGAATTTTAAATAAAGGCGAGTTAGTAGACTATTTATATATTTTGATAAAGTTTTTCAACGAACTTCTTCTCTGAATAATGCGTCGTAGTAAAAGTAATTAAGTACACACAGAAACAATGGACGCGCCGTTAACGATTGCAAGAAAATAAATGTTTTAATAGTTGTTGCAAGTATGTAAAGTCTATTGAACACGGGGAGAATCTTGAAATCTATTCTGCCTAGAATTAATTTACAGACCCGCTTATTAAAGCGTTATGAAAGCTACGCTGTTAAATAGATAACGGCAATTCAATGGAGAAAAAAAACTCCCGTCACAAAAAAAACCCAAACAAACATTGTCTGGATACGATTTTTCCACCGCACTTATAAGTGGAAACAAAATATTTGATGCTTTAAAACCATCAACAGTGTTGCATTCTTAACAAGTTGCCGTAGGTTCGACTCAATGCGAATATCCGGATATATCCGGATACCTCATATGGATATCCGAATAGTGATTTTGGTATTCGTTGACATCCCTAGTTTTAACCATGCACAGTTTTTAAATTACGTGAGTATATATTTATAGAGTAATGGGTTAAGGAGTAAAGTTTTCGGAAGTTACTTTGTACTTGTGTTTCTATCCTATATGACCAATTTTCAGAGTTAAACAGTAACATGCCAACCAATCCATAATTAGGCTCCTTGTTTTATAGGATTTGCATAATGCTAACAGTTAAACCCTTGTAAAGGAACATCCATTGAAGAAATGTCAGTATATTCTCAAACAGATGACTTCTTAATGCTGGGAAAAAGTAATGCAGAAGGCTCCGATAGGAGCTTTCTGCATTACTTTTCTCCTGCATTAATCAATTAAGCTTGCACCTTTCTTAAATACTCTCAGCTAGTTCTATTAACCCTTTACTCCATATCCTGTTTATAGTTTAGAAGACAGGAGACCACATAAAGCAGGTTGAAAGTAAAGCAGAGTGCTTTACTTTCAGCCTGCTTTAATCTACCATCTGCTAGAATATAGAAAATATTTCTTCTGATATATATACATGGCTGTTTATTTTCTTCAGTTGAGGAATAAATAAAAGGCATATATATGGGGTAATGGGTTAAAGACTACCCACAGATCTATGAAATCCCATATATATTTTGAAGAGTTATCCACTTATAACACAGGTTTGACTGTATATCAGCCTACTCTGACATTTATCCATGTGTCAGTGTCCATTAACATTGCATACAGTAGACATGAAACAGCATGCATTTTCAGCAAACACTTGAATTCCAGACACCTTTTCAGGGCTTCAGATACAATGTAAGAGGAAGTAAAAACTGAACAAATCAAACATTTTCTCACTCATTTCAGCTTCAAATCCTAAAGTAAAATCATATAGTGTAGACCTAAATTTGGGTCAGCTTTGTTTGCAAAGGAGGTAATACTATATACCCGGTCCCAGCAATGTGAGAGTTTATAATTCAACACTCATTGTTAGTACCCCAACCCAGACTCCTCCTGCTACGCCCATCCCTAATATCATAACAAGACCAGGGTCCAAGATTATTTTGAGTTGAGTCTCAGATTGTTTTCAAGCATTTGATGGGTCAGATTTGAGCTATGCCTTCAAGTATTTGATTGGTCAGATTTGAACAAAAGCTCAAATCTGACCAATCAAATGCTTGAGAAGGATCTCAGACTCAACTCAAAAGCTTTATTACCTAGTGGCCAATACTCTCTAACCTTCCTTGGAGACAACAACAAAGTACAGAACATTCATCAACAAATCTGAATCAATATTACTACAGTTTTTGTCCCCGGTGGCCAGGGCTGCCATTTCTCCTGATTTTTCCTAAATCTCCTGATTTTTCCCAGTTCATGGTAGCTCAAAGCAGGCTGAAAGTAAAGCAGAATGCGCCCTAAAGCGCATTCTGCTTTACTTACAGCCTGCTTTAAGTAGTCACATGTTAACAAAACAAGAAAAGGCTATGGGGTAAAGGTACGATTCGTAAAATTGCACTTGAAAAATGCAAATTTGGAAATCTTAGGATTTTTCATGTCAACTTATGGCAGCTCTGGGTGGCTCAGTCTACTGACATGATGGACTCCTCAAATTTGCATCCCATGGTTTCATGTGGCTAGTACCATGCATATTTTAGTCTCAAGACAAGACAAAACCATTACGAGTAATGTTCCTATTTGCATTGGTTACATGGCATGTAACCCTGACCTATTGGGAGACAGGTTGTAGAGTAAATACATAAATGAGATGTGTCACCAGATAAAAAAGCAGCAGACTATGCAAATTCTGGAAACAAAATGAGACTTTACAAATTTTGAAGAATTTTGAGGCTTTGCAAATCTGAAAATTTTGAGACTTTGCAAATTCTGAAGAATTTGAAGATCAGCTGTTACATATTGTCTATATACCAAGATCAGCTGTTACATTTATGTATTATTTGAAACACCAAAGATAATCACAGTCTTCCTTGTTTTCAGAAGCAGTATTGCAAATTCAATCTTTGGTTAACCCATACTCCACGAATATACCTTTTTACATCTTTAATTTATTCCTCCACTAAAGAAAAAGGCTCCACTTTCTACAGGCATGAAAATAATTATGCACCATAAGGAATATCTTTTTATCATACCTGATAGTACCTTAAAGCAGGCTGGAAGTAAAGCAGAATGTGCCTAAAAGGCACACTCTACTTTACTTTCAACCTGCTTTTATGGGTCTTCAAAACTAGAAACAGGTTATGGGATAATGGATTAATACAAGATTGACTATAATTGTTGATTCTTATGTTTTACAAAAAGTGTAGACCACAGGTACTTGACACATACTTTATTATCTATTAACACCACCCCCCTTTTTAAAAAAAAAAATAATTTTTTTTTACTATACTTCTATTATAGATACAAGGTAAACAGTGCAATTCAACACCTAGTCTTTACTATCGACTTAAGCTGATGCTAAAATAGACTCGATCGCCGATATTCTCTTGTGGTACCCTCGGGAAATGATTAATTTATCAATATATACTTTTTATTTCATCAAATTCCGTCAAATAACGCCACAGTACGTGAATTATAACGAAAATGTGCATCAAAAAGTTTTTTTTAAAAAGGGGGGTGGTGTAAATAGATAATAAAGTACATGTATGTGTCAAGTACCTGTGGTGTAGACCATAACCAGATTCAAAATTTCCTATAGGGCAGCTCAATCTTCAATGTTTGCTGTTCCGTATCCCATTCTCCTATAGCTTGTTTCTAGTTTTGAGGACAGGTGACCACTTAAAGCAGGCTGAAAGTAAAGCAGAATGCACCTTCAGGTGCATTCTGCTTAATTTTCAGCCTGCTTTATGCTACTGGCTGCTAGGATTTATAAGGAAATAAACTGTATAAATTGGAACTATTTTCTTTAGTAGAGGAATAAATTGAATGCATTAAAAGGCGCTTCTATGGGGGAAAGGGATTTATGGTTGACTTTTTCCATGTGATTATCAGCTTATGAGACATGTCACCAGAAAGAATTATCTTCAGGCTTTGCAAATTCTGTTTGACACATAAATTGTTTGCTTTTAAGATCATGCACTTTGAAACACAAATGTTCTAGTTTGAAAAACGGGGTCCATGCTTATAAAGCCTTTGAGTTGAGTCTGAGTTCGTTCTCAAGCATTTGATTGGTCAGATTTGAGCTCAAATCTGACCAATCAAATGCTTGAGAACAATTTCAGACTCAACTCAAACACTTTATAAGCATGGACCCAGGCACAGTTAGATTTAATGCCACTGAGAACCCCAAGTGGTTTTGATGTCTTCCTGGAAAAGATTTATAGAAACATCCTTATATCACACAAAGTCATTGAAGGTTTTAAATCTTTACTTCAATATAGCCTGTTATTATGTCTCCCCCCTTTAGGGGAGGGAGACATATTGGTGTTGTGCTTTCTGTCTGTCTGTTAAAATTCTTGTGCAGCTAACTCCTCCTACACTATATGAGGGATTTACTTCAAACTTTGACAAATGAACCAGCTATATGTGAGGATGGTTATGTGGTTTGGAATTTTGGCTGCAACAATTTTAACAGAAGTTATGGCCCTTTGTAGTTTTTCCTTATATAGAGTATATAGCGAACAATTCTTGTGCAGCTAACTCCTCCTACACTATTTGAGGGATTTACTTCAAACTTTTACACATCATGACATGTACCAGCTATACGTGAGGATGGTCATGTGGTTTGGATTTTTGGCTGCAACAATTTTGACAGAAGTTATGGCCCTTTGTAGTGTTTCCTTATATAGAGTATATAGCGAAAAATTCTTGTGCAGCTAACTCCTCCTACACTATTTGAGGGATTTACTTCAAACTTTTACACGTGTACCAGCTATATGTGAGGATTGTCATGTGGTTTGGAATTTTGACTCCAACAATTTTGACAGAAGTTATGGCCCTTTGGAGTTTTTCCTTATATAGATTATATAGTGAAAAAATCTTGTGCAGCTAACTCCTCCTATACTATGTAAGAGTTTTCATTCAAACTTTTACATATGAACCAGCTATATGTGAGGATGGTCATGTAGATAGGCATATGGGCTGCAACAATAAAGATACTAACAAGGACATGTGATATTTGACTATACTCCTACTCCTTCCTTAAAAATGCCAAAAACTCGAGAATATGCATGTCACACAGTAAGTATACACACAATTTTAATCTGAAAATAAATTGTTTACAATTTACAATGTCAGTATTTTGACATATGAATTTATTCCTCTTATAGGTGCCAGGGTGGAGGTTGCCAGGGGGTGAATTTATTCCTCTTATGGGTGCTGGGGCGGGGTACCGGGGGGAGACATGTGTTTTTCTCAAAAACAAGCTCTAGTTAGTTTTGAAGATAGTTCACCATGTAAAGCAGGCTGAAAGTAAAACAGGATGTGCCTTGCTTTAAGCTACCATCTACTATATATACTAGGATATAAGAAGAATTTCTTAGGTTGCATATTCATTGCTGCATAAAATGGAACTATTTCCTTCAGTGGAGGAATGAAATAAATTCGTTAAAATGCTCATTTATGGAGTAATGGGTTTAAGATGTGGCAGCTTAAAGCAGGATAAGAAGTAAAGCAGTCTGCACATTGCTTTAAGCTACCATCTACTTCTAAGGATTTAAGAAGAATTTCTTATGTTGCATATTCCTTGCTGCATAAAATGGAACAATTTTCTTCAGTGGAGGAATGAATTAAATTCATTAAAATGCATATTTATGGAGTAATGGGTTAAAGACGTGGCAGCTTAACCCATTACCCCATAAATACACCTTTTTATGCATTAACTTTTTCCTCCCATGAAGAAAATAGTTGCAATGTATACAGTCATGGTTATAGATCTTAAGAAATATTTGTATATTCCAGAAGATGTAAGCTTAAAGCAGGCTGAAAGTAAAGCCAAATGCGCCTTAAGTTGCATTTGACTTTACTTTCAGCCTGCTTTAAGTGATCAACTTTCTTCAATATTGGAAACAGGCTATTTTGTAAAGGGTTAAAGATGTTGCAGCTAAAGCAGGACAAAAGGTAAAGCAGAAATCTCTTCTGATGTTGTGCTTTGCAACAAAAAACTTATTGATTGAATTTGTGAGGTTATATAATAAGCTGCATTTACTGGGAGAAACTATTTAACCTGTTAAAGTTATGAGGGGTTAAGTCCTGAGAGAGTTAGACATTTTACTGCTTTACTATCAGTCTAGTGTTAAACAGGCTGACTGCCAGATGGTGCATAGGAAAAAATGAGAACAACATTTCCAGAATAAAAGAAATTGGTGATATTTTGTGACAAGAGCAGAGAAATTTGACAAATAAGCTATCATTTCACATTGATATTGGTTGGTTTTATTCTACAGTCAAACTTTAACCCATTTCCCCATCAATAGGACCTTTTACTTCTTTAATTTATTCTTCCACTGAAGAAAATAGTCAGTCTTTATACAGTGATGAACATGTATCATAAGAAATATTCATTAAAAAAAAAAAGTTATTATATTCTAGTAGACTGTTACTTAAAGCAGACTGAAAGAAAAGTAGAATGTGTCTAAAGGCACAGCCTACCTTACTTTCAACCTGCTATAAGAGGTAACCTATATTCAATAGAAACAGGCTATGGGGTAAAAGGTTGAAGGGAGCAGACTGGTGTTTTGAAAACAATGTGGATCCAGATCAGCCTCTGAATAACTCAGTATCTGGTCTAGGTACCAAGTGGTTGTTATACTTATTGATTTCTATAGAAAGAATTGACATTTGACTCTTTCCCCATCAGTGAAAATCCCTGAAACTTTTAATGGACAGTTCCCATTTCAAAATAAGTCTAGTCCATTTATGACTATTTACGGTTGATTTTAACAATATTTTTCAAAATGACAAACAGTGTAGACCCTGATCAGAGGGCTCCTTAAGGAGCCCTCTGATCAGGGTCTACACTTTTTGCATGGGACAATAGTAATCCTGACAGGTATACTGTTTGTATATGACAAGTATACTCATCACTAGGGTTGAGTGTGTTAATGGTTTGGAACTGGTAGCTACTAGGGAAAGGAGTGAACTACAAGGCATAGGTAGGCTGTAAACATAAATAGGTTGACAACTCATTTTGACATCAGAGAAAACATATAACTATATGATAAATCCATCCTTTCATTTGCAGGACCACAATGTGGCCTTTATGGAGACAAGTGCCAAGACAGGGCTGAATGTCGACTTAGCATTTATGGCAATAGCTAGGTAAGTATAGTCTCATTTATACCCCCATTCCACTGGACGGTGATTCCACTGGGCTCATGGCGATCCTTTAAAATCATCCAAATCGCCATAGAAGCGCCGCCATGTGTTTACTTTTGGGACTTGGGGCGTTTCCAGTACGCTTGAACTACGTCCTCGCTGCGCTCATCACGATCCCGCCATGCTGTTGCTGCGCTTCTAGGGCACTTTAAGTTTCTCCAAGACGCTTCCACTACGATAAAGGAATTCTGACTATACTTCCTCTATGTTTACTACGCTGCTACTGCGACCTTGCTTAAACCTAAGCGCAGGGGCTACACTTCTGTTGCGCTTTTGGAACTTTTCTATATCAAATATGCTGTTCCACTGCTTTTGCAGCAGTTGACCATCATCCTTCGAAGAAAACTGGATCAAAACTGGCTTTTTGACAAACAGTATCTTGTGGAGTAGAACATTGGGTATGCACCATGTGAGGTTCATGCTGCAAGACAATAGTATGTGCAGGTCTTGATTTGTCTTTCGTTTCTGACGGGGTGGTATTTTGAACTATCGATGTGAACAGTTTTAAGTGCAAACTAATAATGAAAATAAGGTAGAAATGATGCATATTTATACCCTGATCGGCAAGCGCCAAACATAAATCGCCATGGTCATAGCTCAGTTGTCAAGAGCGTAGCAGAAGCGAAGAGGAAACGCAGTCAAAGCGTCAACAGCGCAGTGAAAGCGTAGTAAAAGCGCCATGGTTTTGGTAGTCATAAATGACGAATTACCGTGAAAACACTTTGATCGTCGCTAAAGCATACAGAGCGTAGTGTGAGCGCCGAGAGCATACGAGAATCGTAGCGGAATTGCGGGCAAATATCTCGACGCTTTTAGTACGATGCGACTACGCTTGCGCTATGTCAACCACGCTGCGACAACGTTGCTACTACGCTCATGAATTTCTTAGTACGCCTCTACTGCGCTTTGAGTCCATGGCGAAGCCACTACGTCAAACATTCGCCGTGAGGTGGCGATCAAGGAGCTTCTTTTACGCTTCTACTATGATCAGGGCGTTTCTACTGTGCTGTTGTTGTTCCTACTACGATTCGCGGCGATTTTACCAAAACTTCGAAGCGTAGAGGGATCGCCGCTCAGTGGAATGGGGGTAATATTGCAATAGCTTGGTTAGTTGTCACATTTATGGCAATAGCTTGGTTAGTTGTCACATGTATGGCAATAGTTTGGTTAGTTGTCCCATTTATGGCAACAGCTAAGATATTAGTACCATTTTAGGAAATAATGTGATGGTAAGTTGTTCCATTTATTTCAATAGCCTGGTTAATTGCCCCATTTAAGGCAATGACTTACTAAGTTGTCCCATTTATGGCAAAAGCGAGTTAAGGTGTCCCATTTATGGAAATAGTTTGGTTGG
Source organism: Gari tellinella (assembly GCA_922989275.2). Lineage (NCBI taxonomy): Eukaryota > Metazoa > Mollusca > Bivalvia > Cardiida > Psammobiidae > Gari > Gari tellinella. The sequence goes on from OV277856.1 coordinate 46,582,483, forward strand.
CCAATTTATAGCAATAGCTTGGTAGGTGGTCCATTTATGGCAATAGCTTGGTTAGTTGTCCCATGTATGGCGATAACTTTTGTTTGTTGTCCCATAATATTATAGGGCAATAGCTAGTCAAGTTGTCCCATGGAGATAGCTTGGTTTGTTGTCCCATATAGGGCAATAGCTAGTCAAGTTGTCCCATTTATGGCAATGACTTCCTAAATTGTCCCATTTATGGCAAAAATCTTGGTCAGTTGTCCTATTTATGGAAATAGCTTGGTTAGTTGTCCTATTTATGGCAACATCTTGGTAAGTTGTCCCAATTATGATAATAACTTGCCAAGTTGTTCCATTTATGGAAATAGTTTGGTTAGAAAACTGTTGTCCCGTTTATGACAATAATAATATAGGTATAAGTTGTCCAATTTATGGCAATTGCTTTGGAAGTTGTCCCATTTATGGCAACAGCGAATATTTAAGATGTTTAAAGCAATAACTAGGTAAGCTGTCCCATTTATGATAAACATTAAGAATCTATGAGCTGAATGTGGCTATTAAAAACTGGACATTTTCCCTACATGAAATGTGTAAAATCTTGTCAGACAGGTCCTAAAAGAAAACAGTGAAGACCCTAATATGACAGCTCCTTCAAGAGCTGTCTGATCCTGGTCTACACTGTTTTCAAAAAAGGGTCTGTCTACCCATATAGCAAGAGAATGGTTATAAATATGCAACTGTTTCAATGCTGAGTAAACCTTGTTTGCTATTATCATTATTATTTAGAATTTAATGATGGTGCTTACTATGTACTTAACTGCATAATGCAAAATCAAATTATTCATTCTTTTCTCTTGTTTATGTAATTGTATGTCAATGGTTTAGTATTGTCGATGATGTTTGAACTGGCACCCTATGCATATTCCGCCCTTTTCCGTAAGCCATTTTTACCTTACGGAAAACTATTGGAGAATTCGCCACTGAACAATTAGTCTTGTACATCATAATCTGTTACAAGAGGCGATAGCTCAGTGGTTTAATCAACCCACTACAATCTACCAATTTCTGGGTAGTGAGTTTGATCCCTGCCATATTAGTTTTACATACATGCATTTTTGCGATCTTTTTTTTTTATACGCCCGTCTTCAGACGAGACGTATTATGTCGTGGCTCTGTCTGTCCGTCCGTCTGTCTGTCCGGCTTACAGGAGGCACATTATCACCAGGGGTCGTTTTGGGTCATTAACCTGGCCAGTTAGTGATTGTGGGGTTGAAAGAGAGTATTGTGGGGTTGAAAATGGCATTTGTGGGGTTAGTTTTAGGGTTAGGGTTTATATAGCATTCAACCCCACAACACCGTCTCCTAGGAACGTCCGTCTGTCTGTCCGTCTGTCCGTCCGTTAACTTTTTCATGTCCGCTCTCTAACTCAAACAAATTTTGTCCAATCCTTATGAAACTTGGTCAGAACGTGTATGACCATAATATCTCGGTCAAGTTCGATAACCAGCAAGATTGACATATACATTCAAGAGTTATGCCCCTTTTTCGTCAAAAACGGGCATTTTAGTTTGTCCGCTCTCTAACTCAAACAAATTTATTTTAATCCTATTGAAACTTTGTCAGCATGTGTAGGACCATAATATCTCGGTCAAGTTCGATAACCAGCAGGATTGCACCAGACATTCACGAGTTATGCCCCTTTTTTCGTCAAAAAACGGCATATTTTAGTTTGTCCGCTCTCTAACTCAAATAATTGTATTTTAATCCTTTTGAAACTTTGTCAGCATGTGTATGACCATTATATCTCGGTCAAGTTCGATAACCAGCAGGATTGCACCAGACATTCAAGGTTTATGCCCCTTTTTTCTTAAAAAACTGGCATATTTTAGTTTGTCCGCTCTCTAACTCAAATAAATTTATTTAAATCCTTTTGAAACTTGGTCAGCATGTGTATGACCATAATGTCTGAGTCAAGTTTAATAACCAGCAGGATTGCACCAGGCATTTAAGAGTTATGCCCCTTTTTCGTAAAAAAACGGGCATATTTTAGTTTGTCCGCGCCCTTACTCAAACGAATTTATTAAAAAAAAATTTAAACTTGGTCAGCATGTGTATGACCATTATGTCTCGGTTATGTTCCATAACCAGCAGGATTGCCCCAGACATTCAAGAGTCATGCCCCTTATTTTGTCAAAAACGGGCATTTTTTAGTTTGTCCGCTCTCTACCTCCGATAAAATTATTCCAATCCTTTTGAAACTTTGTCAGCATGTGTATGATCATAATATCTCGGTCAAGTTTGATAACCAGCAAGATTGCCCCTGACATTCAAGAGTTATGCCCCTTTTATCGTCAAAAACGGGCATTTTTTTGTTTGTCCGCTCTCTTTCTCAAACAAATTTATTCCAATCCTTTTGAAACTTGGTCAGCATATGACCCCTGACTTTCAGGGTTCTCCCCCTTTTGTTCACTTTACCTTGATAGGGTTTTGGACTACATTCTAATTAAGATTGATTTGACGGGCGTATAATGTGCCCGGCTTGCGGTGCTCTTGTTGTAAATTATTTTGTCGGGAAGACGCATGTTTGTCCTGAAAATCATTATTTGTGTGAGTTTTGTACAGTCATAGAATAAAAGAATTAAAAAAGGATGAAGAAAATAAACATTGAAATAAAACTAATTACAAAATTAATACAGACATATTTTATATGAAGAGAGAATAAATTCACAATAAAAATAAATCCATTTTATTTTATTTTTTAAAAAGACCTGAAAGATCTATGTTATTTAAAATAGAACTTACATAGTTTCGAACCCACAATCTCTGTCTTTAGAGTCAGTGACACATGCCACTGTGCTACTGCGTCCATAATAAACTGTAACGCGTGCAAAGTATATGTTTCTAAGTAAATTTGTATTTATTGATTTTTACCTAGTATACAGTTAACGGAAAGTCCCGACTTTATCGACGAAAACTGACGGAAACTGATGAGTGCCAGTTCAAAAATCATCGACAATACTATAGAGTGTTTATATTACCTCTTTCAACACTAAATAACTACATGTATTGTGGGTTATTATGTTCCCTTGTGGATTTTTTAAGTTACCAAAACATGAACCAGTCTACTTGGAATTCTAGGTAGTTAAATAAATACTGCTCAAAATTTAGGAGCCCTCGGATCTGGGTCTACACTGTTTGTGAAATTTAATGCAATGAACATATTTTAAACAGGTTCATGGTGTTGTAAGAGTTATGTCAAGGACATATTTATATGTTATATGACTATTAACCCTTAGCCCGCCGAATAAATTGTCGTCTGCTATATTTCTCGTCTGCTTCAAGTTTCAAAGTGCTTCAAAGTTGCTCAAAATTGCTGAAAATGTTGTCCGAGTGTCAAACAGCTTGGATCCGGATGAGACGCCGAGTTACTCGGCGTCTCATCCGATCCAAGCTGTTTGCACATGGAGCTATAGTCGTGATTGGCAGGCTAAGGGTTAACATTGTATACTTATGTATATGTTTAATGACAATAAGATTTGAGTTGAATTGCTAAAAATGTTCTCTGCTTTATTTCTGATATAGGTTTGTACTTCTTCAGTATTTACAGAAACAGGAGCAGAAGGACAAACAGTTTGGATCTTGATCAAGCCCAATGTTCAGTTTTCAAAGATTTCTTTCATTGTTGAAATATTTAAGTACCGTTAAACCAATCTATTAGGAGAATAAATGATGATATTAAAGGCAGGACACAGTTTAAAGCAAGATGAAAGTAAGTCAGAAAGCTCCAATAAAAGCTTTATGCTTTACTTTCACCTTGCTTTGAGTACCCACCTGCCTTAAACACCAAAACTTTAACCTCAAAAAGTGGTCATTAATGGTTATAAAAAGAATTTACTTATAGGAATTTGAATACTTACTAAACATTTGTTTGTTTCTTTACAGAGATTTAAAAATGAAGAAAACTCGACTGCCAAGTGATCCAAAATTCAGTGTAGCTGATTACGTAGATCGTGAGAAGAAGTCGTCTGGTTGCTGTAGCTAGCAGTGTGACGTGTATCATACAGAATCTCGTATTTGTCGTACTGACTTAAATCATGTACTGGTGCAATCTGCAACATTGAATAATAGTGGAAAAATGACTAAACAAAGTAATATAAACACACATGTAGTTGAATGTACCATTATATCCATGACATTGATGTTATTTATATGAGAATAAAAATGTCAAAAGGTAATGTAAGCATAATTTATATGTGTGGAGAACTTGGTATTTGTAGGTATGAGCAGAAGAGGCCTTAACCCATTACCTCATAGTCTGCTTCTAGTTTTGAAGACAGGCAAGCACTTAAGCAGGTTGAAAGTTAAGCAGAATCCTCCTTTAAACCTGCTTTAACCCATTACCCCGTAAATACACCTTTTTACGCCTCTATTTTATTCATCCACTAAAGAAAATAGCTCTAGTTTATCCAGTCATGAATTTTAACATCAAAAATATTTTCTACATTCTAGCACATAATAGCTTAAAGCAGGCTGAAAGTAAGGCAGAATGCTGCTTTACTTTCAGCCTGCTTTAAGTGGTAACATATCTTCAAAACTAAAAACAAGCTATGGGGTGATGGGTTAAGTAGTCATCTGTCTTCAAATATATAGAAACAAGCTATGGGCTAAAGTGTTAAAACACTGAACTTAAACCTTCCAAGTTGTAATAGTATGAGTTCTATACTGTACTGTGTGGGCTAATTTTAGTAACAATATGACAGAAGAGTCATTGAAAACTTGTATGACAGATAATGAAGCCCTACATCCTGTACTGCATCATGATTGGATTTGTTATTAGTGATGAACAAATTACAGTCAAAACTCGATAGTTCGAACTCTCGTTAGTTCCAACATACCAATATTTCAAAGTTAAACGTAGCTAAGCCAAGTTTTAACTTTGAAATACGGGTATTTTTACCTTAATAGAGAACAACTTATTGAAATTCAACTTATCAACTTATAAAATACTGGTACGATCGATTTAAGCGAGTTGGAAGTATCCAGTTTCGACTGTATGATGATACCAGCTGCTGTATGACTGTGTACAACACAATATCCATTGTATGATACTGAAAGAATCAAAAGTACAGTCAAACATGTATTAACCCATTGCTCCACGACTGTTTCTAGTATTGAAGATAGGTGACAATTTAAAGCAGGTTGGAAGTAAAGCAGAATGCACCTTTAGGCTCATTCTCCTTTACTTTCAGCCTGCTTTAAGCTATTGTCTGCTAGGATAAAGAAATTGTTTATTGTGTTGGAACTATTTTCTTCAGTGGAAGAATAAATTAAAGGTGTTAAAAATGTGAATCAATGGAATAATGGGTTAACTCTTTCCTCCCTGAAACTTTAAATGGACAATTCCAGTTTCCATTTTAGACAAGTCCATTTCTGACTTTTAAGGGTTGTTTTTGTCAATTTTTGGCATTGTGACAAACAGTGAAGACCCTGATCAGAGGGCTCCTTTCGGAGCCCTCTGATCTGGGTCTTCACTGTTTGCATAGGACATGTGTACTATTCACATGTACACTGTTTGAAAAGCACGCCTATATGCGGGACTAGGGGTCAAAGAGTTAAGTGACCATAAAAAATGTTGTGTTTTCCTTTATAACCTGTATGCCAGGTTGCAGCTAAATGCAGGATATAAGAAATGCCGGTAAAGCCTATGGGAGCATGCTGTGTTACTTTTGTCCTGCATTCAGAAGTCACCTGTCTGTAAAGATCAACAGGCTACCTTATTCAGTGGTCACTTAATACAGTTTTGACTGTAGCAGCATTGACTAAATGATATGTGCAGTTTAACCCTTTACCCCATATATAGCACTATATGCCATTAATTTATTCCAATTTATACAGTCCTGAATATGTAAAATAAGAAATATTTTCAATTTTCTAGCAGATGGTAGTTTAAAGAAGGCTTGAGGCGCTTTCTGCTTTACTTTCAACCTGCTTTAACTCTTTGAACCCTAGTCACGCATATATGCGTCATTTGCAAACAATGTACCTATGAGGAGTACACTTATCCTATAGAAACAGTGTTGACCCTGATCATAGGTCTTCTTAAGGAGCCCTCTGATCAGGGTCTACACTGTTTGTCAGTTTGACATATATTGCAAAAATCAACCCTAAAAAGTCAAAAATGGACTTGACTAAATTGAAAACTAGAAGTTTCCATTTGAGGTTTCAGGGAGAAAAGGGTTAAGTGGTCATCTGTCTTCATACCGAGCAACAGGCTATGGGGTAATGGGTTAAGCGAAACCTATGATTATCATACTGATAGTGTATGAAAAAGAATGGATGGAAGCGATCATGTTAACATAACTAGCATTGTTTCTAATATTGTACATGTACACAGTTCCAGCATTTAGTCCTGTACTTCATAATGGCTAGTATGGTTTAAGAGATATATATATTTGGCAGAGCTCCAAATAAGGGGAATATTTCAAAAATGAAAATCGTTATTTCTGCATTAAACCATATGGTGTCACTACTCATTAGAAGTGTCTCTTGGAGACAATTCCAATGAGTAGTAACATCATAGGAGTTGGTGCTGAAATGATTGAGAACATGTTGGTTTTGTTCAGTTTAGTCCTTCTTATCTGGAGCCCTGTGTAATGGATGTTTTAGTGCAGTTGGTGGTGTTGTTTATGCCGTTAATACTACAGTGGTTAAGATGCTATTCTTTTCCCGTTTAACCCTTCACTCCATAGCCTGTTTCTAGTTTTAGAGACAGTTGACCACTTAAAGCAGGTTGAAAGGAAAGCAGAATGCTTTACTGCTTTACTTTCAGCCTTCTTAAAGCTAACATCTGCTAAAATAAAGAAAACATTTCTTATGAAACATATGAATTTGTGACAGTATATAGGGTGGAATTGTTTTCTTCGTTGAAAGAATCAAAGTACTGTAGTACTGCAGGCTCGGACTTTCAGTTTAATGTAGAACAAAGTAATGCAGAAAGCTAATTATGGAGTTTCTGCATTACCATTGCCATGCATTAAGCAGTAACCTGCAGCGCTTAAAGACCCTAAAGAATTTTGTAATGTGCATGTCTTATAATGCATCGTCTGCTATGACTACTAGGTGAATGTTTATTACAAGGGAGTAAATACGGTGTTTAAATCACCACAGGTACAGACTCAGGATCCTGAGTTTAACTCAGTGCTGCTACTACACGGTTTATCTGATAGTGATGTATCCAGCAACTGAAGCTCCATTAGATAGCATATGTAAACCCCGTATGACAGGATTTGTTTGTAGGGGGAACTAGACTCGCACCAATATTTTTCTTAAGGATTCGATATAGGCTCTCCGAGCCAATAAATTACATGCATTAACATGTGTATCTATGGATACTGCTGGATCCTTTTGCCCATCTGGTTAAAGGAATCATGAATGCAATAAAATGTAAAAAATGACAGGTTCCCTAACTCTTAAAAGTTAATTTTTGTCTGAGGGGCAAACATTTTGGAGCCTGATCAGATGCCAGGTTATTCAGTGTGTCTGATCAAGCACCATATGGCTTGCTTTGCCTGGTTCTAGTTTTGAAGATAATCTGATGGCCACTTATTAAAAGCAGAATGTGCCTTAAAGCACACTCTGCGTTACTTTTATCCTGCTTTAATCTACCATTTGCTAGGAAAACATTTTTTTATAGTGCATATTCATGACTATTTTGCAATATATTGTTACATTCAACCCTAAATGGACTGAACTAAATTGAAAAATGTTCATGGGTGAATGAGTCCATATTGCTGCTATATTTAGAAAACTTGTTTAGCTCCTTCGTTATGCAGTCGTCTGTGACTCTAGAAAATTTCAATGAAAGGGGCACTTAACACAAGATGGACTTGGACACCTTTTGACATTAAACAAATTTGTTTGTTAGTGACATTTCCAGGAATGAGAGGTTGATGGAAAATTGAGAGAGAAGAAGTGCATGATTTGTACACAATGGCATGTAATCAGACTGTTTTTGCCCATCGGGACTTCGAACACCATGTGTTCAAACTGTCTAGATCAAATTAAAACTGATACTTTATGGGGTTATTGCAAGGAAGAAAAAAAATTTATGAATTTAAACAGACAATTTATGTAATAGGAGGTGACATTTTCTGTTGAAAGGTTTCATTGCTTAACCAATTTACCCCATAGCCTGTTTCTAGTATTGAAGATAGATGACGAGTTAAAGCAGGTTGAAAGTAAGTGCCTTAAGGCGCATTCTGCTTTACTTCAGCCTGCTTTAAGCTATCATCTGCTAGAATATAGAAAATATTTTTTGTGATATATATTCATGGCTGTATAAATTTGAACTATTTTCTTCAGTGGAGTAAATTATAGGCGTAAAAAGGCATATTTATGAGGTTATGGGTTAAAACGCATAGGCTTAGACTTTGTAGCAGTGTAGACCTAGAACACAGATAGAAATACAACAGGCTTTTCAATTTGGCTAATGCATTTACAGTGACATGATTATGTGAACAGTAGCCACTTATTTACCTTTTACTCCAGAGATACACATTTTATCACCTTTAACCCATTACCTCATATATACACCTTTTTACGCCTTTGATTTATTCCTCCACTGAAAAAAAACACCCAACTTTATACAGTCATGAATATGTACCATGAGAAATATTTTCTTAGCAGATTGTAGCCTAAAGCAGGCTGAAAATAAAGCAGAGTGTGCCTGCACATTCTGCTTTACTTTCAACCTTTAAGTGATTACCTGTATTTTCAATATTAGAAACAGGCTATGGGGTAATATATTCATCCTCTGAAGAAAATAGTTCCAATTTATATATAATAAAAATAAAAATAATTATGTATCCCGTCTTCAATACTAGAAACAGGCTATGGGGTAGTGGGTTAAAGAACCAAGACACCTCCTAAAACAGATGACTGCTTAACTCTTTGAACCCTAGTCATGCATATATGTGTCATTTGCAAACAGTGTACCTGTGACCGGCTGTGAGGAGTACACTTGTCCTGACAAACAGTGTAGACCCTGATCAGAGGGCTCCTTAAAGAGCCCTCTGATCAGGGTCTACACTGTAATTTTGACATATATTGTAAAAATCAACCCTAAAAAGTCTGATAGGATGTAGAAAATATTTTTTATAGTACCTATTCATGACTGTATAAAAAGGAGCTATTTTGTTCAGTGGAGGAATAATTTAAAGGCGTATTTATGGGGTATTTGGTTAAAGAGTTACATTATGATTATTTGGCTGCCAGATTGTATGTCATTATTCACTTCTATCATCTATAATTCAGGGCTACAGATAAGAGCATAATATTTCCAACATTTTTCCACCAAACCCTATGTTGTGACTACTCATTAGAATTGTCTCGAAGAGACGATTCTAATGAGTAGTCACAACATAGGGTTTGGTGGAAAAAATGGATTTTTAACTTTTTGAGTACTCTCTTATATGGAGCTGTCATACCTTCTCCACATCACAAATTAATGTTGTGATGTTCACAAGTTTATCAGTGCGGGTTGTTTCTTATTCTGTCATGGATGCGAGTTTGTAGTGAATACTAGACCATTATCTTGATCCACTTTACAGTATGAGCTGTATTCGGATTGATAACCCTATACTCCATAGATACGCCTATTTATACATTTAATCAATTCCGCCACTGATTGAAATAGATCCACTTTATACAGTTATAAAGATGCAGCGTAAGAAATAGTTTTTATATCCTAGCAGTAGCAGATGGTAGCCTAAAGCAGGCTGAAAGTAGTCTTTAGCGATTTCCAGATTTTGAAGTTTGACTATAGGTGAGAGACCAGTAAATAACGAGTGATTTCATTGGTCAAAGCCAAAAATGGTAGAGAGTCCTGACAGCTGATTGCAAATGGCGGCCTCCAGTCAGCAAATAAATCAAATAATGTAATGAAAATACTTGCGATAGACATTGTTACATAAGTTCAGTGTATTTTAGAGAAGCGAAAATGCACTCTGGTTATTTTTTGGAGCGATATTTAATATGCAGTAAATTTCGGGTTGGGTCTAAAAAAAAATACAGCAAAACAGGGGTCATCCTGTTTCGGCAGATGTAGCAAAAACCTGGCATGGTCAATCTGGCACTTACAGTTTATTTTTAGATGAGACTCGGTTGGCTCTTTCGAAGGAAAAATATCGTTCCCCCCATCGGGTTCAAATTTCGTCAACACAGTCTTGAATGTTATAATGGAGGTCTATGGAAAATGATTTAGTGGTCTCTGACCTATATTGAATTTTCAATGCAACATCTAATCAGGGTCTTCTATATGTCACTTGTCAGAATTCTCAATATTTTATCTACAATATTGATGCAAATAGTGGAGCATCAGGTTAGCCACATTGTTTCAGATGGTCTGGGTCTCTACTGTTAACCCTCTACTCCATAGCCTGATTCTAGTTTTGAGAACATGTGACTACTAAAAGCAGATTGAAAGTCTTTCAGTCTGCTTTAAACTTTCATCGGCTAGGATATAGAAAATATATTTTATGCTGCATATTCATGACTGTATGAAGTGGAATTATTTTCGTCAGTGGAGGAATAAATTAAAGGAGTATCTATGGGGTAATGTGTCAATGATTTAGGTAGGGCTTCATTTTTGCAATACTGAATTATAGTCTATCCTGTTTAGGTCATCTGTGCAAACCTATTGTGGTTTATCTTATATATTATGTATGGCATTGTGTAGATCTCTTTAGTTATTTGCCTGTGCATTCCAATTATATGTGTTCTTTTAACCTTCATCCCGCTGAATAGTCATAGAAAAAACTCCACCCACTGTGAGCATCTATCATCTGAATATTTACATTAGCTAATAAAATAAGGAAATATCCCCCCTCCCATCATGGAAAGAGTGTAGACTCATGTCAGGCAGGAAACAAAACAAAACAATGCAAACCCAAATCAAACAGCTCGTTTGGGTCATTAAACCTTTGAATCCTAGTCACATATAATAGGCTTACTTTGCCAACAGTGTACTTGTCAAAATTACACTAAGTCTTGTCCTATGCAAACAGTGAATACCCAGATCAGAGGGCTCCCTCAGGAGCCCTCTGATCTGGGTATGCACTGTTTGTGATTTTGCAATATATTGACAAATAATAACCCTTAATAGTCAAAAAATGACTAGACTAAGTTGGATACTGGAATTGTCCATTTGAAGTGTCAGGGAAGAGAGGGTTAAGTTCTTAAAGGACTGTTTACACTGTTTTAAAAAATTGTCAATATCACAGGATTTACTGGTATTTTATTTTTATTCTTGAACAAGTCAATATATTTTGCATTTTTATTCCGGTTGTGGGTTTTTACAAAATTTATTTTCCATTAAATTCAGCTATTGTCTATCAGTTGTTTAATTAGTTATTGGAACGAATTGGAGAGTAGCATGGGTTATATATTGGCCCATGTCTTTATTTAACTCTTAGCATGCTAGCAGTTAAACCATGATAACCTTTGCAAACAGTTTGGATCCTGATGAGATGCCGCATAAAGTGGCGGCGTCTCATCAGGATCCAAACTGTTTGACACTCTGACCCTGTTTTAAAAAGACATTTTGAAAAATCTGTTTTTAGAATGGTAGCAGACGACATTTGTTGCAGACGAAAAAATTACCCAGCATGCAAAGAGTTTATTCTCAATATTTAGGTTTGAAATTGAACCATGGTGTTACACACTTGTCAGATTACTGGCAGGTATGCATGACTGATACTATAGTGAAATCCTGCCTGTACAAACATTAAAATGAAAGTTCAGTTGTGATGTTAAAAGACAGATGACAGCTTAAAGCAGGATGAAAGTGATGCAGAAAGCTCCTTTAGGAGTTTTTTGCTTCACTTTCATTCTACTTTAAGCAGCCACTTGACTTCTGGAAACAATCTATAGTTTGAGTAGCGTTACTTTTCAATAATGGTATGGGTTATATTGTTTAGTTTTATTTATACATTATTTTCTTGTTACAAGGTTGTTCTGTATAATATAGAATGAGATACAGTGCTCCCTTCCTACAATGATCCTCCTACAATGATTCCCACCTTTCAACAATGGTTGCTACTTTTGCCCAAACAAGACAATAAAGTTTAATATTTCCCTCCCTATTACAACTCCCTCCAAACAACATGCAAAATCTTTGTCTCCCAATGGGTGTTGTTGAAGAGAGGGAGCACCGTATATCTACTGTTTATATTTTAACCAATACCTACACAAACACTAATAATTATGAACTATTCAAAACTATTCCAATACATAGAAGCTCATGCTTTAAGCATTACATTCCCAAAATCATTTAGATCTGATGTTTATTTATATTTTCGCAATTATTTATACATTTTCTAGTCTCAATAATCTAGCCCTACATAGAATACATACACATTTTGTATATGTAACTGTGTTCACGTGTAAAGTGCTGCCAACTATTAATTGAGCAAGAGTCTACAAGATCAAGGTTATTATTTATGTTAGGTACAGATACATTTATAAAACCTTAACCCATTAACCCATCACTCCATAGCCTGTTTCTAGTTTTATAGAGAGATGATCGCTTAAAACAGGTTGAAAGTAAAGCAGAATGTGCCTTAAGGCGCATTCTGCTTTACTTTCAGCCTGCTTAACTCTTTGAACCCTAGTCACGCATATAAGCGTCCTTTGCAAACAGTGTAACTGTGAGGAGTACACTTGTCCTGTGCAAACAGTGAAGACCCAGATCAGAGGGCTCCGAAAGGAGCCCTCTGATCAGTGTCTTTACTGTTTGCCTTAATGCCACACATTGACAAAAACAACCCTTAAATGTCAGAAATGGACTAGGCTAGAAAGGAAACTGGAATTGTCCATTTAAAGTTTCAGGGAGGAAAGAGTTAAGGCTATTTTCTGCTAGGATATAGAAAATATTTCTTCTGATAGGTATTCATGACTGTATAAAAGAGGAACCATTTTCTTCAGTGGAGGAAAAAATTATAGGCGTAAAAAGGCATATTTATTGAAGAATGGGTTAAGGACAGGTTTCAGCTTCATGCAGTACAAAAGTATGGCAGAAAGCTCCTATGTATAATGGGAGATTTCTGTCTTACTTTTGTCCTGCATTAAGTGGTCACCTGTCTTTAAAGATCACCAGTCTTCTTCATTCAATTGTTGCTTAATACAGCTTTGACTGTGAACTTCACTGTTAATTAGGAGCTTTGCTTTATTTTTAGCAAGCATAAACCCATTACCCCCCATAAATATGCCTTTTTACACCTTTAATTTATTATTTCACTGAAGAAAATAAGTTTAATTTATACAGTAAAGAATATGCACCATAAGAAATATTTTCTATATCCTAGCAGATGGTAGCTTAAAGTAGACTGAAAGTAAAGCAGAATGCGTCTTAAGGCGCATTCTGCTTTACTTTCAACCTGCTTCAAGTGGTCACATATCTTCAAAAGTAGAAACAGGCTATATATAATTCTGATGATTAAATAGTTTAGATCCTGATTTTAGATCCAAACTGTTTGCATACATTGGAGAAGACGCTATTATTTCCCAATAAACATGTTATTGCTAAAATGCGAAAAAAGTTATATCCAAGTTGAAAACAGTTTTTTAGCAAGATCAGACATGGGGTACCCTGGGGTCTGATTAGGCTCCAAAATATTTGCCACACTGATTAAAATTAATTATAAAAAATTTCAAATCATTTTACTTTTTTACATTTTGTAGCAAAGTGCTTGTTTTGTTTACTTTGAGACGGGAAAGAATACTAACTTCTCCATTGTAGGTCTTGAAAAGCATGGTCAAGAATGAGGTTAGCATATACATGTATACGAGTTTAAAATAAAGATTGTACATCTAGAAGTGAGTGTTAGTTTATTAAACAAACATGATACTCTGTGTTGAAATTGAGATATTTCCAGTTAAACAGTTTGTATGATGTGAAAGTCAGAATCTGTGTCATAATTGTACAATTAAACCTTATTAAGTGGCCATTAAATATTAGGTGTATTTATATTTATAGCCTATATGATAGGTGGCAGCTTAATACAGGACAAAAAAGAAGCTTTCTGCATTACTTTTGTCCTGCATTAAGAGTTATTTGTCTTTTAAGATCACCAGCATATACCTTATTAGGTGGTCTCTTAATACAGGCTTGAATGTACCAGAGTGTTGGCTATTGTAGATAAGTATGGTAGGTAGTGGTTATTCTATTCTTAACCCTTTAATCCATAGATACACATTTAATTTATTCCTTCGCTGAAAAATATTGTTCCAATTTAAACTGTTATAATATAAATTACAGGGTAATTACAGAGTAATTGAACAATTGACATTTTCTCACTTATTTAGCACCAAAATCTACGGTGTGACTACTCATTAGAATTGTTTCGAAGAGACGATTCTATTGAGTGGTCACACCATAAGGTTAAGGTAATTCAGAAATAAAGATTTTAGTTTTTGAAATACTCCCCTTATCAGGAGCCCTGAAATTATGTACTGCAAGAAATAATTTCTATATCTTAGCAGATGAGAGCTTAAAGCAGGTTGGAAGTAAAGCAGAATGTGCATTAAGACGAGTTCTGTTTTACTTTCAACCTGCTTTAAGTGGCCACTTATCCTCAGTACTAGAAACAGGCTATGGAGTAAAGGGTTTACACAGGTTTGATAGTGCATGTATACATGTATATAGACAAGTGAGGTTTTACTACTTTACTGTATGATTGTCTATTGAAGTATATGAGTCAATACATGTAGACAAGTGTATGGTGTCTATTGTTATATACAGACAAGTTTATGACTGTCTATCATGTATACAGACAAATGTAAGATTGTCTATTGCTATATGTATATAGATATGTGTATGAATGTCTATTGTTAGGTGTATATAGATAAGTATATAGTTCTGTGTACAGTGCTTATAAATGTGAGTCATAGTCTTATTGACCTGTTACTGGAGAGGGCTTTTATTATTTTAACTGTTGTTGTAGTAATACCTCCCTAATATGACCACTTAATAGAAGGTTTTCATAGATGTTGTTAAAGGCAGGTGGCAGCTTAACCCACTACCCCATACATACACCTTTAATTTAATCTTCACTGAAGAAATATTTTCTATATTTTAGCAGAGTGCAGCTTAACCCTTTGAACCCTAGTCCCGCATATTGGCGTCCTTTGCAAACAGTGTACATGTGAATAGTACACTTGTCCTTTGCAAACAGTAAAGACCCAGATCAGAGGGCTCCTAAAGGAGCCCTCTGATCAGGGTCTTCACTGTTTGTCATAATGCCAAACATTGACAAAAACAACCTTTAACAGTCAGAAATGGACTAGACTTAAATAGAAACTGGAATTGTCCTTTTAAAGTTTCAGGGAGGAAAGAGTTAAAGCAGGCTGAAAGTAAAGCCTAAAGGCACATTCTACTTTACTTTCAGCCTGCTTTAATTGGAAACCTATCTTAAATAATAGAAACAGGTTATGGGGTAAATATGGTAGCTTAAAGCAGGTTGAATGTAAAACAGAATGTGCCTTCTGCTTTAGTTTTAACCTGCTTTAAGGGATCACATGTCTTCAAAACTAGAAACAGGTTATCGGGTAAAGGGTTAAGTCATTCACCCCTAAAACTTTCAAAAGACAAGTCCAGTTTCCAAATAAGTTTAATCCATTTATGACTATTTAGGGATGTTTTGGGCAATAAATTGCAAAATGACAAACAGTGCAGACCCTGATCAGAGGGTTTCTGCAGGATCACTTTTATCTGAGTTTACACTGTTTACATAGTGCATGTGTACTCTTTATATGTACACTGTTAGTAAAAGACTAAAAAATGTGCCACCAAGGGGTAGATGAGTTATGAACATCCTTTGCAAACAGTTTAGATCAAAATCAGGACTCCTGAAGGAGCCCACTGATCAGGGTCTACACTGTTATACTTTTGAAGGCCTCAGTTTTGAGACAAACTATTATTGAATGATCGTTTGTTGGAAAATGTAAAGGAATCTTCTTTCTTAGTGGTCCTGTTAGTGGAGTTTACTGAACTCTTTACCCTATAGCCTGTTTCTTTGTTTTGAAGGCAGGTGACCACTTAAAGCAGGTCGAAAGAAAAGCAGAATGTTAAAGCACATTCTGCTTTACCTCCAACCTGCTTTAAGCTACCATCTGCTAGAATATTGGAAATATTTCTTGTTGTATATTTATTTCTGTATAAAATAAATGGAACTATTGTCTTCAGAGGAGGAATGAATTAAATGCATAAAAAGGCATATGCTTGGGGTAAAGGGTTAAATTGTACAGCGAATCAGTGTACACATTCCTGTAAGGCTGTAACACCAATCAGTGTACAGATTCCTGTAAGGCTGTAACACCAATGTTTGTCTTATCTCATTTTTTTTTTGGAACCAGTTAACAGAGTAACTAGTAACTAGTAACACATATATATGACACTTTGATCTGGATGAAGTCATAAGTTAACACTATCATTCATTTTCATTAATTATTAATAAACTAAGCATAAAGCTAAATCGACTCCAGATAAGAATGTGTAGACTGAACTTTTCCAAACATTTCTCTTTTATTTCTCCTCAAAACCCTATGTTGTGACCATAGGGACCTTGAACAAAAAAAAGTATTCAGTTTTAAACATATAGTACATTGTATATATTTAGAAGTGAATACAATTTTTTGTTCAAGGTCCCTATGGTTGTGACCACTCATTAAAACTGTCTTTTCAAGACGATTCAGATGAGTGGTCTCAACATAGGATTTGTTGGGGAAATAAGGAAGCATTGGTTTTGAAATATGCATAATTATTTTCTGGGGCTCTGAGTTTTACTCACATCTTGAACCCCTTGATCATTTAATCCCCGCACTGCCTTGCCCCAAGTACAGTGGTTACACTTCTAGGGGTAAAAGTGCAATGTTTCTGAGTGACATTAAATTTAAATGCACCTAGAACATTTTTGCATTAACCCTTTAACACGGTAAACGGCCTTTTGCCCCTCCGGCCTTTTGCCCCTTTCTAAAAAACAGCAACACGGAACTTTGCCCCTTCTTGATTTTACGTACACGGCCCGTTTTTTCATACACGGAACTTTGCCCCTTCCATAGCGGAATTTTGCCCCTTCCGTATCAAAATATTGCCCCATCTATATCTAAATGTTGATTTATTTAGTATTACATGTATTGTCTTTTACAGTTCAAATTTCTTACATTTGAATTAACATTTCAGTTTCAGTTTCAGTTTTATTTGCATATCAGCAATATACATTGCCTTTGGACAATTTAAACGTTAAGGAACTTAAAAGACGCCGCCATAACCGAGGGGCAAAGTTCCGATATTTGTTAAAGATGTTCACATTTAAAGGTAGTTATCACTCTTAATTCTTTAATTAGCAATTTACACCTATGTAGTTAACATCAAAGCAGCGATTCCTTTTCAGTTAAAGTTGATTGATAATGATGATTTTTAATATGGTTGTTTGATAATTACTATGTCTGTTTGACCAAATTGACGAGATCAAAAGAAAAATTAATTTCATTTTCTTAGCCTTTCGTCGGATAAGATAGATTTTCCATCAAAAGATTTACTTTTCTAGCAAAGGTTCTACACTCTATGATACGAAATGGGGATGCTGACAAGGGACAGATTTCTGCCTGCGAAGGGGCAAACTTCGGTCCGTGCGAAAATAGGGAAGGGGTAAAAGTCCGCCCCTTTAAAAACTGAAAGGGGCAAAAGTCTGTGTTGGAAGGGGCAAAATTCCGTGTTGGAAGGGGCAAAGTTCCTTGTTGCGATTTTTGACGAGGGGGCAAAAGGCCGGAGGGGGAAAGTTCCGGTATACCTTTAACACACACCAGATACTACATGTATAACTTTACCTACTTGTACAAGAACTTACTTTATTCATACACACATTCTAATGAATTTCTGTAACAGGGCCAATTTTTACCCTTTGTGAACCTTGTCCTTTAGACGGTTTGTTGCTGAATGCCAGATAAAAATAATGCAGAGAGCTCCTATATGAGCTTTCTGTAAATTGTTTGCCTGACATTTAATGAGCAGTAGCCTGTGTAAAGGGATCTTCATGCTAAGGGGATCAATTAATACATGACTAACTGTAGCATTTTTGATTGCAATATGTAAGCCTGTTTATTGCTGTGTAAATTATGGACATAAACTGAGAAATAAGCAGGTTTTCTTGCTGTAAAAATACAGTAAAGTATTACCATGGCAACCACTCAAAAGATGCCTTTGCGGTGTTAAAACTCCAATTCAAGCAGGTTGAAATTAAAACAGAAAGCTCCTGCAGGAGTTTTCTGCTTTATTTTCATCCTGCTTGAAGCAGTGACTTACTTTAACCCTTTGCTCCATAGATTGTTTTCAATATCAAAGACAGGTGGTTGCTTAAAGCAAGCTGAAAGTAAAGCCAAAAGGTCCTTTAGGGAATTTTTGGCTTTACTTTTCAGCCAGCTTTAACCCATTACCCCATAAATACACCGTAAATTTATTTTCCACTTAGGAAAATAGTTTTCTAGCAGATGAGAGCTTAAAGCAGATTGAAAGTAAAGCAAAATACACCTTAAGGTGCATTCTGCTTTACTTTTAACCTGCTTTTAGTGGTCACCTATCTTCAATACTAGAAACTGATTATGGGATAAAGCATCCACCTATCACGATGCAGGAAAGGTTTTTTGACTCTTTTGATATGACATGGTTAAGGCATGAAAATGCATCTCTATCAGGAATAACAAAGTGTGTAAAAGGCACTTCTATGGGTGGAAAGGGTTAACTTTTAGCATGCTAGCTGCGAAACCATAGTAACCTTTGCAAACAGTTAAGATCCTGATGAGACGCCGCATGATGTGGGGTCTCCCCAGGATCCAACCTGTTCGACACTCTGACCCTGTTTTTAAAAGAAATTCTGAACATTCTATTTTTAGAACAGCAGAAGACGATTAATGTTGCAGACGAAAAAAATTACCCAGCATGCTAAGATCCCAGTAGGGTCGTTCGGATTTTTCATGTGGGGAAGCCTTCCAGCTGGCTTGCAGAAGGTCGGTGGTTCTACCCAGTTGCCGATTTGTGCCTGTTACAGTGCATAAAGGACTTCTGGGGTCTTCCTCCACCTGTGATTAGCTGGACGTCGGGATATGACTGAAATACTGTTGAAAGCGACGTAAAATCAAAACAAATCAAATCAAAATCAAACCAGCATGCTAAGAGTTGACACTGAAAAAAGGTTTTCTTAAGGTGGTTCGCGGGTCAGCTTATTCCGTGTCACAAATCTTTGAAATCTTGATTTAATTGAAATATACCTTATCAGGGGTGAAAAATCGTTAGAATAAAAAAAAATTACAGTACCGTTTTTTTCTGACCGGACCTTTTGTCGAGAAAAGCTCCTTTTTTAATAAACTAGAATATTTTCTTTATTTACTAATATAACTCAATAATTTCTGCACATTCAAGTAAACTGTACAGAGACTATAAGATATTGTGCAAACAAAAATATTTCATGAACTAATTTCTTGAAATATCAATATTTTAAAAAAGTCAAATTCTGAAAAAGTCATTAAATCTCAAATTACAAAAAAATCTAGCTGTTTAACATACACTGATTTTACTCTTATTAGATAGATATTCTACTAGGCGCAAAAGTTTTATGAAAATCTACAGTGGAATTTACATTTTATACATGATTTCCAGAAATTCTGACAAAATGTTAACACAAAACGAGTAACCTCCCTTGAGTTCAACTTTAAAATGCCGTCAGCTCTAAATAATACCATAAGTCAAACCTGTAATAAGGGACCATTGAATAAGGTAGCCTGTAGATCTTTAAAGGCAAGTGACTGCTTAATGCATAACAAAAGTAATGCATAAAAGCTCCTTTAGGATCTATCTTTTAGCATTACTTTTGTCCTGTGTTAAGCTGCCATCTGTTATATAGGCTATAAATCCTCACAATGTTTAGTTGTCACTTGATTATACTTGCACCGGATATTATTCATTATTACGTGCCTGTCCTTTGATCACTGCGTTATGGATTGACTAGTCAATAAAATAGGACAATTTATTTAAAAAATAAGTTTTGAAGCGAGTGGGAATCGAACCTAGAACCTTTGGATTGCTAGTCAATCACCGTACCCTCTGAGCTAACAGAGAAGACACTGAAGCAGATCAAACTTTTATTTATGTTAATTTTCTACTATAATCACGTGCTGCAAAGATCAGGTGAAAGTCATCAGCATTTCCGGAACTTGAGATGCGGGCCGCCCGCTGTCGAACCACCTTAAGAGTCGTTGCAATAGCAGCGTCTTATTGTTACTGAATCTCTCTGTAAGTAGAAGAAAGTGGTCATAAGAAACAATTGTTAAAATAAATGATGAAAATCAACTCCTGTTACATATTGTCTTTATTTCAATTCCAAAGCATTTACATGTACTCAATATTTGCCTTTCGCATTAATTTTGTAACATTGAACAAAATTTGCTGTGTTTCAATTTCTACCTTCTGAAATGCTAAAATAAACTTCTCTGATAGCTTTTATCAATGTTTAAAAGATATCATTGCGTAGAGTAGGTTGAGAGTAAAGCAGAAAAAAACATTTAGTGAGTTTTCTGCTTTGCTGTTACATGCTTTAAGCCAACTGTCAATTCTGAGGAATATTTTTCTAAAGGCTCTATAGCAGGACAGGGTAGAAACATGCAAGGAATGAAACAAGAGTTGTCAGAGAGACAACAAAGCCTGCTGGCAGCAGATTTCGAAACTTAAAAGCAGAGTCTTAGACCACAGGGGTGAAACTTTGTGTGCATGGAAAGGTCTTGCCCAGGGTGTCTCATAATATGTGTTACCATTTCAAAACTTTGTCACGCATTCAATTAAAACAGATATCTGTACTAAATTTGTATCAAAATGACCAGAAAGCTTCAAAGTTTTATATTCAATGTAATACCCCAATTCCACGAGACGGCACTCTGTCAGAGCGCCGAGCTCGCCAGGAGCGCTACCTGAGCGCAAATGGGTCGCTATCTGATCTCCATGATCGCCAAGGTCGCCGTTGGTTTACTCCCCTGCACAAAGATCCGTGGCGCTCCGGCCAGAACGCCATCAGATCGCTAACTGATCGCCTAAGTCGCAATCGGAGTGCTTCTTGATCGCCAAGATCGTAACTAGAGCGCTATAGGATCACCTTAGAGTGCCACCATCATCCAACAAAGCAAATTAGTAGATAGTTCGCGCTCCGTGGCGATCAGATAGTGTGTCTCTGCATTTCTAAATACCCGATAGTATTTTCTATCAATATATCCAAATTGCATGATGTAACTCGACGTCTCATCCGGTTCTAAACTGTTATACACCCATACAATGATGATATGAAAAGTGTGTTAATATAATGGCGTTTAACATTGATTTTGATGTGCGTTAGAACATTTGTAGTAACTATTAAATGAAGAAACACAGATTTCTAGTGACTTATTGCAGTACAAACATAATGCAGAAAGCTCTTATACGAATCGTCTGCATTACTATATTACTGCATTGAGTAGACACAAGTAAAAAAGAAAGCAACTATATGTATGGCTATTTGCCTAAATATCTTCTAGCGAATTTAAGACGAATGAGCACGGCAGAGCGCCACATGTCTTCATAGGATATCTCCCTAATTAAATCAAGTAGAGCGCTAACAGAGCGGTAATGGATCTCCATCGGTCGCCGACATCGCTATAGGATCTCTTTTGAGCGCCATAGGTTGCAGTGGTCGCCATCGGAGCACCAATAGAGCGCAATAGATCGCATCTTAGTCGCCTTTGAGCACCAAAGGAGCGCAATCTGATCAAACAAGAGCGCAACATTTTTATGAATTGGGTGCAACCAATGACCATGAAGTCGCTATCGGATCTTACAGATCGCTAATGGATCGCCATCGGAGCGTAATCTGAACGCAATCTGATCGTAAATGCCGTTAGATTGCCTCATCCTGAGGCGACCTATGGCGCTCTGTCGGAGCGCGGAGATCGCCATCGAGCGCCGTCTCGTGGAATGGGGGTATAAAGTACAGGAAAACTCTGATGTCATGACATCGTATATGACGTCATATAAAGTTGCTATTTTCCATGATGGTATTGTCCATGGACAAATTGCAGGTTATAATGAAAATATATAACGAGAGCAAGTCAGCCATTTTTGTGACTCAATGGATGTGAAAACTATATCCCGGAGACAAGACCATTACCAGGTTACAAGATAACGGAGTATGGATGCATATTTCGAATTCTAAACACGGGCTTTAAGTTCAAGGTATACATGTCTTAGGTAAAACTTTTTGAGTGATTGGAAAGGTCTTATCCATTTACACATGCATAGCAAATATGAAAGCAATACCTCTAGGGACATCCATAGGAGTTATAAGTATTTTTCAGGGCTGCCATAAATTGATAAAAAAAATCCCTAAGATTTCAAATTTTATAATTTTTCAAGCGCGATCTTCCGAATTATACCTTTTACCCATAGTATGTTTTTAGTTTTTAAAACATGTGATGCTTAAAGCAGGTTGAAAGTAAAGCAGAATGCGCCTTAAGGCGCATTCTGCTTTACTTTCAGCCTGCTTTAAGCTACCATGTACTGGAAAAAAAATCCGAAGATTAAGGAAAAATCCGGAGAAATGGCAGCCCCGATTTTTCAAAAGTTAAACACACATGTCTTGTCCCAAGGCATATGTGTTGCAAGTATGAAAGATGTCGATGAAAGGGTATAGAAGTTGTGAACACTTTCTTGAAACTGAACCAGAAACGCAGACAAACAGGTAAAAACTTAAGCTCCCCTGCACAATTGACTGGCGAACTTAAAAGGCATGAAAAACATAACTATTAAGAAATGTATTTACTAGTTAACTCTTTCAACACTATGTAACTCTTGTGGGTTACGGTATTAGGTTCCCTTGTGGATCGTTTTAGTTACCAAAATATGAACAAGCCTACCTGGAACACTGCTCTAAATTAGCAAAAAGTGTAGACTCTGTTTAGAGGGCTCCTATAGGAGCCTTCATGGTGAGAAATTCGCCTCATTTGGGCAAAAGCCAATAATTTCAAGCCAATAATTTCAAAACAGATAACCCTTGGTGCACTCGGACCACACCAATTTAATTTTGAGAAATAAAAGCTAACGATACTTGTTAAAACTTGATGAGGTCACGGCTGTGAAGGGGTTAAGTTTAGAAAATGGTGAATTTATTTTTATCTGAGAGGAAAACAAGATGTAAGATGCCATAATACTGGCTGCTTAAATTGATCAAGTTTGAAATAGTGAATCTAATTTTCTGCATTTAGCCCTATGGTGTCATTACTCATTAGAATCGTCTCTTCAAGAGTAATGCGGCGTCTGATCTGGATTCAAGCTGTTTGTCACTCGTCATTAAGTTTTTCCTATCAAAATGTCCAATATGTAACTTGGAAAGAAAAACAGCAGACGACACTTTTAAGCAGACGACATTGCAGTCGTGAATAGGTTTGTCATAAATGTCTTGTTTGGGGGAACAGCGGCAATGGTCGTTGTAAGGATGGAGTCGTTGTTGGGAGGGCCGTTGTAGGGAGGGAGCAATGTAACATAGATATAATATCAGTCAAGTTTTTATACATGGGACTCACAGTTTTGCAATTAGTGCAGCACAGTAATGTTTTACCCATTTAAGCAGCATTTATTTGAAATATTATCTTTTGTGTCAAAGAAGGGATTTGTAAAATTTCAAAAGTAATAGTTATTCACTAGATGTCTTTCTTACCAGACACTCTCCTTTCTATCCCTTCTGTTTTCTTTTCAGTTTTGTTATATTCATTCATTTATACAGTCTATCCCTAACTTATGTCCCCTTCCCCCTTTCTTACTTACTTACTTACTTTAAAATAACGAAAACCATAGTTTCCGCAATCCATCAACCGGCCGTAGCCCGAAATCTTCGAAAGCATAGTATCCACTAAGATCCGACATTTCGTCCAATTGTCTCTGCAAACAACCGTCTATATAATATAGCCCGTTTGTCCTAGAACATTGAGAAGTCTAGCTTATTACCATATTCATAGACGTTTGACATAGTGTTTCATTCATAATAAATACAAATCTGCTATGAGATTGACCCTATTCATTAAATCGACGCATACTGTATTTTGCTACCTACTGAGATCAAACAAAATATTATTTCTTGCCCTGATTGTTTGTTAATCCGAACCATAGAGATAACCATTACTCATAACAAGTCGTACATATTATACTCGTCACACAGAATTGAAATTCCATGGAGTTTGTAATAATTAGAGAGATACAGAAGGAGCAGATGGAAAGTTATGAAATAAATGTTAAAAATATACATCCTCTGAAGCTTTGGTGATTGCTTTTGTTTCACAATGAATTAGTAAACTTTTCAAACGTATCATTCAGTTTGGATATACAGCACTGAGATTGAACTCGAGCAATGTTGCAAAGTATACATCTCCATTGTGCGATTATTCACACCCACTTTTCATTTGGCGTTACAGTGATGCTCACTTATAACGAACTTGAATAAGATGAAAAACTGCTTAATACAACATAAAAATAATTCCCCGACTGCTTCCTTCTTTATTTCAATGGTCTCATGCTTGCTTAAGATGAATAATATTAACTGGATATAACGAAAAACTGGATAAGACAACATGATTTTTAGGTCCCTACCTGTAAAATGGTTCTGTTAATACAACATGCCGTTCATTATCACAGTTTGACAAGTGGCTTACAAAGGTGACAGTATCTATTTGCTTAGCTGCTCATCACCTCTGATAACAAAACATTACCCAACCAACATGTTGTGTATACATGTATATGCTATTGATAGGATATTCTAACAACTGGAAATAATTAGTTTTCTGGGCACATTATTTGTTTGGATCCAGATCAGATGCTTAATAACTGGGTGTCTGATCAGACTTCTTGCTGTTTGACATCCTTATTCTGCAAAAAGATAACAACCACTGATAGTGCTATATCAATATAGTAGGTCTACATAAACTGTTTTATGTTAATAAGGTTTAATTATTAAATATTCATAATAGGTTGAGTTTTCTATTAATACAAAACGGGGAACAGGCTAAATGTTCAAGAAGAAATGCACACAATTCTTGTCTCCCGTTGGGTGTCGTTGTAGAGAGGGAACACTGTACCTTCATATGTGGTACTGCATGTATACTTAAATGATAAACTGAAAGTGTAAAGTCTTATACATGTTTGAGATAAACGAAATGAAAAATATGTGATAACACCAATGTTCCGTAAAAAATCAAAACGAAAACCCAATGCAATTAACCTTACTGCCTTACCCCGAGTACACTTGTTATTTGATAATAGATATTTATGTGTCACCAATGTTCTTATTTTTAAAGTGTGTCACCAATGTTCTTATTTTTAAAGTGTGTGAGAGCTGTGTGCAGAGAATCATTATGGTTTGATATCCTCCATAATAACAATTCTGGCCTGATCACACTATCGAACGCCATTTCGAAATTTTGAAGTTTGCACAGACTTTAGCATTCCATTCGTGACTCTTTTCAATGATGCAGAACCCGTCCGTCCTGAAACAGGCTCGGTTATTCCACAGCAGCTGATCGACAATACATGTAGCTATAATTATGCCCCAAATTATACAGTGACACTCACTAATAACGAAGTACCACATATGAAGGTACAGTGTTCCCTCTCTACAACGACACCCAACGGGAGACTAAAAATGTGTGCGTTGTTCGGATGGAGTCGTTCTAGATGGGGAAATAGGCTTACATATGCACACACCTTGAATCAAGATCAGACGCCCCGTAAACGCGGCGTCTGATCAGGATTCAAACTGTTTGTCACTCGTCATTAAGTTTTTCCTATCAAAATGTCCAATATGTAACTTGGAAAGAAAAACAGCAGACGACACTTTTAAGCAGACGACATTGCAGTCGTGAATAGGTTTGTCATAAATGTCTTGTTTGGGGGAACAGCGGCAATGGTCGTTGTAAGGATGGAGTCGTTGTTGGGAGGGCCGTTGTAGGGAGGGAGCAATGTAACATAGATATAATATCAGTCAAGTTTTTATACATGGGACTCACAGTTTTGCAATTAGTGCAGCACAGTAATGTTTTACCCATTTAAGCAGCATTTATTTGAAATATTATCTTTTGTGTCAAAGAAGGGATTTGTAAAATTTCAAAAGTAATAGTTATTCACTAGATGTCTTTCTTACCAGACACTCTCCTTTCTATCCCTCCTGTTTTCCTTTCTTTATTCTTTCAGTTTAAGTTTTGTTATATTCATTCGTTTATACAGTATATCCCTTACTTCTTTCCCCTTCCCCCTTACTTACTTACTTACTTACTTTAAAATAACGAAAACCATAGTTTCCGCAATCCATCAACCGGCCGTAGCCCGAAATCTTCGAAAGCATAGTATCCACTAAGATCCGACATTTCGTCCAATTGTCTCTGCAAACAACCGTCTATATAATATAGCCCGTTTGTCCTAGAACATTGTGAAGGTCCAACTAATTACCATATTCATAAACGTTTGACATAGTGTTTCATTCATAATAAATACAAATCTGCTATGAGATTGACCGTATTCATTAAATCGATGCATACTGTATTTTGCTACCTACTGATATCTAACAAAATATTAGTTCTTGCCCTGATTGTTTGTTAAGCCGCATCATAGAGATAACCATTACTCATTACGAGTCGTACATATTATACTCGTCACACCGAATTGAAATTCCATGGAGTTTGTAATAATTAGAGAGATACAGAAGGAGCAGCTGGAGAGTTATGAAATAAATGTTAAAAACATACATCCTCTGAAGCTTTGGTGATTGCTTTTGTTTCACAATGAATTAGTAAACTTTTCAAACGTATCATTCAGTTTGGATATATAGCACTGAGATTGAACTCGAGCAATGTTGCAAAGTATGTCTCCATTGTGCGATTATTCACACCTACCTTTCATTTGGCGTTATTTGAAATTGCCTCAGGCATATGCATTTTCCACAAGGGAATTGGTTGTGTCCTTCGTTCTTCTCGTCGTTCTCTCTACCATTTTCAAGAATGGTAAAATAAAAATGATAATCGGAGTCTGACAAGTTTTCTTCTGTCAAAACATCTACCCACTTTCATTGGTGTGGTCCGAGTGCACTAGTTTAGAAGACAGTTTGGAATTTGATTAAATGTAGCTAAATTATGCTGCACACCAGGATTCAAGTTGTTCGACATGCCATAGATCGTGCGTAACGCGGCGTC
This sequence comes from Gari tellinella, assembly GCA_922989275.2. Taxonomy (NCBI): domain Eukaryota; kingdom Metazoa; phylum Mollusca; class Bivalvia; order Cardiida; family Psammobiidae; genus Gari; species Gari tellinella. Next base: position 46,609,765 of record OV277856.1, read on the forward strand.
TGATCAGGATTCAAGCTGTTTGTCACTCGTCATTAAGTTTTTCCTATCAAAATGTCCAATATGTAACTTGGAAAGAAAAACAGCAGACGACACTTTTAAGCAGACGACATTGCAGTCGTGAATAGGTTTGTCATAAATGTCTTGTTTTGGGGAACAGCGGAAATGGTCGTTGTAAGGGTGGAGTCGTTGTTGGGAGGGCCGTTGTAGGGAGGGAGCAATGTAACATAGATATAATATCAGTCAAGTTTTTATACATGGGACTCACAGTTTTGCAATTAGTGCAGCACAGTAATGTTTTACCCATTTAAGCAGCATTTATTTGAAATATTATCTTTTGTGTCAAAGAAGGGATTTGTAAAATTTCAAAAGTAATAGTTATTCACTAGATGTCTTTCTTACCAGACACTCTCCTTTCTATCCCTCCTGTTTTCCTTTCTTTATTCTTTCAGTTTAAGTTTTGTTATATTCATTCATTTATACAGTATATCCCTTACTTCTTTCCCCTTCCCCTTACTTACTTACTTACTTACTTTAAAATAAAGAAAAACCATAGTTTCCGCAATCCATCAACCGGCCGTAGCCCGAAATCTTCGAAAGCATAGTATCCACTAAGATCCGACATTTCGTCCAATTGTCTCTGCAAAACAACCGTCTATATAATATAGCCCGTTTGTCCTAGAACATTGTGAAGGTCAAGCTAATTACCATATTCATAAACGTTTGACATAGTGTTTCATTCATAATAAATACAAATCTGCTATGAGATTGACCGTATTCATTAAATCGATGCATACTGTATTTTGCTACCTACTGATATCAAACAAAATATTAGTTCTTGCCCTGATTGTTTGTTAAGCCGCAAAGTCGAAAAAAACATATTTAACAGATTTTACCATCTAGAAACTACCGGAAGTCGGTCTTGCGGGCGAGCGGATATGCGTCTGGACGACACAGACTTTTTTCGTACGTGTTTATACTAGAAAATTTATATAAATGAAATGTTGATTTAAATTAGTATAATCCTTCATAGCGCAGTTAGTATAGTGGTTGACTATAGTGGTTGACCAGCAATCCAAAGGTCATAGGTTCGAGACCCATCCGTTCCAAATATTTTTTTTTATAGTCCGATTTATTGACTTGTCAATCCATAACGCAGTAATCAAGAGACATGTTATGTTTAGTCTTCGTTGATTAGTACTAGTGATGTTTACGGTCCAAGTATATGTCCACTTACCTGTACGTTTTAGTTTAATGACTTACAAGTCAATTAAATCGGTATACATGTAAACGATTTGATCGAACTATAAAGCCACACCTTGAAGCTTGTCAATACGCTAACCTTTTCAAGATCGATATTGCCCATTATAATTATGTTCAAACAATATAATAAACCTTGTATGCAAGTACATGAATAAATAATAATGCATTTTAATGACAAAGTTTTAATTCTAAGGTAGGTAACTGTATCTAAACAACAAATATCCCACATTTTAATAAGAAAATATGTTATTACAACAAATCCTGACTGTAATATTTTCTAATTTTTTCAGACTGACTAGTTCATCAACCATATATTTGAATAAAATGAAAACAAATATTCATTGAATGAGTCAGTTTTTTGTAATTCAATTTTTTAGCACTTTGCAAAATTTAAATAGCTGATAACATCTTTCTGAACACCTTTATTCAAAATGTTTTTAGCTTTTCTTGTAATGAATGTTGTGGACTACTTATTGGGCGAGAATTATAGTCATTAGCTTTATTCATTTTTAAGAAAAATAAAATCATCAAAATTCTAGGTTTTTGTCAGAAAAAAGACCTTAAAGACAAACCACACGATAAATTTTGCCTATATTTACACACATTGTTTCTTAGGCTATTATCATTCTTCATGACAATTTTCATAACAATCGTATGGAAACTACGCGCATATGCGAAGTACCTTAATGGATTTTGATTTAACTTGCACAAGATGTATATAAATATAAGTTCTTGAAGGGGTGCAATTATTGTCAAAAAAGGATACTTTGTGGCAAGAGTTATCTGCCCTTTATGTACTTAGTAATGCTCAACATGGCTTTATTGTTTACATGCTATTGTGTACAAATGTGAATGGATTTTGAAAAAAAAAAATTAAATCATATATGGCTATTATTTATAGAATGAGTTCAGTTATTATCGAAAATGTGCAAATTAGTCAAGAATACTCTGCCCTTGATGAGTTGAAAATGTGTTTACACTCTAGTAAATTCTACAGTTCTGAATTTTTTTAATAATACTTGCACACAATTATAAGTTCTTGAAAGTGTTTAATTACTGTTGAATTTGAATCAAGAGTTACCTGCCCCTGTCATACTTAGATTTATAATGCTACAAACGGCTTTATTTTTTGTATTGTTTAGGCTTTAACATGTACAAAATTGAATGGATTTTATAAAACTTTGTAAAAAGCTTTTGAATATTGATCTTTAAAGACAGGTGATCACCATTTGCCCCTTCCTCCCACAATAAAATTTGCCACTTTCTTCTGGACAATCGCTGCGGCAGGGGATATCAGCTCTTAGGTGCTTGTTTGGCCACTTTCTTGTCAATTCGCCACCGAAAATGCGAAAGAAACAGGTTAAATAACAATAATTCACAAAAAGTTTCAAAGGACGTGTTGGTAATTTTAACTCTATATGCCCGTTGTTACTTTTTAGCTCAAGGTGAGCTATTGGAATGGCCCTGTGTCGTCTACAGGTCCTCTATCAAGTTTGTTCAAATTATGCCCCTGCGGTCAAAATTGGCCCCGCCCCGGGGGTCACAGTTTTACATAGAGTTATATAGTGAAATTTTCAAACGTCTTCTCCTCTGAAACTAATATGGCCAGAGCTTCGATATTTGGCATGGTGACACTTCTAGATGTCCTATACCAATATTGTTCAAATGGTTCTGGTTGGTTGCCTATCTAGGTCACAGGAGCTAAAAATAGATTTTTTTCAATGAAAACTTAAAAAATCTTCTCGTCTGAAATTACAAGGGCCAGAGCTTAGCTATTTGGCACATAGCATTACCTACAGGTTCTCTATCAAGTTTGTTAAAATTATGCCCCTGGGATCAAAATTGGCCCCGCCCCAGGGGTCAGAGTTTTACATAGAGTTATATTGTGTAAATCACTGATATTTGCAAACAGTTTGGATACAGATCAGATGCCACATTATGCTGCATCTAATCTGGATCCAAACTATTTGCCACTTATTTACATAGTTTCTTTAATTTAGAAAAAGTAAAGTATGGTTTTTTTTCTCACATAATTCACATTCAATGTTTGTATAGCAGACAGCAATTCAGCATTTTAAGAGTTAAGACCCCAGCTGCAGAACTGGCATAACTGTATTACATAACTGAACTCAGGTCAGCTGAGGTACACTGTAACAGCAACATATGGTGTTGTCTGCTACATTTTTCATGCCCCTGCACAATTTAGTTGGGGGCATATTGTTTTTGTCTGTCTGCTTTTTTTGTCTGTTTTTCCATTTGTTTGTCTGTCAGTCCACAACTTTAATCTAAGCCATAACTTTGGAACTACATCAGTTAGAAACTTTATAACTTGGGTCATGTCCTACAAAGGTCAATGTCAGTTTTTGAGTTATTTCCCATTGTCATATTTTCTTGTCCTGGAGATAACTCCAGTTCTACTGATGTAAACCCATTACCCCATACATAATTATGCCTTTTTACGCCTTTAATTTATTCCTCCTCTAAAGAAAAAGATTCCATAGTCATACAGTCATAAAAATATAAGAAATAGTATCTATATCTTAGTAGATGATAACTTAAAGCAGGTTGAAAGTAAAGCATAAGTAATGTGCAATAAATAATCATATGGAAATACATGTAGCTTAATGATAAGAGGAAGTGTCATGGATAAGGGCCATAACCCTGCCAACAATATTTTTTTAAGTGATTCCAATTTGTCATGGTTTTTTTTGTCTGGAAGATAATTCCATTTACAGCTATATTAAAATGTTGTCTTGCCAAGTAAGCTAAGGCACAATGACCTCAGGTTAAGGAATTAAGGACCATGGCCCTCTTGTTTATTGTACAGTTGTAAAAGTTATTATTTACTTTTAAAAAATTAAATATTTCAAAATCATTAAAAAATGTTCAAATTTCATGAAACAAACTATAACATACTGACAGAGCCTACATTGACCTAATTATCGAACGACCAATCAGAGGTGGCGAATTGACAAGAAAGCATCCCGATGATCCAGAGCAATGACCTCGTTCGAAAACGGTACAGTTATTTACATTTGTATTTATTTCACAAGTTTTATTTGTATATATTCGTGTTTTTGAATGTTCAGTTCAGAATTAGATCCGTGAACAAGTAAGAAATGTTACATCAGAAAGCGCATGCGCGAAAAATATAGCTAAGGGTGGCGAAAACACAGGTAAACAGGCTACTGTATAAATACATGAATATAACAAAACTAAAACTGAAAGAATAAAGAAAGGAAAACAGAAGGGATAGAAAGCAGAGTGTCTGGTAAGAAAGACATTCTAGTAAATAACTATTACTTTTCCCTTCTTTGAATCAAAAGATTACAAAATCCCTTCTTTGACGCAAAAGATAATATTTCAAATAAATGCTGCTTAAATGGGTAAAACATTATTGTGCTGCACTAATTGCAAAACTGTGAGTCCCATGTATAAAAACTTGACTGAAATTATATCTATGTTACATTGCTCCCTCCCTACAACGGCCCTCCCAACAACGACTCCATCCTTACAACGACCATTGCCGCTGTTCCTCCAAACAAGACATTTATGATAAACCTATTCACTACTGCAATGTCGTCTGCTTAAAAGTGTCGTCTGCTGTTTTTCTTTCCAAGTTACATGTTGGACATTTTGATAGGAAAAACTTTATGACGAGTGACAAACAGCTTGAATCCTGATCAGACGCCGCGTTCGCGGCGTCTGATCTTGATTCAAGGTGTGTGCCTATGTAAGCCTATTTCCCCACCTAGAACGACTCCATCCTACCAACGCACACACTTTTAATCTCCCGTTGGGTGTCGTTGTAGAGAGGGAACACTGTACCTTCATATGTGGTACTGCATGTATACTTAAATAATAAACTGAAAGTGTAAAGTCTTATCCATGTTTGAGATAAACGAAATGAAAAGTATGTGATAACACCAACGTTCCGTAAAAAATCAGAACGAAAACCCAATGCAATTAACCCCTTCACTGCCTTATCCCGAGTACACTTGTTATTTGTAAATAGTTTGAATCCTGATCAGACTTGATGACGTCACGGCAGTGAAGGGGTTAAAGTGGGTAGATGTTTTGACAGAAGAAAACATGTCAGACTCCGATTATCATTTTTTATTACCATTCTTGAAAATGGTAGAGAGAACGACGAGAAGAATGAAGGCGAACCAATTCCCTTGTGGAAAATGCATATGCCAGAGACAATTTCAAATACATGTAACGCCAACTGAAAGGTGGGTGTGAATAATCGCACAATGGAGACATACTTTGCAACATTGCTCGAGTTCAATCTCAGTGCTATATATCCAAACTGAATGATACGTTTGAAAAGTTTACTAATTCATTGTGAAACAAAAGCAATCACCAAAGCTTCAGAGGATGTATATTTTTAACATTTATTTCATAACTTTCCAGCTGCTCCTTCTGTATCTCTCTAATTATTACAAACTCCATGGAATTTCAATTCGGTGTGACGAGTATAATATGTACGACTCGTAATGAGTAATGGTTATCTCTATGATGCGGTTGTTTGCAGAGACAATTGGACGAAATGTCGGATCTTAGTGGATACTATGCTTTCGAAGATTTCGGGCTACGGCCGGTTGATGGATTGCGGAAACTATGGTTTTCGTTATTTTAAAGTAAGTAAGTAAGAAAGGGGAAGGGGACAGAAGTAAGGGATATACTGTATAAATGAATGAATATAACAAAACTAAAACTGAAAGAATAAAGAAAGGAAAACAGAAGGGATAGAAAGGAGAGTGTCTGGTAAAAAATACATCTAGTGAATAACTATTACTTTTGAAATTTTACAAATCCCTTCTTTGACACAAAAGATAATATTTCAAATAAATGCTGCTTAAATGGGTAAAACAGGAGAGTGTCTGGTAAGAAATACATCTAGTGAATAACTATTACTTTTGAAATTTTACAAATCCCTTCTTTGACACAAAAGATAATATTTCAAATAAATGCTGCTTAAATGGGTAAAACATTATTGTGCTGCACTAATTGCAAAACTGTGAGTCCCATGTATAACAACTTGACTGAAATTATATCTATGTTACATTGCTCCCTCCCTACAGCGGCCCTCCCAACAACGACTTCATCCTTACAACGACCATTTCCGCTGTTCCCCCAAACAAGACATTTATGACAAACCTATTCACGACTGCAATGTCGTCTGCTTAAAAGTGTCGTCTGCTGTTTTTCTTTCCAAGTTACATAATTGGACATTTTGATAGGAAAAACTTAATGACGAGTGACAAACAGCTTGAATCCTGATCAGACGCCGCGTTACGCACGATCTATAGCATGTCGAACAACTTGAATCCTGGTGTGCAGCAGAATTTAGCTACATTTAATCAAATTCCAAACTGTCTTCTAAACTAGTGCACTCGGACCACACCAATGAAAGTGGGTAGATGTTTTGAGAGAAGAAAACCTGTCAGACTCCGATTATCATTTTTATTTTACCATTCTTGAAAATGGTAGAGAGAACGACGAGAAGAACGAAGGACACAACCAATTCCCTTGTGGAAAATGCATATGCCTGAGGCAATTTCAAATAACGCCAAATGAAAGGTAGGTGTGAATAATCGCACAATGGAGACATACTTTGCAACATTGCTCGAGTTCAATCTCAGTGCTATATATCCAAACTGAATGATACGTTTGAAAAGTTTACTAATTCATTGTGAAACAAAAGCAATCACCAAAGCTTCAGAGGATGTATATTTTTAACATTTATTTCATAACTTTCCAGCTGCTCCTTCTGTATCTCTCTAATTATTACAAACTCCATGGAATTTCAATTCGGTGTGACGAGTATAATATGTACGACTCGTAATGAGTAATGGTTATCTCTATGATGCGGTTGTTTGCAGAGACAATTGGACGAAATGTCGGATCTTAGTGGATACTATGCTTTCGAAGATTTCGGGCTACGGCCGGTTGATGGATTGCGGAAACTATGGTTTTCGTTATTTTAAAGTAAGTAAGTAAGAAAGGGGAAGGGGACAGAAGTAAGGGATATACTGTATAAATGAATGAATATAACAAAACTAAAACTGAAAGAATAAAGAAAGGAAAACAGAAGGGATAGAAAGGAGAGTGTCTGGTAAAAAATACATCTAGTGAATAACTATTACTTTTGAAATTTTACAAATCCCTTCTTTGACACAAAAGATAATATTTCAAATAAATGCTGCTTAAATGGGTAAAACAGGAGAGTGTCTGGTAAGAAATACATCTAGTGAATAACTATTACTTTTGAAATTTTACAAATCCCTTCTTTGACACAAAAGATAATATTTCAAATAAATGCTGCTTAAATGGGTAAAACATTATTGTGCTGCACTAATTGCAAAACTGTGAGTCCCATGTATAAAAACTTGACTGATATTATATCTATGTTACATTGCTCCCTCCCTACAACGGCCCTCCCAACAACGACTTCATCCTTACAACGACCATTTCCGCTGTTCCCCCAAACAAGACATTTATGACAAACCTATTCACGACTGCAATGTCGTCTGCTTAAAAGTGTCGTCTGCTGTTTTTCTTTCCAAGTTACATAATTGGACATTTTGATAGGAAAAACTTAATGACGAGTGACAAACAGCTTGAATCCTGATCAGACGCCGCGTTACGCACGATCTATAGCATGTCGAACAACTTGAATCCTGGTGTGCAGCAGAATTTAGCTACATTTAATCAAATTCCAAACTGTCTTCTAAACTAGTGCACTCGGACCACACCAATGAAAGTGGGTAGATGTTTTGAGAGAAGAAAACCTGTCAGACTCCGATTATCATTTTTATTTTACCATTCTTGAAAATGGTAGAGAGAACGACGAGAAGAACGAAGGACACAACCAATTCCCTTGTGGAAAATGCATATGCCTGAGGCAATTTCAAATAACGCCAAATGAAAGGTAGGTGTGAATAATCGCACAATGGAGACATACTTTGCAACATTGCTCGAGTTCAATCTCAGTGCTATATATCCAAACTGAATGATACGTTTGAAAAGTTTACTAATTCATTGTGAAACAAAAGCAATCACCAAAGCTTCAGAGGATGTATATTTTTAACATTTATTTCATAACTTTCCAGCTGCTCCTTCTGTATCTCTCTAATTATTACAAACTCCATGGAATTTCAATTCGGTGTGACGAGTATAATATGTACGACTCGTAATGAGTAATGGTTATCTCTATGATGCGGCTTAACAAACAATCAGGGCAAGAACTAATATTTTGTTTGATATCAGTAGGTAGCAAAATACAGTATGCATCGATTTAATGAATACGGTCAATCTCATAGCAGATTTGTATTTATTATGAATGAAACACTATGTCAAACGTTTATGAATATGGTAATTAGCTGGACCTTCACAATGTTCTAGGACAAACGGGCTATATTATATAGACGGTTGTTTGCAGAGACAATTGGACGAAATGTCGGATCTTAGTGGATACTATGCTTTCGAAGATTTCGGGCTACGGCCGGTTGATGGATTGCGGAAACTATGGTTTTCGTTATTTTAAAGTAAGTAAGTAAGTAAGTAAGGGGGAAGGGGAAAGAAGTAAGGGATATATAACAAAACTAAAACTGAAAGAATAAAGAAAGGAAAACAGGAGGGATAGAAAGCAGAGTGTCTGGTAAGAAAGACATCTAGTGAATAACTATTACTTTTGAAATTTTATAAATCCCTTCTTTGACACAAAAGATAATATTTCAAATAAATGCTGCTTAAATGGGTAAAACATTACTGTGCTGCACTAATCGCATAACTGTGAGTCCCATGTATAAAAACTTGACTGATATTATATCTATGTTACATTGCTCCCTCCCTACAACGGCCCTCCCAACAACGACTGCATCCTTACAACGACCCTTTCCGCTGTTCCCCCAAACAAGACATTGATGACAAACCTATTCACGACTGCAATGTCGTCTGCTTAAAAGTGTCGTCTGCTGTTTTTCTTTCCAAGTTACATAATTGGACATTTTGATAGGAAAAACTTAATGACGAGTGACAAACAGCTTGAATCCAGATCAGACGCCGCGTTCGCGGCGTCTGATCTTGATTCAAGGTGTGTGCATATGTAAGCCTATTTCTTCACCTAGAACGACTCCATCCTAACAACGCACACACTTTTAATCTCCCGTTGGGTGTCATTGTAGAGAGGGAACACTGTACCTTCATATGTGGTACTGCATGTATACTTAAATAATAAACTGAAAGTGTAAAGTCTTATCCATGTTTGAGATAAACGAAATGAAAAGTATGTGATAACACCAACGTTCCGTAAAAAATCAGAACGAAAACCCAATGCAATTAACCCCTTCACTGCCTTACCCCGAGTACACTTGTTATTTGTAAATAGTTTGAATCCTGATCAGACGCCGCGTCACTCGGCGTCTGATCAGGATACAAACTGTTTGACATTCATTTCAATATTTATTAAGTCAAAATCGCTTAAATTTAATTTTGAGAAATAACAGCTAACGACAATTGTTAAAACTTGATGACGTCACGGCAGTGAAGGGGTTAAAGTGGGTAGATGTTTTGACAGAAGAAAACATGTCAGACTCCGATTATCATTCTTATTTTACCATTCTTGAAAATGGTAGAGAGAACGACGAGAAGAATGAAGGACACAACCAATTCCCTTGTGGAAAATGCATATGCCAGAGACAATTTCAAATACATGTAACGCCAAATGAAAGGTGGGTGTGAATAATCGCACAATGGAGACATACTTTGCAACATTGCTCGAGTTCAATCTCAGTGCTATATATCCAAACTGAATGATACGTTTGAAAAGTTTACTAATTCATTGTGAAACAAAAGCAATCACCAAAGCTTCAGAGGATGTATATTTTTAACATTTATTTCATAACTTTCCAGCTGCTCCTTCTGTATCTCTCTAATTATTACAAACTCCATGGAATTTCAATTCGGTGTGACGAGTATAATATGTACGACTCGTAATGAGTAATGGTTATCTCTATGATGCGGCTTAACAAACAATCAGGGCAAGAACTAATATTTTGTTTGATATCAGTAGGTAGCAAAATACAGTATGCATCGATTTAATGAATACGGTCAATCTCATAGCAGATTTGTATTTATTATGAATGAAACACTATGTCAAACGTTTATGAATATGGTAATTAGCTGGACCTTCACAATGTTCTAGGACAAACGGGCTATATTATATAGACGGTTGTTTGCAGAGACAATTGGACGAAATGTCGGATCTTAGTGGATACTATGCTTTCGAAGATTTCGGGCTACGGCCGGTTGATGGATTGCGGAAACTATGGTTTTCGTTATTTTAAAGTAAGTAAGTAAGTAAGTAAGGGGGAAGGGGAAAGAAGTAAGGGATATACTGTATAAATGAATGAATATAACAAAACTAAAACTGAAAGAATAAAGAAAGGAAAACAGGAGGGATAGAAAGGAGAGTGTCTGGTAAGAAAGACATCTAGTGAATAACTATTACTTTTGAAATTTTACAAATCCCTTCTTTGACACAAAAGATAATATTTCAAATAAATGCTGCTTAAATGGGTAAAACATTATTGTGCTGCACTAATTGCAAAACTGTGAGTCCCATGTATAACAACTTGACTGAAATTATATCTATGTTACATTGCTCCCTCCCTACAACGGCCCTCCCAACAACGACTCCATCCTTACAACGACCATTGCCGCTGTTCCCCCAAACAAGACATTTATGACAAACCTATTCACGACTGCAATGTCGTCTGCTTAAAAGTGTCGTCTGCTGTTTTTCTTTCCAAGTTACATATTCACTGTGTATACCCGTACACAGGATATTGGTACTAGCGAGTCGAGAGAGTTATGGATTTATTAGCAGATCGCTCTGCAGTGCATGTATTTTTTCGTGATTTCCTGAATTATATGTCTAAGATCAATATGGAAAATAATACTGTATCAAAGTGTGATGATTCTGGAACGTGCTGATGTCATAACATTTCAGTTTTACCGAGAGAAACTCTCGTAAGACGTATAAACATGCTGCCTGGTACCGGTAAATAACAACGGTTGCTGACAAAATATCATTGTAATAATTTTTTTATAACTGCATAAGAGAATTATTCATGTTATACGAGTAATTTGTACTATCTTGATCAATATTTATGAAGCTTTAACTATTGTATTTGCCGTATGTGCTTTAAAAACCCGAAATGAAATTTGGTTAGGTGTACGGCAACTTGATACGCTAGTGAACGGCATATTGCTAAAGCCTTTCAATCCAGTGTACGGCATCTTGCTTAAATCTACATCGAAATCGACGGCAGTTTGGTTTGTACAAGTATACATTCCGTACATTGTCATTTGTTTTTTAGAGATTATGGACCTGTACAAATGTACATAACTCATTTTCATGTAAGTATATAGGCATTAAGTTTCTCAAAATGCCTTTAAACTCCTACGCCCATTGAGATATTCCTTTCATATTCCGTGTGCATGTGTATATAGACAAGACCTTTCTTGCATGCAAAAAGTTTGACCCCAGTGACCTTGACTTTCAACTAAGGATCCAGCTTAAGGTTTCGAAATTTCTCTAAATGCCTATAACACTTTATCCATTGAGGTATTCCTTTAATATTTGACATACATATGTATTGACACTACATTTCAATGCATGCAAAAACAGCCCAGTGACATTGACCTTTAACTTAGGTCCCGGGTTTAGGTTTCGAAATCTACGTTTAGGTTTTAAAAAAAGGCTTATACATGTAATTCCTTTGTCCCTGAGGTGTTACTTTCATATTTGGTTTGCATGTGTACATGGACAAGACCTTTCCATGCATGAAAAATGGTTGACCTCGCTGACCTTGAGTGTGTCAATGGCGAGCTTTGTTGTCTCTCTGACAACTCTTGTTCATTCTTCCCCCGTGTGAAGAAAATTATTTCATCTTATACAGTAATGAAGATGTAACATACGACATGTTTTCTTTAACCTTGCAGATGGTCGCATGAAGCAGACTGAAAGTAACTCAAAATGCATCTTACCTTGGCGCATTCGGCTTTACTTTAAACCTGCCTGAAACACATTTCCTCCGTCAATTGATGGACCCCCCCCCCCCGTTTTTCTCACTAGGTGTGAACATACAGGTAACGCAGAAGTAAAGTGTAAAAATCCAATGCTTCCAATCTCAAGCTGTCTAGAGAGGCCCTCACATACTCGCACTCAAGGGTTTTTTCAATGGGTTTTACTAACCAAACTTTCAAATTTAAGGTAAGGGCCTCACATAAAACGCTTAGATGAGTATCCTTAGACAAGATAGCAGTAAGGACAAAACTCGCACATTTTACCTGGTTTGGTATTACAACCGAATGAAATAAATGTATTTAAGGGTGTATCAATGTCATGAATTTGGGAAATTTTCAAAGTAAATGAAAACACTCTATGATGGTTTTGTATTGAAGAGCTAATTAAGATGAATGAAAAAATAGAAAAAGTGTACATTTTGGTGAACAACAGTTGGCTCTGCGGCCATGTAAAATTTACCCCACCCACTTTCTCTTATTTTGTCCTTTTCAAACAGCCCGCTTCAATAAAATCCATTTTAAATGAAAACAAATATGATAATTTGGTTTTGTATTATTTATTTCCTGTCTATGGTAGTATTTCTTCATACAAAAACTAATTTAAGAAAAAAAGGCACCAAATGTGAAATTAATAAAGCTCTAAATATCATCGATATGGTACTTTTTTGTAAATTTTGTAAGGGGAGATAACTCTTTTTACTTTAATAACTCAAAATTTTCAACACTGACCTTTCAATTTCTTTTCATATTTTGAACTGCCTTAGCATAGGCTTTCATCTGGTAGAATATAAGAAAAAGTTTAATACTAGAACTATTTCATTTTCAAACTTTTTTACTTTTTTTCATAAAATAAAAAATCTAATAAAATCATGCCCTATATAAAGCATATTTTTTATATTCAAGGATCCATATTGTTCAAACCTGGTGCCTGCTTTGTCTAAATTTGGTTTTTATATGTGAAAATACCACCATAGACATGAAATAAATAAAGAAAACCCAAATTACCATTTTTGTTTTGTTTTGAAATAGATTTTACTGAAGCGTGTACTCTGAATGGGTAAAATTTGAGAAAAAAAATCCAAGTTTGATATACCTTTTTCAAATCGCTGTAGCTAAAAAAAAAAGACACCACCATATATATTTTTTTCCATTTTTTCATTCATCATAAATAGCTCTTCCAAAAAACCAGTGATAGAAAAAAAGTTTAATACTTTGAAAAAATCGCTTATGACATTGATACACCCTTAAGTACTCATCCGTCTGCAAAACTAAAACATGCTATGAAGTAAAAAGGTTTAAAGATATATCCTCAGTTCATTGATGAAGTCCCCCATTGTTCTCGTAAGGCGAGAAAAAGCATGCAGCATAAGCTGCCAGCGGGTATACCAATCTCAGTTTACCTCGTGAGGCCCAGATAAACTCATGCTCAAGTGGCTTTTCAATGGTTATTTCTAACCAAATTATCAAATATAAAGGTCCGGTCTCACATGAGACGCTTCAATGGTTCTTTGCTACCGGCATGTCCACAAGACCCATGTTTTTGCAAGAAAATTATCTGGCAAGGCGTTATGACCGGAGATGTCTTTAAAGGATATACCAACCCCGCAGAGCTATCCAAAAACTGTCCTCTAACGTCTGTTATTGTACATTTACTGTTAGTGTTCATTATTTCAGGCGTGCTGTCCGTGCAGAGCAACATGTGTGCTAAATATCAATTTTAACTCTTTCATTCGAATAAACGTAACCCTAAGTGCCCATTGGATAACGTTTGCAAACTGTTTGGGTCAAGACAAGACGCCGCTTAACGCAACTTCTGATCTATATTCACGCAGCTTAACGTGACTTCTGATCTATATTCAAACTGTTTAGCACTCAAATTGAAAAAAGGACTTAGTGGTTCTTCGCACACGATATTATTGAATCAGACGACAATTCAGCAAGATAAGGAATAACAAGCAAGTGTAACACGACCGCGGCAGTTTTCTAAAGAAAAGAACTCTGGGTTGAATTGAATACCGCACACTTTAAAGTGGGCAACTTATTCTGATTACACTGTGGTAAATGATACCGCATAACCCAGTAATCTTACTGCACGATATGTCCGTGCAAAATTGAAAAACACAAATGGAAATTATAGTTGTGTACGTGTATTTCAATATTGTAGAAGTTTGATATCATAAATTTACCGCAATCATTATTGACTCTGTGTTAGATTTTTAATAGAAATCTTCGAATTAGGTAAAGTCCGATACAGTTACTCGTTCGCTTAAAAGTGTCCCATTACGTGAATAGCTATTAGAATATGTTCAAAGTGTATTCGTCGTTTCAATTTAAACTTCTTAGGTATACTCGCTCTAGATCTAGTTTATCTATTCTAAGTAAATTAACAATGAAAAGTATATAATTTATAAATAGGAAGACTGTTCTCGGTATTCAGCTACCTTTGGCTGAAAGTAACACCCCGAGGATGAGCTGTGACAGAGCAAAACGTTTTTAGGGCCAAATACCTGGTACCAAACCTCCGTACAGTGACACATCAATATGCCGTTCAGTGATATTTCATTCACAACCAATATGCCGTACACTTGACACAAATTTGTTTTAATTCTATTCTTAAAAGTATGACCCAACAGTGTGGTATTAGTGAGTCACAGGAATTATTATGAAAAGGATCGAATGTTTTATGAAAGTATTGTAGTCGGGATCGTTTTAAACAGTTGATATCATAAATTTTCGTCAGCAATCGTCGTTATTTACCGGTACCAGGCAGCATATATATATGTTTTACGAGAGTTTCTCTAAATAAAACAGAAATGTTTTGACACCAGCATATCCCAGAAACATCACGCTTTAAAACGGTATCATACACATGTTGATCATATACATTTTATGCTATAAATCATGAAAAAACATAGCTGAACTGCAGAGCGACCGGCTAACTCTCTCGACTCGTTGGTACCAATATCCTGTGTACGGGTATACACAGTGATATTGGACATTTTGATAGGAAAAACTTAATGACGAGTGACAAACAGCTTGAATCCAGATCAGACGCCGCGTTCGCGGCGTCTGATCTTGATTCAAGGTGTGTGCATATGTAAGCCTATTTCTTCACCTAGAACGACTCCATCCTAACAACGCACACACTTTTAATCTCCCGTTGGGTGTCATTGTAGAGAGGGAACACTGTACCTTCATATGTGGTACTGCATGTATACTTAAATAATAAACTGAAAGTGTAAAGTCTTATCCATGTTTGAGATAAACGAAATGAAATGTATGTGATAACACCAACGTTCCGTAAAAAATCAGAACGAAAACCCAATGCAATTATCCCCTTCACTGCCTTACCCCGAGTACACTTGTTTTTTGTAAATAGTTTGAATCCTGATCAGACGCCGCGTCACGCTGCGTCTGATCAGGATACAAACTGTTTGTCATTCATTTCAATATTTATTAAGTCAAAATCGCTTAAATTTAATTTTGAGAAATAAAAGCTAACGACAATTGTTAAAACTTGATGACGTCACGGCAGTGAAGGGGTTAAAGTGGGTAGATGTTTTGACAGAAGAAAACATGTCAGACTCCGATTATCATTTTTATTTTACCATTCTTGAAAATGGTAGAGAGAACGACGAGAAGAATGAAGGACACAACCAATTCCCTTGTGGAAAATGCATATGCCAGAGACAATTTCAAATACATGTAACGCCTAATGAAAGGTGGGTGTGAATAATCGCACAATGGAGACATACTTTGCAACATTGCTCGAGTTCAATCTCAGTGCTATATATCCAAACTGAATGATACGTTTGAAAAGTTTACTAATTCATTGTGAAACAAAAGCAATCACCAAAGCTTCAGAGGATGTATATTTTTAACATTTATTTCATAACTTTCCAGCTGTTCCTTCTGTATCTCTCTAATTATTACAAACTCCATGGAATTTCAATTCGGTGTGACGAGTATAATATGTACGACTCGTAATGAGTAATGGTTATCTCTATGATGCGGCTTAACAAACAATCAGGGCAAGAACTAATATTTTGTTTGATATCAGTAGGTAGCAAAATACAGTATGCATCGATTTAATGAATACGGTCAATCTCATAGCAGATTTGTATTTATTATGAATGAAACACTATGTAAAACGTTTATGAATATGGTAATTAGTTGGACCTTCACAATGTTCTAGGACAAACGGGCTATATTATATAGACGGTTGTTTGCAGTGACAATTGGACGAAATGTCGGATCTTAGTGGATACTATGCTTTCGAAGATTTCGGGCTACGGCCGGTTGATGGATTGCGGAAACTATGGTTTTCGTTATTTTAAAGTAAGTAAGTAAGTAAGTAAGGGGGAAGGGGAAAGAAGTAAGGGATATACCAAACAAAACAGAACTAAAACAGAAAGAATAAAGAAAGGAAAACAGGAGGGATAGAAAGGAGAGTGTCTGGTAAGAAAGACATCTAGTGAATAACTATTACTTTTGAAATTTTACAAATCCCTTCTTTGACACAAAAGATAATATTTCAAATAAATGCTGCTTAAATGGGTAAAACATTATTGTGCTGCACTAATTGCAAAACTGTGAGTCCCATGTATAAAAACTTGACTGATATTATATCTATGTTACATTGCTCCCTCCCTACAACGGCCCTCCCAACAACGACTCCATCCTTACAACGACCATTTCCGCTGTTCCCCCAAACAAGACATTTATGACAAACCTATTCACGACTGCAATGTCGTCTGCTTAAAAGTGTCGTCTGCTGTTTTTCTTTCCAAGTTACATATTGGACATTTTGATAGGAAAAACTTAATGACGAGTGACAAACAGTTTGAATCCTGATCAGACGCCACGTTTACGGGGGCGTCTGATCTTGATTCAAGGTGTGTGCATATGTAAGCCTATTTCCCCATCTAGAACGACTCCATCTGAACAACGCACACATTTTTTGTCTCCCGTTGGGTGTCGTTGTAGAGAGGGAACACTGTACCTTCATATGTGGTACTTCGTTATTAGTGAGTGTCACTGTATAATTTGGGGCATAATTATAGCTACATGTATTGTCGATCAGCTGCTGTGGAATAACCGAGCCTGTTTCAGGACGGACGGGTTCTGCATCATTGAAAAGAGTCACGAATGGAATGCTAAAGTCTGTGCAAACTTCAAAATTTCGAAATGGCGTTCGATAGTGTGATCAGGCCAGAATTATTATTATGGAGGATATCAAACCATAATGATTCTCTGCACAGCTCTCACACACTTTAAAAATAAGAACATTGGTGACACATAAATATCTATTATCAAATAACAAGTGTACTCGGGGTAAGGCAGTAAGGTTAATTGCATTGGGTTTTCGTTTTGATTTTTTACGGAACGTTGGTGTTATCACATACTTTTCATTTCGTTTATCTCAAACATGTATAAGACTTTACACTTTCAGTTTATCATTTAAGTATACATGCAGTACCACATATGAAGGTACAGTGTTCCCTCTCTACAACGACACCCAACGGGAGACAAGAATTGTGTGCATTTCTTCTTGAACATTTAGCCTGTTCCCCGTTTTGTATTAATAGAAAACTCAACCTACTATGAATATTTAATAATTAAACCTTATTAACATAAAACAGTTTATGTAGACCTACTATATTGATATAGCACTATCAGTGGTTGTTATCTTTTTGCAGAATAAGGATGTCAAACAGCAAGAAGTCTGATCAGACACCCAGTTATTAAGCATCTGATCTGGATCCAAACAAATAATGTGCCCAGTAAACTAATTATTTCCAGTTGTTAGAATATCCTATCAATAGCATATACATGTATACACAACATGTTGGTTGGGTAATGTTTTGTTATCAGAGGTGATGAGCAGCTAAGCAATTAGATACTGTCACCTTTGTAAGCCACTTGTCAAACTGTGATAATGAACGGCATGTTGTATTAACAGAACCATTTTACAGGTAGGGAACTAAAAATCATGTTGTCTTATCCAGTTTTTCGTTATATCCAGTTATTATTATTCATCTTAAGCAAGCATGAGACCATTGAAATAAAGAAGGAAGCAGTCGGGGAATTATTTTTATGTTGTATTAAGCAGTTTTTCATCTTATCCAAGTTCGTTATAAGTGAGCATCACTGTAACGCCAAATGAAAGATGGGTGTGAATAATCGCACAATGGAGATGTATACTTTGCAACATTGCTCGAGTTCAATCTCAGTGCTGTATATCCAAACTGAATGATACGTTTGAAAAGTTTACTAATTCATTGTGAAACAAAAGCAATCACCAAAGCTTCAGAGGATGTATATTTTTAACATTTATTTCATAACTTTCCATCTGCTCCTTCTGTATCTCTCTAATTATTACAAACTCCATGGAATTTCAATTCTGTGTGACGAGTATAATATGTACGACTTGTTATGAGTAATGGTTATCTCTATGGTTCGGATTAACAAACAATCAGGGCAAGAAATAATATTTTGTTTGATCTCAGTAGGTAGCAAAATACAGTATGCGTCGATTTAATGAATACGGTCAATCTCATAGCAGATTTGTATTTATTATGAATGAAACACTATGTAAAACGTTTATGAATATGGTAATTAGTTGGACCTTCACAATGTTCTAGGACAAACGGGCTATATTATATAGACGGTTGTTTGCAGAGACAATTGGACGAAATGTCGGATCTTAGTGGATACTATGCTTTCGAAGATTTCGGGCTACGGCCGGTTGATGGATTGCGGAAACTATGGTTTTCGTTATTTTAAAGTAAGTAAGTAAGAAATGGGGAAGGGGACATAAGTAAGGGATATACTGTATAAATGAATGAATATAACAAAACTGAAAAGAAAACAGAAGGGATAGAAAGGAGAGTGTCTGGTAAGAAATACATCTAGTGAATAACTATTACTTTTGAAATTTACAAATCCCTTCTTTGAAACAAAAGATTACAAATCCCTCCTTTGACACAAAAGATTATATTTCAAATAAATGCTGCTTAAATGGGTAAAACATTATTGTGCTGCACTAATTGCAAAACTGTGAGTCCCATGTATAAAACCTTGACTGATATTATATCTATGTTACATTGCCCCCTCCCTACAACGGCCCTCCCAACAACGACTCCATACTTACAACGACCATTTCCGCTGTTCCCCCAAACAAGACATTTATGACAAACCTATTCACGACTGCAATGTCGTCTGCTTAAAAGTGTCGTCTGCTGTTTTTCTTTCCAAGTTACATATTGGACATTTTTATAGGAAAAACTTAATGACGAGTGACAAACAGCTTGAATCCAGATCAGACGCCGCATTACGCGGCGTCTGATCAGGATTCAAGGTGTGTGCATATGTAAGCCTATTTCCCCACATAGAGCGACTCCATCCGAACAACGCACACAATTCTTGTCTCCCGTTGGGTGTCGTTGTAGAGAGGGAACACTGTACCTTCATATGTGGTACTGCATGTATACTTAAATAATAAACAGAAAGTGTAAAGTCTTATCCATGTTTGAGATAAACGAAATGAAAAGTATGTGATAACACCAACGTTCCATAAAAAATCAAAACGAAAACCCAATGCAATTAACCCCTTCACTGCCTTACCCAGAGTACACTTGTTATTTGATAATAGATATTCATGTGTCACCAATGTTCTTATTTTTAAAGTGTGTGAGAGCTGTGCAGAGAATCATTATTGTTTGATATCCTCCATAATAATAATGCTGGCCTGATCACACTATCGAACGCCATTTCGAAATTTTGAAGTTTGCACAGACTTTTGCATTCCATTCGTGACTCTTTTCAATGATGCAGAACCCGTCCGTCCTGAAACAGGCTCGGTTATTCCACAGCAGCTGATCGACAATACATGTAGCTATAATTATGCCCCAGATTATACAGTGACACTCACTAATAACGAAGTACCACATATGAAGGTACAGTGTTCCCTCTCTACAACGACACCCAACGGGAGACAAAAATTGAGTGCGTTGTTCGGATGGAGTCGTTCTAGGCGGTGATATAGGCTTACATATGCACACACCTTGAATCAAGATCAGACGCCGCGTAACGCGGCGTCTGATCAGGATTCAAGCTGTTTGTCACTCGTCATTAAGTTTTTCCTATAAAAATGTCCAATATGTAAATTGAAAAAAAACAGCAGACGACATTGCAGTCGTGAATAGGTTTGTCATAAATGCCTTGTTTGGGGGAACAGCGGAAATGGTCGTTGTAAGGATGGAGTCGTTGTTGGGAGGGCCGTTGTAGGGAGGGAGCAATGTAACATAAATATAATATCAGTCAAGTTTTTATACATGGGACTCACAGTTTTGCAATTAGTGCAGAACAATAAAGTTTTACCCATTTTAGCAGCATTTATTTGAAATATTATCTTTTGTGTCAAAGAAAGGATTTGTAATCTTTTGTTTCAAAGAAGATAGTTGTATAATTTCAAAAGTAATAGTTATTCACTAGATGTCTTTCTTACCAGACACTTTACTTTCTATCCCTTCTGTTTTCCTTTCTTTATTCTTTCAGTTTTAGTTTTGTTATTGTTGGTTTTATTGACCTGTCAAAAATTGAATATTCATACGTCACGGAAAGGATATATTTAGCTTCGGTATAAAGTCGATATTTTTAGTTTTAATTTACGGATAGGAACTGAAGGATATTGTGCATTCTGTGTCGAATTTAAATCAATAATCGTATTAGAACAGTTGGTAGCGAGTACGGATACTTGTAAATGAATTAAAGGTTGCGGGTTCGATCCCCGTTAGGTTTATTTCTTCTTGTATTACTTTTGTTTCAAACAGTTATTTTACTTGAATTGTTCAACATAGTGATCTTTAATACAAAATGTACAATTTAGATAACATAAACGTTACACTTTGTAAACTATTAATTTTTTTTTAATGTATGTAAATGTCTCTCAAATCTAGATAACAAATGCCTTAACTCATTTATCACTGAAACATTTAATGGACTCTTCCAGGTTGCAATTAATTCTAGTCAATGTATGACAACTTAATGGCAAACAGTGTATCTCTGATCGTGAATGAAACATAAATAAGATCCACAGAGATTTCAATCAATTCTTCTTCTCCTTCTTGCAGACTCGTATACACCAAATAATAAAGATGATAATAAAAAGAATCCTCCGCTGGGTATCGAACTCATGACCATACATGTAATAAGCAACATTACTGTACTGCCTCGACCACGAAGACATATATGCGCAATTCTGCTTACTTTCAAATTACTTTAAGGGATTACAATTTTTTTTCAAATTTGGAAAAAGAGTGTGGGGTAATGGGTTGAGGTCTATCTGGTTTGGATCTGTACTGTTGGGGTCTTGTTTGTTGGTTTGATTTTGTACTTAGATATGCTTAAACAGTTTGCGTTGATCCATGAGTAGATTGAAAAACATCCACACTTCATTTTGCTTTGCTGACTTATAATTATGAATTAAACTATAATATCTTAGATATTATTACAACATATCATCTAGATGTGGGGTGTATTTCAACAAACTTAGCCTTTGTGCCATCACTGAGCACTTGGATTGGGCAGATCATTATGAGAGGTCCTGTCACGGAGTTTGGTGGGGGTATTGTTTATTTAGGCTAAGATTCATGTAAGTATCCATGTAAGTCTTTGACAGAGCATGGCACAAGGGTCTTCTTTTCAAACTAAAGCAAAATGGTATAAACTTAAACTTAATGAATTGGATTTCAACTTAGTTAAATAACAGACACCAAAAAGTAGTAATTCAATCAGCTGAATCTAACCTAAAGCCTGTCAATGCGGGTGTTCCTCAAGGTTCCGTTTTAGGGCGTTACTTTTTCTCAATTATGTGACTGATATAACCGATTCATTACTTAGCTTAACAAGGTTGTACGCTTTACTATTCTGCAAGCAATATAGATGATATCGAGGGTATTATCAACAATGGTCTAAGTAGCATTTCAGTTTGGGCAAAACAATGGTTGGTTAACTTTAATCCAAACAAAACAGAAGCCATTCTATTTACTTTTAAAAGGCAATCTCCTTTACCCAGACTTGTCTTTGATAATGCTGAAATAATTTTTGTTGACCACCATAAACACTTAGGGATAACACTCAGCAAAAAGGGCCAACGGACTAGCCATATAGATAACATAATAGAGTCAGCTTCTAAAGTTATAAATATCATGCGCAAAGTACAATTTACTCTTTCAAGATCTGCACTAAACCGAATATACCTATCATAATTATGTAACACCAATTTTTGAATATTCTTCAATTGTATTAGATGGATGTCCTGATTTACATAATAACACTATAGTAAAAATGCAGAATGAAGCTGCGCTTATTGTCACAGGATTAACGAGATCAGTTTCCCTTGAAAAGCTATTCGACGAATGTGGATTGGGGCCTTTGTTCAAGAGACTAGAACATCATAAACTGTTTTTCATGTATAATGGTCCCACAGTACATAAGTGACATAATTCCCCCATTATAGGGTACAAGGTCAAACTATCATTTAAGAAACCGAGGACATTTTGAAATGCTACCCAATAGAACTTCTATTTTTCGAAACTCATATATTCTGTGGTGCTCTGGAACTCTCTGGACTCTGATCTGAAATCTTCTCTTCTTTTAAAAGTAATTAAGTCTCGAGAACAAAGCCAGGGAGAGTTCCAGAGTACTACCTAGTTGGAAAAAGACACCTTACAGTACTTCATGCAAGACTAAAGAACAATTGTCTATAGACCAGTGCTCCCTTGGTGCAGGAATGACAATAATGTGCAGAACCCCTGCAGGAGCTTACTGCATTTGGTCTGTCGTGCATTGGGGGACCACTGGTCACCAAATATTAACACATATCTAAATCTGGTAGTTCTTAATGCGGGTTTTAACTGTTTTTACAGTCAATTGTTTGATGGAGATGCACTGGTGGCGGATTAAACTGAAATTTTGTGCTTGCATATATTTATCCTCATAATGGTTATGGAGGCACCTGTACACATACTCTCTCCCTCCCCCTCTCTCTCTCTCTCTCTCTCTCTCTCTCTCCCTCCCTTCCTCCCTCTCCCTCTCTCTCCAATTCCCGCTCTCTAAAATAATTTGTATATGTTAGGGTAGGGGAAGGGCCGTCTCTAAGTTGGTAGAACTTGTGGCCCTACCCCATTTCATGTATATAATTGAAATAAAATATGTTTAAACTAACAAGAGATTAACTATAGTTGTCGTAATAGAGTTTTACTGTTGTGGTCGATATATAGGGGTTTTACTGTAGTGATATTTATAAAGAAATTTTACTTTAAGGCCTTTCGCATACGGAAGTCGGTCTTGCGGGCGAGCGGATATGCGTCTTGGCGACATAGACTTTTTCCGTATGTGCTTATACTAGAAAATTTATATAAAGGAAGTGTTGACACGATTTAGTATAATCCTTCATAGCGCAATCAGTAGCGTGATTGACTACCAATGCAAAGGTAATAGGTTCGAGACCCATCCGATCCAAATATTTTTTTAAGTGTCCGATTTATTGACTAGTCAATCCATAACGCAGTGATCAAGGGACATGTTCGTTGATTAGAATTAGTGATGTTATATACGGTCCAATTATATGTCCATAAAGTCAATAAAATCGGTATACATGTATACGATTTGATCGAACTATAAAGCAACACATTGAAGCTTGCCAATACGTCAACCTTTTCAAGATCGACATTGCCCATTATTATTATGTTTAAACAATATAACTAACCTTGTGTGCAGGTCCATGAATAAATAATAGCGCATTATAATGACATAATTTAATGTTAAGGTAAGTAACTGAAGCTCAACTTCAAATTTCCCACATTTTAATAAGAAAATCTGTTATAACAACAAATCCTGACTGTAATATTTTCTGATTTTTTCTGACCAACTGTTTCATCAACCATATATTTGAATAAAATGAAAACAAATATACATTGAATGAGTCAGTTTTTTGTAATTCAATTTTTTAGCATTTTGCAAAATTTAAATAGCTGATAACATCTTTGAACACCTTTATTCAAAATGTTTTTAGCTTTTCTTGTATTGAACATTATGGACTACTTATTCCGCGAGCCTTATAGTCATTAGCTTTATTTATTTTTGAGAAAAAACTTGATAAAATGAATAATAACAAACGCGAGCCTTATAGTCATTAGCTTTATTTATTTTTAAGAAAAAACTTGTAATAATGAATAATAACAAACGCAAGTAACAAGTAGAACTTCTCTATTACGACTACTAAAAGAAGGCAAATTGTTGTTATAAAAGACAGGTGACAGCTTAAAGCAGTGTGAAAGTGAAACAGAAAGCTACTCTAGGATATTTGTTACACTTTCACATCGCTTGTGGTCGTATTGTGAATAGTTATAGCCTTTATCACAAATGGTAATTAAACACAGGTTTGACTTGGTATTCATTCCTGAAATTTGCAATGGACTACTAGCATTCCCATATCAAAATAAGTCATTTCATTTCATAGTTCATTTTTTACTCTTTAGGGTTGATTTTAACTATATATTTCAAAATGAGGAGCCATCGGATCAGGGTCTACTCTGTATGGGGCACGTGTAATTCTCACAGGTACACTGTTTGTAAATGACGAGTATACTCGTTGCTGTGGTACATATAAACGTCTTAGGAACGGTGTAGATCTTTACCATTCGCTGCTTATTTGACACAGCTGCTGGTATTGATCTACACTGATTGCAATGTACAGCTCATTTGTTTATAACTTTTAACCCTTTCACCGCCAAATTATTTTTAAGTATTTTACCCCTACGCCGTTATTGTGTCGTCTGCTTCAATATTATTGTCTGCAATATCATTTCAAAGTTAGAGTTAATAGAGTAAAGGTTATTCTGGGGCTATGGTTTGGAATAACTTGCCTTTGAACATAAGAAATGCTCAATCACTTGCCTCATTTAAAACTTCATACCTTAAATGGGTTAAATTAGACAGACAGTGTAGTCACTTATAATACTTCATAATGCTTCAAAATGTAATATAGTGATGGAAATTTGCTGCTTAGGGGTGAAGTTTAATTTCCCACTATAGTTTAAATTTATATAAACAAGTTAGATTACTGTTCAGGAAATTTATTTCAAGGCGCTAAGGTTTCTATACGCCATATATTGTAGTTTGCAGCTGATGTAAGCTGTTCTTTACCTTTAATATGGCTTTATATCACTATTCCTTAGGTGCCAGTCTAACCATCGCTTTCCTTGACCCATTACCACATATCGAAGCGCCTTTAAGCGCATTCAATTTGTGCAGTCATAATTATTTACAAAAAGTTAAATAATAATATTTGCTAGATCTATATCTTAGCAACTTAAGGCTGGCTGAAAAAGCTTAATGCATCTTAAGGCGCATTCTGCTTTACTTTCAACCTGCTTTAAGTGATCACCTGTCTTCAAAACTAGAACTATGTCATGTGCGGTAAGGGGTTATTGTTGCGATGGTGTCATGTAGGCTTTGTTTTGGCTGCTGAGCCCCTGGTCGGTTGTTACACGTTTAACCTTTCGTCCGCTAATTATGTTGATAGTAGTTTTTGCTGAAAGTGTAGACCCAGATGAGTTACCTCCTTTAGAAGCTCTCTGATCAGAGTATACATTGTTTGCTAGGAGAAGAAATGATTCTGAAATAGATAACATTCTAAGTATCCAAATACATTATATTCTACTTTTAAATAAATGGTTTGAATAGTATTCATAAAATTAGGGGTAATTTTTTAATATGCGATGAGCTAAGGGTTAATGACTGATCAAGGCCTTAGCTGCTTGTAAGGGCTTCTATGTATATAAGTTATTATAGAAATATGAATATTGATCAAAATCTACATGTTGCTTTAACCCTTTACTACATAGATATGTTTTATGAAAACTGTTTTATGTTCTCTAGTAGATGGTGTCTTGAAGCGGGTTTAAAGTAAAACAGAGTTCTTCAATACTAGAAATATACCATGGAGTAAAGGGTTTGAAGTATCTTTGGTATATTCCTTCCCGTTTGTTATGAAATTTATTTGATCTAGATCTTTGCTATTTGTTATCCCCTGCCGAAAGGCAGAGGGATACTGTTTTAGGTCTGTCCGTCCGGCTGTGCGTGCGTGCGTCCGTCCGTCCGTCCGTAACTGTATCTCCGAAACCTATAAACAGATTTGGATTAAACTTGGTATACTTATTTGTCATCATAGGAGCACCGTGGGAAATCAAATTTTTTTCAGAAAATTTTAGGAATTTATGAGTTATCTGCCCTTTTTGTGTTAAAATGCCGTCCGTGCGTCCGTCACGTTTTCCGTCCGCAACTGTATCTCCGAAACCTATAAACAGATTTGGATTAAACTTGGTATACTTATTTGTCATCATAGGAGCACCGTGGGAAATCAAATTTTTTTCAGAAAATTTTAGGAATTTATGAGTTATCTGCCCTTTTTGTGTTAAAAATGCCATATTTAACAGTTTTTACACTCTAGCAACTACAGTATTCAACATATTTTGTTTATACTTGCACACATTGTCTATAAGTACAAGTTCTTGCAGGTGTGCAATTATTGTAAAAAAAGGATACTTGTGACAAGAGTTATCTGCCCTTGATGTAGTTAGAAATGCTAGAAAATGCTTTATTTTGGTATTGTTTACATACTAGAGCCTATAAATATGCATGGATTTTTGAAAAAACTTTCTTGAATTATGTATGGCTATTAGTTTTCAAATGAATTTGATAATTGTTGAAAACGGAGAAATTAGTCATGAGTTATCTGCCCTTGATAAGTAAAAAAAGCCATATTTAACTGTTTTTACTCTCTGGCAACTACAATTATGAATGGATTTAAATGATACTTGCACACGATGTCTATAAGTAAAAGTTCTTGAAGGTGTGCAATTATTGTCAAAAAAGGATACTTGTGGCAATAGTTATCTGCCCTTAATGTACTTTGAAATGATAGAAAATGCTTTATTTTAAAATTGTTTACATCCTAGTATCTATAAATATGCATGAATTTTGATAAAACAAATTCTTAAACTATGTATGGCTATTAGTTTTCAAATAATTGTTATCATTTTTGAAAACGGAGAAACTAGTCAACAGTTATCTGCCCTTGATGAGTCAAAAAAACCATATTTAACAGTTTTTACCATCTAGAAACTACAGTCTTTAATGGATTTTGATTTAACTTACACATGATGTATATAAATATATGGGTAGCAACTATTGTCAAAATAGGATACTTTGTGGCAAGAGTTATCTGCCCTTTATGTACTTAGTAATGCTCAACATGGCTTTATTGTTTACATGCTATTGTGTACAAAAATGTGAATGGATTTTGAAAAAAAAATTAAATCATATATGGCTATTATTTATAGAACGAGTTCAATTATTATCGAAAATGTGCAAATTAGTCAAGAATACTCTGCCCTTGATGAGTTGAAAATGTGTTTACACTGTAGTAAATTCTACAGTTCTGAATTTTTTTTAATAATACTTGCACACAATTATAAGTTCTTGAAAGTGTTTAATTACTGTTGAATTTGAATCAAGAGTTACCTGCCCCTGTCATACTTAGATTTATAATGCTACAAACGGCTTTATTTTTTGTATTGTTTAGGCTTTAAAATGTACAAAATTGAATGGATTTTATAAAACTTTGTAAAAAGCTTTTGAATGTTGATCTTTAAAGACAGGTGATCACCATTTGCCCCTTCCTCCCACAATAAAGTTTGCCACTTTCTTCTGGACAATCACTGCGGCAGGGGATATCAGCTCTAAGGTGCTTGTTAAATCGTCGTTTTTTTGTTTGGGCTTTATATTGCCTCTGACTATTCAATATTCATGTATAGATAACAAATCTTGAATTCTCAGAATGACACTTATGCATTATCATTTTCAGCTTACTCTTTAAAATTCTTTAAGTAAACAGAGTAGTCCCTGTTGAGGAACTGTAGTCCCTGTATTTCAGGCTCCACTCTGTTTGCAAAGGTTTAAAAATACTGATTTGCAATTGTGTTCCTTTGTGTTTGTTTGTTCGATACCAAATATGTAATTCACATGAAATAAAGTCGTTATTATTATTATTATTATTACATAAGAAATATCGAAACGGATGTCAAACAGTTTTGATCCTGATCAGACGCCGCGTGACGCGGCGTCTGATCAGGATCAAAACTGTTTGAAAAGTCGACTTTAGGCGATTCTGGTGGTGAAAGGTGAAAAATTCCAATTTCAAAATAAGTCTATTTATTATTGACTATTTAGGGTTGATTTTAATATATTTCAAAATGATAAGGAACCCTGTGATCAGGGTCTACACTGTTTGCATGGGACAAGTGTAATCGTCACATGTACGCTGTAAATTACGAGAATACTCGTCGCTAGTGTTAAATGTGTTGAATGTTGAACTCAAGCGAGGCAACTTTATCCGTTTCTAGTTTTAAATATGCACCATAAATATTCTATGATGGTACAGTGGAGAATCTGTTATTCTTTCCCGTTTAAACGCAAACGTACGCAAACGCAAAGCGCTAAAACGTAGAAAAGAACAACTTTTGGACAATTCTGATATTTCATGTTTATCTTGGTGGCAAACAGTTTGGAGCCTGATCAGACGCCGGGTTACCCGGCGTCTGATCTGGCTCCAAACTGTTTGCACTGCAAATAGTAGTTTTAGCGTAAACGCGTTTATTGGGAAAGAATAACACATTCTCCACTGTACCTTAAAGGGACTCGCAACCGGATGGTGTACTTGTCAAAATAAAATAAAATACTCAAATAAAAGCAAATTTGTGGCATTACTTGGCGTCTGACATTAAAAAAATATGATCAGTCCAAAAAAAGTCTCCAGAATCGTAACCGAATCTTAGTTATTTTAGATATTTTCCATCGTTTTTCTATAGCGTCAGCTGACGGTATAGTTGTTGTTGTTGCTTCTCTACACGGGCTCAGCCATAAACCTGAGCCGAATAAAGTACCATCAGTCAAGTACGTTAATTCGCTACCATATATATAGAGAGCTGCTTTTTTTTTTTAAATGCATTTTTTAACAGAATTTATTATCCTAAACTAAATCTTACCCATTTATATAAGCATTTGACATATTTACCAATTACTATTTTTAATCTTAAATCCGGTTGCGAGCCTCTTTAAAGTAGACTGAAATAAACCTGCTTTAAATGGTGCACCGTCCTTGAAAATTGAGTGAACCACCCAATGAACATACTTTCAGATACAAACCCTAATGGATAACTTGAGCATTTTTTCTCAATGAGCATGTTTGCAGACTCAAATTCAAAACTGTTTGCTTGCGTTGGACAAGTGTACTCGTCGCTAGATTTGAATATATTAAAACAAGATGAAAGTAAAACAGACAATCTTAAGCCAAAACAATTTTAATTTCAAAATTTACTCGTCTGTAAAACACTCGTGATTTTCACAACCTTTATCCCTTCCCTAATAGAACCGCCTTTAATTTACATAGGAACTATTTTTAAATCCTAGCTTTACTTTCAACCGTCTTTAAGTGGTCACCCGTTTTCATAATTGAAACCGGGTATGGGACAACGTGTTACATGTAAGCAACCGCTTAACGAGGACACTACTGTTTGCAATTGTTTCATCCGGTATTAAGCACAGTTTACTGTCAATGTCTTTTGAACAGGCATGTACTTAATGCACTACAAACGGCACCAAAAGACGACTTAGTTAACAGCTTGGATCCTGATGAGACGCTGCGTAACAACTTCTAATCAGAATCCAAACTGCTTGACACTCGTATGAAGTGCTCATTTTGTTTTACTTTCAAAGTGCGATAAGATGTCACCTAGAAACAGGTTAGGGTTTGTGGACGATAATTGCAGAGGTCTTAAATGGTTCATATTTCACATGTTAGGGTTTGCCGACGATACTTGCAGAGGCCTAAATGGTTCATATTTCATTAAGGTGGTATACAGTTGACGGTCATTTAACACATTCAACCCTAGCGACGACAATACTCGTCATATGCTAACAGTTTAGACCCTGATCAGAGGGCTCTTGTAGGAACCCTCTGATCAGGGTCTGCACTGTTTGTCAGTTTGTGATAAATTGTTAAATTCAAACCTAAATATTCAAAAATGGACTGAACCTAGAAATTGAAACGGTCCATAAAATATTCAGTAGTTTTACTGTACTTGACATTCGGTGGGGTTTTTTGTGTCCAAGTTTTCCTGTTGTCTGCTTTGAAATTATCATATGTAATATTTTAGCGGAGATCTTATCTGAATTCAAACTTTTTGAAAATACAGTGTTCCCTCTGTGCAACGGCCCTCCCAACGACCCTTTCCTGAACGGAAATATCGTGTCTAACGCTTTACTGCTGCAATATCGTTTGATTTAAATCACAGGCACTCGATGACAGGATCGATATAAATTCCCGTGTCCCTTCTCATATATAAATATATGAGAAGGGACACGGGAATTTATATCGATCCTGTCATCGAGTGCCTGTGATTTAAATTATCTGCTATTTTTCTCAAATTTACATATAACTGGAGATTGGTAGAATAAATATAACAATGAGTGACAAACAACTTGAATCCAGATCAGACGCCGCTGTTTGCAAATGTGTAACGACCCCCTCCAAACAACGCAATATGTGTCTCCCATAGGGTGTCGTTGTAGAGAGGGAGCACTTTAACAGTCAAGTCGAGATCTGCAGGACAAAAGTATGTGCAAGAAGCAATATTACCTATATACTAGCTTAAAGAAGGCTGAAAGTAAAGTAGAATGCACCTTAACATCTTCACATCTAGAACAGGCTATGTTTTCTATGTCCTGGTAGAGGGTACCTTAAAGCAGGTTGAAGGCACATTCTGTTTTACTTTCAACCTGCTTTAAGTGGTCACCTGCTTTCTAAACAAAGAAACGACAATGTGGTACTCCCAAATGGTGTATTTCCTACAACAGGGCTACAAAAATCATTGTTTGCCCCTTAGTTTCTTTTTTTATTTTTAAGACAGGTGACCACAAAAAGCAGGTTGAAAGTAAAGCTTAACCCATTACAGGTTTTAAAGGGTTAGGCAGTTATTTAAACAGTGGAGAAAACGTCATTCTTTCCCGTTTAAACGCAAACGAAACGCAAATTGCATTAAAATGACAATCCTGATTATTAATTTTTAATTTGAGTGGCAAACAGTTTGGAAGCTGATCAGACGCCTGGCTCCAAACTGTTTGCTATGGAAATAACAGTTTTAGCAAAACAGTTTATTGGCAAAGAATAACGTTTTCTCCGCTGTATTTAAAGAAACGAATAATGATGAAAAAAGTAGTTTAGAAAAAAAGAGTGTACCCTGTTTGAACCGGCTACCCACGACATGATAGTAAGACTCCCTCCCTATTGAGCCACCTCAATCTGTTTTCAAGTGTACGCCAATTTCCCTTCCTATAACGACTCCTAAACAACGCACATAATTGTTGGGGAACCTCTTTACAGCGATCTTTGCTCCTTGAATGTTGTGACATGAATTTGTGATGCGTTTCGTTTCAATAGGACGGTACATGTATTAGCAAAAGTATCAATAGTGTAAGAACTTAGAAACAACAAAGTTATACTCCGTGATACAATGCCCCATAAATAGCTCAAAGCACACAGAAGGTAAAGGAAAACAAGGCTTAATGCTCATGCTCTTTTACTTTCAATGTGCGTTAAGTTGTCACGTAGAAACAGGCTAGGGCCTGCAGGCGACAATTGCAGAGGTCAAAATTGAAGCAGATGACTGAAACATTTCACGATATATTTGGCAGCGAAATAGTACAATTAAAAATATACTGGCGTAATGCGTAAAACCTTCTGCCACTTGTTTTGAAATTACACAAGATAAACTGCATATAGCAAAATTGACGCAGACGACAATATGGCGGTGAATGGGTAAAAGCTTCACGATGACATGTTTAAGACAATTGCTTCATTAACCCTGTCCCTGTACGATTTAACCGTATGTTTTAGCTCTGTCACGCACATAACCTTTTTTGAGTCTGATATAGTTTGAAGTCTGATCAGACCTAATATGGATCCAAATTCATTGCAAACTCGACTACAGTTACAGTGGAGAATCTGTTATTCTTTACCAATAAACGCGTTTACGCTAAAACTATTATTTGCAGTGCAAACAGTTTGGAGCCAGATCAGACGCCGAGTAACCCGGCGTCTGATCAGGCTCCAAACTGTTTGCCACCAAGATAAACAAGAATTATCAGAATTGTCCAAAAGTTCTTTTCTACGTTTTAGTGCTTTGCGTTTGCGTACGTTTGCGTTTAAACGGGAAAGAATAACAGATTATCCACTGTATGATAGTGATTGGGGTTAACCCTTTTACAGAACAGAACAGAACAGAACAGAACATCTTTTATTCAGCCTTGTACACAAGTACATCATATTACATAACAAAACCACATGTCATTTTCAATTAAATTCAAGTAATTACTATTGGTAATAACTGTTTTAGTTACAGTGGAGACTGGAGAACAAGTTATTCCTTCCCGTATAAACGCATACGAAATGCAAACGCGGTGCACTAAAATGTAGAAAATGGCAACTTTTCTATGTTACCACATATTCATTTTAATATGAGTGGCAAACAGTTTAGAACCTGGTCAGACGCCGGGTTACCCGGCGTCTGATCTGGCTCCAAACTGTTTGCAATGGAAATAATAGATATAGCGTAAACCGTTTATTTGGGAAAGAATAACGTTTTTTCACTGTAATATTAGTCAAAAGTCACTAAATACGCAATGCGTACGATATTTTCTATTTCAATATTATATTTTTAAGATTATTTTAAAAGGAAGATTTAAACGTCATATGACATAGAAATCCGTTGTATAAAGGCAAACTTCAAGTATTTTGCCAGATTACACGACACATCTCTAGTTATCATCAGTTTGAAGAAGTTCTTACACTAAACGACGTCTGATCAGGACCCAGACTGTTTGTCATACCATTGCCGCAGTTCCCTTAATAGGAACTGTCTGACGCGTTTACTGCTGCAATACCACCTGCTTAAAGTTGTCTGCTGTTTTACATAATTGCCATTTTGACGAAAAAAACTTAATGAGGAGGAGTGACAAACAGCTTGAATCCGGACTCCCTCCAAACAACACACATAAGTTGCGTGTCGCATTGGATCACCTGCCTTAAAATTAACAAAATTGAAGCAGACTACTCTAAAACATTTCACGTTAAATTTGGCAGCGAAAGAGTTAAACTGTACAATTAAAATATTCTGGTGAAATGACAAACAGTGTAGACCATGATCAAAGGGCATAGTACAAATTTACTATTCATACGTATATTCGCCGCTAGGGTAAAACATTAAAATAAGAACCTCCAGTAATCGATAGTTTATTTCAGTTTATATTACAATGATTAATACAATTACAAATAAATATATGCGTGGATCAAGATACTTTCATTTGAGGAAGTTCCTTGTAACATTTCAACTGCGAACAGTTTTGATCCTGACCAGCTTCATAGCATCTGATTAGGATCAAAACTAGTAGTAGTATCTTTTATTTCCTCCATTAAGGAGAGCATTTTACATAAACAAAATATTCAGAAAAAAAAGTAAACAAACAGTTCTATACAGCTGAAACTGAATACTTCAAACACGCTTAAATCGACCTACCATTATTTCATTAGCAGACTACTTATAAGTGGAACTCGTATAAGCTGAAAATACCCGCACCTCCAAGCCCCCTTTTAACTTCGAACTACGGGTATGCTCAAACTAAGGCGATCTCGAAATAATCGAGCTTCAACTGTACTAATATATATATATATAGTTACAACATGAATCGAACAGTAATGCACAAAAGGGCTCCAGACAAGAGGGGGTAAATTGAGTTGTTTGACATTTATCGTTCAAATCTGCATCAAAACACGCGGTACGACTACACATTAGAATCGTCGTTTGAGACGATTCCAATGAATAGTTACACCGTAGGTCTGTTCTGTTCTGTTGATTCACACATAACATTTTTAGTTTTGAAATTTCACCTTATTTGGAGTCCCGCATATAGATCCATCCATAATACCTCTTACGAAACGAAACAAGGAGATACAAGGACAGCGTATCACAAGTTACACCAGAGATCATACAGAAGCACGCAAGGAAACACGCAGTACGCACATAGAAACGCCCACACGCACGTTATTTGTCCTTTACATAGGGGAATCCCTTTCGAAACGAAACAAAGAGATAACCAAAGGAACTATTGCAATAAGTAGCATACTAGGAACAGATATTAACCCATTAGATCATAGATATGCAATTTACGGTTTATACATAGTCTTCAATTGGAGAAAATAGTTTCAAGTGGTTCAGTCAGTATATACCATAAGAAATAGTTCAATGTACAAGCTGATGGTAGCTTAAAGCAGGCTGAAAGATGAACCAAAATGAACTTGAAGGCACATGTTGCTGCACTTTCAACCCGCTTTAAGTGGTTATCTTTAATACTAGAAACGAACTATGAGGTAAGGGGTTATACAGATAGTTATATATTGGGATTGCAATTTACATAATTATATACAGTAACATATATACGAGTACATGTACAGTAAAGCTACCCTAATACGACCAACAAAACGGAGGCTAATAGAGTGTATAAAAGACAGGTGACAGGACGAAGCAGGGTGAAAGCAAAGCCGAAAGCTCCTTAGGTGCGTTCCGCTTCACGTTCACCCCGCTTTTGCTGTCGCATACCTTAAACATCAAATAATGAATATAACTTATTGGTCGAAGCAGAGGTGCTTCACTGCAATCAAAGACACAATACTGTCTATATAGACAGTATTGAGTTGAGTTAAGCGGCCATCCATACGAAGAGGACTCTCGGAGAATGCCAAGCCTAAAGGTCAAGTCAGTGCAAGACAAGCACAGCACAGAAAGTCCCTCATGGGTTTTTCAGTACTCTACCAAACCCGCACCAAGAAGCATGCCGCTCACAGGAATACCCATTTAACTTCATTAAGTGGTCGCTGAATCCAAGGCAGATACAATAACTAGTTCATCCTAGGAACTTTAAATAGACAATTCCAGTTTCAAATAATGTCAATTTTGACTATTTGATATAAACAATGTACCGTATAAGTGGTTTTTTACACGAGACGCAAATTTAGCGATTCAACCCTAAATGAATTTTTAGCGTATTAATTTTTCGCGCAAACGTTTATTGAAAATCTATTTTTCGCGGTTATGATATTTAAGCATATTTTATTTTACCGTTTGGGTTTTATCTTGTCAATAAATCCGCATACGTACGTGGCGCATTCAAAACTAAGGGAAGTAACTATTTAAACATTCACGGCGACGGATATCTATCTTCCCTTCATAAAGTGCCGGTATATGGCGCACTTGTTTACAATATGATCGGATGCAATTTCCGTCTTCCCTCCGTAATGAACTGAAGCGGCAGAAAGTCACCACTGGGTACAAATGAGACGCCGGGTAAATCAATGTCTCTCAAGTATCCAAAACTTTTCACACTCGATTTACCTGTATATACGTGTTGACAATGGAGAACGTTGCCTTTTAATTGCAAGCAGACGAGGTGTCATTTACGAGTGAGTAACATAGGTCAAACTGTAAAGCGATTAACCCTTTGTCTGCCTATCACAACTTGATTGGCATTGGCAAACAGTTTGAGTAAAGATAAGGCACCAAAAAACACGACAAATCTGGATCCAAATTGTTTGACATCCGTCTTTAGATATCTTTCATAAAACATGCATTAAATTGAACGTGGGTATAGGCCTGGTCCGGAATAAGAGCACGGGAACGAAGAAATTGTGCTTTTGGTTGTTGTTTTTTTTTACGACAAACTGCCTCGAGCGGACTTTGCTGCAGAAAATGAAATAGGCCTAGAGAAAGGTAGGAATATTTGGCGGATTAGATTTACGCGAGTTTGATGCACACGCGAAAATAGCGAAAATTTCCTTCTCGCGAAAAAAACCACTTATATTTGGAAATATCAGACAGTGCAGTGCATATCCTGATGAGAGGCTCCTGTAGGATCCCTTTGATCAAGATATACACTGCCTGTGTAGGACAAATGTACTCCTTACATGTACACTGTTTTATTGACCCCGAATTTAATTAGATTTAGAACATAAAGAACGATACATGAAATATAAAAACTAAAATTTAAAGTTCAGATGTTCATCACCTACAAGGTATCTGAAACCAGTAACTAGAGTAACTTCGGTCTGTCGGATGCAGCCTTAACCCGCCAAATAAATTGTCGTCTGCTATATTTCTCGTCTGCTTCAAGTTTCAAAGTGCTTCAAAGTTGCTAAAAATTGCTGAAAATGTTGTCCGAGTGTCAAACAGCTTGGATCCGGATGGAGCTATAGTCGTGAGTGGCAGGCTAAGGGTTAAGTATGTATTGAGCATATATCTGTCCCATAATGACAAAATAATGTTGTAAACTTCTATTCTGTATTTTAATATATGCACACAGCTGCAGAGAATAGGTTCAATAATAGAATCAACTACACCTTGGCATAATGTACATTGCCGAGTAAATGTATCTGAGAATAATTTGCTAATTATAGCTAAATAAATGTTACTATAACTGCTGTAGTTTGGACCACAGGTACTTGACACATACTTTATTATCTATTAACATCCCCCCCCCTTAAAAAAAATAATTTTTTTTTTACTATACTTCTATTATAGATACTTGTATCTATAATAGAAGTATAGACTAGTAAAAAAAAAAAAAAAAAAATTTTTTTAAAAAAGGGGGGGGGGGTGTTTAATAGATGATAAAGTATGTGTCAAGTACCTGTGGTTTGGACAGTATCTACTTATGCATAGGAACTCTACATTAAAATGAAGTATTGGTTTAATGTAAAGGAAATCACACAAGCTATCGTCTGCGTTTACGCGTTCATACCAGTCGTGCTCTGCGACCTGATCATGGCGGAATTATGCCCGTATATGTATAATTCCTCCATGACCTGATATACTGCACGACGAACTGATGTGTATTCCATACTTCTTTTGGCAGGAATTTTCCACTTTCTAAGAAATTGTATTGCATTGTACGTATTAGTAAAAGTATCAATAGTGTAAGAACTTCAGGTATAACTGAGAGTGTGGTAACTGAGGGAACTTGAGGTGACTGAAAACCGGTGACATCACATCATTGGACAAAGTTCCTGGAGCATAACTTCAGGTGTCTGCACTTCATAGTTATCTGAAACAAAATATACCACTATAAGTAAACAGTTCCATAAATATATCGAGATTTCAAACATGCAGGCTCTACACTATTTAGTAACAGACATGTCTATAGATACCGTCTATATCCTAGCAGATAGGTGGCCATCTTAGGTTATAAGTTAGTTGGTTAAGAAACCCTCTGACAAGTACAAATGGTAATGTTGACCGAACAGAATCAAAACACAATTTGAACACTTGACAGTGATGTCTCCTAGCAGATAAGACAGGACAAGAAAACCCAACATTTTCCAGTAACGTCACCGCAGCCAGGAAAAACACAATACAGTCTATCTTTAACCCGATCTAAATCTCTAAGCGAAAGGGTTAAACAGTTTGAACCTTGGTTAGACGCTGCATAACGCCGAGTTTAATCTGTATCCAAACTGTAATCAAATCGAATTCTGCAGACGATATGAAATGAGTCTTAAAGATTTTTCCTCAGTCCATTGAGGGACTCCCATCCCATTGTAATCGATGGGCGAGAAAAATCATGAATCAGAAGCTTTCACCGCATATACCAATCTCAGTTGGTGTGAAATTAACAGTAACTAAATTCAAGTTGTCTAGAGAGGCCCTCAAATACTCACATTCAAGGATTTTTTAATGAGTTTTACTAACCTAACTAACAAATTTAAGGTACGGGCCTCACATGAAACGCTTGGGTGAGTATATCCATAGACAAGATAGCAGTAAAGGACAAAACTTGCAATGGCGGCATGCTTTGAGAGCTTGTTAGGTGTTATGACCAAAAGGTCGTCAGGAGATGCCTTTAACATTTAATCTAACGTCGCCATAGCTTTAAATCAACCCGTTTGTCGTTTAAAGTCGACTTTGCAAAGAGATTGGATCCTGATTAGACTCATATCGATATTCTTTCAATCACACTTCCTTTGAAACCTTCTTGCAGACAATATTGAAGCGGTAAAGTGGTAAAAACAAAAAAAAACCTCACGACTTATTTGACGCCGAAACGGTTAGAGCCGATAAAAACCTATTCAGTTACAAGATTTAGTGAATGATAGGCAAGAAAACCGATAGTCTATCTTCAACCCTTTCACTCCTAAATTTTCTGCGAGTTTTTTACCCCTTCACCGTTTTATTGTAATCTGCTTCAATTCTGTTGCCTGCGATGTGGTTTCAAAGGATCCAAACTGTTTGCAAAGGCTCTTTAAAGCGTCATTGATAGCGAAAGGATCAAAACAGTTTGAGCCTTGATAAGACTGTCTGCATAATGCCTAGTCTAATCTGTATCCAAACTGTCAGGAAATCAAATTCTGCAGACGATAGTTTCAAAGCAGACGATATTGCTGTAAAATAACGGTAAACTGCTACAATGGAATGAAATAAGTAAACCCTCTCTTATACGACCACTAAACTGTGATGTTTACGACAGGTGCTTGTTTGAAGCAAGGGGATGGTAAAACAAAAGTTCTATGTGAGTTTTCTGTTTTAATGTCACCTTGGTTTAAGCTTGTTTTCCGGAATCGTTAATCTAACGTCGCCTTAGCTTTACATTAACCGTTCCGGCGTTGAAGTCGTTTAAAGTCGACTTTGCAAAGAGATTGGATCCTGATTAGAGGCCCCATTACGTGGCATCTGATCAGGATCCAAATTCTACGTTAATCGAATTCTGCAGACGATGGAATCAAAGCAGACGATATCGCTGTAAAATAACGGTAAACTGCTACAAATTGTATGAAATAAGTAAAACCTCTAATACGACCTCTAGTACCTCTAAATTGTGATGTTTACGACAGGTGCTAGCTTGAAGCAAGGTGATAGTAAAACAGTGCTCTATGGGAGCTTTCTATTTTAATGTCACCTTGGTTTAAGCTTGTCTTCTGCAATCGTAAATCTAAGGTAAAGTAACAATAGCTTTAAATCAACCCTTTCGGCGTTGAAGTCGTATTAAGTTGAATTTGCAAAGAAATTGGATCCTGATTAAACGATGCGTAACGCAGGATCGAAACTGTTTGACACTCAAATCGATATTTCTAAAATTACACATTGTCGTCTGCTTCAATTTTGTTGCCTGCAATGTGGTTTCAAAGTAAAAAAAATAAGACGGTATGACTCAAGACATTTCAAAACAAGTGTCAAACAGTTTGGAGCCTATTCAGACGCCGCGTAACACGTCAAGCGCTGCATAAGCTTTCTTTTTAAATGTCACCTTTGTTCAAAATTGTTTCCCGGAATCTTAAATCTAACATCACTACAGCTTTACATTAACCCTTTCGACGTTGAAGTCGTTTAAAGTCGACTTTGAAAAGAGATTTGATCCCCAAAAGACGCCGCATAGCGTAACGATGCGTCTGATCAGGATCCAAATTCTTTGCAAACACGCTTTTAAGAGTCATTGAGAGCAAAAGGGTTAAAACAGTTTTTACCTTGATAAGACGTTGCATAACACCCAGTCGCATCTGTTTCCAAACTGTAAGCAAATCGAATTCTGCAGACGATAGTCTTTGTCAGTGTGTATGAAATATAGAATACAAGAAAGTATTACTATTATTATTATTATTACAATTATTATTATCATTATTATTATTATTATTCTTTACCTTATTGTAAATATTATTATTATTGAACAACCTTTACATCATACGTTCCAACTACTTTTCGCTCCTCTTCTTTCCCGTGTCTAGAAAGTTAGAAACAGAAATTATTACTCAGACATAAAGTAACATTGAACTTATTATTGCATGATCTTATTGTTTTTATTATTATTACTATGCAACAACCATTACATGATACCTTCCACTTCCTCTTGCTTCTCTTCTACTTTGCCGTGGCCGTCTCCTCAAAACAGCGCACCAACAACAATCTAGTCCTTAACAAATTGAACGGAAACCATTTTATTTAACTATCTTTTTCCAGTCGCCAGTGGAAGACTGAAAATAACTGTAGTGCTAGTATTAGAGGGGTTTTACTGTAGTGCTAGTATTGCAAAGAGATTGAATTCTGATAAGACGCCGCGTAACGCAACAATATTTACATTGTAATTCGACACATTGAAAAGGTCATCAATACATGACCCTATGTTCTTTGCAAACCACAGCATTTCAACACATGCTAACATTCTTAGCACTTTTGAGAAGTTTATGTAAGAAATTATTGCTATGGTTGTTATCGCATTGTTGCATTGAGAGGGAATATATGGGAAAGAAAGGGGATCGAATAGCAGTTGGAAGGTTACATGGTGTACATGTTGATGCGTCACATGAGCACATTGGTCATACAGGATAATAAAAGTATTGTACCACTGCAGGCTCGGGCTTTGAGTTTAATGTAGAACAAAAGTAATGCAGAAAGCTAAAGACTCTAAAGATTTAAATGTGTATGTCTTACAATGCATCGTCTGCTATGACTACACGGAGTAAATACGGTGTTTAAATCACCATAGGTACAGACTAAGGATCCTGAGTTTAACTCAGTGATGTTACACGGTTTATCTGATAGCGGCGTGCACAGTCGTCGAAGCTCCTTTAGAAAACATATGTAAACCCTGTATGACAGAATTTTTTATAACGGGAGCTAGACTCATATAGTGTTAGTTTTGAGTTTAGCAAAGAATTTTTGAAAAATTAAAAGGCATAAAATGGTTTTGGTGCGACTGCTGTACAGTTATTATATAAATTATTATCACACCCACAATTTATTTGTGCTCCCCAGCTTGATGATGCGAAACATTACTACGTTCTGCCCACTTTGAATCATGTCAAAACAGCACTCCTTTCATTCACACACGTAATGAAATAACTAACTAACTAACTAATAAATAATATAAGAGCCTAACTTTCAGTCACGGCTGGCTGACTTTCTTCAAAGTGGACACATAAATAAACAAAGTAAATAAATAAGAGTAGTTTAGCAGTTGAACAAATACCATTCCGCACAAATTAAAAACTGATAATGAAAAAACAGTCACAATTAACACTATATGAGTCTAGCTCCCCTTACAAAATATTCTGTTATACGGGGTTTACATATGTTTTCTAAAGGAGCTTCAACGACTGTGCACGCCACTATCAGATTTACCGTGTAACAGCACTGAGTTAAACTCAGGATCCTTAGTCTGTACCTGTGGTGATTTAAACACCGTATTTACTCCGTGTAGTCATAGAAGACGATGCATTGTAAGACATACACATTTAAATCTTTAGAGTCTTTAGCTTTCTGCATTACTTTTGTTCTACATTAAACTCAAAGCCCGAGCCTGCAGTGGTACAATACTTTTATTATCCTGTATGACCAATGTGCTCATGTGACGCATCAACATGTACACCATGTAACCTTCCAACTGCTATTCGATCCCCTTTCTTTCCCAAATATTCCCTCTCAATACAACAATGCGATAACAACCATAGCAATAATTTCTTACATAAACCTATACCCCATACAAGGTAACCTATAGAAACATGCACCATAAAGATTACCACCATAAAACCTTATTTATGATTATGCAATAATAATTTGTTCCTAAACAAACCAACTGACTTTCCCCATAATACCATATTTCCTTTTCACCGTTGTCTTCTGTTTTCCCAATACAAACTAGCCATTCGTGCGTTTGTTTACTTTTTTAGGCTAACCGCCGCAGATATTATGCATTGATCTACACTGTTTGCAATGCCTATATATACCGTCTATATCCTAGCAGATAGGTGACCAAATTGTAACTGACTTTTAACTGTCTTCAAAATTAGAAACAGGTTATCGGGTAGTTGGTT
Organism: Gari tellinella; assembly: GCA_922989275.2. NCBI lineage: Eukaryota > Metazoa > Mollusca > Bivalvia > Cardiida > Psammobiidae > Gari > Gari tellinella. Next base: position 46,652,156 of record OV277856.1, read on the forward strand.
AAGAAACCTCTGACAAGTACAAATGGTATAGAAGACCGAACGGAATCAAAACACAATTTGAACACTTGACAGTGATGTCTCCTAGCAGATTAGACAGGACAAGAAAACCTAACAGTTTCCAGTGATGTCACCGCAGCCTGGAGAAACACAATACAGTCTATCTTTAACCCGATCTAAATCTCTAAGCGAAAGGGTTAAAACAGTTTGAACCTTGATAAGACACTGCATAACACCGAGTTTAATCTGTATCCAAACTGTAATCAAATCGAATTCTGCAGACGATATAAAATGAGTCTAACGTCTAATATAACGCCGCCATAGCTTTACATTAACGGCATACACTACCAATTCGTGAGACATCTGGCGGCTTTTCACGAAGGACGATAAATCAAGCATCGTTACTCAACGAAATCTTGCATATCGGTTACCTCCCGTAGATACTTTCGGTTTCAAACAATCTCCATTTATCGCGTAATATAGACGTTAAATGCATGAAATTGTACTTGGTAAATGAAAGTACGTGAAACTTGGGTAAATACTCTATGTAATAAGGCTAAGTTAATAACCCAGAAGTTCAATCAAATTGAATATAAGCGTGAGCCCGAGATCACATAGAAAAAGTCGTCTGCTTATTTAGGCCGTTGGTATATGTATAAAAGTGCCTATAGTTTCAAAAGAAGCATTATAACAAATGCGCTTTTTACCATTGTCTTATTACTCACACCTATAGCCTTTATTGTAGGAAGTTTCAATCTATTTCCGACAGATTTTAATTGAGCGAGTGTTTTCATTGAATTGGAGCCGAAAACAATTAAGAAAAATGCATAAATATCAGGCAACAAACTATACTCTTTGCATTAATGTTGAGTGAGCATCACTTTTTAACTGTTTTAATGTTTGTTTGTGCCAATTATAACTCTACATCATTTTAGAAAGGCAAAATAACGCATGCCGACTATTTGCCGAGGATGGCTACATCATACATTTCAAATACCCATAGACAAAAAATACCTTTATAACATATGTTTTTCTTTTTGCCATTGTACTTAAATATGTTTGAAGAACCTATACTGAAAATTTCACAAAGATATTTCGGGAATTTTATTTGGTCGCGAATGTCTTTAACCCTTTCGGCGTTGAAGTCGTATAAAGTCGACTTTAAAAAGAGATTGGATCCTGATTAGATTTTTATCCATATTCCTTAAACCACACTTCCTTTGAAACTTACTTGCAGACAATATTGAAGCGGTATAGTGGTAAACACAAACAAGAGCCCCATGGGGCATATTTCGCTCACCTGAGAATAGCCGAAAAATGGAGATAATGATATGCAACAGACCGGAACCATTTGAACAAAATATGTAAAGGATATTTAAAGTGTCACCATACCGAATATAAAAGCTCTGGCCATATTAGTGTCAGAGAAGAAGACGTTTGAAATTTTCACTATATAACTATGTAAAACCTTGATTTTTTTTTTATTTTACGTCGCTTTCAACAGTATTTCAGTCATATCGCGACGTCCAGCTAATTACAGGTGGAGGAAGACCCCAGAAGCCCTTTATGCACTGTTTAAGGCACAAATTGGCAACTGAGTAGAACCACTGACCTTCCGCAAGCCAGCTGGAAGGCTTCCCCACATGAAAAATCCGAACGACCCTACTGGGATTCGAACTCACAGCTGTGAGGAGCTTAGTGATGTAAGTCACAGTGACTATACCACTAGGCCACGGAGGCCCCGAGGCATAATTTGAACAAACTTGATAGAGGACCTGAAGGTGATGCTTTGTGGCAAATATCTAAGCTCTGGCCCTTGTCGTTTCAGACAAGAAGATTTTTTAAGTTTTCATTGAAAAAAATCTATTTTTAGCTCCTGTGACCTAGTTATGCAACCGACCAGAACCATTTGAACAATTTTGGAATAGGACATCTAGAAGTGTCATCATGCCAAATATCAATGCTCTGGCCATATTAGTTTCAGGGAAGAAGACGTTTGAAAATTTCACTATATAACTTTGTAAAACTGTGACCCCCGGGGCGGGGCCAATTTTGACCCCAGGGGCATAATTTGAACAAACTTGATAGAGGACCTGTAGATGATGCTATGTGCCAAATATCTAAGCTCTGGCCCTTGCAGTTTTTGACAAGATTTTTTTAAGATTTCCTTATTTTTTCTGCATTGTTTTTAATTCTTTGAACAAATTTGAAAGAGCTTGACCCAAGGAACATTTCTGTAAAGTTTGGTTGAATTCTGTCAAGCGGTATAGGAGGAGATATCATTTGAAGCAATTGTTAACAACAACGCACGACGGACAACGGACGACGATGGACACAGGGCCATCCCAATAGCTCACCTTGAGCCTTTGGCTCAGGTGAGCTAAAAAAACTCAGGACTAATTTGGCGCTTAAAGGGTAACAGTCGTTAAAAACCTATTCAGTTACAAGGTACATGTATAGTAAATGATAGGCAAGGAAACCAATACAGTCTATCTTTAACCCTTTCATTCCAATTTTCGCGAGTTTTTTTACCCCTTTACCGTTTCATTGTAGTCTGCTTCAATTTTGTTGTCTGCAATGTGGTTTCAAAGGATCCAAACTGTTTCCAAAGGCGCTTTAAAGGGTCATTGAGAGCGTAAGGGTTAAAACATGTTGAACCTTGATATGACGTTCTACATAATGCCGAGTCTAATCTGTATCCAAACTGTAAGTAAATCGAATTCTGCAGACAATAGTTTCAAAGCAGACGATAGTGTTTGAAAATAACGGTAAACTACTACAATTAAAACTAATACGAACACTAAATTGTGATGTTTAAGACAAGTGCTTGCTTGACGCAAATCGATATTTCTTAAATCACACATTGTCGTCTGCTTCAACTTTGTTGCCTGCAATGTAGTTTCAAAGTCCAAAATATAATACGGTATGACTATTTCAAAACGAGTGTCAAACAGTTTAGATCCTGATCAGACGCCGCGAAACACGCCAAAACACTGCATAACGCCGAGTTTAATCTGTATCCAAACTGTAAGCAAATCGAATTCTGCAGACGATAGTTTCACTGCAGATGATATTGCTTTAAAATAACGGTAAAATGCTAAAATAATATGAAATAAGTAAAACTTTTAATACGACCACTAAACTGTGATGTTTACGACAGGTGCTTGTTTGAAGCAAGGGGATGGTAAAACAAAAGTTCTATGTGAGTTTTCTGTTTTAATGTCACCTTGGTTTAAGCTTGTTTTCCGGAATCGTTAATCTAACGTCGCCATAGCTTTACATTAACCCTTTCAGCATTGAAGTCGTATAAAGTCGACTTTGCAAAGGATTTGATCCTGATTAGCCGCTTAAATTCTTTGCAAATGCGCTTTTAAGAGTCATTGAGAGCGTAAGGGTTAAAACAGTTTTTACCTAGATTAGACGCTGCATAACACCCAGTCGAATCTGTATCCAAACTGTAAGCAAATCGAATTCTGCAGACGATAGTTTCAAAGCAGACGATATTGCTGTAAAATAACGGTAAACAGCTACAATTGTATGGAATAAGTAAAACCTCTCTAATATGACAACTAAATTGAGTTTTTATGACAGGTGCTTGCTTGAAGCAAGGTGATAGAAAAACAGAGCTCTTTGGAAGCTTTCTATTTAAATGTCACTTTTGTTCAAGCTTGTTTTCCGGAATTGTAAGCTAACGTCGCCATAGCTTTACACTAACCCTTTCGACGTTGAAGTCGTTTAAAGTAGACTTTGCAAAGAGATTTGATCCTCATAAGACGCTACGTAGCGTAACGCTGCGTCTGAACAGGATCCAAATTCTTTGCAAACACGCTTTTAAGAGTCATTGAGAGCGAAACGGTTAAAACAGTTTTTACCTTGATTAGATGATGCATAACACCCAGTCTAATCTGTATCCAAACTGTCAGGAAATCAAATTCTGCAGACGATAGTTTCAAAGCAGACGATATTGCTGTAAAATAACGGTAAACTGCTACAATGGAATGAAATAAGTAAACCCTCTCTTATACGACCACTAAACTGTGATGTTTACGACAGGTGCTTGTTTGAAGCAAGGGGATGGTAAAACAAAAGTTCTATGTGAGTTTTCTGTTTTAATGTCACCTTGGTTTAAGCTTGTTTTCCGGAATCGTTAATCTAACGTCGCCTTAGCTTTACATTAACCGTTCCGGCGTTGAAGTCGTTTAAAGTCGACTTTGCAAAGAGATTGGATCCTGATTAGAGGCCCCATTACGTGGCATCTGATCAGGATCCAAATTCTACGTTAATCGAATTCTGCAGACGATGGAATCAAAGCAGACGATATCGCTGTAAAATAACGGTAAACTGCTACAAATTGTATGAAATAAGTAAAACCTCTAATACGACCTCTAGTACCTCTAAATTGTGATGTTTACGACAGGTGCTAGCTTGAAGCAAGGTGATAGTAAAACAGTGCTCTATGGGAGCTTTCTATTTTAATGTCACCTTGGTTTAAGCTTGTCTTCTGCAATCGTAAATCTAAGGTAAAGTAACAATAGCTTTAAATCAACCCTTTCGGCGTTGAAGTCGTATTAAGTTGAATTTGCAAAGAAATTGGATCCTGATTAAACGATGCGTAACGCAGGATCGAAACTGTTTGACACTCAAATCGATATTTCTAAAATTACACATTGTCGTCTGCTTCAATTTTGTTGCCTGCAATGTGGTTTCAAAGTAAAAAAAATAAGACGGTATGACTCAAGACATTTCAAAACAAGTGTCAAACAGTTTGGAGCCTATTCAGACGCCGCGTAACACGTCAAGCGCTGCATAAGCTTTCTTTTTAAATGTCACCTTTGTTCAAAATTGTTTCCCGGAATCTTAAATCTAACATCACTACAGCTTTACATTAACCCTTTCGACGTTGAAGTCGTTTAAAGTCGACTTTGAAAAGAGATTTGATCCCCAAAAGACGCCGCATAGCGTAACGATGCGTCTGATCAGGATCCAAATTCTTTGCAAACACGCTTTTAAGAGTCATTGAGAGCAAAAGGGTTAAAACAGTTTTTACCTTGATAAGACGTTGCATAACACCCAGTCGCATCTGTTTCCAAACTGTAAGCAAATCGAATTCTGCAGACGATAGTCTTTGTCAGTGTGTATGAAATATAGAATACAAGAAAGTATTACTATTATTATTATTATTACAATTATTATTATCATTATTATTATTATTATTCTTTACCTTATTGTAAATATTATTATTATTGAACAACCTTTACATCATACGTTCCAACTACTTTTCGCTCCTCTTCTTTTCCGTGTCTAGAAAGTTAGAAACAGAAATTATTACTCAGACATAAAGTAACATTGAACTTATTATTGCATGATCTTATTGTTTTTATTATTATTACTATGCAACAACCATTACATGATACCTTCCACTTCCTCTTGCTTCTCTTCTACTTTGCCGTGGCCGTCTCCTCAAAACAGCGCACCAACAACAATCTAGTCCTTAACAAATTGAACGGAAACCATTTTATTTAACTATCTTTTTCCAGTCGCCAGTGGAAGACTGAAAATAACTGTAGTGCTAGTATTAGAGGGGTTTTACTGTAGTGCTAGTATTGCAAAGAGATTGAATTCTGATAAGACGCCGCGTAACGCAACAATATTTACATTGTAATTCGACACATTGAAAAGGTCATCAATACATGACCCTATGTTCTTTGCAAACCACAGCATTTCAACACATGCTAACATTCTTAGCACTTTTGAGAAGTTTATGTAAGAAATTATTGCTATGGTTGTTATCGCATTGTTGCATTGAGAGGGAATATATGGGAAAGAAAGGGGATCGAATAGCAGTTGGAAGGTTACATGGTGTACATGTTGATGCGTCACATGAGCACATTGGTCATACAGGATAATAAAAGTATTGTACGACTGCAGGCTCGGGCTTTCAGTTTAATGTAGAACAAAAGTAATGCAGAAAGCTAAAGACTCTAAAGATTTAAATGTGTATGTCTTACAATGCATCGTCTGCTATGACTACACGGAGTAAATACGGTGTTTAAATCACCATAGGTACAGACTAAGGATCCTGAGTTTAACTCAGTGATGTTACACGGTTTATCTGATAGCGGCGTGCACAGTCGTCGAAGCTCCTTTAGAAAACATATGTAAACCCTGTATGACAGAATTTTTTATAACGGGAGCTAGACTCATATAGTGTTAGTTTTGAGTTTAGCAAAGAATTTTTGAAAAATTAAAAGGCATAAAATGGTTTTGGTGCGACTGCTGTACAGTTATTATATAAATTATTATCACACCCACAATTTATTTGTGCTCCCCAGCTTGATGATGCGAAACATTACTACGTTCTGCCCACTTTGAATCATGTCAAAACAGCACTCCTTTCATTCACACACGTAATGAAATAACTAACTAACTAACTAATAAATAATATAAGAGCCTAACTTTCAGTCACGGCTGGCTGACTTTCTTCAAAGTGGACACATAAATAAACAAAGTAAATAAATAAGAGTAGTTTAGCAGTTGAACAAATACCATTCCGCACAAATTAAAAACTGATAATGAAAAAACAGTCACAATTAACACTATATGAGTCTAGCTCCCCTTACAAAATATTCTGTTATACGGGGTTTACATATGTTTTCTAAAGGAGCTTCAACGACTGTGCACGCCACTATCAGATTTACCGTGTAACAGCACTGAGTTAAACTCAGGATCCTTAGTCTGTACCTGTGGTGATTTAAACACCGTATTTACTCCGTGTAGTCATAGAAGACGATGCATTGTAAGACATACACATTTAAATCTTTAGAGTCTTTAGCTTTCTGCATTACTTTTGTTCTACATTAAACTCAAAGCCCGAGCCTGCAGTGGTACAATACTTTTATTATCCTGTATGACCAATGTGCTCATGTGACGCATCAACATGTACACCATGTAACCTTCCAACTGCTATTCGATCCCCTTTCTTTCCCAAATATTCCCTCTCAATACAACAATGCGATAACAACCATAGCAATAATTTCTTACATAAACCTATACCCCATACAAGGTAACCTATAGAAACATGCACCATAAAGATTACCACCATAAAACCTTATTTATGATTATGCAATAATAATTTGTTCCTAAACAAACCAACTGACTTTCCCCATAATACCATATTTCCTTTTCACCGTTGTCTTCTGTTTTCCCAATACAAACTAGCCATTCGTGCGTTTGTTTACTTTTTTAGGCTAACCGCCGCAGATATTATGCATTGATCTACACTGTTTGCAATGCCTATATATACCGTCTATATCCTAGCAGATAGGTGACCAAATTGTAACTGACTTTTAACTGTCTTCAAAATTAGAAACAGGTTATCGGGTAGTTGGTTAAGAAACCTCTGACAAGTACAAATGGTATAGAAGACCGAACGGAATCAAAACACAATTTGAACACTTGACAGTGATGTCTCCTAGCAGATTAGACAGGACAAGAAAACCTAACAGTTTCCAGTGATGTCACCGCAGCCTGGAGAAACACAATACAGTCTATCTTTAACCCGATCTAAATCTCTAAGCGAAAGGGTTAAAACAGTTTGAACCTTGATAAGACACTGCATAACGCCGAGTTTAATCTGTATCCAAACTGTAATCAAATCGAATTCTGCAGACGATATAAAATGAGTCTAACGTCTAATATAACGCCGCCATAGCTTTACATTAACGGCATACACTACCAATTCGTGAGACATCTGGCGGCTTTTCACGAAGGACGATAAATCAAGCATCGTTACTCAACGAAATCTTGCATATCGGTTACCTCCCGTAGATACTTTCGGTTTCAAACAATCTCCATTTATCGCGTAATATAGACGTTAAATGCATGAAATTGTACTTGGTAAATGAAAGTACGTGAAACTTGGGTAAATACTCTATGTAATAAGGCTAAGTTAATAACCCAGAAGTTCAATCAAATTGAATATAAGCGTGAGCCCGAGATCACATAGAAAAAGTCGTCTGCTTATTTAGGCCGTTGGTATATGTATAAAAGTGCCTATAGTTTCAAAAGAAGCATTATAACAAATGCGCTTTTTACCATTGTCTTATTACTCACACCTATAGCCTTTATTGTAGGAAGTTTCAATCTATTTCCGACAGATTTTAATTGAGCGAGTGTTTTCATTGAATTGGAGCCGAAAACAATTAAGAAAAATGCATAAATATCAGGCAACAAACTATACTCTTTGCATTAATGTTGAGTGAGCATCACTTTTTAACTGTTTTAATGTTTGTTTGTGCCAATTATAACTCTACACCATTTTAGAAAGGCAAAATAACGCATGCCGACTATTTGCCGAGGATGGCTACATCATACATTTCAAATACCCATAGACAAAAAATACCTTTATAACCTATGTTTTTCTTTTTGCCATTGTACTTAAATATGTTTGAAGAACCTATACTGAAAATTTCACAAAGATATTTCGGGAATTTTATTTGGTCGCGAATGTCTTTAACCCTTTCGGCGTTGAAGTCGTATAAAGTCGACTTTAAAAAGAGATTGGATCCTGATTAGATTTTTATCCATATTCCTTAAACCACACTTCCTTTGAAACTTACTTGCAGACAATATTGAAGCGGTATAGTGGTAAACACAAACAAGAGCCCCATGGGGCATATTTCGCTCACCTGAGAATAGCCGAAAAATGGAGATAATGATATGCAACAGACCGGAACCATTTGAACAAAATATGTAAAGGATATTTAAAGTGTCACCATACCGAATATAAAAGCTCTGGCCATATTAGTGTCAGAGAAGAAGACGTTTGAAATTTTCACTATATAACTATGTAAAACCTTGATTTTTTTTTTATTTTACGTCGCTTTCAACAGTATTTCAGTCATATCGCGACGTCCAGCTAATTACAGGTGGAGGAAGACCCCAGAAGCCCTTTATGCACTGTTTAAGGCACAAATTGGCAACTGAGTAGAACCACTGACCTTCCGCAAGCCAGCTGGAAGGCTTCCCCACATGAAAAATCCGAACGACCCTACTGGGATTCGAACTCACAGCTGTGAGGAGCTTAGTGATGTAAGTCACAGTGACTATACCACTAGGCCACGGAGGCCCCGAGGCATAATTTGAACAAACTTGATAGAGGACCTGAAGGTGATGCTTTGTGGCAAATATCTAAGCTCTGGCCCTTGTCGTTTCAGACAAGAAGATTTTTTAAGTTTTCATTGAAAAAAATCTATTTTTAGCTCCTGTGACCTAGTTATGCAACCGACCAGAACCATTTGAACAATTTTGGAATAGGACATCTAGAAGTGTCATCATGCCAAATATCAATGCTCTGGCCATATTAGTTTCAGGGAAGAAGACGTTTGAAAATTTCACTATATAACTTTGTAAAACTGTGACCCCCGGGGCGGGGCCAATTTTGACCCCAGGGGCATAATTTGAACAAACTTGATAGAGGACCTGTAGATGATGCTATGTGCCAAATATCTAAGCTCTGGCCCTTGCAGTTTTTGACAAGATTTTTTTAAGATTTCCTTATTTTTTCTGCATTGTTTTTAATTCTTTGAACAAATTTGAAAGAGCTTGACCCAAGGAACATTTCTGTAAAGTTTGGTTGAATTCTGTCAAGCGGTATAGGAGGAGATATCATTTGAAGCAATTGTTAACAACAACGCACGACGGACAACGGACGACGATGGACACAGGGCCATCCCAATAGCTCACCTTGAGCCTTTGGCTCAGGTGAGCTAAAAAAACTCAGGACTAATTTGGCGCTTAAAGGGTAACAGTCGTTAAAAACCTATTCAGTTACAAGGTACATGTATAGTAAATGATAGGCAAGGAAACCAATACAGTCTATCTTTAACCCTTTCATTCCAATTTTCGCGAGTTTTTTTACCCCTTTACCGTTTCATTGTAGTCTGCTTCAATTTTGTTGTCTGCAATGTGGTTTCAAAGGATCCAAACTGTTTCCAAAGGCGCTTTAAAGGGTCATTGAGAGCGTAAGGGTTAAAACATGTTGAACCTTGATATGACGTTCTACATAATGCCGAGTCTAATCTGTATCCAAACTGTAAGTAAATCGAATTCTGCAGACAATAGTTTCAAAGCAGACGATAGTGTTTGAAAATAACGGTAAACTACTACAATTAAAACTAATACGAACACTAAATTGTGATGTTTAAGACAAGTGCTTGCTTGACGCAAATCGATATTTCTTAAATCACACATTGTCGTCTGCTTCAACTTTGTTGCCTGCAATGTAGTTTCAAAGTCCAAAATATAATACGGTATGACTATTTCAAAACGAGTGTCAAACAGTTTAGATCCTGATCAGACGCTGCGAAACACGCCAAAACACTGCATAACGCCGAGTTTAATCTGTATCCAAACTGTAAGCAAATCGAATTCTGCAGACGATAGTTTCACTGCAGATGATATTGCTTTAAAATAACGGTAAAATGCTAAAATAATATGAAATAAGTAAAACTTTTAATACGACCACTAAACTGTGATGTTTACGACAGGTGCTTGTTTGAAGCAAGGGGATGGTAAAACAAAAGTTCTATGTGAGTTTTCTGTTTTAATGTCACCTTGGTTTAAGCTTGTTTTCCGGAATCGTTAATCTAACGTCGCCATAGCTTTACATTAACCCTTTCAGCATTGAAGTCGTATAAAGTCGACTTTGCAAAGGATTTGATCCTGATTAGCCGCTTAAATTCTTTGCAAATGCGCTTTTAAGAGTCATTGAGAGCGTAAGGGTTAAAACAGTTTTTACCTAGATTAGACGCTGCATAACACCCAGTCGAATCTGTATCCAAACTGTAAGCAAATCGAATTCTGCAGACGATAGTTTCAAAGCAGACGATATTGCTGTAAAATAACGGTAAACAGCTACAATTGTATGGAATAAGTAAAACCTCTCTAATATGACAACTAAATTGAGTTTTTATGACAGGTGCTTGCTTGAAGCAAGGTGATAGAAAAACAGAGCTCTTTGGAAGCTTTCTATTTAAATGTCACTTTTGTTCAAGCTTGTTTTCCGGAATTGTAAGCTAACATCGCCATAGCTTTACACTAACCCTTTCGACGTTGAAGTCGTTTAAAGTAGACTTTGCAAAGAGATTTGATCCTCATAAGACGCTACGTAGCGTAACGCTGCGTCTGAACAGGATCCAAATTCTTTGCAAACACGCTTTTAAGAGTCATTGAGAGCGAAACGGTTAAAACAGTTTTTACCTTGATTAGATGATGCATAACACCCAGTCTAATCTGTATCCAAACTGTCAGGAAATCAAATTCTGCAGACGATAGTTTCAAAGCAGACGATATTGCTGTAAAATAACGGTAAACTGCTACAATGGAATGAAATAAGTAAACCCTCTCTTATACGACCACTAAACTGTGATGTTTACGACAGGTGCTTGTTTGAAGCAAGGGGATGGTAAAACAAAAGTTCTATGTGAGTTTTCTGTTTTAATGTCACCTTGGTTTAAGCTTGTTTTCCGGAATCGTTAATCTAACGTCGCCTTAGCTTTACATTAACCGTTCCGGCGTTGAAGTCGTTTAAAGTCGACTTTGCAAAGAGATTGGATCCTGATTAGAGGCCCCATTACGTGGCATCTGATCAGGATCCAAATTCTACGTTAATCGAATTCTGCAGACGATGGAATCAAAGCAGACGATATCGCTGTAAAATAACGGTAAACTGCTACAAATTGTATGAAATAAGTAAAACCTCTAATACGACCTCTAGTACCTCTAAATTGTGATGTTTACGACAGGTGCTAGCTTGAAGCAAGGTGATAGTAAAACAGTGCTCTATGGGAGCTTTCTATTTTAATGTCACCTTGGTTTAAGCTTGTCTTCTGCAATCGTAAATCTAAGGTAAAGTAACAATAGCTTTAAATCAACCCTTTCGGCGTTGAAGTCGTATTAAGTTGAATTTGCAAAGAAATTGGATCCTGATTAAACGATGCGTAACGCAGGATCGAAACTGTTTGACACTCAAATCGATATTTCTAAAATTACACATTGTCGTCTGCTTCAATTTTGTTGCCTGCAATGTGGTTTCAAAGTAAAAAAAATAAGACGGTATGACTCAAGACATTTCAAAACAAGTGTCAAACAGTTTGGAGCCTATTCAGACGCCGCGTAACACGTCAAGCGCTGCATAAGCTTTCTTTTTAAATGTCACCTTTGTTCAAAATTGTTTCCCGGAATCTTAAATCTAACATCACTACAGCTTTACATTAACCCTTTCGACGTTGAAGTCGTTTAAAGTCGACTTTGAAAAGAGATTTGATCCCCAAAAGACGCCGCATAGCGTAACGATGCGTCTGATCAGGATCCAAATTCTTTGCAAACACGCTTTTAAGAGTCATTGAGAGCAAAAGTGTTAAAACAGTTTTTACCTTGATAAGACGTTGCATAACACCCAGTCGCATCTGTTTCCAAACTGTAAGCAAATCGAATTCTGCAGACGATAGTCTTTGTCAGTGTGTATGAAATATAGAATACAAGAAAGTATTACTATTATTATTATTATTACAATTATTATTATCATTATTATTATTATTATTCTTTACCTTATTGTAAATATTATTATTATTGAACAACCTTTACATCATACGTTCCAACTACTTTTCGCTCCTCTTCTTTCCCGTGTCTAGAAAGTTAGAAACAGAAATTATTACTCAGACATAAAGTAACATTGAACTTATTATTGCATGATCTTATTGTTTTTATTATTATTACTATGCAACAACCATTACATGATACCTTCCACTTCCTCTTGCTTCTCTTCTACTTTGCCGTGGCCGTCTCCTCAAAACAGCGCACCAACAACAATCTAGTCCTTAACAAATTGAACGGAAACCATTTTATTTAACTATCTTTTTCCAGTCGCCAGTGGAAGACTGAAAATAACTGTAGTGCTAGTATTAGAGGGGTTTTACTGTAGTGCTAGTATTGCAAAGAGATTGAATTCTGATAAGACGCCGCGTAACGCAACAATATTTACATTGTAATTCGACACATTGAAAAGGTCATCAATACATGACCCTATGTTCTTTGCAAACCACAGCATTTCAACACATGCTAACATTCTTAGCACTTTTGAGAAGTTTATGTAAGAAATTATTGCTATGGTTGTTATCGCATTGTTGCATTGAGAGGGAATATATGGGAAAGAAAGGGGATCGAATAGCAGTTGGAAGGTTACATGGTGTACATGTTGATGCGTCACATGAGCACATTGGTCATACAGGATAATAAAAGTATTGTACGACTGCAGGCTCGGGCTTTCAGTTTAATGTAGAACAAAAGTAATGCAGAAAGCTAAAGACTCTAAAGATTTAAATGTGTATGTCTTACAATGCATCGTCTGCTATGACTACACGGAGTAAATACGGTGTTTAAATCACCATAGGTACAGACTAAGGATCCTGAGTTTAACTCAGTGATGTTTCACGGTTTATCTGATAGCGGCGTGCACAGTCGTCGAAGCTCCTTTAGAAAACATATGTAAACCCTGTATGACAGAATTTTTTATAACGGGAGCTAGACTCATATAGTGTTAGTTTTGAGTTTAGCAAAGAATTTTTGAAAAATTAAAAGGCATAAAATGGTTTTGGTGCGACTGCTGTACAGTTATTATATAAATTATTATCACACCCACAATTTATTTGTGCTCCCCAGCTTGATGATGCGAAACATTACTACGTTCTGCCCACTTTGAATCATGTCAAAACAGCACTCCTTTCATTCACACACGTAATGAAATAACTAACTAACTAACTAATAAATAATATAAGAGCCTAACTTTCAGTCACGGCTGGCTGACTTTCTTCAAAGTGGACACATAAATAAACAAAGTAAATAAATAAGAGTAGTTTAGCAGTTGAACAAATACCATTCCGCACAAATTAAAAACTGATAATGAAAAAACAGTCACAATTAACACTATATGAGTCTAGCTCCCCTTACAAAATATTCTGTTATACGGGGTTTACATATGTTTTCTAAAGGAGCTTCAACGACTGTGCACGCCACTATCAGATTTACCGTGTAACAGCACTGAGTTAAACTCAGGATCCTTAGTCTGTACCTGTGGTGATTTAAACACCGTATTTACTCCGTGTAGTCATAGAAGACGATGCATTGTAAGACATACACATTTAAATCTTTAGAGTCTTTAGCTTTCTGCATTACTTTTGTTCTACATTAAACTCAAAGCCCGAGCCTGCAGTGGTACAATACTTTTATTATCCTGTATGACCAATGTGCTCATGTGACGCATCAACATGTACACCATGTAACCTTCCAACTGCTATTCGATCCCCTTTCTTTCCCAAATATTCCCTCTCAATACAACAATGCGATAACAACCATAGCAATAATTTCTTACATAAACCTATACCCCATACAAGGTAACCTATAGAAACATGCACCATAAAGATTACCACCATAAAACCTTATTTATGATTATGCAATAATAATTTGTTCCTAAACAAACCAACTGACTTTCCCCATAATACCATATTTCCTTTTCACCGTTGTCTTCTGTTTTCCCAATACAAACTAGCCATTCGTGCGTTTGTTTACTTTTTTAGGCTAACCGCCGCAGATATTATGCATTGATCTACACTGTTTGCAATGCCTATATATACCGTCTATATCCTAGCAGATAGGTGACCAAATTGTAACTGACTTTTAACTGTCTTCAAAATTAGAAACAGGTTATCGGGTAGTTGGTTAAGAAACCTCTGACAAGTACAAATGGTATAGAAGACCGAACGGAATCAAAACACAATTTGAACACTTGACAGTGATGTCTCCTAGCAGATTAGACAGGACAAGAAAACCTAACAGTTTCCAGTGATGTCACCGCAGCCTGGAGAAACACAATACAGTCTATCTTTAACCCGATCTAAATCTCTAAGCGAAAGGGTTAAAACAGTTTGAACCTTGATAAGACACTGCATAACGCCGAGTTTAATCTGTATCCAAACTGTAATCAAATCGAATTCTGCAGACGATATAAAATGAGTCTAACGTCTAATATAACGCCGCCATAGCTTTACATTAACGGCATACACTACCAATTCGTGAGACATCTGGCGGCTTTTCACGAAGGACGATAAATCAAGCATCGTTACTCAACGAAATCTTGCATATCGGTTACCTCCCGTAGATACTTTCGGTTTCAAACAATCTCCATTTATCGCGTAATATAGACGTTAAATGCATGAAATTGTACTTGGTAAATGAAAGTACGTGAAACTTGGGTAAATACTCTATGTAATAAGGCTAAGTTAATAACCCAGAAGTTCAATCAAATTGAATATAAGCGTGAGCCCGAGATCACATAGAAAAAGTCGTCTGCTTATTTAGGCCGTTGGTATATGTATAAAAGTGCCTATAGTTTCAAAAGAAGCATTATAACAAATGCGCTTTTTACCATTGTCTTATTACTCACACCTATAGCCTTTATTGTAGGAAGTTTCAATCTATTTCCGACAGATTTTAATTGAGCGAGTGTTTTCATTGAATTGGAGCCGAAAACAATTAAGAAAAATGCATAAATATCAGGCAACAAACTATACTCTTTGCATTAATGTTGAGTGAGCATCACTTTTTAACTGTTTTAATGTTTGTTTGTGCCAATTATAACTCTACATCATTTTAGAAAGGCAAAATAACGCATGCCGACTATTTGCCGAGGATGGCTACATCATACATTTCAAATACCCATAGACAAAAAATACCTTTATAACCTATGTTTTTCTTTTTGCCATTGTACTTAAATATGTTTGAAGAACCTATACTGAAAATTTCACAAAGATATTTCGGGAATTTTATTTGGTCGCGAATGTCTTTAACCCTTTCGGCGTTGAAGTCGTATAAAGTCGACTTTAAAAAGAGATTGGATCCTGATTAGATTTTTATCCATATTCCTTAAACCACACTTCCTTTGAAACTTACTTGCAGACAATATTGAAGCGGTATAGTGGTAAACACAAACAAGAGCCCCATGGGGCATATTTCGCTCACCTGAGAATAGCCGAAAAATGGAGATAATGATATGCAACAGACCGGAACCATTTGAACAAAATATGTAAAGGATATTTAAAGTGTCACCATACCGAATATAAAAGCTCTGGCCATATTAGTGTCAGAGAAGAAGACGTTTGAAATTTTCACTATATAACTATGTAAAACCTTGATTTTTTTTTTATTTTACGTCGCTTTCAACAGTATTTCAGTCATATCGCGACGTCCAGCTAATTACAGGTGGAGGAAGACCCCAGAAGCCCTTTATGCACTGTTTAAGGCACAAATTGGCAACTGAGTAGAACCACTGACCTTCCGCAAGCCAGCTGGAAGGCTTCCCCACATGAAAAATCCGAACGACCCTACTGGGATTCGAACTCACAGCTGTGAGGAGCTTAGTGATGTAAGTCACAGTGACTATACCACTAGGCCACGGAGGCCCCGAGGCATAATTTGAACAAACTTGATAGAGGACCTGAAGGTGATGCTTTGTGGCAAATATCTAAGCTCTGGCCCTTGTCGTTTCAGACAAGAAGATTTTTTAAGTTTTCATTGAAAAAAATCTATTTTTAGCTCCTGTGACCTAGTTATGCAACCGACCAGAACCATTTGAACAATTTTGGAATAGGACATCTAGAAGTGTCATCATGCCAAATATCAATGCTCTGGCCATATTAGTTTCAGGGAAGAAGACGTTTGAAAATTTCACTATATAACTTTGTAAAACTGTGACCCCCGGGGCGGGGCCAATTTTGACCCCAGGGGCATAATTTGAACAAACTTGATAGAGGACCTGTAGATGATGCTATGTGCCAAATATCTAAGCTCTGGCCCTTGCAGTTTTTGACAAGATTTTTTTAAGATTTCCTTATTTTTTCTGCATTGTTTTTAATTCTTTGAACAAATTTGAAAGAGCTTGACCCAAGGAACATTTCTGTAAAGTTTGGTTGAATTCTGTCAAGCGGTATAGGAGGAGATATCATTTGAAGCAATTGTTAACAACAACGCACGACGGACAACGGACGACGATGGACACAGGGCCATCCCAATAGCTCACCTTGAGCCTTTGGCTCAGGTGAGCTAAAAAAACTCAGGACTAATTTGGCGCTTAAAGGGTAACAGTCGTTAAAAACCTATTCAGTTACAAGGTACATGTATAGTAAATGATAGGCAAGGAAACCAATACAGTCTATCTTTAACCCTTTCATTCCAATTTTCGCGAGTTTTTTTACCCCTTTACCGTTTCATTGTAGTCTGCTTCAATTTTGTTGTCTGCAATGTGGTTTCAAAGGATCCAAACTGTTTCCAAAGGCGCTTTAAAGGGTCATTGAGAGCGTAAGGGTTAAAACATGTTGAACCTTGATATGACGTTCTACATAATGCCGAGTCTAATCTGTATCCAAACTGTAAGTAAATCGAATTCTGCAGACAATAGTTTCAAAGCAGACGATAGTGTTTGAAAATAACGGTAAACTACTACAATTAAAACTAATACGAACACTAAATTGTGATGTTTAAGACAAGTGCTTGCTTGACGCAAATCGATATTTCTTAAATCACACATTGTCGTCTGCTTCAACTTTGTTGCCTGCAATGTAGTTTCAAAGTCCAAAATATAATACGGTATGACTATTTCAAAACGAGTGTCAAACAGTTTAGATCCTGATCAGACGCTGCGAAACACGCCAAAACACTGCATAACGCCGAGTTTAATCTGTATCCAAACTGTAAGCAAATCGAATTCTGCAGACGATAGTTTCACTGCAGATGATATTGCTTTAAAATAACGGTAAAATGCTAAAATAATATGAAATAAGTAAAACTTTTAATACGACCACTAAACTGTGATGTTTACGACAGGTGCTTGTTTGAAGCAAGGGGATGGTAAAACAAAAGTTCTATGTGAGTTTTCTGTTTTAATGTCACCTTGGTTTAAGCTTGTTTTCCGGAATCGTTAATCTAACGTCGCCATAGCTTTACATTAACCCTTTCAGCATTGAAGTCGTATAAAGTCGACTTTGCAAAGGATTTGATCCTGATTAGCCGCTTAAATTCTTTGCAAATGCGCTTTTAAGAGTCATTGAGAGCGTAAGGGTTAAAACAGTTTTTACCTAGATTAGACGCTGCATAACACCCAGTCGAATCTGTATCCAAACTGTAAGCAAATCGAATTCTGCAGACGATAGTTTCAAAGCAGACGATATTGCTGTAAAATAACGGTAAACAGCTACAATTGTATGGAATAAGTAAAACCTCTCTAATATGACAACTAAATTGAGTTTTTATGACAGGTGCTTGCTTGAAGCAAGGTGATAGAAAAACAGAGCTCTTTGGAAGCTTTCTATTTAAATGTCACTTTTGTTCAAGCTTGTTTTCCGGAATTGTAAGCTAACATCGCCATAGCTTTACACTAACCCTTTCGACGTTGAAGTCGTTTAAAGTAGACTTTGCAAAGAGATTTGATCCTCATAAGACGCTACGTAGCGTAACGCTGCGTCTGAACAGGATCCAAATTCTTTGCAAACACGCTTTTAAGAGTCATTGAGAGCGAAACGGTTAAAACAGTTTTTACCTTGATTAGATGATGCATAACACCCAGTCTAATCTGTATCCAAACTGTCAGGAAATCAAATTCTGCAGACGATAGTTTCAAAGCAGACGATATTGCTGTAAAATAACGGTAAACTGCTACAATGGAATGAAATAAGTAAACCCTCTCTTATACGACCACTAAACTGTGATGTTTACGACAGGTGCTTGTTTGAAGCAAGGGGATGGTAAAACAAAAGTTCTATGTGAGTTTTCTGTTTTAATGTCACCTTGGTTTAAGCTTGTTTTCCGGAATCGTTAATCTAACGTCGCCTTAGCTTTACATTAACCGTTCCGGCGTTGAAGTCGTTTAAAGTCGACTTTGCAAAGAGATTGGATCCTGATTAGAGGCCCCATTACGTGGCATCTGATCAGGATCCAAATTCTACGTTAATCGAATTCTGCAGACGATGGAATCAAAGCAGACGATATCGCTGTAAAATAACGGTAAACTGCTACAAATTGTATGAAATAAGTAAAACCTCTAATACGACCTCTAGTACCTCTAAATTGTGATGTTTACGACAGGTGCTAGCTTGAAGCAAGGTGATAGTAAAACAGTGCTCTATGGGAGCTTTCTATTTTAATGTCACCTTGGTTTAAGCTTGTCTTCTGCAATCGTAAATCTAAGGTAAAGTAACAATAGCTTTAAATCAACCCTTTCGGCGTTGAAGTCGTATTAAGTTGAATTTGCAAAGAAATTGGATCCTGATTAAACGATGCGTAACGCAGGATCGAAACTGTTTGACACTCAAATCGATATTTCTAAAATTACACATTGTCGTCTGCTTCAATTTTGTTGCCTGCAATGTGGTTTCAAAGTAAAAAAAATAAGACGGTATGACTCAAGACATTTCAAAACAAGTGTCAAACAGTTTGGAGCCTATTCAGACGCCGCGTAACACGTCAAGCGCTGCATAAGCTTTCTTTTTAAATGTCACCTTTGTTCAAAATTGTTTCCCGGAATCTTAAATCTAACATCACTACAGCTTTACATTAACCCTTTCGACGTTGAAGTCGTTTAAAGTCGACTTTGAAAAGAGATTTGATCCCCAAAAGACGCCGCATAGCGTAACGATGCGTCTGATCAGGATCCAAATTCTTTGCAAACACGCTTTTAAGAGTCATTGAGAGCAAAAGTGTTAAAACAGTTTTTACCTTGATAAGACGTTGCATAACACCCAGTCGCATCTGTTTCCAAACTGTAAGCAAATCGAATTCTGCAGACGATAGTCTTTGTCAGTGTGTATGAAATATAGAATACAAGAAAGTATTACTATTATTATTATTATTACAATTATTATTATCATTATTATTATTATTATTCTTTACCTTATTGTAAATATTATTATTATTGAACAACCTTTACATCATACGTTCCAACTACTTTTCGCTCCTCTTCTTTCCCGTGTCTAGAAAGTTAGAAACAGAAATTATTACTCAGACATAAAGTAACATTGAACTTATTATTGCATGATCTTATTGTTTTTATTATTATTACTATGCAACAACCATTACATGATACCTTCCACTTCCTCTTGCTTCTCTTCTACTTTGCCGTGGCCGTCTCCTCAAAACAGCGCACCAACAACAATCTAGTCCTTAACAAATTGAACGGAAACCATTTTATTTAACTATCTTTTTCCAGTCGCCAGTGGAAGACTGAAAATAACTGTAGTGCTAGTATTAGAGGGGTTTTACTGTAGTGCTAGTATTGCAAAGAGATTGAATTCTGATAAGACGCCGCGTAACGCAACAATATTTACATTGTAATTCGACACATTGAAAAGGTCATCAATACATGACCCTATGTTCTTTGCAAACCACAGCATTTCAACACATGCTAACATTCTTAGCACTTTTGAGAAGTTTATGTAAGAAATTATTGCTATGGTTGTTATCGCATTGTTGCATTGAGAGGGAATATATGGGAAAGAAAGGGGATCGAATAGCAGTTGGAAGGTTACATGGTGTACATGTTGATGCGTCACATGAGCACATTGGTCATACAGGATAATAAAAGTATTGTACGACTGCAGGCTCGGGCTTTCAGTTTAATGTAGAACAAAAGTAATGCAGAAAGCTAAAGACTCTAAAGATTTAAATGTGTATGTCTTACAATGCATCGTCTGCTATGACTACACGGAGTAAATACGGTGTTTAAATCACCATAGGTACAGACTAAGGATCCTGAGTTTAACTCAGTGATGTTTCACGGTTTATCTGATAGCGGCGTGCACAGTCGTCGAAGCTCCTTTAGAAAACATATGTAAACCCTGTATGACAGAATTTTTTATAACGGGAGCTAGACTCATATAGTGTTAGTTTTGAGTTTAGCAAAGAATTTTTGAAAAATTAAAAGGCATAAAATGGTTTTGGTGCGACTGCTGTACAGTTATTATATAAATTATTATCACACCCACAATTTATTTGTGCTCCCCAGCTTGATGATGCGAAACATTACTACGTTCTGCCCACTTTGAATCATGTCAAAACAGCACTCCTTTCATTCACACACGTAATGAAATAACTAACTAACTAACTAATAAATAATATAAGAGCCTAACTTTCAGTCACGGCTGGCTGACTTTCTTCAAAGTGGACACATAAATAAACAAAGTAAATAAATAAGAGTAGTTTAGCAGTTGAACAAATACCATTCCGCACAAATTAAAAACTGATAATGAAAAAACAGTCACAATTAACACTATATGAGTCTAGCTCCCCTTACAAAATATTCTGTTATACGGGGTTTACATATGTTTTCTAAAGGAGCTTCAACGACTGTGCACGCCACTATCAGATTTACCGTGTAACAGCACTGAGTTAAACTCAGGATCCTTAGTCTGTACCTGTGGTGATTTAAACACCGTATTTACTCCGTGTAGTCATAGAAGACGATGCATTGTAAGACATACACATTTAAATCTTTAGAGTCTTTAGCTTTCTGCATTACTTTTGTTCTACATTAAACTCAAAGCCCGAGCCTGCAGTGGTACAATACTTTTATTATCCTGTATGACCAATGTGCTCATGTGACGCATCAACATGTACACCATGTAACCTTCCAACTGCTATTCGATCCCCTTTCTTTCCCAAATATTCCCTCTCAATACAACAATGCGATAACAACCATAGCAATAATTTCTTACATAAACCTATACCCCATACAAGGTAACCTATAGAAACATGCACCATAAAGATTACCACCATAAAACCTTATTTATGATTATGCAATAATAATTTGTTCCTAAACAAACCAACTGACTTTCCCCATAATACCATATTTCCTTTTCACCGTTGTCTTCTGTTTTCCCAATACAAACTAGCCATTCGTGCGTTTGTTTACTTTTTTAGGCTAACCGCCGCAGATATTATGCATTGATCTACACTGTTTGCAATGCCTATATATACCGTCTATATCCTAGCAGATAGGTGACCAAATTGTAACTGACTTTTAACTGTCTTCAAAATTAGAAACAGGTTATCGGGTAGTTGGTTAAGAAACCTCTGACAAGTACAAATGGTATAGAAGACCGAACGGAATCAAAACACAATTTGAACACTTGACAGTGATGTCTCCTAGCAGATTAGACAGGACAAGAAAACCTAACAGTTTCCAGTGATGTCACCGCAGCCTGGAGAAACACAATACAGTCTATCTTTAACCCGATCTAAATCTCTAAGCGAAAGGGTTAAAACAGTTTGAACCTTGATAAGACACTGCATAACACCGAGTTTAATCTGTATCCAAACTGTAATCAAATCGAATTCTGCAGACGATATAAAATGAGTCTAACGTCTAATATAACGCCGCCATAGCTTTACATTAACGGCATACACTACCAATTCGTGAGACATCTGGCGGCTTTTCACGAAGGACGATAAATCAAGCATCGTTACTCAACGAAATCTTGCATATCGGTTACCTCCCGTAGATACTTTCGGTTTCAAACAATCTCCATTTATCGCGTAATATAGACGTTAAATGCATGAAATTGTACTTGGTAAATGAAAGTACGTGAAACTTGGGTAAATACTCTATGTAATAAGGCTAAGTTAATAACCCAGAAGTTCAATCAAATTGAATATAAGCGTGAGCCCGAGATCACATAGAAAAAGTCGTCTGCTTATTTAGGCCGTTGGTATATGTATAAAAGTGCCTATAGTTTCAAAAGAAGCATTATAACAAATGCGCTTTTTACCATTGTCTTATTACTCACACCTATAGCCTTTATTGTAGGAAGTTTCAATCTATTTCCGACAGATTTTAATTGAGCGAGTGTTTTCATTGAATTGGAGCCGAAAACAATTAAGAAAAATGCATAAATATCAGGCAACAAACTATACTCTTTGCATTAATGTTGAGTGAGCATCACTTTTTAACTGTTTTAATGTTTGTTTGTGCCAATTATAACTCTACATCATTTTAGAAAGGCAAAATAACGCATGCCGACTATTTGCCGAGGATGGCTACATCATACATTTCAAATACCCATAGACAAAAAATACCTTTATAACCTATGTTTTTCTTTTTGCCATTGTACTTAAATATGTTTGAAGAACCTATACTGAAAATTTCACAAAGATATTTCGGGAATTTTATTTGGTCGCGAATGTCTAACCCTTTCGGCGTTGAAGTCGTATAAAGTCGACTTTAAAAAGAGATTGGATCCTGATTAGATTTTTATCCATATTCCTTAAACCACACTTCCTTTGAAACTTACTTGCAGACAATATTGAAGCGGTATAGTGGTAAACACAAACAAGAGCCCCATGGGGCATATTTCGCTCACCTGAGAATAGCCGAAAAATGGAGATAATGATATGCAACAGACCGGAACCATTTGAACAAAATATGTAAAGGATATTTAAAGTGTCACCATACCGAATATAAAAGCTCTGGCCATATTAGTGTCAGAGAAGAAGACGTTTGAAATTTTCACTATATAACTATGTAAAACCTTGATTTTTTTTTTATTTTACGTCGCTTTCAACAGTATTTCAGTCATATCGCGACGTCCAGCTAATTACAGGTGGAGGAAGACCCCAGAAGCCCTTTATGCACTGTTTAAGGCACAAATTGGCAACTGAGTAGAACCACTGACCTTCCGCAAGCCAGCTGGAAGGCTTCCCCACATGAAAAATCCGAACGACCCTACTGGGATTCGAACTCACAGCTGTGAGGAGCTTAGTGATGTAAGTCACAGTGACTATACCACTAGGCCACGGAGGCCCCGAGGCATAATTTGAACAAACTTGATAGAGGACCTGAAGGTGATGCTTTGTGGCAAATATCTAAGCTCTGGCCCTTGTCGTTTCAGACAAGAAGATTTTTTAAGTTTTCATTGAAAAAAATCTATTTTTAGCTCCTGTGACCTAGTTATGCAACCGACCAGAACCATTTGAACAATTTTGGAATAGGACATCTAGAAGTGTCATCATGCCAAATATCAATGCTCTGGCCATATTAGTTTCAGGGAAGAAGACGTTTGAAAATTTCACTATATAACTTTGTAAAACTGTGACCCCCGGGGCGGGGCCAATTTTGACCCCAGGGGCATAATTTGAACAAACTTGATAGAGGACCTGTAGATGATGCTATGTGCCAAATATCTAAGCTCTGGCCCTTGCAGTTTTTGACAAGATTTTTTTAAGATTTCCTTATTTTTTCTGCATTGTTTTTAATTCTTTGAACAAATTTGAAAGAGCTTGACCCAAGGAACATTTCTGTAAAGTTTGGTTGAATTCTGTCAAGCGGTATAGGAGGAGATATCATTTGAAGCAATTGTTAACAACAACGCACGACGGACAACGGACGACGATGGACACAGGGCCATCCCAATAGCTCACCTTGAGCCTTTGGCTCAGGTGAGCTAAAAAAACTCAGGACTAATTTGGCGCTTAAAGGGTAACAGTCGTTAAAAACCTATTCAGTTACAAGGTACATGTATAGTAAATGATAGGCAAGGAAACCAATACAGTCTATCTTTAACCCTTTCATTCCAATTTTCGCGAGTTTTTTTACCCCTTTACCGTTTCATTGTAGTCTGCTTCAATTTTGTTGTCTGCAATGTGGTTTCAAAGGATCCAAACTGTTTCCAAAGGCGCTTTAAAGGGTCATTGAGAGCGTAAGGGTTAAAACATGTTGAACCTTGATATGACGTTCTACATAATGCCGAGTCTAATCTGTATCCAAACTGTAAGTAAATCGAATTCTGCAGACAATAGTTTCAAAGCAGACGATAGTGTTTGAAAATAACGGTAAACTACTACAATTAAAACTAATACGAACACTAAATTGTGATGTTTAAGACAAGTGCTTGCTTGACGCAAATCGATATTTCTTAAATCACACATTGTCGTCTGCTTCAACTTTGTTGCCTGCAATGTAGTTTCAAAGTCCAAAATATAATACGGTATGACTATTTCAAAACGAGTGTCAAACAGTTTAGATCCTGATCAGACGCCGCGAAACACGCCAAAACACTGCATAACGCCGAGTTTAATCTGTATCCAAACTGTAAGCAAATCGAATTCTGCAGACGATAGTTTCACTGCAGATGATATTGCTTTAAAATAACGGTAAAATGCTAAAATAATATGAAATAAGTAAAACTTTTAATACGACCACTAAACTGTGATGTTTACGACAGGTGCTTGTTTGAAGCAAGGGGATGGTAAAACAAAAGTTCTATGTGAGTTTTCTGTTTTAATGTCACCTTGGTTTAAGCTTGTTTTCCGGAATCGTTAATCTAACGTCGCCATAGCTTTACATTAACCCTTTCAGCATTGAAGTCGTATAAAGTCGACTTTGCAAAGGATTTGATCCTGATTAGCCGCTTAAATTCTTTGCAAATGCGCTTTTAAGAGTCATTGAGAGCGTAAGGGTTAAAACAGTTTTTACCTAGATTAGACGCTGCATAACACCAAGTCGAATCTGTATCCAAACTGTAAGCAAATCGAATTCTGCAGACGATAGTTTCAAAGCAGACGATATTGCTGTAAAATAACGGTAAACAGCTACAATTGTATGGAATAAGTAAAACCTCTCTAATATGACAACTAAATTGAGTTTTTATGACAGGTGCTTGCTTGAAGCAAGGTGATAGAAAAACAGAGCTCTTTGGAAGCTTTCTATTTAAATGTCACTTTTGTTCAAGCTTGTTTTCCGGAATTGTAAGCTAACATCGCCATAGCTTTACACTAACCCTTTCGACGTTGAAGTCGTTTAAAGTAGACTTTGCAAAGAGATTTGATCCTCATAAGACGCTACGTAGCGTAACGCTGCGTCTGAACAGGATCCAAATTCTTTGCAAACACGCTTTTAAGAGTCATTGAGAGCGAAACGGTTAAAACAGTTTTTACCTTGATTAGATGATGCATAACACCCAGTCTAATCTGTATCCAAACTGTCAGGAAATCAAATTCTGCAGACGATAGTTTCAAAGCAGATGACACTGCTGTAAAATAATGGTAAACAGCTACAATTGTATGGAATAAGTAAAACCTCTGATACGACCACTTAAATGTGATGTTTACAACCGGTGCTTGTTTGAAGCAATGGGATAGTAAAACAGAAAGCTCTATGGAGCTTTCTGTTTTAAGCTGTCAGTTAAACAATGATCACTATATATATAGTTGAAGTTTTACTGCATGAAGTGCATCTATACTTAGCAAAAATAGAAACTTTACATACTTAAGAGCCGGTTTAAGCGATGTTTTAATGACGTTTCATAAAATATACGCATATTTCGTAATGGAGTAATCGATAAAGACCACACAGAGCCACACTCTCGCTAATTTGTATTGTGCACGACGTAGCATGCTTTCCACTTCCGGTAATTAACACACAGGCATTAGTCAAACACCAAAAAAACATTTTTAAACATTTGGGTTTCAAGTTTATTTAATGCAACGAGTTATGGTCATGTCGTACCCACGCCTTTTCGTACCCTAATTTTTAGGTCATTTCGTACCCATATTTTTGGTCGATTCGTACCCTTTCAAATTCACTAGTCATTTTGTACCCATATTTTTGGTCATTTTGTACCAATGCATTTATTTTTTTATTACATATATTTCATCATTTTTTACGCAAAATTTAATAAGATACAGTATAACCTCTGATGATCGACAACTCTCTTGTCCGGAAACCTCTGTTATTAGACCCTGCTGTTTGATCCCGGCAGTTTCCCTATATATTTTATGTAACCTAACTCTCTCTTGATCGGATCCTGGTCTGTCAACCGTTATCCGACATACCTTGACAGACCAAACAATATAGGGTTAATACACCTTTTTTCGTGCATTAACATCTGAAGAAGCCCGCGGGCTGTATTTGAAGCCCGAGGCTTTAGCCGAGGGCTCCAAGACAGCACAAGGGCTTCTGCAGATGTTAATACACGAAAAACAGGTGTATTGACACTATTCTTGCATAAAAATATGGCTATTTCCCCTTTTTGTTGGATTTCACCTTACTCTGTTCGCTAATACATTGACAGCGTACGCGCACCTAGAGAGGTCAAGTTTGTTTACAATATGTTCATGTGTTTTATATATCCACGTCCTAGATACAGGGCCACATGCATCGGATTTATCAATGTCCGCCATTTTTAAAAGCGACTCGATTCGCATGTGTAATTTACGCTTGGCATTCAACAGACATCATGTTGTTATTCCGTTAATTCAAGGACTTGAACATGTTACAATATGTCTGGACAAGAGGAGATATTGTGTGGTTGGATATTGGAATAACGTTGAATGAGTTTGTTTGGTACAACGTGAGACGTAGCATACAGACTCCGGTCAGGTGCGACGCAACACATAACGAAGTCAGAGGTTTTCTCTAGACCAATTCTATGGAAATACAGGTACAACGATTTACTGTTTAGCATGCTTATGGTAGGACTTTATTTATAATACTATATTTATTAATAAATATCAGACACATGAATGGATTCCTATTAAAGCACTAGCAGTCGATTGCAGTTATTATAACTCCATAATGTAGTCTAGCGGGATCAGATGAGATAACTTATTCTTTCCCGTTTAAACGCATAGAAACGCAAACGCAGTGCACTAAAATGGAGAAAATGACAACATTTTTATACTTCTGACTTTTTATTTTAATCCGAGTAGCACACAGACTTTAACATTTTGGAGCCTGGTCAGACACTGGGTTACTCGGCGTCTGACCTGGCTCCAAACCGGCGTCTGATCTGGCTCCAAATTGTTTGCAATGGAAACAATAGTTTAAGAGAATAACGTTTTTTCCACTGTTATCTTAGTAGAAACACAACAAGTCATCCTAAAGTGTTTGATTTGTCAGATTTGAGTTTTTGATGAGCAAAAACTCACATTTGACTATATATCAAATGTCTAAGAACCATATAAGACTCAACTTAAAAGCTTTATAACCTTTTAACTTTCTTTTATCTATACGTCTAACTGTTATTGTGCGTTGTAACCATTTTTATACTACAGTTGTCTAGGAATTTAGAATAATTTTGAAAATATGTTTTGATAATTTCGTAAGCCATTTAAATATTAGGAGCGTACTCATAGTCAGTTACTGAAATAGCAAGAACGGAATTTGGGTTGACATGCTATTTTATCAAAATTGCCATTATAGATTCTAAATGTGTGTGTCTGTTAGATTTACTTTTAGATTTAAATAAAGATTTGAATTTGAATAGTCTCATTCAATCAATGCCTACATTAAAGAATTAAAAATAATTCTCAATAAGATGATAAAGCTGTCTATATGTTTCAGCTGTTTATTATTTATTTTCATACATGTTTGTTGTTTCAGATTCTATCACCAGATGTCACTGGCCATCAGACTTGGATGTTGGTCTAAATCTTGAGAAGTCTGCAATATTAACCCTGGAGTCATCCTTTCTCCTTGACTGTAAACAGAATGTGTTTGGTGCTTACTGGACAGAGAACAGTGACAATAACGAGAATGAACCAGATTTAACAAAACAAAGTTTAATTCATGATGAATTTATGTTTACACAAAGTCATCACCGGGCTGGTCTCAAAATAACAGAAAAAGTCTTAGTTTCGTGAGGAAAAGCTAACCCAAGACATCTATTACATACTTTGATTGCACATTAACTCATCATTCAATCAATATGCAGTTTTACCCCTCTTATTTACTTCTCCACTGAGCAAAATAGTTCCACACTATGGAATCATGAATGTAAGCACTATAAGGAGCCTAAAGCATTTTGAAAGTAAAGCAGAATATACCATTAGGTACTTTCTACTTTACTTTCAACATGCTGTAATAAAAAACCTGGATAAGGGGTAAAGCGTTAAACAGACACAGTCTGACAGATCACATTGCTGTCCAAATTGCAGAGCTACAGGTAAAAGGCATGGTTTTATGTTATTTTCAAATATTCTAAATGTCTTCTTTTTTTCATTTTAAATTCCATTTCTAAAAAATAATTATTTCCCAAATGCATTACTTTGACTACTCAGACTTCTTAGAATATATCTATTACATTGTGCTTCAGTATATTTACCAAGTTCATTTATTATCTTGTGCTGTGTAATTTGTAAAGAACTTGAAATATGTTTACATACCAGCATTTCAAATAAAATATATTTCAATAAGCACAATATTTGCATAAATATAAATCATAACAAGATCTATTGTCTATATATTTGAAATTCGTTTCCATTTTTTTTTTAAAATATTAGTCATTTTCTTCCATATCTCAGCTTCCTTTATTTTTTAATTGCACATCAATTGTATATCTTGCAAGTATTATGCTTCACTACAAACAGTGTACTTACAAAGAATGCACTTGTCCTCTGCCTCAGTGTAAACTTTGAACAGAACATTCCCTCAAAGGAGCCCTCTGATCAAGGTCGCCACACGAAGAATAATTGTTAATGCATCGGTGTACATGTATACTTTAAACAGAACGCAATTAAACAAGATGGACTAAATTTTATTTTGATTTTAAATGTACATTTAAAGTTTCAGTGATTATTGAATGAGAGGTTTCGCCTAACTGTAGACAACGTATGCAAATAGTCGCTGTCATGGACATTTTACTGAAATGAACTATCTGGTCGTAGACCAATGGGAGTGTCAGATGGCCGATTTTGTCAATTTCAAAAGTGATTGATATGGGTTTACGGCCGCAAACTGTGACACAAAGGTTGTCATAATAGCGCCGATGTTGTGCCAATTTCATGTCATCTATGATAGCAAATTGCTGCCGTCGAAAGTTCGGCATATGTGCAACGGTACAATGTACACATAGCTCGTATACGAGCAATGGGATTCAAGTTGTTTGTTATCGCTTTTATTAATGAGTCAACTGGACGTTTTATTAATAAATCAAAACTTACTTTGCCTAGTGTGTTTACTTATATGATGTTTTCTGTTTTGTATCCATCCTACCTAATAATGTCACCTGTCAACAGAATTATTTAGTTGTACAAGTTTGGTTGTACTGTATACTATGGAGAAGAGGTTATTTTTTCCCAATAAACTCGTTAATGCTAAAACTATATTTGACTATAATTTTCCATTGTACATGTAAACAGTTTGTAACCAGATCAGACGCCGGATAACTAAGCGTCTGATCAGGCTCCAAATTATTTATCACTCAGATAAAAATGATTGGACGTTAGTGTAAAAAAGTATGCCATTTTCTACCTTTATATACAGTGTGTTTGCGTTTTGCTTGCGTTTAAACGGGGAAAAAACGTCTTCTTCACAGTCTATTTATTGAAATAGATTTAGAAACTAATAGGACATGTATGCCTAGGCGTAATGCCATGCATCATTGGTGTTGGCTTTTATCACATAGTAATGAGTTCAAAAGGTGCAAACTGAATGGGAAACAGTTTGATCCTGACCAGAATGCTCCCTCAGGAGTCTACACCGTTTGCTAGCTATTGTCTGTCCAAATACTTAGAGTAATTACAGTAAAAACCTTTCGCATATCGCCTTAATGACCGTTATGTGTATTTGGCGCACGGTAATTATTTTGTATTTTCAATTACAATGCATTCACCAGCATCTTTTCACTGACAGTGTAAGATGAAGTTTGGCCAGAACACTCTTCAAACGTCATTGTTATTGTTTATACTGGGCCCCGGAACAATCATAACTATAGCGGTCATTAACGGCGCGTGTGCACGTAAATCGCCTTGTTAATACACGTTAAAGTACTCGTTAATGCACCCCCTGGGAACGAGTTTTTATGCAAGAATGCAAATTTTAGGTTTTTCACACCCCAATATCCGACGGTATGCAAACCTTTGATCATTGACCGACTATACGAGCTCAGGTGATAATGACACATATTGCTCGGATGGCCGTGTAAGACAACATGTATTGTTTAAACAATGAGTGAATAATGTGAGGGTTGATAAGCTTACTTCAGCCAACACGTTTAAGCAACCCATTCAGGGTCGCAGTGCCGAAAAGACCAACTCATCAATCCTTTCCAGCAATAGCAAACCAAATGAAGAAAAAAATCTTATTCTGCTGATTTCATAATTATTTGAACAGTTATCAAATCCAGTAGTAACTTCGAATCCATATGTTTGGTCATTTCGTACCCGCCCCTTAAAAGGTAAAATACCAACGTTTACCAAATGTGAAACGTAACTTATGAATGGAAAAAACAATTAACAAAACAAGAATCTATAAATAAATAATATTTAATAGACTTTTGACAGCTATATAGACATGCACAATACAGGAAAACCTCTTTTACGACCACAAAAATACGACGGCTAATTGGTTTTATGAAAGACAGGTAACAGTTTATAGCAGTTTGACAGTCAAACAGGAGCTTTCTATTTTTCCTGTCACCTTAAACTTGCTTTAAGCAGTCACCTGTATCAAACAACTTATAACAGGCACAATGTTAGTGGTCGTAATAGTAAGGTTTTACAGTACTAGTATCAACACATACTAAACTAACGGGCAAGATGTTTTAATACGGGAAAAGACGTCACAAGGTAATGTATCTAAGGCAGGTGGCTGTTTAAAGCAAGATTAAAATAAAGCTGGTCAAATCTCCTTTAGAAGATTTTTAATTAATATTCGTATTGGTTTAAGCAGTCATCTGTTTTTATATTCATCAAATATACATCTTCTTAGTGGTGGTAAATAAAAACAAGAGGGCCTGAAGGCCCTGATATCGCTCACCATTTGTAATGAAGCCTGATAGCCTTACCTTTGAATTTCGCCCGTTTTATTCTAAATCCATTCAAGTTTGTCGACCTACTGTAGTATAGTAGAGTACATCAAAAGCAGATAACTAGAGCCTAAACAATACTGAAATTAAGCCTTCTTCTAGCATTTCAAAGTATATCAAGGGCAGGTAAATATTGCCACAATGATTACATTTCAACAATAATTGCACTTCTTCGAGAACATATCGTAGCTACATCCTTTGTGTACAAGTATGATCAAAATCCATTGAAAACTGTACTTGCAAGAGTGTAAACGCTGTAAAATATGGCATTTTCAGCCATTCAAGGTAGATATCTCTTGATCTATTTGTCCGATTCCAACCATAATCACCCTTTTTCGAACTCTTATGGTCATATACAATCTGGGCAAGTTTGAGAGAGCTTGGATATATATTGTGGCCTCTAGAGTGTAAACATCGTTAAATATGGCATTTTCAGCAATTCAAAGGTAGATAACTCTCGACCTATAAGTCTGATTTAAACCATGATCAAACTCATCTGAACTCTTATAGTCATATACAATCTGAGCAAGTTTGAGATAGATTGGATAAAAATTGCGAACTCTAGAATGTAAACACTGTTAAATATAGCATTATCAGCAATTCAAAGATAGATAACTCTTGATCTATTTGTCCGATTTCAACCAAAATCAAACTCATCTGAACTCTTATGGTCATATTATACAATCTGGACAAGTTTTAGAAGATTGGATAAATACTGTTGCCTCTAGAGTGTAAACACTGTTAAATATGGCATTTTCAGCAGTTCAAAGGTAGATAACTCATGACCTATTTGTCCGATTTCAACAATAATTAAGCTCATCCAATCTCTTATGGCAATATACCATCTGAGCAAGTTTGAGAAAGATTGGATAAATATTGTGGCCTCTAGAGTGTAAACACTAAATTTGTTGACGCCGGACGCCGGACATTCAAGGATTGCAAAAGCTCACCCTGAGCTAGCTCAGGTGAGCTAATAATCACATTTCAATGAAGACTCCTCTAGAATCCATCTATTTAACTTTGTTGTTTCATATACCCATTACCTCATGAATGCTTCTAGGTTTGAGGACAGGTGACCATTTAAACAGGTTGAAAGAAGAAGAGGCCCATGCGGGCCTAAATATCGCTCACCTGGAAAAACCAACACAAGGGTCACATGACCCCTGGGGTGAGAACGTTTTTTACCCCAGAGACATAATTTCAAAAATCTTGCTGATGAACTTGAAAATTAAGTGTTCTGTCAAATATTTTGTACATGGATGGTTTCAGACAGGAAGACTTTACATTGAAAAAAAAATCTATTTTTCGCTTATGTGACCCAGATATGCAACAGACCCGAACCATTTCAGCAATATTGGTAAAAAAAGCATAAAAAAATGTCACTATGCTAAATATCAAAGGTCTGGCCATAATAGTTTCAGAAGAAGATTTCACTATATAACTCTATGAAAAACTGCAACCCCTAGGCCTTGGCCTTTTTGACCCCAGGGACATAATTTGAACAACATTGAAAGAGGACCTAAAGATTATGCTCAGGGTACTGTGGTTTCAGACAAGAAGATTTTTTTGAGTTTCATTGAAAAAATCTATTTTTAGCTCCTGTGACCTACATATGCAACGGACCGGAACCATATAATCAATATAGGTTATGGGCTTCAAGAAATGCCACCATGCCAAATATCAAAGCTCTGGCCAAATTAGTTTCACTGTATAACTGTTTTTTACCCCAGGGACATAATTTGAACAATCTTGATAGAGGACCTAAAGATGCTTATTTTTAGCTCCTGTGACCTAGATATGCAATGGACCAAATATTGGTTCAAGGCTTCTAGAAGTGTCACCATGTCAAATATTAAAGCTCTGGCCATATTAGTTCCAGAGAAAAAGATGTTTTTTCACTATATAACTCTATGTAAAATTACGACCCCCGGGCTCCTGTGACCTAGATATGCAATGGACCGGAAATGTTTGAACAATTTTGAAAGAGGACTATACAAGGTTCATTCCTGCGAAGTTTGGTGAAAATCCATCCAGTAGTCTAGGAGGAGAAGTCGTTTGAAGAAATTGTTGACGACGAACGAACAACGGACGACGAACGACAGACACAGCACAATCAAAATAGCTCACATTGGCACTACGTTCCAGGTGAGCTAAATACAGACGCATGAATGAATGAATTCAATGATGAATGAAGGTAATGCAGAAATGTGAGCCTTCTGCATTACTTTTATCCCACATTACTTTCCTTCCAACATCATGCTGTTACCCTTGTATAAGAAAGGGACAAAGGAATTAATTGGTTTCCAGTGAAGGCAATCTACCAGTTTATGCGATACAAATATAAGACAGTTATAATCACATACCAAAGGTACAAACCAGGAATAAACTAATAATTGAAATCTTTATGCTGCTACACTTATAAGTGTTGTTTAGTGTATGTTTTAAAGCAGTCAAACAGTTTGGATTCTGAACAGTCGTCGCGTTATGCTGTTACTTCTGATCTGGATATTTGCGAATAATAATAACTTTACACAATATGATTTATAACGGTCAAACTAACCAATGTACTCTTCACAGGTACACTGTTTGGTAATGGCGAGTTTTAACCTTTTCAGACGTGTGGCGCATAAATACGTTCAAAGTGTACCGCAAAAGTGTGTCGCTGGTGATTGACAGGCGACTACCGTAATTGTTTGATTGCATTAAGGGTGTTAATTTGCTGTTTGATTTGTGGTTGTAAAGGTTAATCTCTTCACTGCATTATCCAAGTACACTGGTTATTGAACAGCTTTGATCCTTATCAGGCACGTAACTCGGTATCTGATCAGGATCCAAACGTTTTTCTGATGTTAACAAACATAAATAGACTTTGAGAAATAAAGGTAACCGTTATATATCCGTTTCCAACCTGTATTGAATATAATTATTAAAATTAACAGAAATCACAATTTTTCTTCAATTGTTATCTTTTTATATACATGTATATATTCAAAGTATCTTGACTTAAGTTACGATTATCAAACAGTTTGGATTGTGACCAGAAGCCTCGTTAAGCAGTGTCTACTCAGTCTCCGACCTGGTTGCAAATAGCCCTTGGACATTTAATATATTTTGTTAAATTTAACTACAGTTATAATGTCAGTTTTATACCTAATCAGATGCCACGCTACCACAAGGATTCAAACTTTTAATTTATTTCTTAACTTTTTCTATTGTATAAACTGACTAAAGTTATATAAACAAGAGCCCCATGGGACATATTTCGCTCACCTGAGAATAGCTGAAAAAATGGAGATAATGATTTATGTCCAGGACTGACCTCGATATGCAACAGACCGGAACCATTTGAACAAAATATGTAAAGTATATTTAAAAGTGTCACCATACCGAATATAAAAGCTCTGGCCATATTAGTGTCAGAGAAGAAGACGTTTGAAATTTTCTCTATATAAAACTGTGACCCCCAGGGCGGAGCCAATTTTGACCCCAGAGGCATAATTTGAACAAACTTGATAGAGGACCTATAGGCAATGCTATGCTCCAAATATCTAAGCTCTGGCCCTTGTAGTTTCAGACAAGAAGATTTTTTAAGTTTTCATTGAAAAAAAATCTATTTTTAGCTCCTGTGACCTAGCTATGCAACCGACCAGAACCATTTGAACAATTTCTGTAAAGGACATCTAGAAGTGTCACCATGCCAAATATCAAAGCTCTTGGCATATTGGTTTCAGAGAAGAAGACGTTTGAAAAGTTCACTATATAACTATGTAAAACTGTGACCCCCGGGGCGAGGACAATTTTGACCCCAGGGGCATAATTTGAACAAACTTGATAGAGGACCTATTGGCAATGCTATGTGCCATATAACTAAGCTCTGGCCCTTGTAGTTTCAGACAAGAAGATTTTTTAAGTTTTCATTGAAAGAAATATATTTTTAGCTCCCGTGACTTAGTTATGCAACCTACCAGAACCATTTGAACAATTTCTGTATAGGACATCTAGAAGTGTCACCATGCCAAATATCAAAGCTCTGGGCCTAGAAGATTTTTTAAGATTTCCTTATTTTTTCACTTTGGTTGCCAATGCAACCAGAGTTCTGCATTGTTTTCAATTCTTTGAACAAATTTGAAAGAGCTCGACTCGAGGAACATTTCTGTAAAGTTTGGTTGAATTCTGTCAAGCGGTATAGGAGGAGATGTCATTTGAAGCAATTGTTAACGACGACAGACGACTTACGACACAGGGCCATCCCAATAGCTCACCTTGAGCCTTTGGCTCAGGTGAGCTAAAAATAGATAGAATACATTGTCATGTTTTTCTAAATAAATAGGGTACAACGGGAGAAGACGAAAATCATATAAAATATTAATAAATACCTGTATTTTAAACGTATATGATCCGCAAAATTTGAAAATTCGAATTTCAATGTCAAATTTTCAATTTCATAATTTCTTATATAAAAACTCAAACTCTAAATAGAGCTCTTCTAGGAAAATCATATTAAACATTTAACTTTCTACATTAGTATTTGAAAGAGATATATATCTAGCAATAATTTTGTATGTCGGTACAATAAACGAAATTGGCATCCTGCTGAGCCTAAACTAGGCACGTGGCATAAATGACATGTGTCTATATTGTTCACAGCGGGAGATGGATGCTGTTAATTGATAATGTCTGTATATCCAACTTGTGTATTACAAGTAGTATTTCATGTTGTTCTGTTCATAAAAACATATAAGTAAATAAAGTAACTATACAAAATCTTAATGTGTGATAAAAATTGGATAAAACATCAACTATTGGTGAAAATCGTGGATTAAGTTGGTGTACCTTTTTTGTATGTTTAATTGGTTCTAAGCATAATCATTATCGAACTAATGTTATCTTCCACTGCCAGGTGTTAAATTAATCGCTGCTTTAATCTTTGAAACTTTGAAACTTTATTGAAATATATCTGTATAAGGTCCACTAGTACCGTGGACAGCATTAACATTTATACAAATAGAAAACATACATATCAATAGGGAGGTCATTAGTTGGGAATACATTATACGCAAATTCATTTGAAATTTTTATAATTTATAATAAAGCCTAAATAAAAAGTATTTCTCATTAATAAACAGATGTTAGCCAAAATTTGTTCCATATATAGTCATACATATCGCCTGACAGTTTAGATCGTGATCAGTTCCTAGGTAACTCGGCCTCTGATCATAGTCTATGCTGCCTCGAGTTCACTCTTTCAATTTGTATATTGATTTGTCATAATAATTATCAAGAAGTATCGGCACGTGCTGTTATATCAACAGAAGGACATAATTGCCTTAAATAACTAGATTTTAACACAGCAGGGTGCCGGATTATAATATCAGCAATATCAGGGCATATGTTTATTAAGAATCATTTAACACAGTAGGGGTCAGTTGGTATATTCACGTTGTGCGTCCCAAATAGACAAGTCGCGTAGAAACTAACTAACCCTTAACCTGTTTATTTTTCTTACTTTTGATTGTTGTAAACAGTAATAGAGACAAATACCGGGCTACAATGCAATGTGTTCTACGGAGCATAGAATTGTGTATATTATTAGGTGTTTTGAGACAAAAACATAACACTTGTATGAGCTTTCTGTTTTACTGTCAAACTGCTTTAAACTAACCGATTAGCCATTGTATTTGTGTGGTCTTAAGAGAGAGGTTTTACTGTAATGTGCATGTTCCATTCATTAAATACGTTTCACATTTGGTTCAAGTAAGTATTTTACTTTTAATGGGCATGGTAAGAAATGACCAAACATTGGATTCGAAGTGACTACTGGATTTGATAACTGTTCAAATAATTATGAAACCAGCAGAAAAAGATTTTTTTTTACATTTCTAAGCAGACATATTACCCGATCTAACAAATATCTTATTAAATTTTGCGTAAAAATGATGAAATATACACATGTATGTAATAAAAAAAATAAATTCGTGGGTACATATGACCAAAAATATGGGTACGAAATGACTAGTGAATTTGAAAGGGTACGAAACGACCAAAAATATGGGTACAAAATGATAAAAAAATAGGGTACAAAAAGGCGAGGGTACGAAATGACCAGTTCCCAATGCAACAGGCACATGCAGGAAATAGCCAAACACCGAAAAAAAAAAGTTTTAAACATTTGCGTTTCAAAACTGAGATGCCACAGCTTTCTGAAAATCACAGATATCAGACCATTTTACATGCTTAAGGCGGGCGCGTCAGTAACTGATGTTGCGTGTCATTTTGGACGCATACGGTAGACAATTTATATCCTGACTACTCGTTACAGGGTAACGGGGTAAGTCCAGGATCGCCCAAGATCGTTGAAGTCAAGTCGAGACAACTGCACTCTTACGTTAACGTACTGACGTAACTGTTTTACCCCAGCAACGATTACTGCTCGGCGATTTTGGATCACTGCCGAGACAATAAGGAATCGTCTTAGGCAATGTCACGGTCCTATCTGTACCCGTAGGCCGTATTCTGGGAAGATTTATACTGCACGCACAACCCCAAGCATAACGTTAACGTCATGTCTTGGCCTTCGGTTTCACCGGATCTAAAACCAAAAGAGCATGTATGGG
This sequence comes from Gari tellinella, assembly GCA_922989275.2. Classification (NCBI taxonomy): domain Eukaryota; kingdom Metazoa; phylum Mollusca; class Bivalvia; order Cardiida; family Psammobiidae; genus Gari; species Gari tellinella. Next base: position 46,690,668 of record OV277856.1, read on the forward strand.
GTAAACTTGGCGTCGGGGCGGAACAATTACCAGATTGACACGACCAACAACCTCAGACATGCTGGATTACGAAAATGGCATGTCATCCCAGATTACGTCATTAGACAGTACACCCAAGGTGGAGAGCTGCTTGCATTGGGCGTGCGTAGGCATGCACGCTACTGAAGTGACTTTATGCAAAAAGTCACCTAAAATGACATCTCTGAGAATTTTGAAATCGACCCCGATGCATTTTGACGTCAAATTACGACGTGACTTTTGGAATTTTTTCATGTCCATTGTCGAGAGCTTGCAGACATTGATACAAAGTTTTGAAAAACAATAAGCTTCCTGCAAAATTGTGTGTTGTAGACAGAATTATACGCATTAGAATCCAATGTAAAGTTTCTATTTTTGCTGAGTATACGTCAAACTATAAATTTACACAAATAAAAGGTCAACATCCAGACTGTCACATTAAAAACCGAGCAATATTCCGATAATTTAATTTGATTTCTTACAATGATAATAAAACAGTTCCCACACAGATGTCTCCACACAGTACAGACCTTGAGGACACCAACCAAACTTGTATTTCATTATGAAAAACTGTTATAAACTGACTATCAAGCAATGTAAACTCTTTTTTTCATAACCTCATCACCATAGAATCATGATGACATCAGAAGCGTCATCATGACATCATTTCAATGTCATCATAACGTCGTCGTCAAAGTTACTCATTGTCAAAAGAAATTGAGCTCTACTTTAGATGTAGAAAGGTCACATGACATTAGGCACCTCAAAAACAGTACTTTGGTGACCAGATTTTTGTATCAAATTGTGTATCCATTGTGTACCACCCTGATGAAGGCATTTGTAAGGCCGAAACGTTGGTGAATAAAATCAGTCAACACAACACTGCCAGATTGTTTGTTCTACTAATTTAGAGCCTTTTTATAATGATAATAAATGAATAAATTTCAAGAATTCATAAACTTAAATATGACAAGGGTGAATATGGAACCATGGTTCAATGAAACTAAAGCAGGTTACACTTTAGCAACATGAAACCCCTTCAATGTCATGACGTCATCAATTTCAAACAATTGTAATTTGAAATATTGAAATGAGTAACCTCTAATCTAACGTCGCCATAGCTTTACATTAACCCTTTCAGCGTTGAAGTCGTATAAAATCAACTTTGCAAAGATATTGGATCCCGATTAGACCCCTTGTAATGCGGCGTCTGGTCAGGATCCAAATTGTTTGCAAACACGCTTTTAAGCGTCATTGAGAACGAAAGGGTTAAAACAGTTTTTACCTTGATAAGACTTTTGCATAACACCCAGTCGCATCTGTTTCCAAACTGTAAGCAAATCGAATTCTGTAGACGATAGTCTTTGTCAGTGTGTATGAAATATAGAATACAAGAAAGTATTGTTATTATTATAATCATTATTACAATTATTATTATCATTATTATTATTATTCTTTCCCTTATTGTAATTATTATTATTATTGAACAACCTTTACATCATACGTTCCAACTACTTTTCGCTTCTCTTCTTTCCCGTGTCTAGAAAGTTAGAAACAGAAACTATTACTCAGACATAATGTAACATTGAACTTGTTATTGCATGATCTTATTGTTTTTATTATTATTACTATGCAACAACCATTACATGATACCTTCCACTTCCTCTTGCTTCTCTTCTACTTTGCCGTGGCCGTCTCCTCAAAACGGCGCACCAACAACAATCTAGTCCTTAACAAATTGAACGGAAACCATTTTATTTAACTATCTTTTTCCAGTCGCCAGTGGAAGACTGAAAATAACTGTAGTGCTAGTATTAGAGGGGTTTTACTGTAGTGCTAGTATTGCAAAGAGATTGAATTCTGATAAGACGCCGCGTAACGCAATAATATTTACATTGTAGTTCGACACATTGAAAAGGACATCAATTCATGACCCTATGTTCTTTGCAAAGCACGGCATCTCAACACATGCTAACATTCTTAGCATTTTTGAGAAGTTTATGTAAGAAATTATTATGGTTCTTATCGCATTGTTGTATTGAGAGGGAATATATGGGAAAGAACGGGGGTAGAATAGCAGTTGGAAGGATACATGGTGTACATGTTGATGTGTCACATGAGCACATTGGTCATACAGGATAATAAAAGTATTGTACCACTGCAGGCTCGGGCTTTGAGTTTAATGTAGAACAAAAGTAATGCAGAAAGCTAAAGACTCTAAAGATTTAAATGTGTATGTCTTACAATGCATCGTCTTCTATGACTACACAGAGTAAATACGGTGTTTAAATCACCATAGGTACAGACTAAGGATCCTGAGTTTAACTCAGTGCTGTTACACGGTTTATCTGATAGTGGTGTGCACAGCGGTCAAAGCTCCTTTAGAAAACATATGTAAACCCCGTATGAGAGAATTTTTTGTAAGGGGAGCTAGACTCATATAGTGTTAATTTTGAGTTTTGCAAAGAATTTTTGAAAATTTAAAAGGCATAAAATGGTTTTGGCGCGACTGCTATACAGTTATTATATCAATTATTATCCCATCCACAATTTATTTGTGCTCCCCAGCTTGATGATGGGAAACATTACTACTTTCTGCCCACTTTGAATCATGTCAGAACAGCACTCCTTTCATCCACACACGTAATAAAATAACTGACTAACTAACTAATAAATAATATAAGAGCCTAACTTTCAGTCACGGCTGGCTGACTTTCTTCAAAGTGGACACATAAACAAAGTAAATAAACAATAGTAGTTCAGCAGTTGAACAAATACCATTTCGCACAAATTAAAAACTGATAATGAAACAAGTGTCACAATTAACACTATACGAGTCTAGCTCCCCTTACAAAATATTCTGTCATACGGGGTTTACATATGTTTTCAAAAGGAGCTTCAACGGCTGTGCACCCCACTATCAGATAAACCGTGAAACATCACTGAGTTAAACTCAGGATCCTTAGTCTGTACCTATGGTGATTTAAACACCGTATTTACTCCGTGTAGTCATAGCAGACGATGCATTGTAAGACATACACATTTAAATCTTTAGAGTCTTTAGCTTTCTGCATTACTTTTGTTCTACATTAAACTCAAAGCCCGAGCCTGCAGTGGTACAATACTTTTATTATCCTGTATGACAAATGTGCTCATGTGACACATCAACATGTACACCATGTAACCTTCCAACTGCTATTCTACCCCCGTTCTTTCCCATATATTCCCTCTCAATACAACAATGCGATAACAACCATAGCAATAATTTCTTATACACGGATGCGCACAATACGTGGCAAATGACGGTATCTCTTTTATGTGGCTAAAATACGTGTGGTTAGCCACATAAATGAATACTAACTTTGTTTGGAGGCTAACCCTACCCCTAACCCTATGTCCCACAACTGGCCAGGTTAATGTCACAACAAATGGCCAGGTTAATGTTTTTCAATTATGTGTCTAGGTTATGGACACAATTTTAGCCAAGTATCTATCATATTGTGGGAACAGACAGACAGACGGGCGTATAAAAATGTGCCCCACCCACTGGCAGCCATGTTTTTATAGATATCAAAATAATTTTTAGAAATCCCATGGATCATTTGTGTGAAATTACTTTCAAATCGGACAAGAAGATTTTTAAAGTTTTCACTATATTATGTAGCTATATAAGGAAAATCTGCCCCACCCACTAGCGGCCATGTTGTTTAAGATAGGAAAATAATTGTAAGAAATCTGATGGAGGGTAACCAATGGCACATTTGGGTAAAATTATCTTTAATTCGGACCAGTAGTTTGACAAGAAGATTTTTAAAGTTTTTTCTATTGGTTGCCATGGCAACCACAATTTCAATTTGATGACCTATATTTATAGAAAACAGAGAGTACCCTACAAGGAACAATCCTATGAAGTTTTGAAGAAATTGGCCCAGTAGTTTCCAAGAAGAAGATCTTTAAAGAAAAAGTTTGACGACAGGCGGACGACGACGGACACAGGGCGATCACAGATATATATAATAGCTCACCTTGGCACTTCGTGCCAGGTGAGATAAGAAGCAATCGAAGAGACTATACTCAAAAACAAAGATTAAATTTTCATTGACTTTGTAAAACAAGATATAGATACGTAAAGAACAGAAATAGAGAGAACTGAAAACAACAGGTCCAACGTTTCTAAAGCGTTTGAGTTTAGTCTGAAATCATTCCCAAGCTTTTGAGCTTCAGAGCGATTTCAGATTCATCTCTAACGTTTTATAAGTATAGGTCCAGCTGGGTCCATGCTTATAAAGCATTTTAGTTGAGTCTTAAATCATTCTCAATCATTTGATTGGTCAGATTTGAGCCTAGGCTCAAATCTGTCCAATCAAATGCTTGAAAACAAACTCAGACTCAATTCAAACGCTTTATAAGCATAGGCCCAGGTCCCTGTGTCTTCCTGATTCATATTGACAGAATGTTGACAGAACCTTTGTTTCTTTCTCCTCAAACAGGAAGGCAGTGTAGAACTTCATCTCTGTCTGTGTCCTCGATATAAAGGCTACCATGAGGTTATAGGCAGCACAGTGATACTGTCGTCTCAGCCCAGGTAGAGTTGTCTCCCCTCCAACATCTCCACTCTTAGCTTCATTGGCTTGCCTATTGTTCACAATGAATACCAATTAAGTACGGTATGATTTATACTATACTGGGCGAAAAAAGTTTAGACAGTGGTTTAACATGGGATTTCCCATAGACAGCATTCCCAGATTTCTGTAGGTCTGGAAAGCAATATCAAAGACATATGGAACAGCAGAAAATAATGTACGGTTCACAGTTAAGGGGATGGCATTGAGAGATATCGGTTGCAATAATTTGTTTCCGAGTAATGTTGTTTCAAAATATACTCTTTTTTCAATGCAAAGGGAGGTAATTTGAAAAACCGCATTTTTAACGAACTATTGTACACACAGTTGTAAAGAATGATTCTCCAAAAGACTGGATTTTTGTTCCTGGATCCTTTTCCAACACAACTGCTAACTTTCATGAGGAAACCATGACTGACATCTCGTTTATGACTGGTAAAGCAGTTACAATGCATGAGGAGTTACCTCCCTCTACGCAGATGTTTAAAGCACAGTCGATATCTCTCTCTGATCTGTGACGTTCGGTTACTTATGTCAGTATGCAATATAAGTGATAAATTGTACCACGAAGACGTGGTATGCATCCTTAATGTATGACTAAACTTTTTTCTCTCAGTATAGCTAAAGAAGGATGAGTTTAACTTCAAGTCAAGTAACATGGTGGATATCTAGCCATCTTAACTCATGACACACACATTCTTATCAGCCAGACTTAGTCTGCAACTAACCTGAAACCTTCAATGAACAATTCCAACTTCTAATTAAATCTAGTCTATTTATGAATACTCAGGGGTGTTTTTTGCAATAAATTGCAAAATGACAAACTGTGCAGACCCTAATAAGAGTGCTCCTACAGCCCTCTGATCTGGATATACACTGCTTGCATAGGAAATTTTTACTCTCTATAACTGTTTGTAAAGACAGAATGATCATATTCAATTTGAGTTACCTGGAACCTGCTTTGAATCTAAAATGTTTGCATGATAAAGATTAAGTATTTTTTTATACTACATGATGTTGGAATGTAAAAATATGTATGGATGTAAAATATGTGAATAAATTTATTGGGGAAAAAAAAAAAAGTATTTTTTTATCAAAAAGCGAAAGTAATGACCATGAAAAGTTGCAATACTAACTTGGATACGAAGGTGGTCAATTCTTTGCCTGTCTGTACATTGCCCTTGGCAAACACTTTACTGATGGTGGAGGTCATACCCACGACTTCATCCTTAGCCATGCGGGTATACATGGCCTCTAACAGCTGGAAACAGCAGATCCTGTTGACCAACTGGCCCTCCAGGACACCTTCTGAACTCTGTGTAGAAAACAATATAGTAAGAATTGTGTCAAATGGACATAACTCAAAAAAGTAACTGACCCTTTTTCCCCGTAAAGATTTTATCTAACCCATTACCCCATATCCTGTTTCTAGTTTTGATTATATGCGACTACTTAAAGCAGGTTGAAAGTAAAGCAGAATGTGGCTTAAGCCACATTCTGCTTTACTTTCAGCCTGCTTTTAGCTACAATCTGCTAGAATAGTCAATATTTCTTACGATACTTATTCACGACTGTATACAGTGGAATTATTTCTCTAGTGGGGGAATAATTTCAAGGCGTAAAATAGGGTATTTATGGGATAATGGGTTAAGACAGACAATAACTAAAAGCAGATTGAAAGTAAAGCAGAATGCTCAGTAAATTAGGGAGAATTTTGCTTTATTTCAGCCTGCTTTAAGCTACCACCTGCTAGGAAATAGAAAATACTTCTTTATGGCACATATTTATGCTGTGTAAAGGGTAACTATTTTCTTCAGCAGAATAATATAATCAAGGCATATTGATTTGGTAATTGGTTAAGTCTTAATATCAAAGTTATAAATGAAGCTAACCAACTTCTAACTTTAAAATATAGACAAGTTGGACATTAACCCTTTACCCAATAATCTATTTTTAATTTAAGACTTAAAGGGACTCGCAACCGGATGGTGTACTTGTCAAAATAAAATAAAATACTCAAATAAAAGCAAATTTGTGGCATTATTTGGCTTCTGACATTAAAAAAATATGATCAGTCCAAAAAAAGTCTCAAGAATCGTCACCGAATCTTAGATTTTTAGATATTTTCCATCGTTTTTCTATACCAACTAGTAGACGGTATAGTTGTTGTTGTTGCTTCTCTACACGGGCTCAGACATAAACACGAGTCGAATTACGAAGTTGTATGCACTTTCGATCGCTACACATTGAAATACGTTAAATCGACCCGAGATAAACGGATAGTTCCGTGGTCCATTGGTCTAAGCGGTTTCCCCTATTTTGCCTTCTGTCCGCCAATGCCGGGCCCCGGGTTCGAATCCCACCAGAGACCAATATTTTTTTTTTATTGAAATACATTTTTTTAAACAGAATTTCTTATCCTAAACTAATTCTTTACCATTTATATAAGTGTTTGACACATATTTACAAATTACTATTTTTAATGCACCATCTGGTTGCGAGTCGCTTTAAAGCAGGTTGAAAGTAAAGCAAAATGATCCTTAAGGAGCATTCAGCTTTACGTTCAACCTGCTCATCAGGAAAGATACTGGCAATGCCATCTGTGTTTTATGTTCAAGACTTTATAGGCGGATACTATTTTTATTATTGTAGAAATAATCAGGTGTAAAAGGTGTATTCATGGAGTAATATGGGGAAAGTGAATTCATCGAAAACAGACATACTTAAACATTGGTATACATGCTTTACGTGGTCACCTGTCTTCAAAACTAGAAACAGGGTATAGGTAAATGGGTTAAACAACAAATCACAAGCCCTTATATACCTTTGAAAGTGTTTCTTCCATCATATCCTTTATTGTAGTGATGTGATCTGTGTAGAATTCTATCAAGGCTGACTTTGTGACCAGTCGAAGCATGGGTAGACAGACTCTCTCTATTGTTGCCCGGCGTATCTCTGCTGAGAACCTGTTCTTGTTGGTGAAGATCCGGTATGGCACATCAAATGCAGGCTTCTGCTTGTCCCTTGGCAGCCTAGGTGAAAATGCAAACATACAGTCAAAATTGTGCTGCTTAACCGTTGACCTCATAGCCTGTTTCTAGTTTTGAAGACAAGTGACCACATAAAGCAGGTTGAAAGTAAAGCAGAACGTGCCTTAAGTGCTTAATTTCAGCCTGCTTTAAGCTATTATCTGCTAGAATATAGAAAATATTAATAATTCTTATTTTAGACAGTATAAATTGGAACTATTGTTTTCAATAGAGGAATAAATTAAAGGTCTATTTAACCTACTTTAAGACTTGAAGTGGTCACCTGTCTGCAAAACAAGAAACAGGCTATGGGGTAATGGGATAATAAGTCATAGTAAACTTTTCCAAGACCTTGACATGTAGCTATTGAATAAGAAAAAATACCACTCACTTTCAGGCTACTTTAAGTATCTACTTGTCTTAAGGTGGTTCGACAGCGGGCGGCCCGCATCTCGAGTTCCTGAAATGGTGATGACTTTCACCTGATCTTTCCGGCACGTGCTTATAGTAGAAAATTTAGATAAAGAAAAGTTGGATTAGCTTTAGTGTCTTCTCTGTTAGCGCAGTTGGTAGGGTGGTTAACTAGCAATCCAAAGGTTCTAGGTTCGATTCCCACTCGCTTCAAAACTTCTTTTTAAAATAAATTGTCCGATTTTATTGGCTAGTCAATCCATAATGCAGTGATCAAAGGACAGGCTATGTTTAGTCACGTAATAATGGATAATATCAGATGCATGACAACTAAACTTTGTGAGGATTTATAGCCTATATGACAGATGGCAGCTTAACACAGGACAAAAGTAATGCTAAAAGATAGATCCTAAAGGAGCTTTTATGCATTACTTTTGTTCTGCATTAAGCAGTGACCTGTCTTTAAAGATCTACATGCTACTGTATTCAATGGTCCCTTATAACAGGTTTGACTTATGGTTTTATTTAGAGCTGACGGCATTTTAAAGTTGAACTCAAGGGAGGTTACTCGTTTTGTGTTAACATTTTGTCAGAATTTCTTGAAATCATGAATAAAATGAAAATTCCACTGTAGATTTTCATAAAACTTTTGCGACTAGTAGAACTAAGTAATATCTATCTAATAAGAGTAAAATTAGTGTATGTTAAACGACTAGATTTTTTGTTATTTGAGATTTAGTGACTTTTTCTGAATTTGACTTTTTTAAAATATTGATAGAGCAATGGCACCTAAATTCGACAGGCCCCTTAATTCGACACCTTCTTACAACCATATCCATTTCTCCTGATTAAATGTTTAAATCAATATTATGATTGATAATTTAATGACGTCAAATTTAAATGTTGACGTCACGAAAAAAATCTATTCACACAGGCGTATGTTTGATGACATAGGTCTGTGGAAAAAAATTTCGAAAGTTTTCAAAGACCGAAAAAGTGTGTCTTACGGAAACTGTTAAGGGGCATCATACCAGAACCTAAATGTGGTGCTTTAGTTTTTGTAAAATTTAGCCATTACGGACTCCAGAAACTCATTTTTTATTGTTGTTTATCATGTAGACTGATCCTTGCTTGTCTGTTAGGCGATTTGACCTTCAGATTAGGGGTGTCGGAAATAAGGTGCCAAAATAATTGATTGCTCCTTAATTCGACATCCCTAATTTTAGATTCACATTGCACTATAAACATATATTTATATACATGCTAAATAACGTTGGCGGTAATAGTTGCATGTACAAAGACAGGGGGCACTTAACGCCTTCGATAATTGGTGATTAGTGGTTCAAATCACGGCAGACACAGGTTTTTTATGTTTTTCTCTTTTTTTTGGGGGGGGGGGGGGGTCTTTTGGGGTGGGGCAGCCCGTGAGGTGGATTTCCGTTTGGGTCAAGGTTTCAAAAAGGAAAAGAAACTTGAAGAGTCCAAAGAGGTGAAGATCAAAGGAAAATATCAACCAAATTAAAGCAGAATAGGTGTCACTAAGAATTTGTAGATTTAATGAAAACAAATCACAATCTTGAAGACTGTCTGAGGGTGCGCAACAGTTGATAGACATTGATGACAAAGTCCTACAGCTATTGTGTACCGGCTATCAATCTGATGAAGACAGCCCTAAAGAGTGGATCCGCTTCATGTCGTACGTTTGGATGACATATCAAGTGCATTATAGAGATGAAATATTGCTTGAAATATCACCTGTAAAGATTGCCATTGATTCGTTTCCTTGTGTCTTTGGTGTTGTGTGGATTATTATCATAGCCTTTGAGGACGCCACTGGCTGCATGCTTACTTTGTATACATGTGAACGCCATAGGCCTACTATTACATGCTATGCAAAGTTATGTAGTCTACATCAGTTCTCGACTTGTATTACATTTTCATTTAAAAAATCATCAGGTAGGCAAACAAAGTTTGGATCTAAATCAGACAGCGAGATACGCGAAAATGTTTGCACCAGTATCATGAATTCACCGGAAGCATGCAGAAGGTTAAACAAAGCGTACAGTTATACAGGACTATTCCAAAGCTCATGGTGGTTTATTAGCGTATCGGGTATCCTACGATCCTTAATTGCAGCCAATTAACACAAACAGATTTGACAAAATCATTGGAATAGTCTTGTTTTAAATTTTAACAGTTGAATGCTGTTAAATTTGAACTTTTATGCCAGTAACACAAAACAGATATGACAAAAATGTGCTTTTAAATGATTAATCCTTTAGATAATGTTAAATCTGAAAGGAGTTTATGTTTTTATGTCTTTTTTAAAAAACTATGTTTGGGTGTCGAATTTGGGGTTCCCCTGTCGAAATAAGGAACCCAAAGCAGCTCAAGTTAGTAACATATTGCACTGCATTCTCAAGGACTTTCATAAGCAATAGTAATTAGAAAACGTGGGTAAATGTATTGTTTTGTTTGTTGCTATGTCGAAGTTAGGATAACTACAAACTCTCATCATTACAATGAAAATGTGTCTTAAGGTGTCGAAATTAGGGTACTTTACTCCAGAAAATATGTCATGAAATATTTTTTGTTTGCACAATATCTTAAAGTCTCTGTACAGTTTACTTGAATATACAGAAACTATTGAGTTATATTATTTTATAAAGAAAATATTCCCGTTTATTAAAAAAGGTCCTGTCAGAAAAAAACGGTACTGTATTTTAACCCCGATATTTTAATCAAGATTTCAAAGATTTCTGACACGGGATAAGCAGACCCGCAATCCACCTTAACCCTTTGAACCCTAGTCCCGCCTATAGGCGTCTTTTCAAACAGTGTACATGTGAATAATACACTTGTCCTGTGCAAACAGTGAAGGCCCAGATCAGAGGGCTCCGAAAGGAGCCCTCTGATCAGGGTCTTCACTGTTTGTCAGTAATGCCAAAATTGACAAAAACAACTCTTAAAAGCCAGAAATGGACTAGACAAAAATGGAAACTGGAATTGTCCATTTAAAGTTTCAGGGAGGAAAGAGTTAAACACTGAAACCCTCTCAATCCTAGGTGTAGAAATGTAGTTATCCTATCATTGATTTCCTACTGTGAATGTTACTAATGCAGTACTTATATTTATTCCTTTACCCCATAGTCTGTTTCTTTGTTTTCAACACAGCTCATAACTTACAGCTGCAGATTGAAAATAAAGCAGAATGTTGCTTAAATGTATTTTGTAAAGAAATATTTGTTTTAGTCGGTAAATAGCTTGTAGCTAATGTTAAATCTATGTTTGTAAACACCCGACTTTAAATAAAGTTTCTTGTATTTTGTATTGTGTAATGCCCCTGAAGGCACATTCTGCTTGACTTTGATCCTGCTTTAAGCTATCATCTTCTTGGATATCATATAGGAAATATTTATTCTGCTGCACATCCATTACTGTACCTCCTAGTGAACTTGGCAATGGCACTTTACAGAATATACTAATCAAGTACTCCAGCAGCATCAAACTCCCCGACAACCCAACAAGAATCTGAAAATTTACATTGACAACAAAATCAGTTCTAATCCATTACCCCATAAATATGCCTTTATGTACCTTTAATTAATTCCTCTACTGAAGAAAATCGTTCCAATTTATACTGTCACAAATAAAAATCTAGCAGATGATCGCTTAAAGTAGGCTGAAAGTAAAGCAGAATGCACTTTACTTTCAACCTGCTTTAAGTGTTCACATTTCTTCAAAAATGTTATGGGGCAAAGGGTTAAGAGTTCCTCAAATGTGCATAACAATACAAATTGAAATATAAATCAAATACAGATTTCAGGTGTTAACCCCTTCACTGCCGTGGTGTCATCTGCTATAAACAATCGTCGTCTGCTTTTATTTCTCAAATATAAATTTTAGAAAAATATCGTAATGAGTGTCAAACAGTTTGGATCCTGATCAAACATCATGTGACCAAGCATCTGATTAGGCTCTAAACTGTTTGTAAATAATCATTGTACTCAGGGTAAGGCAGTGAACCTATTACCCCATAGCCTGTTTCTAGTAGTTAAGATATGTGAACTATTAAAGCAGGTCTGCTTTACTTTCAGCCTGAGGATATAGAACATATTTCTAATGGTACATATCCATGACAGTATAAAATGGAAATATTTTTTTTTGGCGGATGTATAACATGAATGCGCTAAAAATCGCTTCTATAAGGGAAAGGGTTTAGTTGTTGATTGAAGAAACATCAATCTGAGTATCAAACAGATTGGCATCCTGATATAATACAAATATATTTTGTGTCTGATCAAATGTCAGTGTAATCATTTTTTGTAATGGAGTGTGAGCTGATTATGATTTTAATTCCCACCCTTCTAATTAACCTAATACCCCATAAATAGGCCTCCTCTGAAGAAATTGGCTCCTGAATATGTACCATAAGAAATATTTCCTATATCCAATCAAATGGTAGCTTTAAGCAGGCTGATCGACACATTCTGTTCTACTTTTAACCTCCTTCAAGGGGTCACTTGTCTTCAAAACTAGAAACATACTTAATGAACAAGCTAACTTAAGTAATTACTCCATAGATACACATTATATAACTCATTCCTTCACTAACGAAAATATTTCCATTTAATAAAATTATGAATATGTATTTTAAGAAATAATTTCTTTATTCTAGCATATGGTAGCTTAAAGCAGGCTAAAAGTTTAGTTTAACCATATTTTATTTCAAATTCATGAAATCGGGTCGGGCCACAAGTTCTACCAACATTAGTTACGGCCCTCCCCTAAAAGGTTGAAAGCTGGCTGAAAGTATAGCAGAATGCGCCTTATGGTGCATTCTGTATTACTTTCAACCTGCTTTAAGTGGTCACCTATGTTCAATACTAGAAACAGGCTATGGAGTAAAGGGTTAAATGTCTTACCTTGTCGAGAACTGCGATGTAGTCATTGTACTTGTGACTTCCCTTCACCAGCTCTGAATTCATAGCCTATCAAGACTGGACCTAAATGTACAGAAATGGACTATCTAAAGCATACATGTTTTACCAATTTTCCATTTTAACCCATTACCCCATAAATATGCCTTTTTACGCCTTTGATGTATTCCTCTACTGAAGAAGATAGTACTGTTGTAATTTGTACAGTCATAAATATGTATGATAACAATTATTTTCTATATTGTAGCAGATGTTAGCTTAAAGCAGGCTGAAAGTAAAGCAGAATGTGCCTTAAGGCACATTTTGCTTTACTTTCAACCTGCTTTAAGTGGTTTTCTATTTTCAAAACTAGAAAATGGCTTTTTCGAGTATTGAAGATAGGTGACCACTTAAAGCAGGTTAAAAGTAAAGCAAAATTTGCTAGGATACTGAAGTATTTCTTATGGTACATATTAATTGCTGGATAAGTGAAACTGTTCTCTTCAATGGAGGAATAAGTGAAAGGCATAAAAAGGCATATTTATGGGGTAATGGGTTAAATAACCTATTCCATTAATAAAGCACCTTTACACACTTTAAACCTACTCCTCATAAAAAAGTTTTTCACACTTCCATCATCTCAATGAGAAAGAGTAATTTCCTTTAACATACATTCTGAAAGGAAATGCTATTACAATGGTTTTCGAACACACAAGCCATCTCTGAACAAAGATAGGGACTGACACAACCATCCGCACATCTGGGACACTCTGTTAACTCTTTCAACACTAAGTAACTATTGTGGGTTACATGTATTAGGTTCCTTTGTAGATTTTTTTAGTTACCAAAACATGAACCAGTCTACTTGGAATTCTGGGTAGTTTAATAAATACTGCTCTTATTTAGCAAATAGTGTAGACACTGATCAGAGGGCTCCGATCTGGGTCTATACTGTTGACAAATGCAATGAGTATATTTTAACGAGTTAACATGGCACATGACGAAAAATCTTGTCCATTTTTAACCAGTGACAGATCAGTCTGCTGACATAGGCCACAGAATGTTGATGAAGGTAAGCGGACATGAGCCCGCGCAAAACAGGCGGGGGCTCGTGTCCGCCCGCACAAAATCGGCCGGGGGGCTCGTGTCCGGGGTGGCTCATGTCCGTCAATCGTTGGCGAAAGCTCCTGGCATGCTCTCTACATGTGTTTGTGTATGAAAAGTTTGGAAATAATTTGCAAATGAAAAAGAGGAAATTGATTGTGTGTTTTCAGCTAGACTACTCACTTGAGTTTTGCTGTGAATGGTTCTGGTACAACCGCAAAGAAGGGTAGCAGGTCCAAGACACAACACTGAAGTTGAAACAAACATACATGTTGTTATGGTTACAGTCAAAAGTAACATAAGGCCAAATATGCTTAAACTTATTACCCCATTGCCTATTTCTAGTATTGAAGATATGTGACCACTTAAAGCAGGTTGAAAGTAAAGCAGAATGCGCCCTAAGACACATTCTGCTTTACTTTCAGCCTGCTTTAAGCTATTATCTGATAGAATATAGAAAATATTTCTTATGATATATATTTGTGACAGTATAAATTGGAAATATTTTCTTCAATAGAGGAATTAATTACTGGTAATGGCATAAAAAGGTGTATAATTTATGGGTTAAACCCATTGCCCCAAAAATACCCCTTTTAATGCCTTCAAATTGTTCATCCACTTAAGACAATATTGTTCCAATTTATAGTCATAAACATGTACTATAAGAAATTTTTTAAGGAACAGCCAGACTTTAAAACAAATTGCAACCTTTGCTGGGCTAAGATTACTATCCCTGGGGTCAAAACAATCTTTGTTGGGTCTTACTATAAACCCCATGAGGATGACGACGAATCACTGACTGAACTTTGGACATCATTGAGACAGATACCCAGGAACAGCACAGTCTGGCTCCTGGGAGACTTCAACCTACCTGACATTGACTGGACCAACGAGACGATAAAACCTAATTGAAAACACAAAGACCTCTACGAAAACTTCCTTGAGAACCTGGTAAACCTTAATTTAGAACAAATGGTCAAAATTCCAACCAGGAATCTCAATACTTTAGACTTGTTCCTAACCAACATGCCGTCCCTTGTAGCAACCACCAAAACACTACCTAGCCTTGCCACTTCAGACCATGACATTGGTTTCCATGAGCTAACAAGAGCACCGCAGTGCGGCAAAATACGCCCGTCACGGCCGGCGGGTGTCAAAGTCGTCCAGACTCAGGCCGACTGGAAAAAGTCGCCCGGAGTGTAGGCCCGACTATCGATCTCAAAAAGACTATGCTGTAGTATTGCGATAGCTCAAGTACTATCCCGATAGTATTGCGATAGTCAAGAAAAAAGTTCTGGTTTTTTAAAAAAATGCCCATTTTTGACAATAAAGGGGGCATAACTCTGCCAAAAATAGTCGCCAACGTCTGAAATTTAACAGGAACCAAAATTCACAGGTGCCTTCCCTGTATAATGAGAAAGCTAAATATGAAATTTGGTTACAATAGACAAAATGTAAGTACAATTATTATCAGGAAACAATATATTGTTAAAAAATTGTGTGAAGGGGCATAACTCTGAAAATACAGAGTCAAACCAAAAACCCGTAATATATATACTCAACAAAACAATTAAAGGGGCAAATATATTGGGTAGGCCCAATATATAAAAATAAGTTCATACAATATTTTTTTAACAGTTCCATGTAAAATGACATGTTAACTTTGTTGTAGAGTATAACTGTATTTCGAAAAGTAGAAATATATATCGCAGTTCCCCTTCAAACACAACCACCCTAAAATTACCGTGTGCCATACTAGGTGGGTGGGGTAACAAACAACTTGACCAAGAGCCCCACCTTTTAGGTTCTTCTTTTAAATTACAGCTAGTATCATATGTGTTCACCACGTGCATTAATCACTTCCTTGCATCTACATGGAAATCGGAGAATTAGCTTAAGGAGGTATGAAATGGACATTCTGTGCCATTCTTCAATAAGCATGTCTGTTAGCCTCTAAGGTGACGATCTCGACCGGATACCTGGCGTTGCCGCATGTCCTAAGCATCTTCAATGTGACAGAAGTGTGTTGACCTTGCTGGCCAGTCCATCTGCCCTATGCCCTCATGTTCCAAGTACTGGTCTACCATGCGTGCTCGGTTAGGACGAGCTTTGTCGTCTGTCGGGATGAAGTCTGAACTCAAAGCTCCAACTTCAGCGTGTGCACTAGTATCTAGGGTCTCGTCCCTGTACCCCAAACTAGTCAGAGTCCGGTTCCTAATGACGTAAAGGTCCGTGCAACCGTTGTAGGATATGCCCACCCATAGGAGGCCTGGCCCCTTTCTGAGTCCGTCACGCTCTGCCACATAACAGTCAAAGAAACATTCGTTTCGCTGTCTTTACATTCGTCTGCAGTCGTCATTTAAATCCAAAATGAAATTTGACGCACTAGTCCACAATACGTTGCGAAAACGTAAACGTTCAAATGGCATGATTTCTAGCAAAACGCTAGATGACGTTTTCGGTGGTGTGTGGTCAAGGCCGGTCATACGACAGGTCTTCTAGCCTATAGGTTTGCAGCATGAAGTCTATTCCCGACGATCTGAACAGAAATCCTGTAACCACACATTTGTTTATAAACACTGTTAAGCGTAACGAGGGAATTGAGCCGTTGACGTCATGCCATAAGTGACAACATCGGTCCTTTACTTTAAATATGACCTGCAAACGACCTTGACCTGATCTCCAATTAACCATCCCAGTGTCCAGGTACAACTACCACAACCTGTCGACGACACCCTTACTAACGTTAAAACTCGGTCGCAACATGACGTTGGAAAACGACAAATGACGTCTTTAGGGTCATAGTTTTCAAATTTTGTACCAATATGCAATCTATTTTTGCTTAAGATACAAATATGCACTCGATATAACGAAAACAGCTATAAAACTAATCGTTGAAGAATAGGCAGACACATCGTGCAAAAATCCTGTGGACGTTAAAAACCGTGTTTTTGATATACTTGTCCGATTCAATTCATTCAACCATGGCCATTTTTGCACATAGTGACGTTTGTTTCTTAATTTTGTTATTCTAAAGCATCTAAACACGCATTCACTCTTTTAACTTGAAAATGTTTGCATTTTTGAAAAAGATATATGAACTTATACATTTGCCCCTTTAATTATTTTGTTGAGTATATTAAGTCACTTCATTCATTGTATCACCATATCAAATTTGAAATCAATTGAATCAAAAATAAAAAAGTTCTGTTTTTTTTTTAAAAATGCCCATTTTTGACAATAAAGGGGCATAACTCTGCTAAAAATAGTCGCCAACGTCTGAAACGCGAACTCGTCCGAACTATTGTGGTATGGAATATTTGTAGGAAGTTTAATCAAAATCGGTCAATAAATGAAGGTGAGAGAGCGCTAAGAAGAAAAGTTAACGGACGAAGTGTGGCTTATTTTAAATTTTAAGGATGTAAAGGGGCATAACTCATAGAAAAATAATTTAACAGGAACCAAAATTCACAGGTGCCTTCCCTGCATGATGAGAAAGATAAATATGAAATTTGGTTACAATAGACAAAATGTAAGTAAAATATCAGGAAACAATATATTGTTAAAAAATTGTGTAAAGGGGCATAACTCTGAAAATACGAAGTCAAACCAAAAACCCGTAATATATGTTAAGTAACTTCATTCATTGTATCACCATATCAAATTTGAAATAAATTGAATTAAAAAAAGTTCTGGTTTTTTTTTTAAAATGCCCATTTTTGACAATAAAGGGGCATAACTCTGCTAAAAATAGCCGCCAACGTCTGAAACGCGAACTCGTCCGAGCTATTGTGGTATGGAATATTTGTAGGAAGTTTAAACAAATTCGGTATATAAATGAAGGTGAGAGAGCGCCAACAAGAAAAGTTAACGGACGGACGTACGGACGGACGGACGGACGGACGGACGGACGGACGGACGGACGTACGGACGTACAGCGCTGGGTATACCATAATACGATCGTCGATGACGGGCGTATAAAAATCAGTAAAGGCCGTTACGCTCAACCAAAAAGGAAAGTACTACGCTACAAGCGGGCAAACTAGTCACACTTTAAAAGAGACATGGACAGATTCAAGGACAACTTCCTTTAAACTCCATATGACGACATAGACAAGGCCTGGAATGACTTTAAGGACAGACTAAAAACTCTTTGTGACACCTATGTACCAAGCAAAGTCATAAAGAGTAGACAAGATCTGCCATGGGTTACTCCCAATATAATCAGACAGATCAGACGAGGAGACAGACTATACCAACGAATTAAGGACAAACGTACTGCAGACCCTAGACTACCTTCTCAATTTAAAACCATTAAAGCAGCTATCCAGAGACAAACTAGATCATCCTATTGGAGCTACCTCGAATCTGTCATCTTCGAAGGCGATTCTCAACCAGGTAGAAACAAGAAATTCTACTCGTTCATTAAACATAATCAGTCTGAAAGTTTTGGAATCTCTCCACTGAAACCAGAAGGCATCACACACACAGACCCCTTAGAGAAAGCTAATATACTGAACAAACAGTTTGAATCGGTCTTCACAAAACCACAACCAATGAGTCTTAAACAAATCTGTAGTGATTGGATAGACTAGGCCCTGTTAGGACTAAAATGCTCCCCCCCCCCCCCCCATCTCAATCTCAGTTGAAGGTGTACAAAAACTCCCCTGTGGCCTCTCCCCAAATAAAGCCTCTGGACCTGACCAACTCTCGCCAAGACTCCTCAAAGAACTCCACACAGAAATTGCACCTGTACTGTGCAAAAATTTTCAGCTATCTTTGGATACTGGCACAGTCCCCTCAGACTGGAGAAAGGCCATCATTGCACCTGTTTACAAAAAGGGCCCAAAATCTAAAGCAAGTAACAATAGACCTATCTCTTTGACCTGTATCGCCTCCAAACTGTTAGAACACATACATTGTAATTGTCTCCAGTCTAATGAAACACTTTGATCATTATGAATTACTTTCACCTTACCAGCATGGTTTCAGGTCCAAGCGCAGCTGTGAGACACAGCTGATATCCTTCACACAGGAAGTTTTTGACTCGATGGAAAGTGGCCAACAAACTGATGTAGTAGTCATGGACTTTTCTAAGGCATTTGACAAGGTAGACCACAATAGACTAATCCATAAACTCTTGAAATTCGGTATAAATGCACAGATTGCAAAATGAATTAGATCTTTTCTGACAGGAAGGTCCCAGAGAGTAGCAGTGGAGGGTCATCTATCTGAGGAAGCTCCAGTCCTTTCTGGAAACTGGCTATGAGGGAATGGGTTAATTAGACTTTACTGTAAATTAAAAATTTAGATGTGAAAACTTATAATCTATTTGTTTACGGTAGTCCATTTTTATATTTAAATTACCTTGAAAGTGAGGTTTGTCTTTGTGTCCGTCAGCATTTCCTGGTACATACTGAACAGTTCCTCAAATGCCACATGGGATGGAGTACATGTGAACTGAAACAATGGATGTAAACTTTGATAGTACAGTAAAACCTCTCTATTACAAGCACTAACAAGAGCCCCATGGGGCATAATTCGCTCACCTGAGAATAGCTGAACAAATGGAGATATTGATTTATGTCCAGGACTGACCTAGATATGCAACAGACCGGAACAATTTGAACAAAATATGTAAAGTATATTTAAAAGTGTCACCATACCGAATATAAAAGCTCTGGCCATATTAGAGTCAGAGAAAAAGACGTTTGAATTTTTCTCTATATAACTCTATGTAAAACTGTAACCCCCCGGGGCGGGGCCAATTTTGACCCCAGGGGCATAATTTGAACAAACTTGATAGAGGACCTGTAGGCAATGATATGTGCCAAATATCTAAGCTCTGGCCCTTGTAGTTTTAGACAAGAAGATTTTTTAAGTTTTCATTGAAAAAATCTATTTTTAGCTCCTGTGACCTAGTTATGCAACCGACCAGAACCATTTGTACAATTTTGGTATAGAACATCTAGAAGTGTCACTATGCCAAATATCTAAGCTCTGGCCATATTAGTTTCAGAGAAGAAGTCGTTTGAAAATTTCACTATATAACTCTATGTAAAACTGTGACCCCCGGGGCGGGGCCAATTTTGACCCCAGAGGCATAATTTGAACAAACTTGATAGGGGACCTGTAGATGATGCTATGTGCCAAATATCTAAGCTCTGGCCCTTGTAGTTTCAGACAAGAAGATTTTTTAAGTTTTTAAGTTAGCTAAAAAAGAAAGCTAATTGATTGCATAAAAGACTGGTGACAGCTTAAAGCAAGGTGACAGTAAAACAGAAAGCTCCTATAGGAGCTTTCTGTTTTATTGTCACCATGCTTTAAGCAATCACCTGTCATAAACACCTAATAATTAACACAATTTAGTGGTCTTATTAGAGAGATTTTACTGTACAATGATCATGTGTACTGGAGAATTATAGATACCAGTAAACACTGCAAAGGTATAAAGGAAAGGCATTACCCATAACTCTTTAGATACACCTTTTCACACATTCATTCCTCCTTGCAATAAAGTAGTTCAGTTCAGAAGAAATGATTTCTACATGCTAGCAGATGGTTGCTTAAAACAGAATGCACGTAATTGCACATTGTGACTTACTTTCAGCTACCATATGCTAGGATATAGACAATATTTCTAATGGTACATGTTCATGACTGTATGAATTGGAACTATTTTCTACGTTCAAGGAAAATATTAAATGTGCTTAAAGGCACTTCTATGGGAGAATGGGTTCATGAAATAAAATAGTAATGTAGGTAGCTTCTACATGAGCTTTGTTCATTACTTTTGTCCTGCACCTTTAGGAACAATTGCCAAATCACTTTCATTTTAGTAGCTGTATAAAACTGGGTTTTACTGTATTTCAAAATTTGACCCCACAAATAATATTCTTTTATAAATTTTATACAGTAATAACCACTTCAATGAAGGCTAGTTGATTGTATAAATATAAAAGAAAGGTGACAGCTAAAAGCAGGGTGACAGTAAAACAGAAAGCTCCTAAAGGAGCTTTCTGTTTTACTGTCACCTTTCTTTTAAGCAGTCACCTCTCCTAAACACCTAATAATTAACACATTTTTGTGGTCGTAATATAGAGGTTTTACTGTAATTACATGATAGAAATTCCAGGTATTTCTCATTTGTATCATTTAGGCCTTGTTTCAAAATCAATGTAAACTTAATAAAGTTTAGGAATTGTACCTTGCTGTCAATTAGCAACAGTTTTGTAACAAGAAGTAAAGCCATTCCTTGTGTGTCTGTGTTTGACCCTTTCCCCCACCAAGATGACAACATGTGCCACTCAGACAAGACAGCTGTCAGAACCACCTCACCCTGCCTATAGAGAGAAATATACAGGGCCCAAGATAAGAGGGAGAAAACTTAACAAATCCACATTTTCTCACTCATTTTAGAACCAAATCCTATGGTGTTACTACTCATTAGAATCGACTCTTTGAGACGATTCTAATGAGTAGTAACACCATAGGGTTTAATCCAGAAATAAAGATTTTAGTTTTTTGAATACTCCCCTTATCTGGAGCTCTGAATATATAATTATGCATACATGTATAGGAGCTTTTTTGACTGACTTCCATCTTGCTCTTACTCATTATCCAATAAATACACCTTCTACGCCTTAAATTTATTCCTCAACTGAAGATTTGATTTGATTTGTTTTGATTTTACCTCGCTTTCAACAGTATTTCAGTCATATCGCGACGTCCAGCTCATTATAGGTGGAGGAAGACCCCAGGGCCCGTATTCTGAAACAATCTAAGATAACTTTTACTCTAAGTAAATCAATATTCTCTTAGTTTTCGGTAATTTTGATGATTTACTCTTAGAAAGTGAAAATAACTAAGAAAATTCTAAACTCGACAAAATTAACTAAGTGTAACAATATACTCTTAGAAAATCAATATAGTCTTAGTTTTCGGCCATTTCAACTAAGTATTTGGGGAATCCCTCTAAGAAAGATGAAAAAAACTAAGAAAATTCTCAACTGGCTAAATTTTCTATAGAATTTTCTCAAAACTTGAGAAAACTGTGACCCTCTCTTAACTTTTTAGAATTTTCTAAGATGAGAACACGAA
Organism: Gari tellinella; assembly: GCA_922989275.2. Classification (NCBI taxonomy): domain Eukaryota; kingdom Metazoa; phylum Mollusca; class Bivalvia; order Cardiida; family Psammobiidae; genus Gari; species Gari tellinella. The sequence continues at coordinate 46,712,871 of OV277856.1, forward strand.
CGTTGATGAAGCAGCAATAATTGTCCCAGAATAGGTAGAATAGATAATTCATTGAATAAAAATCGTTTATAGATACCTTTAGCGGAGGTTTTTGAGCCGACGTTTGTGTTTGAGTGGCTTCGTGAAATTAGGTCAAAGTCGGGGTGGGGTAACGTCATTACAAAGGACTGAGATTACTGTTTAAGACATTATTACAGACGGTCTTCATCGCGAAAACGTGGAAAAGATCGATATCTATTCAAATTCTATATCTTTAGTAATAAATGACCACTGTATGTACCAAAACTAGCGTAAATACATAATTAGGTTCACAATTATAATTACCTAAAAAAGCCAAATTTCAACGACGTCTCCGTAGCTCAATCGATAGCGAGTCTGCCTGGCATGTCGGGGGTAGCCGGTTCGAGCCGCACAGGGTAAAATCTTTTATTTTTCTTAAAGCCAGAATGTCAGCCAAATGTATGTTTAAATCGCGCAATTTCTTATATAAGAACATTTTCTATGTATTAAAACTAAGCGAAATCCATTGTCAGGTGCCTGAAACATGCCCCCCTTTCTTTAAGAACCACACATAAAGGTGCCGATTTCTTATCGAGATGGTTGGAAAAATAAGCTTTTTGTTTACATAACAAATCTTCGTGTCGGCTTCCGAGAGTTTCCGCAAGGTCGAATAAGAGTCACGAGCAGAATAGTTCATAACCATTAAGGTAACGGTGGAGAAAACGTTATTCTTTCCCGTTTAAACGCAAACGAAATGCAAACGCAGCGCAATAATACGCATAGATGGACAACCTTTAGACAATTCTGACCATTCATGTTAGTCTGAGTGGCAAACAGTTTGGTGCGTCTGATCTGCTCCAAACTGTTTGCAATTGAAATCATGGTTATAGCGTTAACGCGTTTATTGGGAAAGAATAACATTTTCTCCACTGTAAGCAAGGTAACATCGACTACATCGCCGTACACTTTCCTACTTGAGATAAGTATGGTTACCGTGCAGCACGAGACCGCTGCGCTAACTTTACTGATATTTTATTCTCTCCCAATAAACGCATTTGTATACAAAACTATTATTTCCATTGCAAACAGATTGGAGCCAGGTCAGACGCCGGGTAACCCGGCGTTTGATCAGGCTCCAACCTATTTGCTACTCATATTAAAAAATAATAGTTTAAACTTCTAAAAGTAAATTTCCACAGTTACGTGCATTGCGTTTGCGTTTAAACGGGAAAGAAAATGTATTCTCTACTGTATACTGCGCACAATAAACACAGCTATCAATGTTTCTTGCTGGATGTAGGGAGTACTCATCCTCATCCCTTTTAAAGTTTTAGAATGTTCCAATCTAAAAATAACTCCGACAGGTCATGAGAAAACATCTTTACCGGGCGCAAGCCGAACGAACTCGGAAAATCTCCGTCGTTGATCGGATGTCAACAAACCGATTTAAAAGTCGACCTTTTTCCATCAAATTCATGTGTTTGTCAGATTTATTGCCTCCATAATCATCGCGGATTACTTCTTTTTATATGTTTGGATTACGTATCTGCCTGAATATTCAGGTTTTAAAAATGCGCTATTCTGGCTTACATACTGCCTTTAACAACTCCCTTTTTTTAAAAAAAATAATCATCATTATTTCCATAGATTTGTTTCAACTGCTTAATTCTCTCACTGCCAAACTTTCGTAATAGTTTACTTCTTCACCGTTTCATTGTCGTCTGCTTCAATTTTGTTGTCTGCAATATCGTTTCAAAGTAAATTGTAAGGCAGTATGACTGAAAAGAATTCAATACCAGTGCCAAACAGTTTAGATTCTGATCAGACGCCGCGTTACGCGGCGTCTGATCATGGTCCAAACTGTTTGCAAACGTGCTTTTAGGCGCCATTGAGAGTGAAAGGGTTAAAGCATGCTAAAATTGAAGTAAAAGTCTCCAATTAGAAAGTTTCCTTCTATTTTTTGATGGCCTAGATTAGATGCGATCTACTGTACAATATTTTCTTCTCCATGTTTACATCAGTTTCTTTTATGACAATGAACAATTCATAATTATCTAACACAACTATATACAGTAAAACCTCTCTATTACGACCACTAAACTGAGTAAATTAATAGGTGTTTAAAACAGATAACTGCTTAAAGAATGGTTCAGGAGATTTCTGTTTTACTTTTACCTTGCTTAACTCATTCCTCCCTGAAACTTTAAATGGACATCCAGTGTCCCATTTTAGTCTAGTCCATTTCTGACTTTTAAGGTTGTTTTTGGCAATGTTTCGCATTTTGGCAAACAGTGAAGACCCTGATCAGAGGGCTCCTAGGAGCCCTCTGATCAGGGTCTTCACTGTTTGCATAGGACAAGTGTACTACTCACGTGTACATTGTTTGAAAAGAACGCCTATATGCGGGACTAGGGTTGAAAGGGTTAAGCTGTCACCAGTCATTCATATAATCAATTAGCTAAGATTTCTTTTTAGTGGTCGTAAAAGAGAGGTTTTACTGTACCATATACTGAAAAACAAAATAAAGAAAGTCTCACTTTTTCCTAAGCTCTCTGTCTCTGTTCAGAAAGTCCACCATGGCTGTGAGGACCGAGGAGACATGACGGGGCTCATGCACGGCACCTTTGACTAGTAGTGGCACAATTAACCTCTGTCACTTTGGTCAGACAGTACTGAGCAACAGATGACTTGAACAATAAGAAGAACAACTCTCCAAAGCGCTGTTCTGTTGTCCAACTGGATACGCCCACTACCATGGTGTCATTCTGGACCTCTGCAACTAGGGTCTTCACCTGTGTGTTATAATATATTCATAAGACTCCATATGTCATGTGATTATAGGAAAGAAGAGGGATCCTGCAGGGTCTGAAATGTTTACAAGTGTACTCTTTACTTGTACACTGTCAAGAATGAGTAAATTTGTTGCTAGGTTTCAATGTGTTAACTCATTGAGCCCTAGTGACTCATATATGTGTCCTTTACAAAATGTGTACATGTGAAGGGTACATTTGTCTAATGCAAACAGTGAAGTCCCTGATTAGAAGACTCCTGCAGGAGCCCTCTAATCAGGGAATTCACTGTTTGTCATTTTGCAATTTATTATAAAAAAAAAAACCAAAAAAAACCACCTAAATAGTCTAAAAATGGACCAGTCATTGCTGTTTACTGGATTTGTCCATTGGAAATATCAGGGGATAATGAGTTAACATACAACCTGGCAGATCCAGCGCAAATGCTAGTTTCATCATGACTTTGACTACAGCCAGACTTATTGGTGTAAAGTCCCAGGACTGAGGGTGCCAGAGTCGTTGGACACAATTGCCTGAAAACAAAACAAACTGAGCCATTAGCTACATAAATACTGCATTTCATTATATTTCTTTGTCAGTTTACTTACTTAACAATAAAGCACCAAATGAGTAGAATAAAATGATCATGCAAAGTTATGTTGACTGTTTTTTATTTATCAACGTTTCCGTGTTACAAAGACCTTCATCAGGGTTGCACAAATATGGAAACAAAAGTGTAATGGGTATAGCATGGGAATAAAGACAGTCACCAAGGGTTCTTAAAACATAAAGATATTGTCCGCCTTCCCTCTAAAAACACTGATGGAAGATGCCACTGTCATTGCTGTGGGGCAAATACATTACTTGTTTCTTCCCCTTGCTAGGTCAACAGAGAGAAATCTTTCAAAGAACTTCACTGACCACTGAAACTTCAAATGGATTCAAGTTTCCAATAATGTCAAGTCCATTTAAGACTATTTACAATACAGTTCAAACTGACTAACAGGGTAGATCCTGATAAGAAGGTATAAGAGCCATCTGATCTGGGTCTACCCTGTTTGCATAAGACCAGTGTCTTTCCCACAGGTACACTGTTTTTAAAGAATGCAGATATGCATCACTAGGGGTCATTGACTCAATGAGTTAAGAAATAATAAATTCATACCAGTGTTTTATCGTGCTATCGAACGCTGGTAGGATTTGAGATGCGAAGTAATTTAATCACGAGGCCTTTAGATCAAGTGATTTAATAACAAGCATCTCAACGACTACCCGTGTTCGATTGCAAGATAAAACACTGGTATTAATTTATTATTTCGATTCTAACATAATTTAACCTTAATTTGCACCGAAGCAACGGCGATACATTTCTTGGCGTACGCATTTTCTAAGCCATATGACGTCACGTTAAAACGTTACAGCACGTGAGTGTTTAATTGAGAATCCAAACACAGATACGTGCCTTCTTTGTTTATATAGGAGCATGCGCGAAGATAGCACTCCAACTGTAGCTGACAATATTTGTTTCATCTACAGTCTATGGTATTACTAATACAATGAAGATAGCACTCCAACTGTAGCTGACAATATTTGTTTCATCTACAGCCTATGGTATTACTAATACAATGAAGATAGCACTCCAACTGTAGCTGACAATATTTGTTTCATCTACAGCCTATGGTATTACTAATACAATGAAGATAGCACTCCAACAGTAGCTGACAATATTTGTTTCATCTACAGCCTATGGTATTACTAATACAATGAAGATAGCACTCCAACTGTAGCTGACAATATTTGTTTCATCTACAGCCTATGGTATTACTAATACAATGAAGATAGCACTCCAACTGTAGCTGACAATATTTGTTTCATCTACAGCCTATGGTATTACTAATACAATGAAGATAGCACTCCAACTGTAGCTGACAATATTTGTTTCATCTACAGCCTATGGTATTACTAATACAATGAATGTATAAGTTTCATCTACAGCCTATGGTATTACTAATACAATGAATGTATAAGTTTCATCTACAGCCTATGGTATTACTAATACAATGAATGTATAAATTTCAAGTAACTTTTAGGTACAGTGGTAAATACGCTATTCCTACCCACTTTAAGCATTTCTTACGCGTTTATTATCCGTTTTGTTAAACGCGTTTCCTAGCCATTTCTTTACGCGTTTCTTTACGCATTTGAAAGAGAGCAGTTCAGATGCTGAAAAAATTGATATCTGACACACCAATCGCAACATCTCTGGTATAATTGTTTATTAACGCGTTTAAACGCGTTAAAGTTGTTAGGCGTTAACCGTTCGTTAACCGTTCACTATGCATTTCTTACGCATAGATAAATGCGTAAATGGGTAGGAATAGCGTATTTACCACTATAACACTTGCCTGAAGAACATTATCAAACAGTTTCTGTCTCCCGGCTTCCACTTTGTTACCTGGTTGGCATGGTAACAACAGGTTGACTTCCTGTAGCAGAATGTATCCCTCTACCATCTGTTGTACAGCTACATAGTCTACAGACGTGTCATTCATAGCCAGAGGTAGTTTGGCAAACAGATTCCTGAAATATTCAGCAAGCTACTTAACCTTATCCACCACAGAAGTGCCCAACAACATCAATATCTATTCCTTGTAGCACTTTCTTTTCATATTTCAACCATATACTGATAAAGAACTCATTCATACTTTTATACATTCTGTGCAACTATAATTAAAAACACAATTTCCCCATGACTTACGACATCATTCTTATGTCATTATTGCTACAGTCAATGGACATAATTATTCGCCACCCTACAAAAGTTTGACCTTTTATTCACACATTTTTTACATTACTGGTGATGCCACAAAATTGTCGAACACAAAATTACACAACAGTGTAGGGCAGTTTACAAATGAGAGTGTTGACTTTTCAAAATATATATCTATTCTCTGCTGTTCGGACCAGAACATCTGTTGCTAGGCAACTTTAGAATAAACTGGTTGCTATGGTAATAAATGGGACAAATATCTTGAATTGAAGAATGTTTTAATTGAAAAACATGTATTCCCACACCACATTGCACTTTCAAAAGGAAACTAAAGAAAGTTACAGAAATTGTTAATATTCAAGTTTACTGACATGCAAAAGATGCTAAAATTAACATAGGAGTCTATGGGAAATCAAGTTTACCGATTCAATTTTAGAACTGTTTGACTGAACATGAAGTAACAGAGCTCTAGAATGACATTTTCTTATTTTACTTTTAATCGCACATGTAAGGTGTTCGTTAATCGGGTGAAGTTTTACATAGTTTTCATCTATTGTTACCATGGCAACCATTTAATGTTCAGTTCAGTTTTATTGACAATCAGCATACATCGATGCCTTTGGTCATTTACAAAACAAGTTTATCTAATATGAACAAGGTTCAAATTTTGCATGTACATTCTAAAATTACCTAACAACAAGAACCAAATAATCACATGCTCCATTCGTGACTAGAAAACATTTTACGGATCTTTGCTCAAACTCTTAAAACCAAACAGAACTACATTGAATATTTGCTAGAGATTTAATTCTAATAAACAGTTGAGAAAGACTGATAAAAATAAGCAACTTTTTCGCATGGTGGCGAACAAGTATGTCCCATGACTGTATGTTTGTACACAGTGTCGTGATGGGTCATGGGAACTAACAATGTAATATTCAGGGGTCCGTCTAAAGACCCCAAACCTCCCCAAACCACTCCAAACCTCTCCAAACCTGCCTAAAGCACTTAAAAACAATCCAAACCACTTAAATTCCTTAATATCTAATCAAAAAGAGCTTATAAATGGCAAATTTAAGCTAAAACAATGAAAAAATGTTAATATAAAATTAAATATTCAATGTTTTTCTTTTCAAGGGGAACAACTCGAACAAATCTTAAGATCACTTTAGACAGTTACCTCTAAATATTAACTCACTATCCTAATAGCCTGTTCCTGGTTTTGAAGACAAGTATTCTCTTAAAGCAGGTTGAAAGTAAGCAGAATGCGCCTTAAGGCGCATTCTGCTTTACTTTCAGCCTGCTTTAAGCTACAATCTGCTAGAATTATAAAATCTTGCTTTTAAAAGTAGTTTTGGGAGGTTTGGATAAGTTTGGTGAGGTTTGGGGTCTTTAGACGGACCGAATATTCAGTGGTTTATGATTGGGAGTTTCAAAATTTCAAAATCTAAAATTATAAGCCATGTCAAATAAGTCAAATATCTGTTGATTTGTTTATTGAATTTATGCCCAATGTTGCATGAGGTACCTCATGTAGATCTACTCAGTGCAATACTACCGTTACCTTGATTAGAATATAACCTACATTTTTAACCAATCAAACTGCCGTTTGCGCCCCATTAAGTACGGCACTTAATCATTAAGAATGTTGTGTTTCAACGTCGCGTGGTGTCTTGCGCGGGGTATAGATAACTCCGCATCGTAGCAACTAGTTGTAAAGAATGCCATATTTGGGCAATCTCACAACCAGAATAAGCCAGCTTTGTTTACGATGCGTGGGAATTATTTACGCTAACGCTCGTTACGCCCCTTCTTAATCATTAAGATTTCACTTAATATGTTCTAGCTACAACATAAATGTAAATCGAAGATACGGTGGTTTTGCACTAACTTGCGGGTCTTAATGTGAGACTGATAGAGTCTAATCTGGATAAAGTCTAATATATATGTTCAACATCTGTTCTGTTCATAAACAATGCCAATGCCGATCCTGTGGTAACCCTCTGGTCTGGGTCTGCACTGTTAGTTTTGGACAAGTATACTTTCCTCCTGTACATTGATAGTAAATGATAAGTCAGAGGCGCCGCTCCAATATTTCTGTAAGCAACTACTATTTTTTTCCTTCATAAATTTGTCTAAACCAACATTTTTCTGTTAAAGTGGCAAACACAGTGAAGGCCAGATTCAGTGTTGGACACAATCACTTTATCACATGTGTATTACAAAACATAGGTGGGATTGCCCATAGCATCGTTACCTTTAATATGCAATAAACTGTTAATCCCCTGTAGCTGAGTGGCCTATAAAGGCGGGTGGTCAATGCCTGTTCTAATTGATTGGTTACAGGCGGATGGTCAGTGCTTGTTGTAATTGATTGATAACAATTAATGCGGCTAGATCTTAAAACTATTTGTGTGATACTTTAATGAGACGGAAAATTGTGAAAAATGTTATTAGATCTACTCTAGAAAAATGAAAAAAAAAAACGCAAGAATTTTTTTCTCATTCTTTAGGATCTCTTCAATATGTCTGTAGCTTAGAATCAAACCTCACAATTTTAGGTTTCCAAAGCGATCTTTTGAGAAGAAAACGTTTAACTACCTCCATTTAACCAACAGTGGATCAAGTCCAACTCATTGCTTCATTGTGATTAGGCATGTATGCAAAAACCCTGTCTGTCTCTCTGCGCTTGGTTTGAAATATGAAAGCAGTGTAAATCCCGACTAATCCTTGCACTATTTGTAACATATGCAAACAATGAACACCCAGATCAGGAAGCTCTTGTATAAACCCTCTGCACAGGGTCTGCACTGATTGTCACTTTGCAGTTTATTGCAAATAAACCCCATAATAGTGAAATGGAATATAATTTGTTTGAAACTCGAATTTCAACAACCACATACGCAGTAACAATTTTCAAGCATGAGTTTTTGTTACTGTTGCGCTATTTTCACATAAAACAGTGTCGATGTACGTGCTATTCACAATAGCCCCAGACGACAGACTGCTAGCTAAGTCGGTCCAGATTCTATATCTGTCATACTTTTTTCCTCACAAATCATAACCCAAAATCTTTATTTGTAGAGTCTCAAAAAAAAGGTAAATTTAGGTCTTTAAATATCCAAAATTCCACCAGCTAAGGCGCATTCTGTTTTACTTTCAGCCTGCTTTAAGCTACCATTTACCAGGAAAAAAATCTGAAGATTTAGGAAAAATCCAGAGAAATGGCAGCCCTGTAATTGTGTTACCCTCTTGAAATAAAGTCTTTATTATTATTATTACTATTATTAAATCCATTGAAAACTGTAGTTGCCAGAGTGTAATCACTGTTAAATATAGAAGATTCAAACATAAAGGGCAGATTACTCTTGACCAATTAGTCCAATTTCAACCATAATTTAACTGGTTTGACAACTTGTACATTTACATTCTGAGCATGTTTTAGAAAGATTGGATAAAAATTGTGGACTCTCGAGTGTAACACTTAAGTATAGTTATATATCGATAACGCACGCTATAGACATTCAAGTATCACAAAAGCTCACCTTGAGCTTAACTACTGAAGGTGAACTGAAAAAAAAACACTTGGATCAGATACAATTGTTTAACAATTTCCGTAAATTCAAACATGATTACCTGTCTCCAGCGAGAGACTTTGTAAAATGTTTCACAATTTCTGTCTTAAACACCATAGAGAAAACTTGGAGCGTCTGTTTCATCTGGAAAACGCAAACAGAAAATAATTTAGTTTTCAATAATAACTCTCATTTTCATTTCATACATATATCATGTCATGTGATCCCTTTCCATCATAGAAACTAATGTATCCCTCAAAGAAATAAGAAATGTCTTTTTATGCTCGTTTTCTGCCCTGATAAATTGACCTTATCAGGGCAGAGTAGAAGAGTTACTATTACATGTATTTTCTATTATTTGCTTTCACCCTTCCCTCCCTGAAACTTCAAATGGACAATTCCAGTTTACCATAGTCTAGTTCGTTTTAAAATATTTAGGGTTGCTTTTGCAATACATCACACAAGAAAATCAGTGCTGACCCAGATCAGAGGGCTTCTAAATGAGTCCTGATCTGGGTCTTCACTTTTTGAAAAGGACAAGTGTACTCTTCACAGATACACTGTTTGAAAAGGATGTGTAAAATGGGTGAATAGAATTCCAAGGGTTAAAGCCTGTACACCATCTCTTGAACAGTTGTTATACAGTGGAGAAAACGTTATTCTTTCCCGTTTAAACGCGAACGAAACGCAAACACATTGCTATAAAACGTTATTATAATTATAAAAAAAAATCTTACAATTTATTTTAAGCTGAGCGGCAAACAGTTTGGAGCCTGATCAGACGCCGGGTTACCCGGCGTCTGATCTGGTTCCATACTGTTTGCAATAGAAATAATAGTTTTAACATAAACACGTTTGTTGGGGAAAGAATAGCGTATTCTCCACTGTATAGCAGGGTTTTGATTTATTACTACAAACAAGTTATTTACCTCCTGAGGTAGGTTTTTCATGATCTCCACGGCCTACACTGCCAGGCTGTAGGACACAGCTACACATCAACTCCCACAGCTCCATGGACCAAACAGACTTTGGGACCACCTACACAAGTCAAGATAAGGGTCCAAGATTATAGAGCTTTCCAGTTGAGTCTAAGGTCTTTCAAGCATTTGATTGCTCAGATTTGAGCCTAGGCTCAAATCTGACCAATCAAATGTTTGAGAACAAACTCATATTCAACTCAAAAGCTTTATAACCTTTGAGCAAGATGTAAAACATTTCTATCCTTTAATTTGCATCTTTCATCAAAGGAAAAGGGTTACACGAGGCAACGGCTAAAATTAATCTCAATTTTACTGGTAATCTTGATGTGTGCATTATGTCAAGATACTTAATTTAACCCATTACCATAGCCTATTTCTAGCTTTGAAGTCAGGTAACCACTTAAAGCAGCTTGAAAGTAAAGCAGAATGTGCCGTAAGGCACATTCTGCTTTACTTTCAACCTGCTTTAAGCTACCATCTGCTACAATATTGAACATATTTCTTATGATATATATTTATTACTGTATAAATTGGAACTATTTTCTTCAGTGGAGGAATAAATTAAGAGGCCTATTTATGGGGGAAAGGGTTAAGACGCATTGTGGTAAAACTCTCAATGAAAATGCATACTTACTGCCAGGGCCTCTTTCTTATACTTGGCTAACATCACAGTGAGGAGGCTGAACAGTCTCACAATCACAGTACATCTTGGCTAACATCACAGTGAGGAGGCTGAACAGTCTCACAATCACAGTACATCTTGGCTAACATCACAGTGAGGAGGCTGAACAGTCTCACAATCACAGTACATCTTGGCTAACATCACAGTGAGGAGGCTGAACAGTCTCACAATCACAGTACATCTTGGCTAACATCACAGTGAGGAGGCTGAACAGTCTCACAATCACAGTACATCTTGGCTAACATCACAGTGAGGAGGCTGAACAGTCTCACAATCACAGTACATCTTGGCTAACATCACAGTGAGGAGGCTGAACAGTCTCACAATCACAGTACATTTAGCCCTGCAAAACATGTACCATATATTTAAACATACCCACGCTAATAAATGCCCCCCTCTTAATATCTACGAAGACATAACCCAAAAACACTGAATTGAACTTAAAACCTGTTGAACTAATCAAAATTTAATATTTTCAAACAATCCTTTTACAGGAGGAATTCATTGTCAAACAGTTTTAATCCTGCTGAGCAGCTGAGATGCCTGTTACACTGCGTCTCATTTGGACCCAAACTGTTTTCAAAGGTATAGAGGATAACTGTTTTTTCAGTGTAAGATCAAAATTTAATCCATTGAGTGAACATCAGACGTTATATTTTCACAAGTGGCAAAGCCATGAGTGAAAATATAACAGTCTGATGTACACTGAAAAACAGTTATTCTATTTATTTATGCTTTTAAGTCACTTTTTAAACGAAATTGTTTGAAAATTGAAAGCGAAAGTACATTATTTATCCTGTGTTGAGCCCCAAGTTTTATGTCGAACACATGTGCGTGACAGTTGGCGGTACAATGACGTCACTTATTTGTTGATTTGACGTCAACAGAATTAATTTGTTACTTCCGATCTTGGATTCATGTTCTTCCGTTGAGTGGTTCGCGACAAAACGGACTGCCGGAATTGAACGATAAGACACGATTGACTATGATTCTTGGGGAGCCCTACGGGGAAAACTCATAAAAGAAGCACGAGTGACGATAATCCCACTGCTTAAAGCAGTGGATTATCACTTGGTAATCCACTGCTTTTTCACGGTAATCCATCGAAAAACATAAATAAAATACTGTATCCCTGTTAGCATGTAAAGAGTTAAAAACAGAAACCTTAGTTATATCTTCGGACTTTGCTGCATCACACTCAGGGGCATTTAAATAGGGTTATATGGTAGTCATTGTAAAGCAGAATTCTGGAATACTACTTCATCTACAACAAAACACGTTCTACAAACATCTAAGCATATAAAACATTCTTAGCATTGAGGCAAGAGCTAATATTTTATGGTCTGGATTGACTCCCTGTTACTAGAAGCCAAAACTAACTGGTTCATACTAACTGATATTCTTGAGTCTCAAGCCTAAGTATCAAAACTCTGATAAAGGATATGAAATATGACTATTCTGAATCTATAAACTTTTAAATATAACATTATCTGCAGTTGGGTTTTTGGTGTGTTTTTTCTTTCTGAAAAACTTTTCTTGCATTCGTCATAGAAATGCATTTCACATTTCTTTGTGCTGATAGCAGTCAATGAAACCCATTACTCCATAGATACACATTTTTTATGCAGTTCATTTATTCCTCCACTGAAGGATACAGTTCCAATTTATACAGTCATAAGTATGTATCATAAAAAATATTTTCTATATCCTAGCAGATAGTAGCTTAAAGCAGACTGAAAGAAAAGCAGAATGCCCCTTATGGCGCATTCTGATTTACTTTCAACCTGCTTTAAGTGGTCACCTATCTTTAATACTAGAAACAGGCTATGGGATAAAGGGGTAAAGCAACTAACTGTATTAAACAACAACAAGAGCCCCATGGGCCATATTTCGCTCACCTGAGAATAGCTGACAAAATGGAGATAATGATTTATGTCCAGGAGGAGTAATTTTTTCCCAAGGGGCATTATTATTTTTTGAACAATCTTGATAGAGGACCTGTAGATGATGCTATGTGCCAAATATCTAAGCTCTGTCCCTTGTAGTTTTTGACGAGAAGATTTTTTAAGTTTTTATATAATAAATCTATTTTTAGCTCCGGTGACCTAGATATGCAACCGACCGAAACCATTAGAAGTGTCACCATGCCAAATATCAAAGCTCTGGTCATATAAGTGTAAGAGAAGACGTTTGAAATTTTCACTATATAACTCCACATTTGATTAATATTGGTATAGGACATCTAGAAGTGTCACCATGCAGGGGCGTGTCTGGGCTTACGCACTCATGCATGTGTGTAAAGTTAATTGACAAAGTGGAAAATTTAAAAACACTAAAAATGCAATAAAAATCACCACCATACCCGGGTGAGGAATAAATAATATTTTTAAAAGTGTCTTTAGTCTACTTCAAATTATACACAACGCATATAATTCACCCTCTGATAAGGTTACTCAGTTTACGAGAATGTAGATTTTACCTAGTAAAATTGCCCATAACAATTTAAGGTGTTTCGTACAATTCTAAGTATTAGTGGCAGAATTTTGACATAGATTTATGTTAGCATTGTACCTGTTTTGAATGTGCGAAACGCCCCCAGAACGCACCAGAGGCTATCTAGAAATCAAAATTTCCCCAGAGGAACATGCCCCTAGTAAGAGTATGTACACTTACAGTTTAAACATATTTTATTTTCCCATTTTACATTGTATGTACACTTATTGGTGAGGGTAGGGGTTAGAGAAAAATGACCAGAAAATAATCGATCAGAAATAAAAAAAGTTTATGCAGTTCATGTTATTTAGGAGTCGAATTCTTGCATAAATGTATGGTAGTAATTTACCTGGTTTGGATGTGAAAAACGCACCAGAGTCCATTTAGGAATAAAATTGTCCAAAGTTGCATAATTACACTAATTTTGTTTAGCTACGCCCCTGACGTGTGCCCCAATCGTATTTTCCTTCATACAAAAGGGGAGGTCAGGAGAGCAAACAAGTTTCTCTGTATTTTGATATGCATTTCAAGCACTCATTCAAAAGTGTAAATAAGTTTTGAAAATGCATGTGCATGTATGTAAAACAAGTACAATAGAAGGTAAAATCAAGGGAAAGTAAACAGACAAAAGTGAAATATTAATACAGGGTAATGCAATTGCAGTTGGTAATATAAAAGGTGGAGGCAGGAACGTATAATACGTTCCTTGTGGAGGGGAGGAGGGGCTAACACATGTCAGAACCGTACAGACATAGTTGGTTAGACAGAGAAATTTGATTTTAGTCAGCAAAAAGTCAGGGAATTTTGCTTCACTAAAATTGTGGACACCCTGTTAATTAAATAGTTTAACAGTTTAATTCAAACAAAGAATGTTCTTATAGCTCTAATATTTTGTGTTTTGATAAGTAACTAAAAATGAATTATGTATTGTATTACATCAAACAGCCGTATGTGCATTGTGAGGGGTATTTAGAATATATCTATCATTTTAGAAAGGTTTTTTATTTTCTAAATACCCCTCAAATTGCACGTACGGCTTTCCAGCGAAATAAATTTTCCCGGGGGCATGCCCTAGCCATGGTGCGTAAACTCAAAATTGGTCCAGACACGCCCCTGCCATGCCAAATATCAAAGCTCTGGCCATATTAGTTTCAGAGGAAAAGACGTTTGAAAATTTCACTATATAACTCTATGTAAAACTCTGACCCCCGGGGCGGGGCCAATTTTGACTCCAGGGGCATAATTTGAACAAACTTGATAGAGGACCTGTAGGTGATGCTATGTGCCAAATATCTAAGCTCTGGCCCTTGTAGTTTTTGACCAGAAGATATTTTAAGATTTCCTTATTTTTTCACTTTGGTTGCTATGGCAACCAGAGTTATGCATTGTTTTTAATTCTTTGAACAAATCTGAAAGAGCTTGACCCAAGGAACATTTCTTTAAAGTTTGGTTGAAATCTGTTCAGCGGTATAGGAGGAGATGTCATTTGAAGCAATTGTTAACGACGACGGACACCGCACGACGACGGACGGCGGACACAGGGCCATCCCAATAGCTCACCTTGAGCCTTTGGCTCAGGTGAGCTAAAAATATGAGGCAATGGGTACAGGACCTCAAGAGTTTATATTTCAATTTACCTGTTAAAGTAATCCTTCTCCTTTGGTGTGACTTTGGTGTGACGAAATCAGTGTCCATATTCTGAGGGAATAAGTTTGCCACTGACTCAATCTCTACCAGGGCAATTTTTGTCAAGAAATACTCTATGGCAACAAATACTTTAGATTTGCTTCCAAGTTTACCTGTGAATAGACAAAACAAGAGGGCCATGGCCCACAAGTCGCTCACCTGAGAACATTGTACCTAAGATGACTGGGCAACACAATAATGTGATATATATAGCTATAAAAAGAGTTTTAAAGGTTTTCCTATATAAGTCTATATAAAACTGATAAGCCAGGGCCAATCAGGGGAGGGCCAATTTTGACATGGGGTCATAATTTGAACCATGAAGGAATTAAACGGGGAGAAGTATCCGGCCGGCTGGCGATTTATCTTGTTGTTGAAAATATGTCAATCAGCGGCGCTCGCTGGCGGCTAGAAAACAATGTTTGGTGTTAATAGAAATGCTTTTAATGTCATCTTTTCGTTATAAATTTTAATACAGATGTTTTATTAGACCATGATCTCATGCGTAGTACTAAATTTGAGGCGATAGCTTATAAATTGTTAGTTTAGTGAGGTTTGAAAATGAGAGAAAAACATATTTTTTCGTTTACCTACGAAGTTTGGTGTTAATAGAAATGCTTTTAATGTCATCTTTTCGTTATAAATTTTAATACAGATGTTTTATTAGACCATGATCTTACGCGTAGTACAAAATTTGAGGCGATAGCTTATAAATTGTTAGTTTAGTGAGGTTTTGAAAATGAGAGAAAAACGTATTTTTTCGTTTACCTACGAAGTTTGGTGTTAATAGAAATGATTTGAATGTCATCTTTTTGTTATAAATTTTAATACAGATGTTTCATTAGACCATGATCTTACGCATAGTACAAAATTTGAGGCGATAGCTTATAAATTGTCAGTTTAGTGAGGTTTTGAAAATGAGAGAAAAACGTATTTTTTCGTCTACCTACAAAGTTTGTGTGTGTCTATATTTCTCTGTCACTGTCTGTTTGCCTCTTTCTGTTTCTCTTTGTGTCTGTCTCTCTGTCTGTCTGTTTTTCTCTTATCTCTGTCTGTCAGTCTCTCGCTTCTTCTTTTCTGTCTCCATCTTTCTGTATGAATGTCTGTCTGTCTCTCTCTCTGATGATCCTCATGCGGAGAAAAGGTAAAATGTGTCATAAAGAGCTTAATTTGAATAAGGGGTAAACTATATTTCAAGAGACATACTCTATGAATCCGACATTTTTACAGCCTGGTCTGGATTACAACTGTTTGCAATTGCAATAGTCATCATGTTACTGGTATTCAGTAATGAGAGGGTTAATCCAGTCATCAACCAACCCAGGTGCATTGATGTTGGGTTTTTTTGGGTTTTTTTTTTTTCAATTCAATTCTATTATCTTTATTTTTGTGATTTGTATAATATATAAACATCATGCGGTTACAGAAGTAAAAAACACATGTTCAAGTTACACGCATGGGTAGCATTGATCTTTTTTATTAAAGTGGCAACCCCCTGGTGTCCAGTTTCCTAACATGCACTTCATAGATAATCGGCATGTTCAAGAAGCATGAATTCATGCTGGGAGAGTTTTATGACGCTTATAAATGTCCTGCTAATTGGTACGGGTTCTGTGTACGGTTACGTAATGTGTCACATTATGGTAGACATGTAGTTTACATATGAATAGACCTAGTTTATCATTTAACCACATTTACTTGATGATTTTATTCTTAAATAAACGTCTATTATCTTAATTTGATTTATTGATGTATATTAAGTAAAGTAGCAAGTTTTTTCACACTTTTGTTTTTATCGCTCGAAATTGTCGGCTGCATTTTTTTTTAAAATTTAGATTTGTACATTTTGTAAGTAAATAAAGCTAAAGACGAGTGTCAAACATTCTGGATCCAGATCAGACGCCGTGTTACGCGGCATCTTGATCCAAGTTGTTTGCAAAAAAAAAAGTGAAGTCGCAATCAGCAGGCAAAGAGTTAAGCAGTCACTAAAATAGATTTAGTTTAAACATATTTTATTTCAATATATACAAAGAAAAAAGATTGCTTAAGGCATTGGCTGCTTTATAATTTACTCCGTTATATAAGACATAAGTAAAGCAGAAAGAAACGTAGATCTCATGTTATCATGTTTGCAATTAATTTCTGAAGATAATGCAAACTGTTACCTCTTTCATAGAAATGGGACGGATAATATGTATATTTAAGTCTGGATGTAAAACTAACCCTAAATCCCTCTTTTTGAAGTATTATGTTAATAATTCTAATTTTCCTTTCAATAATAATAATGATCACATACGACATAATAATACAGTTACAACTTTGGCCGTTTTGGATTTTGGCCGTTTGACGCGCACTCCTTTCAAATGTCTCTTTACATACAAAATGGATTTTTTTTTTTTTGCCTCCAAGGAAATATTTCCTCCATGTAGAACATTGTAACAATGCATGAACACATTTTTAGAAGGTTAGAAGTTTCTTTTATACTGAAGGAATTCTTTTCTTACGCGAGTTGGTCTAGTCATTTCATTAGCCAGCAACCTTTGTAGGTCATCATTACTTTTTTCGCTTCAAGAAAAAACCCTGGTATTTTTACAACCGAAAGATAAGCGTCACGGCTTTATATCAAGACCTTTTTTTAAAATATATCGCCTGCTCTCGTTTATCAACTATTTCATTTGGCAATCGCTCTTTAACTCGCCATAAAATTTGTCAATTTAAAAAATAAACACTTGCATTTCCACAACTGAAAGAAAAATATCTAAGCTTTCCTTTAAGACCATTTTTTTGAAAATCGGTCGAAAATTGAGGGTTTTATGAAAGGTTTTGTAACGGGGCGTGATATATTTATGCGAGAGTGCTTGCTCCCTTTTATCGGCAAATTCATTTGGTAACCACTCTTTAACTCACCATAAAACTGATCAATTTGAAAAATAAAATCTGTTATTTTTACAAGTGAAAGATAAATATCTTAGCCTTCTTTTAAGACCATTATAATGAAAATCGGGTGAAAATTAAGGATTTTATGTAACTTAAACTAACAGTAGGTAACCATTCAACACGATAAAAAATGCGATAGCCCGCTTTCGGAGTATCGGTGTAGTTGAATTATCGATCGATTAAGCGTTATCGCGCATAGAGGTAATCAACGACACCATTTTCGGGAAAATGCAGATTTGAGAATAAGTTTCTTCTCCACGTATAATTCCTCCATGTTTGAACAATCTTGGTAGAGGACTATAAGGTTAAGCTACGAGGGCTGTCCCAAAACACCGTGGACTTATATTTTTTTTGAAGAACCCGACGTAATATTTCTTCGATTTTTTTACCAATGCTATTTCAAACATTTTTACATTTGAATAAGAAATAATAAGGTTCCTGAACACACCTGACCCTATTTTATTTGTAAATATTCATTGTTGGTTAGATTATGTGGCGCACGCCAAAATCTTAAAGGTAGATTTAAAGAGGTACATTTACAACATCCTACATAGCAACTTCGAAACGGAATTTGCGCAAAATTGCGTCATGAATGTTGACGTTGTTATATATGACGTCATCCTGGAAAAATCGTTAACGTAGCGTCATTTAAAAATAAGATATCTAGTTATGATGAATGATACCGTGTTCTAAAGACGCCAGAAATGACGACGTCAGAGGAAAAGGCGGCGCAGCAGAATGTCTCAGAATACTGCTTTGAGTTGAATTTGATCCCGAAACAGACGATAAAACAACTACAATCAACAGAAATTGATCAATCAGCATCTCGCTTTCTGGTGTTCAAATAGCATACGCGATTTTTAGAAGGATGGGTTGAGCAAAATAATGTTAAGATTGGACGGCCGGAAGAAATTGACGGTTTCATTGTAGAAAACGCGAGGAGCGTCATGAATGGTGATCGGCGTCTTGCGGTGAGATAGAATGCTGAACTCCTCGGGTCAGCAAATTGTCTGTATATCGACTTTTACGTGAGAAACTAAACATGTCGAGAGTCTGTGATATATGGGTGCCACGCTTGTTAAGTGCAGAAGAAAAAGAAAGATGTGTCCAGGTATCAACACTCTTATTTAAGACGATATTCGAGAGATTAGGACTTTTTCAGCAAACACCCATCACACAGATCAATTGCATACGATGCGAGAGAAGTGACCGGGGTTCATTTCCAAACTTAGAAAAGCAACATATTTTACCAGGTTGTATGGCTTCGTGCCACATTTCCCAGCATGCACATTTTGAACTTGCCGTGCTGTGCGTCAGCAGGGCTGCAATTTCTCCGGAATTTTCCGAAATCTTTTAGTTTTTATGCTAGCAGATGGTAGCTTAAAGCAGGTTGAAAGTAAAGCAGAATGTGCCTTAATGCACATTCTGCTTTACTTTCAACCTGCTTTAAGTAATCGCGCTAGAAAAATAGAAAATTTTGAAATCTTAGGATTTTGCAAGATCAACTTATGGCAGCCCTGCGTCAGCGAAAATGCATCGATCACCACTACAAGTATTTTGAAAAGGAGTGACGTTGACGTCGATAACGTCGTAACGTTAACTAGTGTGCGCCGGGGTTACACAGATAGGGTATTTCAAAATACTCTGTGCTGATCAGTTTTAAAGATAACACGTTAAAACTTCACACAGGTTTACATAAACCCTATGTTTATATATACTGATGACCGTTTGTCTCTGCTGTTTTAACGAACAATTCTATAAGAAAAGTCTACGATGTTTTGGGACAGCCCTTGTACATTTCAGTTATAAATGATCTGGGCCTTACAGTTTCAGAGAAGAAGATTTTCAAAGGTTTTCCTATGAAAAACTGATAAGCCCAAGGGCAAGGCCAGTTTTGGCCCAGGGGTCATAATTTGATCAATCTTGGTAGAGGACCATAACAGAGCACCAGATAAGGGTAGTTTTTCAAAAACTAAAATCTTTATTTCAGAATTAAACCCTATGGTGTCACTACTCATTAGAATCGTCTCGAAGAGATGATTCTAATGAGTAGTAACACCATAGGATTTGGTGCTGAATAAGTGAGAAAATGTTTGATTTGTTGAAATAACTACCTCTTATCTGGAGCCCTGCCATAAGGCAAAGCTATATATCATAGCTGAAAGATCTGGGCCTTACAGTTTCAGAGAAGAAGATTTTTTAAGATTTTCCTATATAACTCCATGTAAAACTGATCAGCCCCGGGGCGGGGCCAATTTTGACCCGGGGGTCATAATTTGAACAATCTAGGTAGAGGACCATAAGCCAACGCTACATGTCAAATATTAATGATGTATACCATACAGCTTCAGAGAAGAAGATTTTTAAAGATTTTCCTATATAACTCTATGTAAAACTGATAAGCCCCGGGGCGGGACCAATTTTGACCCGGGGGGTCATAATTTGAACAAGCTAGGTAGAGGACCATACGGCAAAGCTACATGTCAAATATTAATGATCTAGGCCATACAGTTTCAGGAGAAGATTTTCAAAGATTTTCCTAAGAAAAACTGATAAGCCCAAGGGCGGGGCCATTTTTGGCCCCAGGGTCAAAATTTGAACAATCTTGGTAGAAGATCATTAGGTTATGATACATACCAAATATCAAAGGTATGGGCCTTTGGGTTTCTGAGAAGAAGATTTTTAAAGATTTTCTTATTCATTAAAAGTTGTCTATACGGTCATGTCCCAAAGCAAGGGGAATAACTCTAGCCCAAAACTTTGAACAAGATTTCGTTCCCCCTTGTCACTGATGCTTCTGACAAAGTTTGGTTGAAATCGGGTCAGTGGTTTCTGAGGAGATGTTTGAAAATGTGGACGGACGCCGGACGACGGACGAAGAGCGGTCACAATAGCTCATCCTGAGCCGAAGGCTCAGGTGAGCTAATAAAATGATAATATTACAACATATTTAACCCATATAAATACACCTTTTCATGCCAAAAATTTATTCCTCCACTGAAAAAAATAGTTTCACTTTATACAGTCATGAATATGCACCATAAGAAATATTTTCTATATCTTAACAGACAACAGCTTAAAGTAGGTTGAAAGTAAAGCAGAATATGCTTTACGTTCAACCCGCTTTAAATGGTCCCCTGTCTTCAAATTTAGAAATCGGCTAATATTGGAGTTAAAGGAACACATGCCACTTTGAGCAGCAGATTTCACTATGAAATGACAGGATCCAGATTTTAAGATATGAATTATGGATCCAGGATAAGCCATCAGTCTAAAAAAATTTACAGGATGCAGATTTTAAGATATGAGTTATGGATCCAGGATAAGCCATCAGTGTAAAAACCTTCTCCAATGAATTGCTATGGTACAGTGGAGAAAATGTTATTAACTCTTTTCTACTAAATGTGTTTTGTGCTAAATATTTCCCTTGCAAACAGTTAGGAGCCAGATAAGATGTTGGGTAATCATGTATTTGACCAGTCTCCTAACTGTTTGCCTCTGATAAAAATAAATTGTTGAATCTACCAGAAAGTTGTCATTTTCTACATTTTATTGCATCACGTTTGTGCTTAGTTTCATTAAAGGGGAAGAAAAATACCATCTCCACTGTATATAACCAATAAAAAATGTTGATGACCAGCGAGTGTAACTACAGTAAAACCTCTCTATTACATCCACTAAAACAAAATACTAATTAATAGTATAACCTTTTGAACCCTAGTCCCGCATATAGGCATCCTTTTCAAACAGTATACATGGGAATAGTACACTTGTCCTGTGCAAACAGTGAAGACCCAGATCAGCGGGCTCCAAAAGGAGCCCTCTGATCAGGGTCTTCCCTGTTTGTCATAATGCCAAACATTGACAAAAACAACACTTAAAAGTAAGAAATGGACTAGACTAAAAAGGAAACAGGAATTGTCCATTTAAAATTCCAGGGAGGAAAGAGATAAAATACAAGCGACAGCTCAAAGCAAGGTGACAGTAAAACAGAAAGCTCCTTTAGGAGCTTTCTGTTTTACTGTCACCTTGCTTTAAGCAGTCACCTGTAATAAATACTTAATAATTACCACAATTTAGTGGTCATAATAGAAAGGTTTTTACTGTACCTTGGAACAAATCTCCTGGTGAGAGTAGGTTTTCTCCAAACACCCATGTATAGCAGTCTAGGGCAGCAAGAACATTGTCAAACCAGGCCAGTGTGGTCTGTAGGGAGAAAACATCTCCTTCATCGGTCAGAGTAGGCCAGTAAGAAATACCTGACTGAGTCTTACCACCACATTCAAACTTGCAAACATATAGAAGAAAGTGTTATTTCTACACTCACCCAAAAAAGTTCCTTTACACATTTATTTAGAGAATATATCATTAGTTTGTAGGCGTCATTTTCAATTGGTTAGATTATATTGTGGGATTATCGTCTAGGTTTATTACTGTGTAGTCAAGCATAACCATATCTGTTTACCTTAGCCTCCAAACGGGTAAAACGTATCCATAACGTTGCACGTGCACAGGTGTGCATGTTTCAGGTAGAGTCTCTACACCCGACAAAACTTAACAAGCGATCAGTACAGGAAAGAAAAATCACGACTTCAATATGTTTAAAAAGGCCACTTCAAAGTGACGCAGAACTAAACTTAGCTATTGAATATGTTACGGGACTGGTTACGGGTTGATGTCGCCCGGGACGTTGGTTGCACAAAACAGACATTTTATAAAGTCAGAAATAAGGTCAACATCTTAAGGGGCCCGTTTTACTAAACAACTTATTCGCAAGTCAAAATTGTTTTACTCTTATTTTTCAATCATAAACGTTTGCTACAAGCGCGTCCTCTGATCTGGCTATTTGCTGTTTGTAGCAAGTGATAATAAAAAATATAAATTAAAATGTAAAATTTTGACTTACGCAAAATTTTTGCGTAAGTTGTTTAGTAAAACGGGCCCCTGGTCTGATATTCAAAGATCGGGCCATCTCCCTGTAACAACGTTGCCTAAGGACCGCAAGATTACGTTGACGCACCTACGTAATTGATTATTGACAGCATCCGTCAATATTTGTCGATACAGGATTCATGAACACATGACTAAATCGTCTTAGACAGAACCCTCGCCCAATACGAGTATGTCGTCCATATACAGGACACACGTTATGGGAGACTTTTTTCCAGAATATGACATTAACGTCGAGCCTTCGCCGGTGTCACCCGTTTTGAAACCAGTTGAGCACATTTAGAATGAGCTGTTTCGACAATGCAGGTCAAATCACGACATTAACCCCATTGGTGACCGATAAACGCATTCCAGCGCCTGCCTAATAATGTTATTCAACGTTATGTGCACTCCATTAGGCGACATCTTCTGAGATGTATTCAGGTACATGGAGGCCACGGCGGTTATTGACTGTGAAATGAAAACGTTTCGTCTAATTATGCGAAATTTCCAACCTTTCTGGGTAAATTCTGGCAAAACTTTTTCTCTCGCTTCATTTCGTTTTACACCCCTATATATTTAAA
Source organism: Gari tellinella (assembly GCA_922989275.2). Classification (NCBI taxonomy): domain Eukaryota; kingdom Metazoa; phylum Mollusca; class Bivalvia; order Cardiida; family Psammobiidae; genus Gari; species Gari tellinella. The sequence goes on from OV277856.1 coordinate 46,736,296, forward strand.
TGGGTCAAAAAGTCATGAAAGGATGATGGCATTGAGACCAAAATCACACACCATCCTACAAAGTCTTTTAGCTTTTGATATTTTTAATAACCTTCTCATTTCCGATTGATTTGTAGGAAATATAAATGACTTAAGGCGGTGTAAAAGAACTTTTTTGGGTGAGTGTATATTCTTTCTGTAACAACTATGACTGGTCAAGTCATTATCATTACTGGCATTAACTCATTTATGCACTTCTGCTCACATGACAATCTGCATGACAACTAAAAAGGGGCAATTAACTATGTATGAAAATTGAAAACCAATACATGTATTGTGATTGATAAGTGGGCATTTATTCATAATGCCATAAATTGAATAGAAACCAAAATAACCTGTAAAACACAGCAGGATAAAAATCTGCTAGAAACACAATTTTTCATAACTGTTCATCTACTCCTGAAACTTTTCGACTACAATTTCCAATTTAGTCTAGTCCATTTTTACTATTTAGGGTTGATTTGAATTATATATTGCAAATTGTTTGCAGATGACAAATATACTCTTTACAGGTACATGTACATTGCTAAAGCAGACTGAAAGTAAAGCATAAAGCTCCTCAAGAAGATTTCTGAATCACTTATCTTAATCATTGTAAAACTCTTTTGAGGAAATGGTTATAAATGAGCACTGAAGATAAGATAATATGGTTGGCTTCAGAACATATGGCAGCTAACTGCAGGATCAAAGCTATACAGAAAGGTCTTAAGCATTAACTTGTATCTGATGATGGCCAAGCTTCTTTAATCCAATGTCATTTTATCCTGATAGTACTTAGCCCTTTACTCCATAGATATACACTTTTAATACATTTAATTTATTCCTTTACTGATGAAAATAGTTCTATTTTATACAGTTATGAATATGTATCATGAGAAATATTTTTTCTTTTCTAGCCGATAGTACTAGTAGCTGAAAGCAGGCTGAAAGTAAAGTAGAATGTGCCTTAACCCATTACCCCATAAATATGCCTTTTTACGCCTTCACTTTATTCCTCCAATGAATAAAAGAATTCCTCAATATACAGTAATGAATACGCACCAACACAAATACTTTCTATATTCTAGCAGTTGGTAGTTTAAAGCATGCTGAAAGTAAAGCAGAATGTGCCTTAAGGCACATTCTGCTTTACTTTCAACCTGCTTTATGTGGCCACATGTGATCAGATGTCTTCAAAACTAGAAACATACTATGGAGTAAAGAGTTAAGAAGTATTTACACAGTAACATGACAAATTAATTTATTTTTGTTTAGACATAAAATTGGTTTGTATACTTGCCTCTCAATCCAGTACTCCGGTCCTTTACCTTTCAAACACTTCTGGAAAAACATGGTGTTTTAATCCCTGTAAAAGTGAAAAGATTGTTTCTCATCCAGAAATACTACAACAGTACCTGCATCTCACCATGATCTTGTATGTAATACCAAAGATTACGCAATAACTTATCATTGCAACAATACTCATATAGTACATTTACCCATGTTTAAACATGTATACATAACTGTACCATTTTCTGTTGGTGACATATGTAAATTGCCGACTTGTGACTCGATGATCGGGGAGGTAAATGTAAAAGTTGGCAGAATATAATATAATTGCAGACTTTATAAACCCACACCTTTACCTTTACCTTTATATATATAAGCCCACTGGACTGGAATCTGAATTCATATACAGTCAAACCTGTCATAGCGACCGTCCCTATATAACGACTATTTGTCTTAGGCGACCTTAAAAATTCCTCCCAACACATTTTCCTTTATTTTAAGACTGTGTATACCGACAAACCTGTGTTAGGCGACTAACGACCGCAATATGCCGCTCCCAAAGTCCCATGTCCCTATTAAACGCACCTGTTTGCAGCGACTCGATAATTGCCGGTCATTATCGATTTTTCAGTTTTCATTTCCGGGAGGCGAATATTCCTTTGTTTGTATGTTAGATCAAAATGTCTAGTGTTTCTTTAGTTATCCTAAAAAGTGATATACAACATCTTTGTTTAATATTCAGTTAAATTATATTTGATAATATTCCATTCTGAAAAAAATATTTCCGAAATTTTGTTTTATAAGCAAGTAATTCACGTTCCAAAACTGCATGTTATGGTTTAAACAATATTTTATTCAAATAATGAAATGGATTGGACAACAGGCATTGCCTATGTAAGTCCTCTCCAGAACATATAACTGCATGTTATAGTTTGTGAATAGACAAATTGTGGTAAATAGTTCAACGGCGATCTTGATTTGGGAATGAATTTGGAGAATTGAGCTACCGAAAAGCAATTAAATATAAAAATAACTATTAGAACTGGACAAAAATGCTTTTCTTACCCCGAAAATAACTATTCCGGGGATGATTTACGATTAAAAGGGTTAAAAAGTCGTTCCCAATCCAACAATCCATTACGAAAGAACGGATGGGGGAAATTATGTCGTATAAACGCCGGCGTATCATAATCATAAATTTTGCGAAAATACCCGTGCAATTAACATTTTATATACATGTAAACCGACAGTTAGCTTCTTGAATTGATTTTTGTACGATACATTATGAAAAATCACATTAGAAAACAAAGCGATATTCCGAAATTGCGTAGCAGAATTTCTATGCACATTCCTATATGCCGTTGCGAACACTTGGATTTCGGCATATGTGTATTAGTGTGTTACAAGTAAAAAAGATGATTCTTAAGCGTCTTTTCTTCCGTCGGTTTTACAAAGTATATTTTTTCTACTTTGTAAGACTGTTTTTAATAGGAGATATTGACAAATAAAACGACGTTAAAAATAGCGCTGTCATATTTTGAAATTCACTTGAACAAAATGGCGGTGCGATAACATTATAGACGCGACACTAAACGTGGACATTTCGGGAAAGATTTACCTGTGAGAGAGACAAAAGAGACAAAAAACAACTAACACACTCTGAGATCGAATTCTTACTCCATAAGACGTGATTCTGAATATGAATTATACAGTAAATAGACTGAGAAAGCGATCCTAAATTGGACACATGTTTATCAGATACAACGGAATTGAAGGACACATTTAAACTTTTTCGTCGAACCTGTTACGGAATAAATCTCTAAAAAGACCAGACCGACGAATATTTCAGGTGATTAATTGGATCTTTTATAGTATTTGATCAACTGGGGATGAATAGTCGACAAGTTAAATAAGTAGATCTCTTTGTCATAATAGCAATGCAACTTTGTTTGAAAATATAGAAAATGATCTTAATTATTACTTTTGGTAGAAAGGGTTAATATATAATTTTATTCAGAGAAACATCCATATAGTGCTCATTTGTATACTAATTTACCCCTGAAAACTGATAACCTGACTTATGCGACTACCTGTCTTATGTGACCTTATTGTGTCTCTCCCCTTGAAGGTCACATAAGACAGGTTTGACTGTACATGTATTACATTTGTTTTATGTCAATGTACATGTCACAATTTTACTTTACTTAATACTTTACTTAAGACACATTGCAAACATGTTAGGTAACAATATTGGAATGAATGAATGGTGTAACAATATAGGAATGAATGAATGGTGTAACAATATAGGAATGAATGAATGGTGTAACAATATAGGAATAAACAACATCTTTTTGACGTTCACGACGGTATGACTACATTAGCTTCGCAGGGGGTAAGTTTAGTAAACGCCCAAAGGGCGTTACTTTAAACTTACCCCCGAAGCTAATGTAGTCATACCGTCATGAGCGGCAAAAATATGTTGTTTATTCCTTATATTTATATTTTTATTTTCTGTCTTATCCATTTAATGTGTAGTTTGACCAGATTTGTTTTCATGTATATGAATATATCATATACCGGCCAAATAGGTTTGATAGATGTAATATCAATGTAATTGCCATTCCAGTTTCTAAATATGGTGTCAAAAGTAGTCCTTACTACATGTACTGTATTTGCATGATAATTTCAGGGTTTTACCAAGTAAACCTTCTCGCTGTGCTTTAAGAATGCTCGTAAGAAACTAAAACAAAAATTTCAATCTGAATATCATTATCAAAGCATATTTTAAACAATTAGGTGGCGCAAGTTTTTATACACGCTTTACACATAGCAACGCGAATAGCAATGCTGAAATGCAACTACCCAGCGTATACATGTACACACACTTGACCGCTATCCGAAACATAATTATGTTAACTAGAACAATTTCGGGCCGGCCGATACACAGACAATTACACATAGGATAGTTTAAATATTTCAGAACAGAACATAACGTTCCCAATTTAGAAAGTGTGAATGCATTATTTTGCTTTATGTTTGAGCGACTTTCCTATGTAATTCTGGTGAACAAATTGTTTGAAATTGTCAATTTCAAACCGTAGTTCGAAGACAACTTGTCAAATCTATAAATAGAACACCACTGACTCACTCAAAGGGAGAGAAAGCGTACAGCTTTAATGACGGAGCGTAATATGATAATCTCCCTTAAAAAAGGCAAATTTTTTTTATCGCAATTTGATTTTAATTGAACTCTTTTCCACTTTAAATAGCGGTTTCGAGATACCCAAACGGATAATCTAATAGTAGATCCTAACTTGGTCGGTATCTCTCCGCCGTATGGAAGATTTTCTTCGCAGCGGAGACTCCACCCTCTTTCTAACTGGCTTGAACCAGTTTCGATGTGTAGGTTCATCGAGAATTGACCTGCATATTTTTAATACGATTACATAGAGACTTTACAGGGTGAATGTAAATATTATTGGATGAAACTATTTTGAGTTAGAAAGATGTGGCAACTGGGTCCAAGTTTATAATGAGTTTGAGTTGAGTCTGAGTCTATTCTCAAATATTTGCTAGGCTCAAATCTGACCAATCAAATGTTCGAGAACAATTTTAGACTCAAATCAAAAAGCTTAATAACCTTGGAGCCTGGTCTTGATCTACACCATTTGCAATGCAATAAGTAAAGCTTTTTTCATGGCATAGCTCAAATACACTACATACAGTCATGTATTAAAGTTTGGAGTTTATTTTGCCAAGATACATTTAATTTGTTTAACCCATTAGCCCATAAATATGCCTTTTTAGTTTTTATGCCTCTTAATTTATTCCTCCACTAGAGAAAATAGCTCCAATCTATACAGTCATGAATATGTATCATCAGAAATATTTTCTACATTCTAGCAGATTATAGCTTAAAGCAGGTTGAAAGTAAAGCAGAATGCGCCTCAATGCATATTCTGCTTTACTTTCAACCTGCTTTAAGTGATCACTTCTCTTGAAAACTAGAAATAAGAGGCCCATGCGAGCCTAAATATCGCTCACCTGGAAAAACCAACACATGGGTCACATGATTATTTTTTACCCAAGAGACATAATTTCAAAAATCTTGCTGATGAACTTGAAAATTAAGTGTTCTATAGGAATAAACAACATATTTTTGACGTTCATGACGGTATGACTACATTAGCTTCGCAGGGGGTAAATTCCGTAAACGCCCGAAGGGCGTTTTCGATAAATTTACCCCCGAAGCTAATGTAGTCATACCGTCATGAGCGGCAAAGAGATGTTGTTTATTCCTTATATTTATATTTATATTTTCTGTCTTGTCAATTTAATGTGTTTATTGGCCAGATTTGTTTTTCTGTATAAGAATTTATCATATACCGGTCAAAGAGGTTTGATAGATGTAATGTCGATGTAATAGCCATTCCAGTTTCTAAATATGGTGAGAAAGTAGTCTCAACTACATGTACTGTAACTGTATTAAAAATTCAGAATTTTTTCCAGTAAACTTTCTCTCTGTGAATGGAAATGACTTACAAGGCAAACAAATAACAGTGCAACTTGAATATCTATTGCCAAAGCACATTCTAAAATTACAGGTCGCGGTTGTTTTCTTAACCCATTTACACACATAGCAACGCGATGGCAACGACCTATGGGTCTGTATCACTCCGCTAGTGTCATATTACCGTCGACCAATGGGAGCTTAGTGTTAAGTGCCCGATGTAGTCTTATTTGAAGAAGTCCACGGATAGCACGGGGGAAATCCAAACTGGTTAAATCCAGATTCGAAATGTAGGTTCATCGGCAGATGACTGCATATTTTTTAATAGGATTACATAAGGACTTTACAGTTTGAATGTAAATATTGTCAAATATTTTGTACATGGATGGTTTCACTGAAAAAAAATCTTAATTCTATTTTTAGCTAATATGACCCAGATATGCAACAGACCCGAACCATTTCAGCAATATTGGTAAAAAAAACATCAAAAAGTGTCACTATGCTAAATATCAAATCTCTGGCCATAATAGTTTCAGAGTAGAAGATTTCACTATATAACACTATGTAAAACTGCAACCCCTAGGGCCTTGGCAGTTTTGACCCCATGGACATGATTTGAACAACATTGAAAGAGGACCTAAAGATGATGCTTTGTGCCAAATATCTAATCTCTGGGTACTGTGGTTTCAGACAAAAAAAAATTAAATTTTCATTGAAAAAATCTATTTTTAGCTCCTGTGACCTAGATATGCAACGGACCGGAACCATATAATTATTCAATATGGTTCAGGGCTTCAAGAAATGTCACCATGCCAAATATCGAAGCTCTGGCCATATTAGTTTCAGAGAAATACATGTTTGAAGATTTCACTATATACAGTCAAACCTGTCATAGCGACCGTCCCTATATAACGACTATTTGTCTTAGCCGACCTTAAAAATTCCTCCCAACACATTTTCCTTTATGTTAAGACTGTGTATACCGACAAACCTGTGTTACGCGACTAACGACCGTAATATGACGCTCCCAAAGTCACATGTCCCTATTTAACGCACCTGTTTGCAGCGACTCGATAATTGCCGTTCATTATCGATTTTTCAGTTTTCATTTCCGGGAGGCGAATATTCCTTTTTTTTGTATGTAAGAGATCAAAATGTTAGTGTTTATTTAGTTATCCTAAAAAGTGATATACAACATCTTTGTTTAATATTCATTTAAATTATATTTGATAATATTTCATTCTGAAAAAAAGATTTCCGAAATTTTGTTTTATAAACAAGTAATTCACGTTCCAAAACTGCATGTTATAGATTGTGAATAGACAAATTGTGGTAAATAGTTCAACGGCGATCTTGATTTGGGAAGGAATTTGGAGAATTGAGCTACCGAAAAGCAATTAAATATAAAAATAACTATTAGAACTCGACAAAAAATGCTTTTCTTACCCCGAAAATAACTATTCCGGGGATGATTTACGATTAAAAGGGTTAAAAAGTCGTTCCCAACCCAACACTCCATTACGAAAGAACGGATGGGGGAATTTAAATTATGTCGTATAAACGCCGGCGTATCATAATCGTAAATTTTGCGAAAATACCAGTGTAATTAACATTTTATATGCATGTAAACCGACAGTTAGCTTCTTGAATTGATTTTCGTACGATACATTATGAAAAATCACATTAGAAAACAAAGCGATATTCCGAAATTGCGTAGCAGAATTTCTATGCACATTCCTAAATGCCGTTGCGAACACTTGGATTTCGGCATATGTGTATTAGTGTGTTACAAGTAAAAATATGGTTCTTAAGCGGCTTTTCTTCCGTCGGTTTTACAAAGTTGTTTTTTTCTACTTTGTAAGACTAGCTGTGTTTTTAATAGGAGATATTGACAAATAAAACGACGTTAAAAATAGAGCTGTCATATTTTGAAATTGACTTGAACAAAATGGTGGCGCGATAACATTATAGACGCGACACTAAACGTGGACATTTCGGGAAAGATTTACCTGTTAGAGAGACAACAGAGACAAAAAACAACTAACACACTCTGGGATCGAATTCTTACTCCATAAGACGCGATTCTGAATATGAATTATACAGTAAATAGACTGAGAAAGCGATCCTAAATTGGACACATGTTTATCAGATACAACGGAATTGAAGGACAAATTTAAACTTTTTCGTCGAACCTGTTACGGAATAAATCTCTAAAAAGACCAGACCGACGAATATTTCAGGTGATTGATTGCATCATTTATAGTATTTGATCAACTGGGGATGAATAGTCAACAAGTTAAATAAGTAGATCTATTTGTCATATTAGCAATGCAACTTTGTTTGAAAATATAGAAAATGATCTTAATTATTGCTTTTGGTAGAAAGGGATAATATATAATTTTATTCAGAGAAACATACATATGGTGTTCATTTGTATACTAATTTACCCCTGAAAACTGATAACCTGACTTATGCGACTACCTGTCTTATGTGACCTTATTGTGTCTCTCCCCTTGAAGGTCACATAAGACAGGTTTGACTGTAATTCTATGTCAAATATTGACCCCCGGGACGGGGTAATTTTTTACCCCAGGGACATAATTTGAACAATCTTGAAAGAGGACCTAAAGATTATGCTTTATGCCAAATATCTAAGCTCGGGGTACTGTGGACTTTTTAAGTTTTAACTGGAAAAAAATCTATTTTCAACTCCTGTGACCTAGATATGCAACAGACGGAACCATATTTACAATATTGGTTCAGAGCTTCTAGAAGTGTTACCATGCCAAATATTAAAGCTTTTGCCATATTAGTTTGAAGATTTCACTATATAACTATGTTTTTGACCCCAGGGACATAATTTGAGCAATCTTGATAGAGGACCTGAAGACAATGCTTTGTGGTTTCAGAAAAGAAGATTTTTTAAGTTTTTAGCTCCTGTGACCTATACTCAGCAAAAATAGAAACTTTACATTGGATTCAAATGTGTTTAATTCTGTCTACAAACACAATTTTGCAGAAAGCTTAGTGTTTTTCGAAACTTTGGATCAATGTCTGTAACTTTTCGACAATGGTGATGAAAACAAAAGGGCCTGAAGGCCCTGATATCGCTCACCATTTGTAATTAAGCCCGATAGCTCAACCTTTGAATTTCACCCGTTTTATTCTAAATCCTTTCAAGTTTGTCGACCTACTGTAGTATAGTAGAGTACATCAAAGGCAAATAACTAGAGCCTAAACAATACTGATCGAAATGAAGCCTTTTTCTAGCATTTCAAAGTATATCAACTTCTGGGCAGGTAACTATTGCCACAGTGATTACATTTCAACAATAATTGCACTCCTTCGAGAACGTATAGCTACATCCTTTGTGTACAAGTATAATCAAAATCCATTGAAAACTGTGGTTGCAAGAGTGTAAACGCTGTAAAATATGGCATTTTCAGCAATTCAAAGGTAGATATCTCTTGATCTATTTGTCCGATTCCAAATATAATCACTCTTTTATGAACTCTTATGGTCATATACAATCTGCGCAAGTTTGAGAGAGCTGGGATAAATATTGTGGCCTCTAGAGCGTAAACACTGTTAAATATATCATTTTCAGCCATTCAAAGGTAGATAACTCTTGACCTATTGATCCGATTACAACCATAATTAAACTCATCTGAAGTCTTATGGTAATATACAATCTGAGTAAGTTTAAGAAAGATTGGATAAAATTTGTGGCCTCTAGAGTGTAAATATCGTTAAATATGGAATTTTCAGCAATTCAAAGGTAGATAACTATCGACCTATAAAATCTGATTTCAACCATAATCAAACTCATCTGAACTCTTATATATAAGTCATATACAATCTGGGCAAGTTTTAGAAAGATTGGATAAATACTGTAGCCTCTAGAGTGTAAACACCGTTAAATATGGCATTTTCAGCAATTCAAAGGTAGATAACTCTTGATCTATTTACCCGATTTCAACCAAAATTGAACTCTTCCGAACTCTTATGGTAATATACAATCTGGACAAGTTTTAGAAAGATTGGATAAATATTGTGGCCTCTAGAGTGTAAACACTAAAATTGTTGACGACGGACGACGCACGACGCACGACGGACATTCAAGGATTGCAAAAGCTCACCCTGAGCTAGCTCAGGTGAGCTAAAAATCCAAAAGCCACGTCGTGATTTGACGTCAAAATGCATAGGGGTCGATTTCAAAATTATCAGAGATGTGAACATGTACGCAAGATGTGTTTTATTCATTTTACAGTTTCATTTTAAATGACTTTTTTGCATAAAGACAGTTCAGTAGCGCGAATGCTCAATGTCACGCCTCAGGCAAGCAACACTCCGTGTCTGATGCACCGTCTAATGACGTCATCTGGGATGCCATACCATTTTCGTAATCGAGCATTTCTGAGGTTGTTGGTCGTGTAAATCTGGTATTTGTTCCGCATCCCTCGCCAACTTTACCCTTTACATGCTCTATTGGTTTCAAATCTGTTGATACCTCAGGTCATGGCATGACGTTGACATTATTCTGGGCTTTGTAAGTGCAGTTAAGATCTGTCCTGAATGCGGTCTACGGGTACGGATAGGACCGTGGCATTGCTTATGCCTCCAAAATGACGCCCAGCATCAGTTGCTGACGCACCCGCCGTAAGCATGCCAAATGGCCTGATTTCTGTTATTTTCAGAAAGCTGTGACATCTCAGTTTTGAAACGCAGGTGTTTACAATTTTGTTTTTTCTGTGTTTCGCTCAAGCCTGCGTGTGTCTGTTGCATTAAATAAACTTCAAATAAACCTGACTAGGTCAACTCGCCGTCAGAGTTAAAAACCGGAAGTGGAAAGCGTGCTACGTCGTGCGCGGTACAAATTAGCGAGAGTGTGGCTCTGTATGGTCTTTATCGATAACCCCATTATGAAATGTACGTATATTTTATGAAACGTCATTAAACATCGCTCAAACCGGCTTTAAAGTATGTAAAGTTTCTATTCTATATGCAATAGACCCGAAATGTTTTCCTGCTGTAAAATAACGGTAAACTGCTACAATTGTATGAAATAAGTAAAACCTCTAATACGACCACTAAAATGTGATGTTTACGAACGGCGCTTGTTTGAAGCAATGGGATAGTAAAATAGAAAGCTCTATTGAGCTTTCTGTTTTAATGTCACCTTGGTTTAAGCTGTCAGTTAATCAATGATCACTTCAGTAGAAATTTTACTGCATTAAGTGTATCTAATGCTTAGCAAAACAAGGGCCACCATGGCCCTAAATCGCTCACCTAGTACACCATGTAAACTTACCCTATAGTGACCCATATTATGACTGGACATGACCCACAATCAACCTTTAGAGTGTAAACAGATTTTTTATAATTTGACCTGGTGACCTAGTTTTTGATTTTGACCTAGATTTAATGTAGGCAAACATTCTGAAAATATTTAATTCAGATCTAATTAGATTTGTAGCCTCTAGAGGGTTAACACTGTTTTTCTTTGATTTCACCAAGTGACCTAGTTTTTGACCTGACATGACCCACATTCGAACTTGACCTCGATATCAATGAGGCAAACATTTTGACCAAGTTTCATAAAGATCCATCGAGATTTGTAGCCTCTAGAGGGTTTACAAGGTTTTTCTATGATTTGACCTAGTGACATAGTTTTTGACCGGACATGACCCACATTCAAACTTGACCTAGATATCAAAAAGACAAACATTATGACAAAATGTCATTAAGATCCATTGAGATTTGTAGCCTCTAGAGTGTTAATAATGTTTTTCTATGATTTGACCTAGTGACCTAGGTTTTGACCTGACATGACCCATATTCAAACTTGACCTAGATATCAATGAGGCAAACATTTTGACCAAGTTTCATAAAGATCCATTGAGATTTGTAGCATCTAGAGGGTTAAAAAGGTTTTTCTATGATTTGACCTAGTGACCTAGTTTTTGATCGGACATAACCCACATTCAAACTTGACTTAGATATCAATGAGACAAACATTCTGTCCAAATTTCATGAAGATCCATTGAGATTTGTAGCTTCTAGAGTGTTAACAAGGTTTTTCTATGATTTGACCTAGTGACCTAGTTTTTGACCGGACATGACCCACATTCGAACTTGACCTAGATATCAATAAGGCAAACATTTTGACTAAATTTCATTAAGATCCATTGAGATTTGTAGCCTCTATAGTGTTAACAACGTTTTCCTATGATTTGACCTAGTGACCTAGTTTTTGACCGGACATGACCCACATTCAAACTTGACCTAGATTTCATTAAGACAAACATTGTCATGAAGTTTCATGAAGATCGGATGAAATTTGTAGGCGCTAGAGTGTTAACGAACAATTGTGGACGGACGGACAGACAAACGACCGACGACGGACGACGGACATTCAGCGATCCTAAAAGCTCACCTTGGCACTTCGTGCCAGGTGAGCTAAAAAGAAACTTTACATACTTAAGGGGCGGTTTAAGCATTGTTTTAATGACGTTTCATAAAATATACGCACATTTCGTAATGGAGTAATCGATAAAGACCACACAGAGCCACGCTCTCGCTAATTTTGTACCGCACATGACGTAGCACGCTTTCCACTTCCGGTAATTAACACTGGCGGCGAGTTGACCTATTCAAGGTTTATTTCAAGTTTATTTAATGCAAAAGACACACGCAGGCATTAGCCAAACACCGAAAAAACAAAGTTTTAAACATTTGCATTTCAAAACTGAGATGCCACAGCTTTCTGAAAATCACAGAAATCAGATACAGCCCACACTCGTTAATCCGAATTTCATGGGACCAAGAAAAATAATTCGGATTAACGGGAGTATGAATTAAGCGATTGGATCGATTACAGTCACCTTGTATCAACTTTGTCATCTCCGGTCATCGTTTTTGATAGGGTGTCCTTCCCGTAATATTTCTTTTCAGTTAATGCATATACGTAAAAAAAGTTATTTTTTTTGTTTTGGCTTAATACTTATGCAATAATAATGATGTGCTTTAAATTTGATAACTTTGTTTAATCCCATAATCCAGTTAATGAAACCAACTAAACACAAACCTCTGTTTACTCTCTGCTACTTACGGACATACGCGTCGGTAGACTCGGTACCCATATGTGTATTCATAAAGACATTACACACTAGATACATGAACAAAACGGCACGTTTTACGACAACGGTTTTGATAACACCAATCATGAAATACATTATAATTTATCTAATGCATTTATGTCATAAATATTAAATCGTAACAAAAGCTTGAAACTTCGAAAAACGGCGATAATACTTTTTCCGCATTTGTAAACGATTTACGTACGTACATGTACACACAGCGTTCAAAGTGAAGAAGCGATCTCAATATCGCAAAGAAGAATATGGTTACAAACATTTGAGCAACGTATGTCAACACCTTCCGCTTGGGTTTTTAAAGATCTCTACAGTTACTATTGGATATAAATGTGTTTAATTGGCCAATACTGCAAACATTGTGTACAGTCTTTAGGCGGTGTAATTAGTTTTCGCAAGTGTTTGGCGACGGTATGGTCTCAGGTAATTATGACCAGTCTGACACCTATCGAGGTGTGAAAATTGCACTTCGGATTAAGCGTGTCAATTTGAGGGTAAGTCTTTTCAAAGGGACCAGATTAATACTTCGGATTAACGGAAAATTCGGATAAACGAAATTTGGATAAAGCGGAGTTGATTTATATAGAATAAGAAGGGGAAAGATCGGGACCGGGAGAAAAATTTGGTTTAACGAGAATTTCGGTTTAAGCGAGTTTGGATTAACGAGTTTGGACTGTAGTTTGACATGCTTACGGCGGGCGCGTCAGTGACTGATGTTGCAAGTCATTTTGGACGCATACAGTAGACAATTTATATCCTGACTACTCGTTACAGAGTTACGGGGTAAGTCCAGGATCGTCCAAGAGCGTTGACGTCACGTCGAGACGACCGCACTCTTACGTTAACGTACTGACGTAACTGTTTTACTCCAGCAACGATTACTGCTCGGCGATTTTGGATCACTGCCGAGACAATAAGGAATCGTCTTAGGCAATGTCACGGTCCTATCCGTACCCGTAGGCCGTATTCTGGGCAGATTTATACTGCACGCACAACGCCAAGCATAACGTTAACATCATGTCCTGGCCTTCGGTATCACCGGATCTGAAACCAATAGAGCATGTATGGGGTAAAATTGCATCGGGGCGGAACAATTACCAGATTGACACGACCTCAGACATGCTCGATTACGAAATTGGCATGTCATCCCAGATAACGTCATTAGATGGTACACCCGAGGCGGAGAGTTGCTTTTATTGGGCGTGGCAGTAGGCATGCACGCTACTGAGGTGACTTTATGCAAAAAGTCACCTAAAATGAAACCGCAAAATGAATTAAACACATTACGTACACCTTGACATCTGAGAATTTTGAAATCAACCCCTATTGACGTCAAATACGACGTGATTTTTGGATTTTTTCATCACCATTGTCGAGAGCTTACAGACATTGATCCAAAGTTTTGAATAACAATAAGCTTTCTGCAAAATTGTGTTTGTAGACAGAATTATAAGCATTAGAATCCAATGTAAAGTTTCTATTTTTGCTGAGTTTACGTCAAACGAAAAATTTACACAAATAAAAGGTTAACTTCCGGTCTGTCACATTAAAAACCCAACAATATTTCGATAATTTAATTTGATTTCTTACTATGATAATGAATGAATAAATTTCAAGAATTCATAAACTAAAATATGACAAGGGTGACTATGGAACCATGGTTCGATGAAACTAAAGCAGATTACACTTTAGCAACATGAAACCCCTTCAATGTCAAGACGTCATCAATTTCAAACAATTGTAATTTGAAATATTGAAATGAGTAACCTCTAATCTAACGTCGCCATAGCTTTATATTAACCCTTTCAGCGTTGAAGTCGTATAAAATCAACTTTGCAAAGATATTGGATCCCGATCAGACCCCTTGTAACGCGGTGTCTGATCAGGATCCAAATTGTTTGCAAACACGCTTTTAAGCGTCTTTGATAGCGAAAGGGTTAAAACAGTTTTTACCTTGATAAGACGTTGCATAACACCCAGTCGCATCTGTTTCCAAACTGTAAGCAAATCGAATTCTGCAGACGATAGTCTTTGTCAGTGTGTATGAAATATAGAATACAAGAAAGTATTATTATTATTATAATCATTATTACAATTATTATTATCATTATTATTATTATTCTTTCCCTTATTGTAATTATTATTATTATTGATCAACCTTTACATCATACGTTCCAACTACTTTTCACTTCTCTTCTTTCCCGTGTCTAGAAAGTTAGAAACAGAAACTATTACTCAGACATAAAGTAACATTGAACTTGTTATTGCATGATCTTATTGTTTTTATTATTATTACTATGCAACAACCATTACATGATACCTTCCACTTCCTCTTGCTTCTCTTCTACTTTACTGTGGCCTTCTCCTCAAAACGGCGCAACAACAACAATCTAGTCCTTAACAAATTGAACGGAAACCATTTTATTTAACTATCTTTTTCCAGTCGCCAGTGGAAGACTGAAAATAACTGTAGTGCTAGTATTAGAGGGGTTTTACTGTAGTGCTAGTATTGCAAAGAGATTGAATTCTGATAAGACGCCGCGTAAGGCAACAATATTTACATTGTAATTCGACACATTGAAAAGGACATCAATTCATGACCCTATGTTCTTTGCAAACCACAGCATCTCAACACATGCTAACATTCTTAGCATTTTTGAGAAGTTTATGTAAGAAATTATTGCTATGGTTGTTATCGCATTGTTGTATTGAGAGGGAATATATGGGAAAGAAAGGGGATCGAATAGCAGTTGGAAGGTTACATGGTGTACATGTTGATGCGTCACATGAGCACATTGGTCATATAGGATAATAAAAGTATTGTAGCACTGCAGGCTCGGGCTTTCAGTTTAATGTAGAACAAAAGTAATGCAGAAAGCTAAAGACTCTAAAGATTTAAATGTGTATGTCTTACAATGCGTCGTCTGCTATGACTACACGGAGTAAATACGGTGTTTAAATCACCACAGGTACAGACTAAGGATCCTGAGTTTAACTCAGTGCTGTTACACGGTTTATCTGATAGTGGGGTGCACAGTCGTCGAAGCTCCTTTAGAAAACATATGTAAACCCCGTATGACAGAATTTTTTGTAAGGGGAGCTAGACTCAAATAGTGTTAATTTTGAGTTTTGCAAAGAATTTTTGAAAAATTAAAAAGGCATAAAATGGTTTTGGCGCGACTGCTGTACAGTTATTATATAAATTATTATCACACCCACAATTTATTTGTGCTCCCCAGCTTGATGATGGGAAACATTACTACGTTCTGCCCACTTCGAATCATGTCAGAACAGCACTCCTTTCATTCACACACGTAATAAAATAACTGACTAACTAATAAATAATATAAGAGCCTAACTTTCAGTCACGGCTGGCTGACTTTCTTCAAAGTGGACACATAAACAAAGTAAATAAACAAGAGTAGTTCAGCAGTTGAACAAATACCATTTCGCACAAATTAAAAACTGATAATGAAAAAAGTGTCACAATTAACACTATATGAGTCTAGCTCCCCTTACAAAATATTCTGTTATACAGGGTTTACATATGTTTTCTAAAGGAGCTTCCACGGCTGTGCACGCCACTATCAGATAAACCGTGTAACAGCACTGAGTTAAACTCAGGATCCTTAGTCTGTACCTGTGGTGATTTAAACACCGTATTTACTCCGTGTAGTCATAGCAGACGATGCATTGTAAGACATACACATTTAAATCTTTAGAGTCTTTAGCTTTCTGCATTACTTTTGTTCTACATTAAACTCAAAGCCAGAGCCTGCAGTGCTACAATACTTTTATTATTCTATATGACCAATGTGCTCATGTGACGCATCAACATGTACAACATGTAACCTTCCAACTGCTATCAATCCCCGTTCTTTCCCATATATTCCCTCTCAATACAACAATGCGATAACAACCATAGCAATAATTTCTTACATAAACCTATACCCCATACAAGGTAACCTATAGAAACATGCACCATAAAGATTACCACCATAAAACCTTATTTATGATTATGCAATAATAATTTGTTCCTAAACAAACCAACTGACTTTCCCCATAATACTATTGTCTTGTTTTCCCAATACAAACTAGCCATTCGTGCGTTTGTTTACTTTTTTACCATTTATTCGTGCGTTTGTTTACTTTTACTTGTTTACTTCCCCGTTGGTTTCTGTTTTCCAAGTACATACTAGCCATACATACATTTATTCGTGCGCTTGTTTACTTTTACTTTCTCCACCCATCTCTCTGTTCGTTTCCATTGTGCTCCTATCATTTTCTGAAAAATCAATATAAATAACAATATATAACTTGCACGGCTGTGCAACCATGGCCAGTTTGAATTTAGGACTGCAAAAATAGATCCTGGTCAGAGTATTCTTTAACCGATAAATATGCATTTTTACTCCCTTCACCTCATTTTATACAGGCATGAATAGATATAAACGAGTAATGTCATAACAAAACCTGCCTTATTGTATTGAAGACGTGGTATACAGACCAAGCACTGTTGCCATCACAGGTCCTGCATCGGAGTTTGTTTACACTGCCAAATACCGAAGATAATACTGCTAAATACATTGCTTTAGATGGTTGTGATTGTCAAGCAGAAAAAGATTTAGGCTAACCGCGCAGATGTTATGCATTGATCTACACCGTTTGCAATGCCTATATATACTGTCTAGGTGACCAACTAGTAACTGACTTTTAACTGTCTTCAAAATTAGAAACAGGTTATCGGGTAGTTGGTTAAGAAACGCTCTGACAAGTACAAATGGTATAGAAGACCGAACGGAATCAAAACACAATTTGAACACTTGACAGTGATGTCTCCTAGCAGATTAGACAGGACAAGAAAACCTAACAGTTTCCAGTGATGTCACCGCAGCCTGGAGAAACACAATACAGTCTATCTTTAACCCGCTCTAAATCTCTAAGCGAAAGGGTTAAAACAGTTTGAACCTTGATAAGACACTGCATAACGCCGAGTTTAATCTGTATCCAAACTGTAATCAAATCGAATTCTGCAGACGATATGAAATGAGTCTAACATCTAATATAACACCGCCATAGCTTTACATTAACCCTTTCGGCGTTGAAGTCGTATAAAGTCGACTTTGAAAAAAGATTGGATCCTGATTAGACTTATCGATATTCCTTAAACCACACTTCCTTTGAAACCTACTTGCAGACAATATTGCAGCGGTATAGTGGTAAACACAAAAAAAACTCACGACTAATTTGACGCCGAAAGGGTTAGAGCCGATAAAAACCTATTCAGTTACAAGGTTTAGTAAATGAAAGGCAAGAAAACCAATAGTCTATCTTTAACTCTTTCATTCCCAAATTTTCCGCGAGTTTTTACCCCTTCACCGTTTTATTGTAATCTGCTTCAATTTTGTTGTCTGCAATGTGGTTTCACAGGATCCAAACTGTTTCCAAAGGCGCTTTAAAGCGTCATTGAGAGCGAAAGGGTTAAAACATGTTGAACCTTGATATGACGTTCTACATAATGCCGAGTCTAGTAATCTGTATCCAAACTGTAAGTAAATCGAATTCTGCAGACGATAGTTTCAAAGCAGACGATAGTGTTTGAAAATAACGGTAAACTACTACAATTAAAACTAATACGAACACTAAATTGTGATGTTTAAGACAAGTGCTTGCTTGAAGCAAATCGATATTTCTTAAATCACACATTGTCGTCTGCTTCAACTTTGTTGCCTGCAATATAGTTTCAAAGTCCAAAATATAAGACGGTATGACTATTTCAAAACGAGTGTCAAACAGTTTAGATCCTGATCAGACGCCGCGAAACACGTCTAAACGCCGAGTTTAATCTGTATCCAAACTGTAAGCAAATCGAATTCTGCAGAGAATACGACCACACAATTGTGATGTTTACGACAGGTGCTAGATAGTAAAACAAAAAGTTCTATGGGAGCTTTCTGTTATGTCACCTTGGTTTAAGCTTGTTTCCCGGAATAGTAAATCCAAAGGCGCCATAGCTACCCTTTCAGCGTTGATGTCGTAGAAAGTCGACTTTGCAAAGAGATTTAATCCTGATTAGACGCCGCGTAATGCGGCATCATCTGATTAGGATACAAATTTTTTGCATAACGCGCTTTTAAGCGTCATTGGGAGCGAAAGGGTTAAAATAATTTTTACCTTGATTAGACGCTGCATAACACCCAGTCGAATCTGTATCCAAACTGTAAGCAAATCAAATTCTGCAGACGATAGTTTCAAAGTAGACGATATTGCTGTAAAACAACAGTAAACTGCTACAATGGTATGAAATAAGTAAAACTTCTAATACGACCACACAATTGTGATGTTTACCACCGTGCTTGTTTGATGCAAGGGGCTAGTAAAACAGAAAGTTCTATGGGAGCTTTCTGTTATAATGTCACCTTGGTTTAAGCTTGTTTTACGGAATAGTAAATCTAACAGCGCCATAGCTACCCTTTCTGTGTTGATGTAGTATAAAGTCGACTTTGCAAAGAGATTTGATCCTGATTAGACGCCGCTTAACGTGGCATCATCTGATCAGGATCCTAATTTTTTGCAAACGCGCTTTTATGGTATGAAATAAGTTAAACCTCTAATACAACCACTAAATTGTGATGTTTACGACCGGCGTTGTTTGAAGCAAGGAGATGGTAAAACAAAAGTTCTATGTGAGTTTTCTGTTTTAAATTAATGTCACCTTGGTTTAAGCTTGTTTTCCGAAATCGCTAATCTAACGTCGCCATAGCTTTAAATTAACCCTTTCGTAGTTGGAAGTCGTATAAAGTCGTTTTTGCAAAGATTTGGTCCTGGTTAGACGCCGCGTAACGCGGCATCTGATCAGGATCCAAATTCTATGCAAACGCGCTTTTAAGCGTCATCGAGAGCGAAAGGGTTAAAACAGTTTAGTACCTTGATTAGACGCTGCATAACACCCAGTCGAATCTGTATCCAAACTGTAAGCAAATCAAATTCTGCAGACAATAGTTTCAAAGTAGACGATATTGCTGTAAAATAACGGTAAACTGCTACAATGGTATGAAATAAGTTAAACCTCTAATACGATAACTAAATTGTGATGTTTACGACCGGTGCTTGTTTGAAGCAAGGGGATAGTAAAACGAAACTTCTATGTGAGTTTTCTGTTTTAGAGTTTTCTGTTTTAAAGTCACCTTGGTTTAAGCTTGTTTTCCGAAATCGTTAATCTAACGTCGCCATAGCTTTACATTAACCCTTTCGGCGTTGAAGTCCCATAAAGTCGACTTTGCAAAGAGATTTGGTCCTGATTAGACGCTGCGTAACGCGGCATCTGATCAGGATCCAAATTCTATGCAAACGCGCTTTTAAGCATCATTGAGAGCGAAAGAGTTAAAACAATTTTTACCTTGATTAGACGTTGTATTGCACCCAGTCGAATCTGTATCCAAACTGTGAGCAAATCGAATTCTGCAGACGATAGTTTTAAAGCAGACGATATTGCTGTAAAATAACAGTAAACTGCTACAATTGTATGGACTAAGTAAAACCTCTCTAATACGACAACTAAATTGTGTTTTTACGACAGGTGCTTGCTTGTAACAAGGTGATAGAAAAACAGATCTCTTTGGAAGCTTTGTATCTAAATGTCACCTTTGTTCAAGGCTAACGTCGTCATAGCTTTACATTAACCCTTTCGGCGTTGAAGTCGTATAAAGTCTACATTGCAAAGAGATTTGATCCTGATAAAATGCCGCGTAAAGAGATTTGATCCTGATAACACGCCGCGTAGCGTAACGCTGCGTCTGATCAGGATCCAAATTCTTTGCAAACGCGCTTTTAAGAGTCATTGAGAGCGAAAGGGTTAAAGCAGTTTTTACCTTGATTAGACGATGCATAACGCCGAGTTTAATCTGTTTGCAAACTGTAAGCAAATTGAATTCTGCAGACGATAGTTTCAAAGCAGACGATATTGCTAAAAAATAATGGTAAATTGCTACAATTGTATGAAATAAGTAAAACCTCCAATACGACCACAAAATCGTGATGTTTACAACCGGTGCTTGCTTGAAGCAAGGGGCTAGTAAAACATTAATGCCACCTTGGTTTAAGCTTGTTTTCCATAATTGTTGATCTAACGTCGCCATAGCTTTACATTAACCCTTTCGGCGTTGAAGTCGTATAAAGTAGACTTTGCAAAGAGAACTGATCCTGATAAAATGCCGCGTAACGCGGCATCTGATCAGGATCAAATTCTTTTTAAACGCGCTTATAAGCGTCATTGAGAGCGAATGGGTTAAAACGTTTTTACCTTGATTAGACGCTGCATAACGCCGAGTCTAATCTATATTCAAACGGTAAGCAAATCGAATTCTGCAGACGATAGTTTCAAAGCAAACGCTAGTTATTGCTGTCACCTTGTTTTTTCCATAGCATCACACTACCCCTTTCGGCGTTGAAGTCGTATCAAGTGTAAATTGGCTAAGGCAATAAAGAGGTTAAATAAAGTCAGGGTGTCAAACAGTTTGATTCCGGTGTCGGATCAAATTTGGACCCCCGTAAAAAATGGACCTGCCGGTCCATTTTTGATAGCGAAATATGGACCCCCCCTGTAAATTTTGGACCCCCCCTCAAAAGTTGGTAATGCTTCTCCCTTATGCAAAATATTGATTACTCCTATCCTGAGGTTGTTATTCCCTGCAAATTATTTCAGTTGGAGAGGGGGGTCCAAATTTGACGATATGAAAAATGCCGATCCTACCTAACCTTCGTTAACACCAACTAAAATAGGTTTGATGTACTAATATCGTATTTAAAGGCATATATTAAGAGGTTATTTAACAGTGTGAAATAAATATATATATTGTTTAAATAACTGTAAATAACTATCGACACCCCTGTTAAAAAAGTTGGCTTTTCTATTAACAATCAGCGATAATTTGAAAAATGCCGACCTTCCTTAACCTATTCATCCCTGAATGGACAATTCCAGTTTCCAGGTACCGTAAGTTTTGTCCATTAATGACTATTTAGGATTGAATAAGACAATATATTGCAAACTGACAAACGTGCAGGCTTTGGGCAGAGGAGGCCTCTGATCAGGTTCCTCACTGTTTTCGTATGACATGTGTACTCTTCATAGGTGCACTATTTGTTAATGACCAGCATACTCGTCGTTAGGGCTGAATGTACAAACCTACGAAAACGCCCTGAGTTCCCCATTTAAAATAGGGGTCATGCATTAATTCTATTTTTTGACTTTTTTTCGACACTCCGGTCGTCAAAGACACATTGAAATACCGAATACAACATTTAAATAGGTTTTAGATATAGTCTTGAAACTTCTCATATCAATTAAAATTTATAGTATGAACTCATGGTCGAAAATTGGCGACCATATATAAAAGTGCCGAGTATCCCTGTATTACGAAAACAAAAGCCGAAACTCATTTAATATGTACATAATATATGCTCGTTCCCTTATGAATATTCTTGCCAGACTCCACCCACTATGAATAATTAACTAAATTTCCACTCTGTTATAATTAACAATCGTTTTTGCTAAACAGTTGTGACAACTCTGATCTATGATAACTCTATAGACAAACATAGTAGGCCCTGCTCTTAGTCTACTCTGTTTGCAGAGGCGTTAAAAGGCGTATTCATTAGGGAAAGGGTTAAGAGACCTAAAAATTGGAGTTAAAACAAAAATCCCATTCAAAATGATTCTTTTACTGGATTAAATGTGGCTACACTTAGAAAATTGTCAATCTGCCGTTAAATTCGAAAAATCTCATTTATTAAATTTAACTTGGTACTTATATATTGACACCGATTTTAACAGTCCACAAAGGCATCTTTTTTAAACTTGACTGAAATTAGTCGCAGGTTCGAAAACACATGTAATTTCAAAGAAATCCTAATATCAGTAAAACTTACACATACAGTGGAGAAGACGTTATTCTTTCACGTTTAAACGCAAACGAAATGCAATTGCAATAAAAAGTAGGAAATGACAACTAGTGGTCAATTCTGACCATGCATTTTAATCAGATTGGCAAACATTTAGGAGCCTGATCAGACGCCGGGTTACTCTCCAAATTGTTTGCAATGTCAATAATAGTTTTAGCAAAAATGCATTTATTTGGAAAGAATAATGTGTTCTCCACTATTATTACCTAACGAATCAATAGTCCAATCAATATTATCTGTAACAAAACTATGATTCGACTCATACACACAAACACGTTAGGGACAGGTGATTGACAGGACCAGGTCTTTTGAAGTTAATCGATACAGCTTCTTACAGGTTAACCGCTTTCTGATGACATGTACTGTTTCATATGTTTCTGGAGATTTTATTTTCGGCAGTCGGATCCACATCATAGTCTTTGATGTTGCCGCGCAGAGGGCGATATTTTTTTTGTTTTTAAAAAGGGACCACCTGATGAGAAGTATCACCAGTCAAATTATCAGAACACACTGTTTAAATTTTATTTAAAAAAAATTGTAATAGATATGCACCAATGCAAACCTGGCGATTATCAGCGCGTGCCGAATACACAGTGGCATATTAGACTTGACACGTGTATCTATTACGCCTCTCGTCTGCAACATTTCCCTTTCATCTATGCCGACATTTCAACGAGTGTAATCGTGGACATGAAACATATACACAGTGAAAAAAGGTAGCTACTTGGGTGTGGCATTAGCGAAAGGAAATTTATCTTCTACGAAATACGAAGATTAATGCGATGCTATAAGTAACCCCGCCTTAGGGAGGATAATACTCACATAGGGAAAGCGTACGTACATCGTATGTAAACAAAATATATTTCATTTCATCCCAGTAACACATATAAATCACTTTTCTTTTGCATCTATTAATAATTGTCAAATATGGTGGTAATATATAATTTTTATTGCCCATTCTGCTTTACTTTCAACCTGCTTTAAGTTATCATCTACTAAGATATAGATACCATTTCTTATATCTTACATTTTTATGACTGTATAAAGAGGAATTATTCTCTTTAGAGGAGGAATAAATTAAATGCGTAAAAAGGCATATGTATGGGGTAATGGGTTAACATCAGTAGAACTGGAGTTATCTCAAAGACAAGAAAATATGACACTGAGAAATAACTCAAAAATGACATTGACCTTTGCAGAACATGACCTAAGTTATAAAGTTTCTAACTTTAACAAAGTTATGGCTAAGATTAAAGTTGTGGACTGACAGACAAACAAATTGACAAACAGACAAAAAAAAAAGCAGACAGACAAAAACAATATGCCCCCAACTGCAGGGGCATAAAAAATGTAGCAGACAACACCATATGCTACTGTTATAGTGAACCTCAGCTGACCTGAGTTCAGTTATGTAACTCTGCCAGTAGGAAATGTGGCTAGGGTCTAACTCTTATAATGCTGAATTGCTGTCTGCTATACATATATTGAATGTGAATTATGACCTAGATATTCAACTGACCAGAACCATTTGAACAAAATAGGTAAAGGACATTTAGAAGTGTCACCATGCCAAATATCAAAGCTCTGGTCATATCAGTGTCAGAGAAGAAGACATTTGAAAGAATTGCTGTCTGCTATACATATATTGAATGTGAATTATGACCTAGATATTCAACCCACCAGAACCATTTGAACAAAATAGGTAAAGGACATTTAGAAGTGTCACCATGCCAAATATCAAAGCTCTGGTCATATCAGTGTCAGAGAAGAAGACATTTGAAATTTTCACTTTATAACTATATGTAAAACTGTGACCCCCGGGGCGGGGCCAATTTTAACCCCAGGGACATAATTTGAACAAACTTGATAGAGGACCTGTAGGTCATGCTATGTGCCAAATATCTAAGCTCTGGCCCTTGTAGTTTTTTACAAGAAGATTTTTTAAGATTTCCTTATTTTTTCACTTTGGTTGCCATGGCAACCAGAGTTCTGCATTGTTTTTAATTCTTTGAACAAATCTGAAAGAGCTTGACCCAAGGAACATTTCTGTAAAGTTTGGTTGAAATCTGTTCAGCGGTATAGGAGGAGATGTCATTTGAAGTAATTGTTAACGACGACGGACGACGGACGACGCACGACGACGGACGACGGACACAGGGCCATCCCAATAGCTCACCTTGAGCCTTTGGCTCAGGTGAGCTAAAAATGGGACGTTCCGACCAAAAATGGTACGTTTATGCAGTGGGGTGTTAGTGCAGTGGGGCTTTGCGACCAGACACCCCCATGTCAACACCCAACCATAAGTCATTTGATATACACATCAACTTTAATTCTTTTCAATTAGTTGTTTAGTTTAAGATTTTTTTCCCGTCGCAGACGGGTCTGTTTTGTCTATTGACCCAATTTGACCGCTACTGTATGAAACAATTTAACCAATCAGGAATTATCAGAAATCCTGGTCAATGACCAAGTGCTTGAAATGCAGTACTCTTATCGGCCAATATGCCAAAATGGCCTAGACTGGCGTTCTGTTATTTTTTCACATCTATCTTGCGAGTGTAAACCTGGCAAAACAATGAGATGCAGTCTAAATTATTGCTGCGTTACTATGACATCATTTCTAAATTTAGCGTGGATAAGCTCTAAATTTAGCTTGTGGGAAAGTCTGTTTACGAAATCAGTGTATACACTTGAGTGAATACTGTATCCCACAAAAAACTTTAACCTGCGACGGAATATCTTTTTTAAAGATATTTCTTGTTACTCCTACTCTGAGGTTACTATGCCCTGCAAATTATTTCAGTTGGAGAAAGGGGGGGGGGGGTCCAAATATGATGGCATCAAAATTGGACCCCCCTCCCTTGTCAACACCAAACCATCATTATAAGCTTAAACCATTTGATATACATCATCATCATCATCATCCTGTTTTGTTTATATGGGCCAATCGATTAATCCTTTAACAAGGGTGAGGCCTGTCTGCCTGTCAAGGAGCGTAGTCTTCCTCTCCACTTCTGGCGATCCTGTGGTTGAGTCCATGCCTAGAGATGCACGATCACGCTTCACAAGGTCAATTAGTTGTTTAAGTTTAAGTGATGGTTTAACTCCTATCCTGAGGTTACTATGCCCTGAAAATTATTTCAGTTGAAGAGGGGGATCCAAATTTGATGGCATCGAAATTGGACCCCTACCCACCCCCACCTCCCTTGTCAACACCGAACCATAAAACCAGTCATTTGATTTACACATCAACTTTAATTCATTTCAATTAGTTGTTTAGATTTAGTGATGTTTTTACTCCTATCCTGAGGTTACTATGCCTTGCAAATTATTTCAGTTGGAGGGGGGGAGGGGCAAATTTGATGGCATCAAAATTGGTACCCCCCTCCCTCATCAACACCAAACCATCAAACCTTAAGTCATTTGATCTATACATCAACCCACAGGGGGGGCCATAATGTAGGGGGTGTTTGTGGGTGCATGTGTGTGGCCTAAAATGACAAAACAATGTAAAACACATATGAGTATATATCATATACAAGGGGTCGAACTGTCAAAAGAGCCATTTAACTACCTCCCGTGATAAACACCTCATATTTTTTACACATATTGATTAATTCAACTAGATCCAACATGTTCAAGTACCTAAATAATCACACTAACGATAACCATTTACTTTTATCGTGCAAGTGTACTTGGTTTCGAAAACGAAATCAAAATCCGAGTCGAACGTTGCCCATTTTCCGAGGTAGGCAAACTTCGTGCAATCGTCATTTTCAAGAGTGAACAGCAACATTACGCTATGCACGGGAGAAACGGGCACATGCAATCAATAAACGAACATATTACATGCATTTCACCAACATACACCGTCTGCGAATCGCTCACTTTCTGTTTGAACAGTCAAATATCAACAGCTGACCTCCATATTCAACCACGTCATTTCATTGGCTCTTGGTATCGACTGACCCAATGAAATGACAGCTTACAAACGGCTTTACATCTGCAGTAAGGGTCTTTTCTTTACTGGGGTGCCCAATATCATCATGGATACACTTCAAGGCTGTACCCCGGAAAGATTCAGGGAGGACTGTCTGACAGTTTCCCCATTCAGCGACGTGGTTCTGTAGAGAATGTCATCGTCAGGTAACTCCTTCCCCAGATTTCTCCCTCTGGGGCGAGAACCACGTTGCAAATGGGAAATAACCCTAGCAATAGCTCTGCTCTGACTATGTTCGAATTTCCAGTCGACACTGAGACTTGTGTGCTGACCCATACCCTCCCCGACCGAAGGAGGAGAATGAGTAGTGACAACAGTGTTTGCCAAGGGAATGTCAGCAGTGAAGCATAGCAGATAGCCTCAATGGCGTATGTAAAGACCTGTCTAGATAGGCCATCAGCATCAGCATTAAGCTTGCCTGGTCGGTAAGAAATAGTGAAATGGTAGTTAGCCAAAGCAGCTACCCACCGACGACCAGTAGCATCACGCTTAGCTGATGTGAGAATATATGTAATTGGGTTGTTGTCCGTAACACTGAAAGTATAACCACAAAGGTAATCATGAAACTTTTCAGTGACGGCCCACTTCATAGCTAGAAACTCCAGTTTATGGGCTGGATATTTCTTTTCACTGGGTCTAAGTCCTCGGCTTGCGTAAGCAACTACCCGCTCTGCCCCGTCCTGGACCTGATAAAGGACTGCACCTAAACCGGTGCCGCTACTATCAGTATGCAGAATAAAAGGAAGAGAATAATCTGCATAGGCCAGAACAGGAGCAGAGGTGAGCTTTTTGATATGGCATAGGCCATTTCTTCTCCCCTGTGTCTAAGTGAAATTAGTCAGTTGGGAAGGAATAGTCTGGGCTATTTCTTCCCCCTGTGTCTCAGTTAAGTTAGTAAGGGGGAAGGAATGGCCTGGGCCATTTCTTCCCTCCTATGTCCTAGTTAAGTTAGAAAGGGGGGAAGGAATGGTCTGGGCCATAGTTTTGACGTTTTTCTTTGCTTTTAAAGAGCTGTTTTCAAATGTTTGATACGTAATGAAAGACTGCGATGAATGAAGTTTGATATAAAGAACAGTAGATTAATATGAGGATCTCCGACTAGTTGGATACTGGTTAAAATAATAAATTGTTTTGCATATTGTAAATGATGGTTTTTTTAGTCAGAGTTATGCTACATTACTTCCACCACTCACTCCGCTGAATATATTTTTAAAAGATATTCTTGTTTCCATTGCAAACAGTTTGGAGCAAGATCAGACACAGGGTAATTTTCTCCTTCAGATTGCTATAAATCTATATAGCTTTGAAACATAAGTCAATACAACAGTATTAAATTTTTCGCTGCCAACAGCCCCGGAAGGCGACTTTGCAAACAGTTTGGATCCTGCTCATATGCCACGTAACGCGGAGTATGATCAGGATCCAAACTGTTTGACACTCGTATCGACATACATGTATCTGCAGTCAAAACGGCCCTAAAACTGACTTTAAAAATGTTGCAGACGACACTACCAATGCAGACGATATTTTGGCGTTAAGAGGGTTAAAGCAGACGAAGAGATCAAGCAGACGATATTATGGCGTTGAAAGGATTCAATCAGTTGACAAAGTGTTGCAATGAAAGAGGTCAAGTGTTAAACATAATAACTCGAACTCGCTAAGTCGACGAAATTTTGGGATACGGATAAGTTCGGTTGACATATTGAACCCTAGATATAAGTACTCGCCATATACAAGCAGTAAACCTGTGGATAACACTTGTTCTATGTAAAAAGACTCTGCACATCTTGCCTTCTTTCAATTTAAATTGTTACAAGAGCCGCGTGTGGCCCTAAATCGCTCACCTGGTACCCATGGTTACAGTCATGGTAATGGACCAATGCTCCCCACCCACTGGCGGCCATGTTGTTTGAGCTATGAAGAAAACTCGTAAAGTGTCACCCATGAATCATTATTTGCGTAAAAATATTCTTAAATCAGACCAATAGTTTCAGAGAAAAAGATTTTCTATACAGACTTGCCCCACCTAATGGCGGCCATATTTTTTAAGATAACAAAATGATCTAAAAAATCTGGCAGAAAGACATCAATGGATCATTTGTGTAAAATTATTTTCAATTTATTTCACAGAAGATTTTTACTATACAGTAACATAAGGAAAACGTGCTCCACCCACTGGCGCCCATGTTTTTTTATATCAAAATTATTATAAGAAATCTGGTAGAGGGTCAATCATGGATCATTTGAGTGAAATTACTTTCAAATCTGACCAGCGGTTTCAGACGAGAAGATTTTTAAAGTATTCACTAAATAGCCATATAAGGAAAATCTCCCCACCCGCTATCGGCCATGTTTTTTAAGATAGGAAAAATATTTTAGGAAATCTGATAGAGGGTCAACCGACGGACGAAGGCGCGATCACAATTGCTCAACATGGCACTTCGTGCCAGTAGCGCGTTCAAGTACCGTATCGGCGTACAGCAACGTTAACCGATGCAAACAACGCTTATAGTACGACATCTAACGTTCACAAATACTCTTCAATAATAACTCATTGCGCCCCAGCCCCGTGTTTATTTACTTTTCAAGGGTACAAACGATTTATGTACGAATCGGAATAACACACGCAAAAGTGTACTAATCAACTGAAATGCATCAATTTTACCGCATATAAAAATAAGATTTAGCTGCTCAGATGTAAGTTACTTTGTTTGATACATCAAGTATCGGAAAATGTTGGTTTATTGATGAGGAGTTAAGTCGGGACTGTTTGCGGGTTTTTTAAATTCATTTGGTCGCCATTTTGTTTTTCTTGTTCGTGTTGGCTCACTACCTCTGAGGCAGTTCGTGAAAATTTGATCATGAAAAGGTTAAAAGATGCCCCCAACAACTATACTAGGCCAAAGTGCCAACGCAACACCTCCGAGTTCCCTTCTATTTTCATATCAGAG
The DNA here is from genome assembly GCA_922989275.2 of Gari tellinella. Taxonomy (NCBI): domain Eukaryota; kingdom Metazoa; phylum Mollusca; class Bivalvia; order Cardiida; family Psammobiidae; genus Gari; species Gari tellinella. The sequence continues at coordinate 46,766,182 of OV277856.1, forward strand.
CGGGTGTTTTAAATCGATGGAAAAGTTGACACAAAATTATTAAATGTTTTTATTTGTGTTTTTAAATTGATGTACTGTCCTCAAAGTTGTTAATATTGGCAACGAATTTTCATTGACACTTCTGACGAATAATAACCATCTATCCAAACGTATCGCTAATTTCTGGTTAACATTCCCCATTGAAAATGCATGGGAATGAGATTTCTGAAAACTTGTTCTCACAAAATTCCATATTTTTGGGACCAAATGCCAATTCGTTTTGTTTTTGTTTACCAAGAGTATTGTCCATTGATCACTCTATGAATTGCAGAAGCAATCTATTCAGGATATGCACACATTACAAAATTGACCATACTAACTTAAGACATGTTTATCATTGGAAGTAATCGGAATATCCGGGGTGTTGCGTTGGAAGTTTGGCATAGTATACATTCTCAGATATTAAGCTCATTCACCCCTGAAACATCAAATTAATAATTCCACTCTCCGTATAAGTCTCGTCCATTTTACTATTTAGGTGTTTAACCAATAACCTGGTATTGTATAACGACAAACAATGAAGACCCTGATTAGGGCGCTCCTTAAGGAGCTTTCTGACTTGGCTCTTTAATGATTTCATAGGACAAGCGTACACTATATATGTAGGTCTACACTTGTTTTTCAAAGACGATAATATTCGTCACCAGAGCTGCCCTTTCTCCGAATTTTTCCGAAATCACATTTTTATTCAAGCAGATGGTAGCTTAAAGCAGGCTGAAAGAAAAGGAGAATGCGCCGTAAGTTGAGCGAAAAAAGACGGAACTTCACTGACGAGAGTGCGTTTACCCGCTTTACATTCATGGTTAATATTGGTTATACCTACATTGATATAAGAACGCAAATGGTAATATATATGCCGACATACTGGAATGGTTAGAGCATTCGACTGTCAATTGACTCGCTTTTGATTGCACAAAGTTTCAAAAGCCACGAATTTCACAATTTTCACAAACCAGGCCATTTCTCCCCCCCCCCCCCATTTTTTTTTTCAGAAAGGCCTGTGCCATTTAATCTCCCCTGAGTGTCAGTTAGGTTAGTAAGGGGGGGGAGGAATGGCCTGGGCCATTTCTTCCCCCCTGTGTCTCAGTTAAGTTAGTAAGGGGGGAAGGAATGGCCTGGGCCGTTTCTTCTCCCCTGTGTGTCATAAAAGTAAGTGAGGGGGGGAAGGATTGGCCTGGGCCATTTCCCCCCCCCCCTTTCTCTCAGTTTAGTTAGTAAGGGGGGAAGGAATGGCCTGGGCCGTTTCTTCTCCCCTGTGTGTCATATAAGTAAGTGAGGGGGAAGGAATGGCCTGGGCCACTTCTTCCCCCGTGTCTCAGTTAAGTGAGGGGGGAAGGAATGGCCTGGGCCACTTCTTCCCCCCCTATCTCTCAGTTAAGTTAGGGGGAAGGAATGGCCTGGGCCTGGGCCCCCCTATCTCTCAGTTAAGTTAGTAAGGGGGGACCCATACCCATCCCGACCGAAGGAGGAGAATGAGTAGTGACAACAGTGTTTGCCATGGGAATGTCAGCAGTGAAGCATAGCAGATAGCCTCAATGGCGTATGGAAAGACCTGTCTAGATAGGCCATCAGCATCAGCATTAAGCTTGCCTGGTCGGTAAGAAATAGTGAAATGGTAGTTAGCCAAAGCAGCTACCCACCGACGACCAGTAGCATCACGCTTAGCTGATGTGAGAATATATGTAATCGGGTTGTTGTCCGTAACACTGAAAGTATAACCACAAAGGTAATCATGAAACTTTTCAGTGACGGCCCACTTCAGAGCTAAAAACTCCAGTTTATGGGCTGGATATTTCTCTTCACTGGGTCTAAGTCCTCGGCTTGCGTAAGCAACTACCCGCTCTGCCCCGTCCTGGACCTGATAAAGGACTGCACCTAAACCGGTGCCGCTACTATCAGTATGCAGAATAAAAGGAAGAGAATAATCTGCATAGGCCAGAACAGGAGCAGAGGTGAGCTTTTTGATATGGCATAGGCCATTTCTTCCCCCCTGTGTCTAAGTGAAATTAATCAGTTGGGAAGGAATAGTCTGGGCTATTTCTTCCCCCTGTGTCTCAGTTAAGTTAGTAAAGGGGAAGGAATGGCCTGGGCCATTTCTCAGTTAAGTTAGAAAGGGGGGAAGGAATGGTCTGGGCCGTTTCTTCTACCCCTAGGCCATTACTTCCCGGGAGGAAGAAACTTCACAGGCCATTTCTTTCCCCCCCCCCCCAATTTATTTTTTTTCAGATAGGCCTGTGCCATTTCATCTCCCCTGTGTGTGTGTTAGGTTAGTAAGGGGAAAGGAATAGCCTGGACCATTTCTTCCCCCCTGTGTCTCAGTAAGGGGGGAAGGAATCGCCTGGGCTGTTTCTTCTCCCCTGTGTGTCATATAAGTAAGTGAAGGGGGAAAGAATGGCCTGGGCCATTTCTCCCCCCCCTGTGTCTCAGTTAAGTTAGTAAGGGGGAAAGGAATGGCCTGGGCCGTTTCTTCTCCCCTGTGTGTCATATAAGTGAGGGGGGGAAAAATGGCCTAGGCCATTTCTTCCCCCCTATGTCTCAGTTAAGTTACCGTAGTAAGAGGGGGAAGGAATAGCCTGGGCCACTTCTTCTCCCCTGTGTTTCATATAAGTAAGTGAGGGGGGAAAGAATGGCCTGGGCTGTTTCTTCTCCCCTGTGTGTCATATAAGTGAGGGGGGTGGGGGGGGAGGAGGAATGGCCTGGGCCGTTTCTTCCCCCTCCCCCCCCATCTCTCAGTTAAGTTAGTAAGGGGGGAAGCAATGGCCTGGGCCGTTTCTTCTCCCCTGTGTGTCATATAAGTAAGTGAGGGGGGAAGGAATGACCTGGGCCATTTCTCCTCCCCTGTGTGTCATATAAGTGAGGGGGGAAAGAATGGCCTAGGCCATTTCTTCACCCCTATGTCTCAGTTAAGTTAGTAAGGGGGGAAGGAATGGCCTGGGAAGAAGGAAGAAATCTGCCGCTTAGGTGTGGCACTACAATGTATCGGTTCTAGGGGTGTTGTTACCCATCGTTTTTGTTTCCCTGGGCGGTCTTGCTCTATATATGTAACTTCCAGTGATGTCAAATGTCTGCGTTATAGCCTAACTGGTCAAAAGTGTCCCGTTAAAAGTTCTAGCATCTTTCACGTGATGATATTTATTGTATGAATATTTCTATGTGAATAAGATTATGTACTTTGTACAAATCTGAATAAAATATGTTCTGTTCTGTTCTGTTAAATGCAACGCAATTATAAGCACTCTGGTTAAACCTATATGTAGCGCCGGTGTGCATGCGTGTGTGAATGTATTATTGTCACTTTTTGACTTGGTCTTAACACTCTGCCAATTCGGCATGTACATGTATTAAGTGTATCGATAAACTTGATAATTTTATTTAAAGAACTTAAGAATTGTTGTGTTCTTAATGAGAAACGAACCCTGTCTTGCGCTGGTGTTTGTTCATTTATTGCGATGTGCTACTCTTACATATAGCAGATATATGTTTAATTTTAACTACTGTTTGAACTCAGATAGGTACTTACTTAATTATTATGCTATATAAGACTTTGATAAGCGAATTTGGTGGCTTGCGATTTAGCGTTTGTCTGTATCAAGTTTGAAAACATATTGCTGTTTTCGAGGCACCAAATACGATCGACATTGAATTTTATACAGTGTTAAACAACTGTAAACTGCGTATACGGACTTTGTTACACGTAAAACTATATGAACTGTCCCTCGAATGCGAAGAATATAGATAGAGATGGACTTTTAGGCAGTATGGCACTCTTGCCTAAAGCATACACCTCACCCCCGTGCGACACATGAATTGACCCCCCGTGCGACACATCGCTTTTCTGGCAATAATTAGCCTAATTGGGCTTAACTTTTTCATGAAATCAGCCTGAATGTATCGTATAACATTGCAGTCTTTCATTACGTATCAAACATTTGAAAACAGCTCTTTGAAAGCAAAGAAAAACGCCAAAACTAAGGCTGATTGTGTCTGAGCGCTGTGACCACGAAGTTTGTGTTGAAGTGTTTGAAACATCAGGACACTCTGTGTTATAAAATTGATTAGCTGGCAATTGATAAATGATTGCTGTGTTCCGTGCGATATAGTATTTACATCTAGCAGTTCTTTAAAAGACAAAATATTCGTTTTTACTCACCAACTTTCGTTTTCCCCTATACAGTTACAGACCCCGCGTACGCCACATTACAGTACCCCCGCAAGTGGTGTTCTACACGGTGTAAGTGAGGGGGGAAAGAATGGCCTGGGCTATTTCTCCCCCCCTGTGTCTCAGTTAAGTTAGTAAGGGGGAAAGGAATGGCCTGGGCCGTTTCTTCTCCCCTGTGTGTCATATAAGTGAGGGGGGAAAAATGGCCTAGGCCATTTCTTCCCCCCTATGTCTCAGTTAAGTTACCGTAGTAAGAGGGGGAAGGAATAGCCTGGGCCCCTTCTTCTCCCCTGTGTTTCATATAAGTAAGTGAGGGGGGAAAGAATGGCCTAGGCCATTTCTTCCCCCCTATGTCTTAGTTAAGTTAGTAAGGTGGAATGGAATGGCCTGGGCCGTTTCTGCTCCCCTGTGTGTCATAAAAGTAAGTGAGGGGGGAAGGAATGGCCTGGGCCATTTCTTCTCCCCTGTGTGTCATAAGTAAGTGAGGGGGTGGAAGAATGGCCTAGGCCATTTCTTCCCCCTATGTCTCAGTTAAGCTATATAGATTTATAGCAATCTGAAGGAGAAAATTACCCTGTGTCTGATCTTGCTCCAAACTGTTTGCAATGGAAACAAGAATATCTTTTAAAAATATATTCAGGGGAGTGAGTGGTGGAAGTAATGTAAAATATAGATCTAGCATAACTCTGACTAAAAAAACCCATCATTTACAATATGCAAAACAATTTATTATTTTAACCAGTATCCAACTAGTCGGAGATCCTCATATTAATCTACTGTTCTTTATATCAAACTTCATTCATAGCCTTTCTTGAAACCAACTATACTTAACAAAAATAGAAACTTTACATACTTTAAAGCCGGTTTGAGCGATGTTTAATGACGTTTCATAAATAATACGTACATTTCATAATGGGGTTATCGATAAAGACCATGCAGAGCCACACTCTCACTAATTTATACCTCCCACGACGTAGCACGCTTTTCACTTCCGGTTTTTAACTCTGACGGCAAGTTGACCTTGTCAGGTTTATTTCAAGTTTATTTAATGCAACAGACACACGCAGGCTTGAGCCAAACACTGAAAAAACAAAATTGTAAACACCTGCGTTTCAAAACTGAGATGTCACAGCTTTCTGAAAATAACAAATCAGGCCATTTGGCATGCTTAAGCGTGTGCGTCAGCAACTGATGCTGGGCGTCATTTTGGAGGCATACGATAGAAAATTCATATCCTAACTACTCGTTACAGAGTTACGGGGTAAGTCCAGGGTCGTCCAAAATCGTTGACGTCACATAGAGATGACCGCACTCTTAAGTTAACGTATCGCCGTAACTGTTCAATCCCAGCAACCGTTACTGCTTGGCGGTTTGGGATCGCTGCCGAGACAATCAGGAATCGTCTGAAGCAATGCCACGGTCCCGTAGACCGCATTCAGGGCAGATCTAAACTACACTTACAAAACCCAGAATAACGTCAACGTCATGCCATGGCCTGTGGTATCAACAGATTTGAAACCAATAGAGCATGTAAAGGGTAAAGTTGGCGACGGATGCGGAACAAATACCAGATTTACACGACCAACAACCTCAGAAATGCTCGATTACGAAAATGGCGATGCCTATAACTGGCTATGGGGAGGGGAGAGGCAAGAGAAATGGAACAGCACATCTCTTTGTTTCTACTTACAAGTTGTAGGAAAGTTGTAATTAAGGCAGTATGTCTGAAGACATTTAATAAACGATTGTCAAACAGTTTGGGTCAAGATCAGACGCCGCATTACGCAGCGTGTGATCAGGTTTCCAAACTGTCTGCAAACGCGCTTTGAAGCGCAATTTAGAGAGTAAAAGGGTTTAATAAAATCTGGGGATGTCTATAACTGGCTATCGGGGGAAAGGCAAGAGAAATGGAAAAGCACATCTCTTTGTCTTAAGTAAAAAGCAAGGTTGAGGATGCCTCTAACTGAATAGGGAGAAAAAGGGAAGAGAAACCTGGTAGTACCTGGTAGAAGTAGAAGTAGAAGTAGAAGTAGGAATGGCTGGCGATGCCTATAACTGGCTATGGGGGAGGGGAGAGGCAAGAGAAATGGAACAGCACATCTCTTTGTCTTAAGTGAAAAGCAAGGTTGAGGATGCCTCTAACTGAATAGGGAGAAAAGGGCAAGAGAAACCTGGTAGTACCTGGTAGAAGTAGAAGTAGAAGTAGAAAGGCTGGCGGTGCCTATAACTGGCTATGGGGAGGGGAGAGGCAAGAGAAATGGAACAGCACATCTCTTTGTTTCTACTTACAAGTTGTAGGAAAGTTGTAATTAAGGCAGTATGTCTGAAGACATTTAATAAACGATTGTCAAACAGTTTGGGTCAAGATCAGACGCCGCATTACGCAGCGTGTGATCAGGTTTCCAAACTGTTTGCAAACACGCTTTGAAGCGCAATTTAGAGAGTAAAAGGGTTTAATAAAATCTGGGGATGTCTATAACTGGCTATCAGGGGAAAGGCAAGAGAAATGGAAAAGCACATCTCTTTGTCTTAAGTGAAAAGCAAGGTTGAGGATGCCTCTAACTGAATAGGGAGAAAAAGGGAAGAGAAACCTGGTAGTACCTGGTAGAAGTAGAAGTAGAAGTAAAAAGGCTGGCGATGCCTATAACTGGCTATGGGGGAGGGGAGAGGCAAGAGAAATGGAACAGCACATCTCTTCAAGTGAAAAGCAAGGTTGAGGATGCCTCTAACTGAATAGGGAGAAAAAGGCAAGAGAAACCTGGTAGTACCTGGTAGAAGTAGAAGTAGAAGTAGAAAGGCTGATGATGCCTATAACTGGCTATAGGGGAGGGGAGAGGCAAGAGAAATGGAACAGCACATCTCTTTGTCTTAAGTGAAAAGCAAGGTTGAGGATGCCTCTAACTGAATAGGGAGAAAAGGGCAAGAGAAACCTGGTAGTACCTGGTAGAAGTAGAAGTAGAAGTAGAAAGGCTGGCGGTGCCTATAACTGGCTATGGGGAGGGGAGAGGCAAGAGAAATGGAACAGCACATCTCTTTGTTTCTACTTACAAGTTGTAGGAAAGTTGTAATTAAGGCAGTATGTCTGAAGACATTTAATAAACGATTGTCAAACAGTTTGGGTCAAGATCAGACGCCGCATTACGCAGCGTGTGATCAGGTTTCCAAACTGTTTGCAAACACGCTTTGAAGCGCAATTTAGAGAGTAAAAGGGTTTAATAAAATCTGGGGATGTCTATAACTGGCTATCAGGGGAAAGGCAAGAGAAATGGAAAAGCACATCTCTTTGTCTTAAGTGAAAAGCAAGGTTGAGGATGCCTCTAACTGAATAGGGAGAAAAAGGGAAGAGAAACCTGGTAGTACCTGGTAGAAGTAGAAGTAGAAGTAAAAAGGCTGGCGATGCCTATAACTGGCTATGGGGGAGGGGAGAGGCAAGAGAAATGGAACAGCACATCTCTTCAAGTGAAAAGCAAGGTTGAGGATGCCTCTAACTGAATAGGGAGAAAAAGGCAAGAGAAACCTGGTAGTACCTGGTAGAAGTAGAAGTAGAAGTAGAAAGGCTGATGATGCCTATAACTGGCTATAGGGGAGGGGAGAGGCAAGAGAAATGGAACAGCACATCTCTTTGTCTCTACTTACAAGTTGTAGGAAAGTTGTAATTAAGGCAGTATGTCTGAAGACATTTAATAAACGATTGTCAAACAGTTTGGGTCAAGATCATACGCCGCATTACGCAGCGTGTGATCAGGTTTCCAAATTGTTTGCAAACACGCTTTGAAGCGCAATTTAGAGAGTAAAAGGGTTTAATAAAATCTGGGGATGTCTATAACTGGCTATCGGGGGAAAGGCAAGAGAAATGGAACAGCACATCTCTTTGTCTTAAGTGAAAAGCAAGGTTGAGGATGCCTCTAACTGAATAAGGAGAAAAAGGCAAGAGAAACCTGGTAGTACCTGGTAGAAGTAGAAGTAGAAGTAGAAAGGCTGGCGATGCCTATAACTGGCTATGGGGGGAGGGGAGAGGCAAAAGAAAAGGAACAGCACATCTCTTTGTCTTAAGTGAAAAGCAAGGTTGAGGATGCCTCTAACTGAATAAGGAGAAAAAGGCAAGAGAAACCTGGTAGTACCTGGTAGAAGTAGAAGTAGAAGTAGAAAGGCTGGCGATGCCTATAACTGGCTATGGGGGGAGGGGAGAGGCAAAAGAAAAGGAACAGCACATCTCTTTGTCTTAAGTGAAAAGCAAGGTTGAGGATGCCTCTAACTGAATAGGGAGAACAAGAGCACCGCATGCCGGGCACATACGCCCGTCAAATCGATCTAAGAATGTAGTCATATTAAAACCCTATCAAGGTATAGTGGAAAAAAGGGGAAGAACCCTGAAAGTAAGGGGTCATATGCTGACCAAGTTTCAAAAGAATTGGAATAAATTTGTTTGAGTAAGAGAACGGACAAACTAAAAAATGACCGTTTTTGACGATAAAAGGGGCATAACTCTTTGATGTCTGGGTCAATCTTGCTGGTTATCATTCTTGACCGAGATATTATGGTCATACACCTACTGACCAAGTTTCAAAAGCATTGGAATAAATTTAATTGAGTTAGAGAGCGGACAAACTAAAAAATGCCCGTTTTTTATGAAAAACGGGGCATAACTCTTGAATGTCTTGGGCAATCTTGCTGGTTATTGAACTTGACCGAGATATTATAGTCATACACATGCTGACCAAGTTTCAAAAGGATTGGAATAAATTTGTTTGAGTTAGAGAGCGGACATGAAAAAGTTGATGGACAGACGGACGGACGGACAGCGCCACGACATAATACATCCCGTCTGAAGACGTATAAAAGGTAATAAATAGTGTGTTATACGTATTCCAACACATATAACATATACATTAACAATTCTGTCTGTTTCACTCTTTATCTTTATGCATGAGCATGCAGAGCAGAGAGTTGTAGTTTGAAACTCCATTCATGAAGTTTGGTAGAATAGTAGATTAATATGAGGATCTTAGACTAGTAGAATCTAGGATAAGGGTTAAATTAATAAAATATTGTTTTGCGTTTCTGTAAATTATAGTATGAGCATGCACAGTATTTACTTGATTCATATATAGGTGGTTTCAAGAAACGCAATGAATGAAGTTTGATATAAAGAACAGTAGATTAATATGAGGATCTCCAACTAGTTGGATACTGGTTAAAATAATAAATTGTTTTGCATATTGTAAATGATGGTTTTTTTAGTCAGAGTTATGCTACATTACTTCCACCACTCACTCCGCTGAATATATTTTTAAAAGATATTCTTGTTTCCATTGCAAACAGTTTGGAGCAAGATCAGACACAGGGTAATTTTCTCCTTCAGATTGCTATAAATCTATATAGCTTTGAAACATAAGTCAATACAACAGTATTAAATCTTTCGCTGCCAACAGCCCCGGAAGGCGACTTTGCAAACAGTTTGGATCCTGCTCATATGCCACGTAACGCGGAGTATGATCAGGATCCAAACTGTTTGACACTCGTATCGACATACATATATCTGCAGTCAAAACGGCCCTAAAACTGACTTTAAAAATGTTGCAGACGACACTACCAATGCAGACGATATTTTGGCGTTAAGAGGGTTAAAGCAGACGAAGAGATCAAGCAGACGATATTATGGCGTTGAAAGGATTCAATCAGTTGACAAAGTGTTGCAATGAAAGAGGTCAAGTGTTAAACATAATAACTCGAACTCGCTAAGTCGACGAAATTTTGGGATACGGATAAGTTCGGTTGACATATTGAACCCTAGATATAAGTACTCGCCATATACAAGCAGTAAACCTGTGGATAACACTTGTTCTATGTAAAAAGACTCTGCACATCTTGCCTTCTTTCAATTTAAATTGTTACAAGAGCCGCGTGTGGCCCTAAATCGCTCACCTGGTACCCATGGTTACAGTCATGGTAATGGACCAATGCTCCCCACCCACTGGCGGCCATGTTGTTTGAGCTATGAAGAAAACTCGTAAAGTGTCACCCATGAATCATTATTTGCGTAAAAATATTCTTAAATCAGACCAATAGTTTCAGAGAAAAAGATTTTCTATACAGACCTGCCCCACCCAATGGCGGCCATATTTTTTAAGATAACAAAATGATCTAAAAAATCTGGCAGAAAGACATCAATGGATCATTTGTGTAAAATTATTTTCAATTTATTTCACAGAAGATTTTTACTATACAGTAACATAAGGAAAACGTGCTCCACCCACTGGCGCCCATGTTTTTTTATATCAAAATTATTATAAGAAATCTGGTAGAGGGTCAATCATGGATCATTTGAGTGAAATTACTTTCAAATCTGACCAGCGGTTTCAGACGAGAAGATTTTTAAAGTATTCACTAAATAGCCATATAAGGAAAATCTCCCCACCCGCTATCGGCCATGTTTTTTAAGATAGGAAAAATATTTTAGGAAATCTGATAGAGGGTCAACCGACGGACGAAGGCGCGATCACAATTGCTCAACATGGCACTTCGTGCCAGTAGCGCGTTCAAGAACACATCATATTGTGAGTAAGATATCATAAATGTGAACTTAGTATTTACAGACATATGCAGCTTTAAAAAGTGACCGATTAGAAATTTTGTTAAGTTTATGTTACCGTTTGCGTTCTTATATCAATGTAGGTATAACCAATATTAACCATGAATGTAAAGCGGGTAAACGCACTCTCGTCATTAAATCAGGAAGTTCCGTCTTTTTTCGCTCAACTTACGGCACATTCTCCTTTTCTTTCAGCCTGCTTTAAGCTACCATCTGCTTGAATAAAAATGTGATTTCTGAAAAATCCGGAGAAAGGGCAGCTCTGGTGACGAATATTATTGTCTTTGAAAAACAAGTGTAGACCTACATATATAATATACACTTGTCCTATGAAATCATTAAAGAGCCAAGTCAGAAAGCTCCTTAAGGAGCGCCCTAATCAGGGTCTTCATTGTTTGTTATTATACAATGCCAGATTATTGGTTAAACACCTCTAAATAGTAACAAGGGCCACCATGGCCCTAAATCGCTCACCAGGTACACCATGTAAAATTCACCTATAGTGACCTAGATTATGACTGGACATGACCCACAATCAACCTTTAGAGTGTTAACAAGATTTTTCTATAATTTGACCTAGTGACATAGTTTTTGACCAGGCACAATCCACATTTGATTTTGACATCATGTAACATTCTGAAAATATCTCATTCAGATCAAACGAGATTTGTAGCCTCTAGAGGGTTAACACTGTTTTTCTTTGATTTGGCCTAGTGATCTAGTTTTTTATTCGATATGAAGCATATTCGAAACTGACCTAGATATCAATTAAGCAAACATTCAAACCATGTTGCATTAAAATCCAATAAGATTTGTAGCCTCTAGAGTGTTAAAAAGGTTTTTCTAAGATTTGACCTAGTGACCTAATTTTTGACCTGACATAACCCACATTCAAACTTGACCTACATATAAATGAGGCAAACATTATGATCAAGTTTCATTAAAATCCATTGAGATTTGTAGCCTCTAGAGTGTTAACAAGGTTTTTCTATGATTTGACCTAGTGACCTAGTTTTTAACCGAACATGACCCACATTCGAACTTGACCTAGATATCAATGAGACGAACATTCTGATCAAGTTTCATTAAGATCCATTGAGATTTGTAGCCTCTAGAGTGTTAACAAGGTTAACATTCGTACTTGACCTAGATTTCATCAAGGCAAACATTGTCATGAAGTTTCATGAAGATCGGATGAAATCTGTAGGCGCTAGAGTGTTAACGAACAATTGTGGACGGACGGACGGACGGATGCGCCACGGAATTGGGTTAGAGGGCCTTTTCTTTTGTTATTTTCTTTTGTTCGAATAACGGGCCACAGCCCCTTAGTGTATTGTTATGGAAGGAACTCTATTGTCTTCTTTTGTTATGTTTACCGTTATCTGGCCCTCTAACCCACTTTAGTGGCGCGGACGGACGGACGGACGACGGACATTCAGCGATCCTAAAAAATGGACTAAACTTATACGGAAAGTGGAATTATCATTTGATGTTTCAGGGGTGAATGAGCTTAATATCTAAGATGTAGTTGTCGGGGGCATCTTTTTACCCTTTCATGATCAAATTTCTCGTGAGGTTTTCACCCCTTCACCGCCATATTTTCATCTGCTTCAATATTGTGGTCTGTAACATCGTTTAAAATTTAGATTTAAGGCAGTAGGACTTACGTAATTTCAAAACAAGCGGCAATTTTTTCCCCTTGAGACTTCAAACGAGTAATTAAAGGGAAATGGACAGCTGGTGATAAATATCTTTTAAATGAAAGATATTGAAAAAAAATCGCCTTCTGCCTTTGAAATTTTGAAAAATAATAAAAAATGAAGTAGTTAGAGCCGTTTAAACTTTGTGATATATGACTGTGCAAGCGACCATGGGGGCCGCCATTTTGTTTACCTGTGTGACGTAACTAAGGCCTTCCGCGACCTTCCGGTTATAGCGAGTCTAACCGGGAATGCCGTAGAGTGCGCGGAATTTATATCGATAACATTAATAAAGTGAAATACTGAGAAAAATTGGGCATGTGGTGGAAGGTAAAAACACTTTAGAACTTCAGTGTTACGATTTCGATCCTAAATTATCAGAGAATGTAATATTAGAAGACAGAGACTACGACGGGTCGGGCGAAGAGAAAGCGCATTCGCCGGACGAATTTGCGACTGCAATACTTGTGTATAAATGCCTACAAAGGAGGTTAATACTTGCTGAAGAACAAATGAAATGACGATTGGGTGTCTTGGTGACAATGAGTGCATAGCAGAACCATCAAAATTTCGAGCTATTAGTGCTTAATCCAGCCATACTTGAGGTAGCGTATATCAGGCAAATATCATAGGACACAGGAATCGGGCACGGATACTCTTGATAATATTTGCATACTGGTTGTGAATAAAGGCATCGAAGCCCTGTGACTTTCGAAAAAAGTTTCTCCGATATATTTAGTCTTATCTGTTAATATTTCCGTAAATATTAGTCATAAACATCGGCTCCAGGATATCTTCGTTTTTTTACGGGGCTACGACTAAAACACGAGCAGATAAAGACGATAATACATGTGCCGATTTTTATAACAGTGTATAGCCATATGGCTATACACTGTCTCTGCATCCAGAACAAAACGGATGAGGTATTACGTTTTTATTTCATAAAATAAGGGGGATCAAATTATTTTTCTGGTCTGTTATGAATTTTCCGTGACGTTTAACATCGGTTCTGGTCCTCAATCGGACATACATTTTTAGAAAATAGACCATTTATTCTCGGTATCGCAACATCCGGGAACTTTCGTACATCCAGGTCTCAATCACAGAGTTTCTCAATATCTCATTTGGATCCAAACTGTTGCTGACCTTTAAGTACAGTCAGTTTTGATTCCGATCTGGGTCCTAACTGTTTGTCAGTCTCTCGTACGGATAAAAGTTTCTTCAATGAGCTTTTCAATACATTCAAACCTTAGTTTGGATTTTCAATCACAGAGTTTCTCAATATCTCAGTTGGATCCAAACTGTTGCTGAACTTTTTGCACAGTCATTGACATGACAAATGTGGAATATCAATTTATCATCTAGCAATTGAGACTGGCAATGTCTGATTAAGATCAAAACTGATTAATTGTCTGCTGAACAACGTATTTGATATTCTGATCTGGGTCAAAACTGAACGCTCTAGATAACGTGACCCGATCGAGTGCTCATTTATTGTATTAATGTCGTTTTTTACTTATCGTTATATATCTTGAGCTTATATAAAGATCTATGAAAATCATAATCGAAACAGATTCAGGACATATTTCAGCAGGCGGCTTTGATCTAGATCGCATTTTATGCTGACATTCATCATCAACCACTAATCAATTAAGCTGCCTTGCAAATTGTACGATATGGACCGGAAATAATTACACACAACCCCTTTCTGCCTAAGACCCCCTCTGTGAAGAGGTAAGGCCTGCAGGGCATAAATATCCATATTACGTAATCTGATTAGCCGCACTTGTCAAACAGGGTTGTGATTTGGCTACTTAAATATGCGATTACACGCCACGAGCCTTTTACCCTGTTTCTACTTCTGAAAATATGTGACCACTTAAAACAGGTTGAAAATACTTTCAGCCTGCTTTAAGCTTTTATCTGCTAAAATATTGAAAATATTTCTTATGATTTTTATTTGTGACAGTATGATATTGAAACTATTTTCTTCAGTATATGAAGGAATTAATTAAAGGCGTTAAAAGGCGTACTTATGGGGGAAAGGGTTACATCAAAACAAAAAAGCCAAGATCTTTAAAAAAGAAAAAAGAAAAAAAGAATATTGGACACTTCTAGCTCTTGTGGTTTTGTATTGATCTAGATGTGTATGCTGCTTTTTTAAAAAGGCTAGAGTCTACCATAAAACTCGAATTTAAATCTTAAATTAAAATTCATTTAGGCCTATCTAAAAGTTGTTTGATTTTTTTTCTACAGAAATGACGAGTGTAAAACTACACCCAGAAATAAGAACGATAAAACTAGATCCAATCAAAATCGGATTTGGACTCAAGTAAGATCGCTCTATCAGATCGGGATCTAGAGAATCGCGATGATTAAATTAAGAAAGAAAAAACCGATCTAGATCTACCCGTACAATATGTAGATCTAGTAATGAGACATTTTTCATGAAGAATTTCTGTAGCGTTGAATTCCTAAACCGAGACGAACCAGCTAGAAAATGCTGATTTGTAAACGAGTTGGTAGATCTAAGCCAGTTCAACATTTAGGTCTAGATCAGCACAATATCGCACTGATTATCAGATTTGTTTTTATTGTAGATCTAGATCTATTATTATAAACATCAATCAAGGTATTATGGATGTCGCCATACTCTACTGTTAGCCATTTCGCAGCGTTGTTTTCCCAGATTCTATAGCTGGGAATTGGAACGGACATTTCTCTAAGCCGATTAACGATAGCTTCTGATCGTTTCTGGATCTACACGACCTTTCAAGTTCATCATAATCAATATGAATATACCATCTATCTATTATCTTTTTTTTTAACTGTATGCGACCTTGAATTAAGCTTGCCGTTACCCTTACTGACGAAGTGTGAAATGTCCGTCCAAGTTACAGTGGTTGAGTGAAAGAGCCAATCAGATATATATAGGCCTTTGTGTCGTCACAAAATGGATAAAAATCGAGGGTTCCGAATGATAGCTTTGCCAATATGGCGGCGCCCGTTCCAATTAGCGATAGCTTACCTGTATGCAGTAAATCGATCTTTTTCGTACCTTATCGATGAGTAATAATTGCAGGACCTTCATGAATGTTGCTTTTAGGATAAAATCTAGGATCTAAGACCATATTGTCATCAGCTGTCCGTTTTCCTTTAAGAGTCCAGTGTCCAATTTAGTCTAAACAATTTAACGAGAGCACCGCACGCAGGTGCCAACGCTCATCTTTTTGTTATCCAAATAGATTAAGAAGGAAAAGTGAGCTATATTTATTGCCTTTGAATGTCTTGACTTTTTCAACAGAGCTGAATTGTATCTATTTAGCCAAACATTTCAAACAAGGGCCACTATGGCCCTAAATCGCTCACCTGGTACACCATGGCAAACTTGACCTATAGTGACCAAGATTATGACTGGCCATGACCCACAATCAACCTCTAGAGTGTAAACAAGATTTTCCTATGACTTGACCTAGTTTTTGAACGGACACAATCCATATTTGATTTTGACCTAGATCTGATGTAGGCAAAAATTCTGACAATATTTCATGCAGATCTAGTGAGATTTGTAGCTTCCAAAAGGTTAACACTGTTTTTCTTTGATTTGACCTAGTGACCTAGTTTTCAACCAGACATCATTCAAAATTAACTGAGCTAGATATCAATGAGGCAATCATGTTGAGCAAAATTCATTAAAATCCAATGAGAGTTGAAGCATCTAGAGTGTTAACAAGTTTTCCCTATGATTTGACCTAGTGACCTAGTTTTTTACTCTAAATGACCCATATTTGAACTTGACCTTGGTATCAATTAAGCAAACATTCTGACCAAATTGCATAAAGATCAGATGAAATTTATAGCCTCAAGAGTGTTAACAAGGTTTTTCTATGATTTGACCTAGTGACCTACTTTTTGACCGGACATGACCCATATTCAAACTTGACCTAGATATCAATAAGACAAATATGCTGACCAAGTGACATCAAGATCCAATGAGATTTGTAGCCTCTAGAGTGTTAACAAGGTGTTTCTATGATTTGACCTAGTGACCTAGTTTTTGACCGGACATAACCCATATTCAAACTTGACCTTGGTATCAATTAAGCAAACATTCTGACTTAGTTTCATCAAGATCCAATGAGATTTGTAGCGTCTAGAGTGTTAACAAGGTTTTTCTATGATTTGACCTAGTGACCTAGTTTTTGACCGGACATGACCCATATTCAAACTTGACCTAGATATCAATGAGATAAACATTCTGACCAAGTTTCATCAAGATCCAATGAGATTTGTAGCCTCTAGAGTGATAACAAGGTTTTTCTATGATTTGACCTAGTGACCTAGTTTTTGACCGGACATGACCCACTCCAAACCCAACCTAGATATCATTGAGATAAACATTGTGATCAAGTTTCATCAAGATCCAATGAGATTTGTAGCCTCTAGAGTGTTAACAAGGTTTTTCAATGATTTGACCTAGTGACCTAGTTTTTGACCCAACATGACCTACATTCAAACTTGGCCTAGATTTCTACTAGACAAACATTGTGATCACGTTTCATGAAGATTGGATGATATTTGTAGCTGCTAGAGTGTTAACGAACCAATTGTGGACGGACGACGGACGACGGACGACGGACGACGGACATCCAGCGATCCTAAAAGCTCACCTTGGCACTTCGTGCCAGGTGAGCTAAAAATTATATTTGATCAGAAATTTAGAATTAAGAGCACCTGTTGAAACTGAATAGTCTGATTGGATAGTAGCCAGGGCTTCAGATAAGGCATTTATTTCAAAACTTAAAATCTTTATTTGTGCATTAAACCCTATGGTGTCACTACTTATTTGAATTGTCTCTTCTAGACAATCAAAATGAGTGGTAACACCATAGGGTTTAGTGCTGAAATGAGTAAAAAAAGTGACTTGTTTAGTTTACTCCCTCTTATCTGGAGCCCTGTAGGCTGGTCTATGTCCCATTACAGTTTTACCAGATATGAACTGTGAGTGTAAAATTTAGAGACACAGACTGACTGTTTACTACACTGGGCTGTTGCAATTATACTTCTATTTTCAGATATGA
The DNA here is from genome assembly GCA_922989275.2 of Gari tellinella. Taxonomy (NCBI): domain Eukaryota; kingdom Metazoa; phylum Mollusca; class Bivalvia; order Cardiida; family Psammobiidae; genus Gari; species Gari tellinella. The sequence continues at coordinate 46,783,753 of OV277856.1, forward strand.
CATCTGATATCTTTTTATAGATATAAAGAGGAAGCTAGGTGTTTTGTTATTGTTTACTACCAATTTGTTTTAATTGTTAACTATTTGTACACATTTACCATACATTAATAGCAATGTAATAAATGGCCTCAAGTTAAACACAATTGTGTTGTTTCATCATTATTTACAAGAGAGAAGTGTAAGAGAATCTACAACAGACTGTTGTATCTGTATTTTATAGTTTGTTTCAAGAAACTCTATGAATGAAGTTTGATATAAAGAACAATACATTAATGTGAGGATCTCCTACCAGTAGCTAGGATATGAGTGAAATTATTGTTTTGTTTTGCATTTCTGTATATAGACTGGTCGGAAATCTCAGAAATATGCTCCAAAAAAATGTTGGAGGCATTTTTGGGGAAAAGTTGACAGGCCACCTTTTTATCATAATTAAAGTGTGCTGAATCCATTTAGGGTGCCTGTCACCCTCTCCGGTGCCTTGAAAGCCCAAAAATGGTAAAAAACAAAATGGCCGCCAAAACGCTATTTTTCGCTATTAAATCCCATCTTTTTGGGATTAAATTTACCTTATACATCTGCTTCTCCTAATCTATATGGTTTATTAAAACAAATCTTCACAGGAATGTTCCTGGGTTGATTCTCCATCAAAAAATTGATAACATGAAGATGTCTGGTTGCCATGGCAACCAAAGTAAAAAATAGAGAAATCTTAAAAAAAATAAAATTCTTGTAAAATAAATCACATGGCCCAAAGCTTAGATACTTTATTGATATATGGCAGACTCCCTTTTAACCATAATTAAAGTGATTTGAGTCCAGTGTGTTGCCTGTCCCCCTTTCCAATGAAGTTTAAGGCCAAGCATGGGTAAAAAAACAACACAAAATGGCCACCAAAAAGCTATTTTTCGTTATTCTATGCAGTCTTTCTGGGATCAAATAAACAATACATTTTCCTCTCCTAAACCACATGGTTTATTACAATCAACTGTACAATACTTTGTTTTGGGTCAATCTCTTTAAAAATGATTTCATGCAGACTTTTTGTTGCTATGGTAACCAAAGTTAAAATCAGGTTGGTTTAATTTTGTCAAAATTTGCTAACTTTGGGCTAATTGGACATCACAGAGAGAGAGAAGCGGATAGGTACCCGGGCGATATCCAACTATAGTTCAATGGAGCCCATGGTTCTTTTGTATGCCCAGTACATGTATAAATCACTTATTCATTGTACATAGGTACAAAATAACCATAGCGAAATTGGCGGATAAGGAGCATTTTTGCATTTAAAGTAAGTTGAGTACAATTACTTTTTACAATGCATCATGATCTATAGTTAAATTACTTATATCTTATATGTTACAGTTGGAAACTATTTTCTTTCCTGTTTAAACGGAAGTAAATGCTTTCGCGGTTCAATAAATGTTGGAAATAACTCCTTTTGGAAACTTTTGACTTTGTATTAATCTTAGTGGCAAATATTTTGGAGATTAATAAAACTGGTGTCTAATCTGGTCTCAATTTGTTTACCATGGACATCATTGTTTTGGCACAAACATGGTTTTAAAGAATACAGTTGTAACTACTGTAGTTACTCTTGGTTAGTTATAACTGACATACTGCATTCAAAATATCATATAGTTCCTATTCATAGTGGCAGTTGTCGTTATCCTTGGATTTGTATTGTGATGTGGACACTGGACAGTATACGGGATATTCCACACAACTTTTCACTGTTAAATCATATTGTTAATATAGTCATTACAGGAAGTCAGTTTCAAACACAACTTGGGTATTGGTGTGGGTATTGGTGTAAATATCATTAAGATGGAAAGCCATTGATATTCACTCTACTCTAATGTCTGAAATGTAAAAGCTTCACATGTAATGATAGTGCATCACTTGTTTTGACAAAGCTTTATTTACAAAGCTTTGCAGCATTCCATGATGCTCTGCAAAACATTTTATGCAGTCTATTTGCTTTGGCTAGGGAATAAGGATGTCAATCACTTCGAGTTAAAGCGTGCACGACTGGAATGGTTTCCAGGACAGTTAGGTCATACAACATAGTGTGAGCAGGAATATTATACTCCTTTCTGTGACCCCGGCTCTCTCGGCCAGAGTTTGGTGTAATACATTGAATGGCAGTGAGACAGTAGAAGAATCAAAACATTAGTGTATCTGACCAGAACAACTATTTTGTAAACATCACTTGTAAGAAAAAAGTAAAATAATCCGTTGATATCCTCCTCTTGTCAAGCTTGGGTATTTACGTGTCTACACCAGGCTTGTTTGATTCTGCTTTAGACTTTTTGCTCATCAGGGAACCCACCAGCCACAACTGTGACTTGGTCATGTTGATCAAGCTCTGCAGCCTGTTCAGAGAGAGAGAGAGAGAGTTCCTGAAAAGTCAGTCTTGTTACTTGGAATTTCCCAAATCAACTGGCAGGGGTACCTTATATCAGCAAATAACACCCTAACTGGGTCTGATACCCTTGGCACTTCTCTTACATGCCTCAGATTTGATTGACATCCTATAATACCTGCCATGTTTATTAAAACACCAATAAGATCTTCAAATGTAGAACCTTTCTGTGTCTTCATAATGGCAATCAGAAAGGCATGTCCATCAATAATAATGAATACACTCAGTACAAAAAGAAACGCACACTTTGTATCACAATCTTATTTTGATGTAGAAGGTACGTATTTGTGAATTATTATTAAATCATTATTGAATTGGTAGCATCACAACCTGCACTAATCGGTGCGGTATTTTAAACAAGTTGTAGTTAATTCTTTCGCTGCCAAATTAATCCCGAGGTTTTTACCCCTTCACCGTCTTATTGTCGTCTGCTTCAATTGTTGTTTGCAAGATCGTTTCTAAGTAAAATTCAATGTAGAATGACTTAAATGATATCTATAAGAGTGTCAAACAGTTTGGATCCTGATCAGACGCCGCGTTACGCGGCGTCTGATCAGGATCCAAACTGTTTGCAAACGCTTTTTGGCGTCATTAGGAGGGAAATGGTTAAAAGGCAGCGCAATGTTTTTTGAGTATTTTTTTTCTAAACTTGTTGCAGAATTAAATAAATCTTGAGATATGGTCTTTCTTTTCTAATTTTCCTAAAAAACATGTATCCTAATCTGCGCCTGAGCACAATGTGCGTTTCTTTTTGTACTGAGTGTACAGTAGTTCAGCTGTTGCCTACATTTGTGAACACATTGTTTCTGCTGTTACAATCTGATATAGAATGGCTGAATATCATAGCAAGCGATATCAGCAAAGACAATTGTTTATGGTTCATCCAAGTCCACTGTATGATGAACGGTCAGCATTTGATACGGTATGTTTGCTGTCTCTAGAACATAATCCTTTCTGTATCAAATAGAGATGAAAATATCAGTGGTTTGTTCTTCTACAACGGTATTGGAATCTGACACTCCGGTCCTTACATGGCAAAAGGCTTTCCTCAACAAATGCGTTGCGTTACCTTTGTCCTTTGCATTTAGGAATTCATTGTCATTTTATGGCTTAGTCCTTTGTTACAATCATTGGCTAATCTGCATACTCTTCAATGGCAAGCATATTGAATCATATACGACGTAAGTTCTGACACCAATTCGTCTTCGATATCTTGTGTCTGCTTTCTGAAGAATCAACAAGTATTTGATGAGTGAATTGGGTTTATCATCTCACCAGCAGTTTTTCAGCTATACAGAGATAGTGTCTTCTTGAGACAGATACATGTATAGTGCCGCAAAACCATGATACCAGTCCATAGATACATGCCATGATACCGTAATCCGTCACATTATAAATTTATATCGGGCAGACCAGTAGTGCTAGTTCAACATTTCACCAACATCGAGAGAATATTGGATATGATTTCAGAAACTTAACTGCAACTGGAATAATAACTCTCTTCTGATCATACAAGAGGTATGCAGTGGTCCCCTGAAATCTTGTGAATAGGTTTTAAGAGCCGCATGGGGCTCATTATCATGACATTACATATTGATTTGTTTGTCAAAATTCAAGCGGCACACTTCTCTTGCAATTTGCTATGTAGATCTAATATCATACGATAAAACTCACTTTCTTAAGGCAGTCGTGGTCTTTGTGATACAAATAATTCCTTCTCACCATTCTTCTTTCTGTTCAGCAAACCATGGCGTTTGTCTAAATCAACTTGATTAAATCAACACTTTGATCTAATTGCTACACGTTTCCATTTCAGACATTCATGAAACACATCTCTTGGAAGCTGGTGCAATTTTATTCAATTATCAATCAAGTTTTATTTGTGTGATCAAAATGCTTAAACGAGAGGACCATACTGACTCTATATAGTTCAGCTGTGTCATTAGAATTTGACATAAGAGCCGCTGGGAGGGTACGATTTTGATACCAGGGCTATGATCTTAACAAACCTGATAGAGGTCTACAACGTTATTCTTTACAAAACAAATCTATCACGAAAGAAATTCATCAGGATAGCTTATGTTAACATATACAATAATTTTCTACTCCCATATCCAAATATTTTTACTTACAATGACAGTTTCGGCACTCCATTGGAGTGCCTTCTTCAGACTGTGAACTATACCGTTGGTGACGTCATGAGTTTCGTTTACTACTGGTCATTTTTCCCGTAGTAAACAGCGGCCGGTAGATGGGGCTCATTAGATATCCCCCCTCGTCCCTGTTCATGACTTTGTCCTCCTGTACAATGCATAACGATTCTCTTAACCTCCTCAGGGATGTATTATTCTCTTTGTCTATCTCTTTTACACCCTCCCAGTCTATAACATGGTTGTGTCTGGCAATATGATTTGTCACTGCACTCGTATGTTCTGTAGACTGGGATGCCTTGTGCTCTGCCCTTGTGAACACTTGTGGACAATTATCCGAGTCTTTTATATGTTCTTTTATCCTGGTCTCGAGCTTTCTACCTGTCTCACCGATGTATGCCGCAAAATACAGTCGGTGAGACAGGTAGAAAGCTCGAGACCAGGATAAAAGAACATATAAAAGACTCGGATAATTGTCCACAAGTGTTCACAAGGGCAGAGCACAAGGCATCCCAGTCTACAGAACATACGAGTGCAGTGACAAATCATATTGCCAGACACAACCATGTTATAGACTGGGAGGGTGTAAAAGTGATAGACAAAGAGAATAATACATCCCTGAGGAGGTTAAGAGAATCGTTATGCATTGTACAGGAGGACAAAGTCATGAACAGGGACGAGGGGGGATATCTAATGAGCCCCATCTACCAGCCGCTGTTTACTACGGGAAAAATCACCAGTAGTAAACAAAACTCATGACGTCACCAACGGTATAGTTCACAGTCTGAAGAAGGCACTCCAATGGAGTGCCGAAACTGTCATTGTAAGTAAAAATATTTGGATATGCGAGTAGAAAATTATTGTATAAGAAAACAAATCTAGTATGTGTCACCTTATGTTTTTGACAATGTATTAAAAAAAACTTTTCATTAGTAATGTTTGACCATATGGCAATTTTTTTACAAACTTTGAAGAATTTTACAGTGCTCTCTCTCTACAAAAACACCCATCGGGAGTCGAAAAGTGTGTTTGTTGTTTAGAGGGGGTATGTTGAAATAAATTAATGTTGTTTATGCAACTGTGACAAGCATTGTTGTAAAGAGGGTATAATTGTAATGAGAGTAGTTGTAGAGAGCACTGTACTTGGTGATGATTTATACTAGATATCAAAGCTTTGGGCCTTGTCAGATTTTTGACACGAGGTTCTTACATGGACGAAAGTAACTTACAAGAACGATAGGGCAATGGTAATTTTTATCACGGATATATGCTTTTTAAAAAGATTGATAGATGTCTTCTAGGCCGTATTATACACAAAATGTCTAAGCTCTGCGTTTCACGTGTTTTTATAAATAAACACTGATGATGATGATGATGATGACTGAACGGTTTGTGATGGCAGAGGCCAACCATCAGCCTAGGTGATGATTTAAACAAACGAGATAAAGGTCTACTTAGGCCGTGAGCCGGAGGGGTTGGTTGGTACCAATCGGGTGAATAAGGTTCACTATGATTTTCGGAAAGATCAATGTGTGACTAGTTAAGAAATGTATGATAGCAGTAAAATCATGGCAGCTTTGTTGACTTTTTAGGCATTTGTGTTACCCCACCCACCAAGTTTAACATTGCAAAAGGAACATCATTATCACAATCATACTTTTGGTAATGCATGAATTTTTATTGAAGCATCATATTGAAAATGTATTGTAAAATGCCACTTGACATTATTGGAATTGTTGAAGTAATTTACTTTGGCAAAAAGGCATATTTGTTACCCCACCCACCAAGTTTAACATTGTAAAAGGACCATCATTATAACAATCATACTTTTGGTAATGCATGCATTTTTATTGAAGTATCATATTGAAAATGTTTTGAAACATGTCATTAGACATTATTGGAATTGTTGAAGTAATTTACTCTAGCAAAAAAAAAAAATTGTTACCCCACCCAACAAGTTTAATATTGTGAAAGGACCATCATAATCACAATCATACTCTTGGTAGCGCATGCATTTTTATTGAAGCATCATTATAAAAATGTATTGTAACATGCAATTAGACATCATTGGAATTGTTGAAGTAATTTACTCTAGCAAAAAAGGCATTTTTGTTACTCCACCCACCAAGTTTAACATTGTAAAAGGACCATCATTATCACACTCATACATTTGGTCATGCATACGTTTTTTTGGAGCATCACATTAAAAAAGTATTGTAACATGCCATTAGGCATTATTGGAATTGTTTAAGTAATTTACTTAAGCGAAAACAATAAATTACGTCATCCTTTTCATAACGAAAAATCCCTGTTTTGGCTCCTGGAACCTATTGATGCAGGTGGCATAATTTAAGTAATCGCCCTGTTCGTTCGTACGAAGTCAACCATATCTTAACATTTTATCTAGCATAAAAACAGCTCAATAGAATGATTTTACACTTCTACAGTTGTTGCCTTGAACCATTCCCAGCTATATTTGAGCTATTTCTTGGTAAAATAGATTTTACCGTTTCTCTAGAGTTATTACTTCTTTCTGGAATGATTTGATCATTGCATACTGAATACATTGAACCTTTCGAAATCCAGGAATGTCACCAAGGCTCGGTTTGGCCTTGGACTTGACCTAATTTGGACCTTGAAAAAAAATCAGAATAAACAGTACTGCTAGGGGTGCCTCCGGGGTTCACTTAAAGCAGTAATGTTGTAAGACATTGTTACTCTCTTTTTATGCTAAGGCTAATATTGTACAAATCCTTGACTCTGCAATTTTCAAATATACCTACTAGCACATAACAGATGAAAAACATATATTTTGGGTCAAAGGATTTAAGTTTAAAGGCAATCTATTGGCGTTAACTTACAAACCATTGACAACAGTGTTATGAAAATGTCTAAACGAATAATCAATGCATTACAACCACTGACGTGTAGGTTGTAATTCTTATGTAAGAATACCAATTCTCACATCTCCTTCACTCTCAATGTTTTCAGCCTCTTCCAGTGGATGTTCTTCATCATCTGATTCTGTACTAGTTGCCTGATTATCACAGTTAGGGAGTTTGCACATGTTCATACTATTCAAACCATAAGAAATGCATACACATTTAGGCAAAGTACATTTACTAGCACAGCTCCCCGCTAGTAGGTCAAGCATCTACGTCTGACCTGTTTTCTATCCAGCAAGTCGTCTAATAGCTGATCAATCTCACCCTCTTTCACAACTTTCCATCCTCTTCCTACAGGACTTGGAATATCATCGACTCCAAATAGTAGCCTTGAGGTTAGCTCTTAAAGTGTGCTTATCTAAAACAGTCCAGACATTCCTATCTTGTTGTATTGTTGTGGGTTAATTGTCATACGGAATTGTTTCTTCTTTGTTAGAACGAGATTACCCCCTCTTCTAAGAACTAAAATTAAGGAAGACAGGTAGTTGGTTTTGATCTTATTTGCTGTTTTGCAAAGGACGAAATTAGTTAAAATCATCTGCGCGAAGTCATCGTCATCATCGCGTCTCATCATTTCCCCATCATTCACTTGCGCTTTATGACCCATTTTGTGGCGCAGTGCCGTAAACCAAAATAATTTATCCATCCATCCAGGCATGAGTTGTAGCTGGTGGCGCTCTATCTTACCCTATGTGGTACATAATAAGCCGTACCGCTGATCATTCACTTTTGCTGATGACGCTTACAGGGCATAGAGCTGATGTTTATATCTCAAGTCTGTATATCAAACAGGAGGGGTACCCCTTTCCTATTCAAATTCTGGGAACATTTTTGAGCTTCAGCATTACCATTCATCAATTTCAGTGCGCGTGTTTTATTCTTACCAGCAAATGCGCTGACCATGTCACAACATGTTAAACCATACATTCAATTCAGTGACTTGCAAACATCAGTGTCAATCGCGTCCTCAATTTTCAGGATATCATATATAACGTGTGCGTGTCTTTGTCACGCATTTCTTAAATACGTTCATTTGCTTCTTCTTGGCTGCTTCAAAGACCCTGTACCTCCTCGCATCTATTTTTTTTTTATTTTGAAGCATTTGATTTCAACGTAAGGTGCGATATTTTCCTCTGTAACCTAGGGGCCTCCGTGGCCTAGTGGTATAGTCACTGTGACTTACATCACTAAGCTCCCCACCGCTGTGAGTTCGAATCCCAGTAGAGTCGTTCGGATTTCTCATGTTGGGAAGCCTTCCAGCTGGCTTACGGAAGGTCGATGGTTCTACCCAGTTGTCGATTTGTGCCTGAAACAGTGCATAAAGGACTTCTGGGGTCTTCCTCCGCCTATAATTAGCTGGACGTCGCGATATGACTGAAATACTGTTGAAAGCGAAGTAAATAAAAAATTCAAATCAAATCCTCTGTAACCTTTGACTGTGCTCAGTTTTCATCCATTGATGCACCAGGAATGCTATAAGAATATTATTATTGACCATATTACTAAAGAAGCGTCTCCCCTGTATATACCTATTCTATCACTATCACTGCCGCCTCGAGTACCATCGATAGAATAGTGCTTGCGCAGCAACAAAACTGCATTGGTATCTTTTGTTACTCTATACGAGGTTCATTCCGTCAATCACAGAGACAGACTTTTTCGGGACTCCTTCAGCTAAGCCAAGCGTTTTCTGTTAGCTCAATGCAAATGCAGCATTTTTGGATTTCTTAGCAAACCATTTGATGTTGAGAAAGACTATTGCCAAAGAGCAAAATGTAAAATAATGAAATTTATCCGGAGATTGCGTGTGTGTGCCATAACTATGATGCGACCGAACAAAAGCATTATCAGCTATAAGAACTGCCAGTCTTCCACTGGATTTCAGTTTCATGCTGCTTGAGGTCTAAACTTTGTTGCTCTTCATTCCATCATGGATGTTTTCCTTTAAATTGTGCATACGAGCATTGACCAATAGCATCATTTACCAATCGCATGCGCACTCGGAAGGTCTTTTGCGATGCCTCAAGGTACTGCATTAACGGTGGATATGCTAATCAGATCTTGATTTATTTCAAATGGGTTGAACCAGCCTCTTATAAGATATGTTACTTTAGTAACGTTTTCCTCGTAGTTCTGAATTTGTGACCTTTTCAGCTGTGTGTGAGAGTTCTCGTGTTTCGTATCTTCAAGAATGTCTCTAAATTGGCTGATAGATGCACTGTTATATAGTAATGCTTGGTGGCACAAATGTTCAAGCGGAAGTGTATGGTCCCAATGCGAGTTTGTGTGTCCTCATTGACAGTGATCTCTGTGGTATTATCAAGGTAAACACAAGGTTGGGTGATATGGATAGATTATGAATGGTACAAGGCGAAAACTGTATATGTATCCTAGTATTTGATTAAGCGGTGCTAGACGAAAATATAAAATCTATTTAACCTTGATATAGCACATAAAACATATTCTTAGTCCACAATAAGGTCAAGGTCAATGCCAAATTAAGTTTTGTTGATACTCGTTGATTGGGAATTATCGAATGTAACAATTGTGCAAGTCTCAAAGCATTCTAATAAAAGTTGTTAATGCTAGATGAAACGGTAAAATCTAGTTAACCAATAAACATCCCTTATAACAAGTCTGAATTCAGTCACGGTCAAGGTCAAAATGGAGGTTGGGTGATATGGGTGAACTGAGAATGATTCTAAGCCATAACTGTGAAAGTTTCATAGCATTCTTGTAAGCGGTAATAATGCTAGACGATGCGGTAAAATCTAGTTAACCAATAAAACAGCCCTTATAACATATTTTAGTTCCAAATTCGGTGAAGGTCAAGGTCAAAACTGAGGTAAGGTGATATATGGGTGAATTGGCAATGATCAAAAGCAGCAAGTATCAAATCATTCTTATATGCGGTATTGATGCTAGACGAAACAGTAAAATCTAGTTAACCAATAAACAACCCTAATAACATATTCGTAGACAAAATTCGGTCAAGGTCAATGTCAAACTGAGGTTGGATGATATGGTTGGATTGGGAATTACCCTAACCAACAACTGTTTAAGTACCAAAGCATTTTATTACACAGTGTTATTGCTACAAGAATCGGTAAAATCTGTTTAACTAGTACGCACCGCCAGTAGGATCACCATATGTCATCCACATCAAAAGACATTTGTCTAAAGGCATAAAAAGGTGATTTTTTCGTTTAAAAAGGTCATAAAATTTGGTTTTAACCTAAGTTAAAACCTTTAATAATGTCAATAACATTTAATGGCATGTTGCAATACCCGTTTTGATATTAGGCACCAATAAAAATGCATGCAGTACAAAAAGTATGATTGTGATAACAATGATCCTTTTACAACGTTAACTCGGTGGGTGGGGTAACAAAAATGCCTCAAAAGCCAACAAAGCTGCCATGAATTTACTGCTATCATACATTTCCTAAAAGCAGAGGGTTTGGGCTTCCTGAAAATCATAGTGAACCTTATTCACCCGAATGGTACCCGTACCTCAAATTTCAGGTGCCTGGCTCACAAGCTTGAGCTTTTGTGGTTTTTGACAATATTTCTTTTCTTATAGAGGATAAGTCTATGCAAAACTGTTGACCCTGGTTCGGGGCCAATTTATAAATTTTGTAACATATTGAAAATCCGTTTAGAGTGTATTGTTACACCCCTAAAATTTAGATCCAGGTATAAACTTGATAGAGGTCTACTAGGTTAAAGTAAGTATCCATCAATTTTCTAAGCTTTGGGACTTGTGTGTATGTGTGGAGATGGGGGAGGGGGGTAAAATTTGTAATTCTTGGTTTTTAGGTTTCTCTTTTTCATTACCTTGGTTGCCATGGCAACTAATTTTTTTAAGGAGATATACCCCATGAACATTCTTGTAAAGTTTTTCTTTAAAAAAGATGAGGTTAAGGAAAAGCATATGTATTAGGAGTATTAATTTTAATCCAAGAATAACTGGATATAATAACTAAAAACCTTTTTTTTTACTTTTACTTTTGTTGCCATGACAACAGAAAGTCTGCATGAAATCATTTTTAAAGAGATTGACCCAAAACATAGTCTTGTACAGTTTGTTCTTATCAGCCATGTGGTTGAGAGGAAAATGTATTGTGTATTAAATCCAAGAAAGACTGCATAGAATAACGAAAATTTAGAGTTTTGGTGGCTATTTTGTGTTGTTGATTTGTTTACCAATGTTTGACCTTCAACTTCATTGGAAAGGGGGACAGACAACAAACTGGATTCACATGCTTTTAATTATGGTTAACATGTGGTTTGCCAGTTATCAATCAAGTATCTAAGCTTTGGGCAATGTGATTTATTTTACAAGAATTTTATATTTTTAAGATTTCTCTATTTTTTACTTTGGTTGCCATGGCAACCAGACATCTTCATGATATCAATTTTTTTATGGAGAATCAACCCAGGAACATTCCTGTGAAGATTTGTTGTAATAAACCATATAGATTAGGAGAAGCAGCTGTATTAGGTAAATTTAATCCCAAAAAGATTGGATTTAATAGCGAAAAATAGCGTTTTGGCGGCCATTTTGTTTTTTACCATTTTTGGGCTTTCAAGGCACCGGAGAGGGTGACAGGCACCCTAAATGGATTCAGCACACTTTAATTATGATAAAAAGGTGGCCTGTCAACTTTTCCCCAAAAATGCCTCCAGAAGTTTGATTTCCCCAAAATCCGACTAGTCTAATATGATAGTTTTGCATTTTAAATAAAAGTTACTGTTTCCATTGTATATATATACTTTTATTTTTTGCTTTTCAATCCAAGATATTACAATTCTTTGAAAACCTCAATTTCATTAAATTTTGCACACCCATCTATAGCCTTAGTTCAACCATTCATTCTGCTGAATATCTTTTTTTAAAAGATATTTCTTGTTGTCTATTTGTCTACTGTGGGGATGTAAATGACCTAGACTTTTGTCTGACATCGTCAAATTTGTAATGAGCTCAAGAGCTACTTGCGCTGAATTCACATGCCAAATGTAAAGTGTATATCACATTCAGTTCCAAAGTGGCCAATGTTAAATTCAACCTATTTGACTTCTAAATGACCTTGACCTTTATGTGCCATACCAAACTTATACTTAACTCACGAGCTTCTTGCGTTGAGTAGAAATACCAAATATGAAGTATATATCACATATTGTTTCAGAGTTATGTGAAATGTTTAATTAACCCTATTTGGTCTTTAAGGTAGCTCGTGGGTGAGCTTAGTTTCCATGAAAGGTGTTATGAAACTTTGCTTGAATAATGATAATAGCATAAGAAACAATGTGTACAAATATAGGCAAAATTTATCGTTTGGTTTGTCTTTAAGGTCTCTTTTTTGACAAAACCCTGGAATTTTGATGATTTTATTTTTCTCAAAAATAATTAAAGCTAATGACTATAAGGCTCGCGGAATAAGTAGTCCACAAAATTCATTACAAGAAAAGCTAAAATTATTTTGAATAAAGGTGTTCAGAAAAATGTCATCAGCTATTTAAATTTTGCAAAATGCTAAAAAATTGAATTACAAACAAGAGGGCCTGAAGGCCCTGATATCGCTCACCATTTGTAATGAAGACTGATAGCTTTACCTTTGAATTTCACCCGTTTTATTCTAAATCCATTCAAGTTTTGTCGACCTACTGTAGTATAGTAGAGTACATCAAAGGCAGATAACTAGAGCCTAAACAATACTGAAATTAAGCCTTTTTCTAGCATTTCAAAGTATATCAAGGGCAGGTAACTATTGCCACAATGATTACATTTCAACAATAATTGCACTCCTTCCAGAACGTATAGCTACATCCTTTGTGTACAAGTATAATCAAGTCAATTGAAAACTGTAGTTGCAAGAGTGTAAACGCTGTAAAATATGGCATTTTCAGCAATTCAAAGGTAGATATCTCTTAATCTATTTGTCAGATTCCAACCATAATCACCCTTTTTCGAACTCTTATGGTCATATACAATATGGGCAAGTTTGAGAGAGCTTGGATAAATATTGTGGCCTCTAGAGCGTAAACACTGTTAAATATATCATTTTCAGCAATTCAAAGGTAGATAACTCTTGACCTATTGATCCGATTACAACCATAATTGAACCCATTCAAAGTCTTATGGTAATATACAATCTGATTAAGTTTGAGAAAGATTGGATAAAATGTGTGGCCTCTAGAGTGAAAACATCGTTAAATATGGCATTTTCAGCAATTCAAAGGTAGATAACTCTCGACCTATGAGTCTGATTTCAATGATAATCAAACTCATCTGAACTCTTATAGTAATATTCAATCTGAGCAAGTTTAAGAAAGATTTGATAAAAATTGTGATCTCCAGAGTGTAAACACCTTTAAAAATGGCATTTTCAGCAGTTCAAAGGTAGATTTCTCTTGATTTATTTGTTCGATTTCAACCAAAATCAACTCATCCGAACTCTTATGGTCATATACAATCTGGGCAAGTTTTAGAAAGATTGGATAAATACTGTGGCCTCTAGAGTGTAAACACCGTTAAATATGGCATTTTCAGCAATTCAAAGGTAGATAACTCTTGATCTATTTGTCAGATTTCAACTAAAATCAAACTCTTCCGAACTCTTATGGTCATATACAATCTGGGCAGGTTTGAGAAAGATTGGATAAATACTGTGGCCTCTAGAGTGTAAACACTGTTAAATGTGGCATTTTCAGCAGTTCAAAGGTTGATAAGTCATGACCTATTTGTCCGATTTCAACCATAATAGAACTCATTCGAACTCTTATAGCAATATACCATCTGAGCAAGTTTGAGAAAGATTGGATAAATATTGTGGCCTCTAGAGTGTAAACACTAAAATTGTTGACGCCGAACGACGCACGACGGACGACGGACGACAGACATTCAAGGATTGCAAAAGCTCACCCTGAGCTAGCTCGAAGACCATCAATGTTTAAATTTATTGAATTATTGAAATCATCCAACACATATGTTTTGTACAATTTAAGCTTATATATACGAGAGGCTATTCGAATAAGACATTCGTTTAAAGAAATTACCTGATGTATTCATCGTCAACGGAACAACAGTTACTTTCTCATGTTTCACGTGATGATATTTATTGTATGAATATTTCTATGTGAATAAGATTATGTACTTTGTACAAATCTGAATAAAATATGTTCTGTTCTGTTCTGTTAAATGCAACGCAATTATAAGCACTCTGGTTAAACCTATATGTAGCGCTGGTGTGCATGCGTGTGTGAATGTATTATTGTCACTTTTTGACTTGGTCTTACCACTCTGCCAATTCGGCATGTACATGTATTAAGTGTATCGATAAACTTGATAATTTTATTTAAAGAACTTAAGAATTGTTGTGTTCTTAATGAGAAACGAACCCTGTCTTGCGCTGGTGTTTGTTCATTTATTGCGATGTGCTACTCTTACATATAGCAGATATATGTTTAATTTTAACTACTGTTTGAACTCAGATAGGTACTTACTTAATTATTATGCTATATAAGACTTTGATAAGCGAATTTGGTGGCTTGCGATTTAGCGTTTGTCAGTATCAAGTTTGAAAACATATTGCTGTTTTCGAGGCACCAAATACGATCGACATTGAATTTTATACAGTGTTAAACAACTGTAAACTGCGTATACGGACTTTGTTACACGTAAAACTATATGAACTGTCCCTCGAATGCGAAGAATATAGATAGAGATGGACTTTTAGGCAGTATGGCACTCTTGCCTAAAGCATACACCTCACCCCCGTGCGACACATGAATTGACCCCCCGTGCGACACATCGCTTTTCTGGCAATAATTAGCCTAATTGGGCTTAACTTTTTCATGAAATCAGCCTGAATGTATCGTATAACATCGCAGTCTTTCATTACGTATCAAACATTTGAAAACAGCTCTTTGAAAGCAAAGAAAAACGCCAAAACTAAGGCTGATTGTGTCTGAGCGCTGTGACCACGAAGTTTGTGTTGAAGTGTTTGAAACATCAGGACACTCTGTGTTATAAAATTGATTAGCTGGCAATTGATAAATGATTGCTGTGTTCCGTGCGATATAGTATTTACATCTAGCAGTTCTTTAAAAGACAAAATATTCGTTTTTACTCACCGACTTTCGTTTTCCCCTATACAGTTACAGACCCCGCGTACGCCACATTACAGTACCCCCGCAAGTGGTGTTCTACACGGTGTAAGTGAGGGGGGAAAGAATGGCCTGGGCCATTTCTCCCCCCCTGTGTCTCAGTTAAGTTAGTAAGGGGGAAAGGAATGGCCTGGGCCGTTTCTTCTCCCCTGTGTGTCATATAAGTGAGGGGGGAAAAATGGCCTAGGCCATTTCTTCCCCCCTATGTCTCAGTTAAGTTACCGTAGTAAGAGGGGGAAAGAATAGCCTGGGCCCTTTCTTCTCCCCTGTGTTTCATATAAGTAAGTGAGGGGGGAAAGAATGGCCTAGGCCATTTCTTCCGCCCCTATGTCTCAGTTAAGTAAGTAGGGGGAAATGAATGGCCTGGGCCGTTTCTTCCCCCCTGTGTGTCATAAAAGTGAGGGGGAAGGAGTGGCCTAGGCCATTTCTTCCCCCCTATGTCTCAGTTAAGTTAGTAAGGTGGAATGGAATGGCCTGGGCCGTTTCTGCTCCCCTGTGTGTCATAAAAGTAAGTGAGGGGGGAAGGAATGGCCTGGGCCATTTCTTCTCCCCTGTGTGTCATAAGTAAGTGAGGGGGTGGAAGAATGGCCTAGGCCATTTCTTCCCCCTATGTCTCAGTTAAGCTATATAGATTTATAGCAATCTGAAGGAGAAAATTACCTGGAGTCTGATCTTGCTCCAAACTGTTTGCAATGGATTTTTGGATTTGTTTTGAATTTACGTCGCTTTCAACAGTATTTCAGTCATATCGCGACGTCCAGCTAATTATAGGTGGAGGAAGACCCCAGAAGTCCTTTATGCACTGTTTCAGGC
The DNA here is from genome assembly GCA_922989275.2 of Gari tellinella. NCBI lineage: Eukaryota > Metazoa > Mollusca > Bivalvia > Cardiida > Psammobiidae > Gari > Gari tellinella. The sequence continues at coordinate 46,800,252 of OV277856.1, forward strand.
ACAAATCGGCAACTGGGTAGAACCACCGACCTTCCGCAAGCCAGCTGGAAGGCTTCCCCACATGAAAAATCCGAACGACCCTACTGGGATTCGAACTCACAGCGGTGAGGAGCTTAGTGATGTAAGTCACAGTGACTATACCACTAGGCCACGGAGGCCCCTGTTTGCAATGGAAACAAGAATATCTTTTAAAAATATATTCAGGGGAGTGAGTGGTGGAAGTAATGTAAAATATAGATCTAGCATAACTCTGACTAAAAAAAACCATCATTTACAATATGCAAAACAATTTATTATTTTAACCAGTATCCAACTAGTCGGAGATCCTCATATTAATCTACTGTTCTTTATATCAAACTTCATTCATTGCGTTTCTTGAAACCAACTATACTTAACAAAAATAGAAACTTTACATACTTTAAAGCCGGTTTGAGCGATGTTTAATGACGTTTCATAAATAATACGTACATTTCATAATGGGGTTATCGATAAAGACCATGCAGAGCCACACTCTCACTAATTAATACCTCCCACGACGTAGCACGCTTTTCACTTCCGGTTTTTAACTCTGACGGCAAGTTGACCTTGTCAGGTTTATTTCAAGTTTATTTAATGCAACAGACACACGCAGGCTTGAGCCAAACACCGAAAAAACAAAATTGTAAACACCTGCGTTTTAAAACTGAGATGTCACAGCTTTCTGAAAATAACAGAAATCAGGCCATTTGGCATGCTTAAGCGTGTGCGTCAGCAACTGATGCTGGGCGTCATTTTGGAGGCATACGATAGAAAATTCATATCCTAACTACTCGTTACGGGGTAAGTCCAGGGTCGTCCAAAATTGTTGACGTCACATAGAGATGACCGCACTCTTACGTTAACGTATCGCCGTAACTGTTCAATCCCAGCAACGGTTACTGCTTGGCGGTTTGGGATCGCTGCCGAGACAATCAGAAATCGTCTGAAGCAATGCCACGGTCCCGTAGACCGCATTCAGGACAGATCTAAACTACACTTACAAAGCCCAGAATAACGTCAACGTCATGCCATGGCCTGTGGTATCAACAGATTTGAAACCAGGAACAAATACCAGATTTACACGACCAACAACCTCAGAAATGCTCGATTACGAAAATGGCGATGCCTATAACTGGCTATGGGGAGGGGAGAGGCAAGAGAAATGGAACAGCACATCTCTTTGTTTCTACTTACAAGTTGTAGGAAAGTTGTAATTAAGGTAGTATGTCTGAAGACATTTAATAAACGATTGTCAAACAGTTTGGGTCAAGATCAGACGCCGCATTACGCAACGTGTGATCAGGTTTCCAAACTGTCTGCAAACACTCTTTGAAGCGCAATTTAGAGAGTAGAAGGGTTTAATAAAATCTGGGGATGTCTATAACTGGCTATCGGGGGAAAGGCAAGCGAAATGGAAAAGCACATCTCTTTGTCTTAAGTAAAAAGCAAGGTTGAGGATGCCTCTAACTGAATAAGGAGAAAAAGGGAAGAGAAACCTGGTAGTACCTGGTAGAAGTAGAAGTAGAAAGGCTGGCGATGCCTATAACTGGCTATGGGGGAGGGGAGAGGCAAGAGAAATGGAAAAGCACATCTCTTTGTCTTAAGTGAAAAGCAAGGTTGAGGATGCCTCTAACTGAATAGGGAGAAAAAGGGAAGAGAAACCTGGTAGTACCTGGTAGAAGTAGAAGTAAAAGTAGAAGTAGGAATGGCTGGCGATGCCTATAACTGGCTATGGGGAGGGGAGAGGCAAGAGAAATGGAACAGCACATCTCTTTGTCTTAAGTGAAAAGCAAGGTTGAGGATGCCTCTAACTGAATAGGGAGAAAAGGGCAAGAGAAACCTGGTAGTACCTGGTAGAAGTAGAAAGGCTGGCGATGCCTATAACTGGCTATGGGGGAGGGGAGAGGCAAGAGAAATGGAACAGCACATCTCTTTGTCTTAAGTGAAAAGCAAGGTTGAGGATGCCTCTAACTGAATAGGGAGAAAAAGGCAAGAGAAATCTGGTAGTACCTGGTAGAAGTAGAAGTAGAAGTAGAAAGGCTGGTGATGCCTATAACTGGCTATGGGGGAGGGGAGAGGCAAGAGAAATGGAACAGCACATCTCTTTGTCTTAAGTGAAAAGCAAGGTTGAGGATGCCTCTAACTGAATAGGGAGAAAAAGGCAAGAGAAACCTAGTAGTACCTGGTAGAAGTAGAAGTAGAAAGGCTGGCGATGCCTATAACTGGCTATGGGGGAGGGGAGAGGCAAGAGAAATGGAACAGCACATCTCTTTGTTTCTACTTACAAGTTGTAGGAAAGTTGTAATTAAGGCAGTATGTCTGAAGACATTTAATAAACGATTGTCAAACAGTTTGGGTCAAGATCAGACGCCGCATTACGCAACGTGTGATCAGGTTTCCAAACTGTCTGCAAACGCGCTTTGAAGCGCAATTTAGAGAGTAGAAGGGTTTAATAAAATCTGGGGATGTCTATAACTGGCTATCGGGGGAAAGGCAAGCGAAATGGAAAAGCACATCTCTTTGTCTTAAGTGAAAAGCAAAGTTGAGGATGCCTCTAACTGAATAGGGAGAAAAAGGGAAGAGAAACCTGGTAGTACCTGGTAGAAGTAGAAGTAGAAGTAAAAAGGCTGGCGATGCCTATAACTGGCTATGGGGGAGGGGAGAGGCAAGAGAAATGGAACAGCACATCTCTTTAAGTGAAAAGCAAGGTTGAGGATGCCTCTAACTGAATAGGGAGAAAAAGGCAAGAAAAACCTGGTAGTACCTGGTAGAAGTAGAAGTAGAAGTAGAAAGGCTGATGATGCCTATAACTGGCTATAGGGGAGGGGAGAGGCAAGAGAAATGGAACAGCACATCTCTTTGTCTCTACTTACAAGTTGTAGGAAAGTTGTAATTAAGGTAGTATGTCTGAAGACATTTAATAAACAATTGTCAAACAGTTTGGGTCAAGATCATACGCCGCATTACGCAGCATGTGATCAGGTTTCCAAATTGTTTGCAAACACGCTTTGAAGCGCAATTTAGAGAGTAAAAGGGTTTAATAAAATCTGGGGATGTCTATAACTGGCTATCGGGGGAAAGGCAAGAGAAATGGAACAGCACATCTCTTTGTCTTAAGTGAAAAGCAAGGTTGAGGATGCCTCTAACTGAATAAGGAGAAAAAGGCAAGAGAAACCTGGTAGTACCTGGTAGAAGTAGAAGTAGAAGTAGAAAGGCTGGCGATGCCTATAACTGGCTATGGGGGAGGGGAGAGGCAAAAGGAACAGCACATCTCTTTGTCTTAAGTGAAAAGCAAGGTTGAGGATGCCTCTAACTGAATAGGGAGAACAAGAGCACCGCATGCCGGGCACATACGCCCATCAAATCGATCTAAGAATGTAGTCATATTAAAACCCTATCAAGGTACATGTATAGTGGAAAAAAGGGGAAGAACCCTGAAAGTAAGGGGTCATATGCTGACCAAGTTTCAAAAGAATTGGAATAAATTTGTTTGAGTAAGAGAGCGGACAAACTAAAAAATGACCGTTTTTGACGATAAAAGGGGCATAACTCTTTGATGTCTGGGTCAATCTTGCTGGTTATCATTCTTGACCGAGATATTATGGTCATACACCTACTGACCAAGTTTCAAAAGCATTGGAATAAATTTAATTGAGTTAGAGAGCGGACAAACTAAAAAATGCCCGTTTTTATTATGGTCATACACCTACTGACCAAGTTTCAAAAGCATTGGAATAAATTTAATTGAGTTAGAGAGCGGACAAACTAAAAAATGCCCGTTTTTTATGAAAAACGGGGCATAACTCTTGAATGTCTTGGGCAATCTTGCTGGTTATTGAACTTGACCGAGATATTATAGTCATACACATGCTGACCAAGTTTCAAAAGGATTGGAATAAATTTGTTTGAGTTAGAGAGCGGACATGAAAAAGTTGATGGACAGACGGACGGACAGCGCCACGACATAATACATCCCGTTTGAAGACGTATAAAAGGTAATAAATAGTGTGTTATACGTATTCCAACACATTTAACATATACATTAACAATTCTGTCTGTTTCACTCTTTATCTTTATGCATGAGCATGCAGAGCAGAGAGTTGTAGTTTGAAACTCCATTCATGAAGTTTGGTAGAATAGTAGATTAATATGAGGATCTTAGACTAGTAGAATCTAGGATAAGGGTTAAATTAATAAAATATTGTTTTGCGTTTCTGTAAATTATAGTATGAGCATGCACAGTATTTACTTGATTCATAGTTGGTTTCAAGAAACGCAATGAATGAAGTTTGATATAAAGAACAGTAGATCTAGATTAATATGAGGATCTCCAACTAGTTGGATACTGGTTAAAATAATAAATTGTTTTGCATATTGTAAATGATGGTTTTTTTAGTCAGAGTTATGCTAGATCTATATTTTACATTACTTCCACCACTCACTCCCCTGAATATATTTTTAAAAGATATTCTTGTTTCCATTGCAAACAGTTTGGAGCAAGATCAGACACCGGGTAATTTTCTCCTTCAGATTGCTATAAATCTATATAGCTTTGAAACATAAGTTAATACAACAGTATTAAATCTTTCGCTGCCAACAGCCCCGGAAGGCAACTTTGCAAACAGTTTGGATCCTGCTCATATGCCACGTAACGCGGAGTATGATCAGGATCCAAACTGTTTGACACTCGTATCGACATACATGTATCTGCAGTCAAAACGGCCCTAAAACTGACTTTAAAAATGTTGCAGACGACACTACCAATGCAGACGATATTTTGGCGTTAAGAGGGTTAAAGCAGACGAAGAGATCAAGCAGACGATATTATGGCGTTGAAAGGATTCAATCAGTTGACAAAGTGTTGCAATGAAAGAGGTCAAGTGTTAAACATAATAACTCGAACTCGCTAAGTCGACGAAATTTTGGGATACGGATAAGTTCGGTTGACATATTGAACCCTAGATATAAGTACTCGCCATATACAAGCAGTAAACCTGTGGATAACACTTGTTCTATGTAAAAAGACTCTGCACATCTTGCCTTCTTTCAATTTAAATTGTTATAAGAGCCGCGTGTGGCCCTAAATCGCTCACCTGGTACCCATGGTTACAGTCATGGTAATGGACCAATGCTCCCCCACCCACTGGCGGCCATGTTGTTTGAGCTATGAAGAAAACTCGTAAAGTGTCACCCATGAATCATTATTTGCATAAAAATATTCTTAAATCAGACCAATAGTTTCAGAGAAAAAGATTTTCTATACAGACTTGCCCCACCCAATGGCGGCCATATTTTTTAAGATAACAAAATGATCTAAAAAATCTGGCAGAAAGACATCAATGGATCATTTGTGTAAAATTATTTTCAATTTATTTCACAGAAGATTTTTTAAGTTTTTACTATACAGTAACATAAGGAAAACATGCTCCACCCACTGGCGCCCATGTTTTTTTATATCAAAATTATTATAAGAAATCTGGTAGAGGGTCAATCATGGATCATTTGAGTGAAATTACTTTCAAATCTGACCAGCGGTTTCAGACGAGAAGATTTTTAAAGTATTCACTAAATAGCCATATAAGGAAAATCTCCCCACCCGCTATCGACATCGTCAAATTTGTAATGAGCTCAAGAGCTACTTGCGCTGAATTCACATGCCAAATGTAAAGTGTATATCACATTCAGTTCCAAAGTGGCCAATGTTAAATTCAACCTATTTGACTTCTAAATGACCTTGACCTTTATGTGCCATACCAAACTTATACTTAACTCACGAGCTTCTTGCGTTGAGTAGAAATACCAAAAATGAAGTATATATCACATATTGTTTCAGAGTTATGTGAAATGTTTAATTAACCCTATTTGGTCTTTAAGGTAGCTCGTGGGTGAGCTTAGTTTCCATGAAAGGTGTTATGAAACTTTGCTTGAATAATGATAATAGCATAAGAAACAATGTGTACAAATATAGGCAAAATTTATCGTTTGGTTTGTCTTTAAGGTCTCTTTTTTGACAAAACCCTGGAATTTTGATGATTTTATTTTTCTCAAAAATAATTAAAGCTAATGACTATAAGGCTCGCGGAATAAGTAGTCCACAAAATTCATTACAAGAAAAGCTAAAATTATTTTGAATAAAGGTGTTCAGAAAAATGTCATCAGCTATTTAAATTTTGCAAAATGCTAAAAAATTGAATTACAAACAAGAGGGCCTGAAGGCCCTGATATCGCTCACCATTTGTAATGAAGACTGATAGCTTTACCTTTGAATTTCACCCGTTTTATTCTAAATCCATTCAAGTTTTGTCGACCTACTGTAGTATAGTAGAGTACATCAAAGGCAGATAACTAGAGCCTAAACAATACTGAAATTAAGCCTTTTTCTAGCATTTCAAAGTATATCAAGGGCAGGTAACTATTGCCACAATGATTACATTTCAACAATAATTGCACTCCTTCCAGAACGTATAGCTACATCCTTTGTGTACAAGTATAATCAAGTCAATTGAAAACTGTAGTTGCAAGAGTGTAAACGCTGTAAAATATGGCATTTTCAGCAATTCAAAGGTAGATATCTCTTAATCTATTTGTCAGATTCCAACCATAATCACCCTTTTTCGAACTCTTATGGTCATATACAATATGGGCAAGTTTGAGAGAGCTTGGATAAATATTGTGGCCTCTAGAGCGTAAACACTGTTAAATATATCATTTTCAGCAATTCAAAGGTAGATAACTCTTGACCTATTGATCCGATTACAACCATAATTGAACCCATTCAAAGTCTTATGGTAATATACAATCTGATTAAGTTTGAGAAAGATTGGATAAAATGTGTGGCCTCTAGAGTGAAAACATCGTTAAATATGGCATTTTCAGCAATTCAAAGGTAGATAACTCTCGACCTATGAGTCTGATTTCAATGATAATCAAACTCATCTGAACTCTTATAGTAATATTCAATCTGAGCAAGTTTAAGAAAGATTTGATAAAAATTGTGATCTCCAGAGTGTAAACACCTTTAAAAATGGCATTTTCAGCAGTTCAAAGGTAGATTTCTCTTGATTTATTTGTTCGATTTCAACCAAAATCAACTCATCCGAACTCTTATGGTCATATACAATCTGGGCAAGTTTTAGAAAGATTGGATAAATACTGTGGCCTCTAGAGTGTAAACACCGTTAAATATGGCATTTTCAGCAATTCAAAGGTAGATAACTCTTGATCTATTTGTCAGATTTCAACTAAAATCAAACTCTTCCGAACTCTTATGGTCATATACAATCTGGGCAGGTTTGAGAAAGATTGGATAAATACTGTGGCCTCTAGAGTGTAAACACTGTTAAATGTGGCATTTTCAGCAGTTCAAAGGTTGATAAGTCATGACCTATTTGTCCGATTTCAACCATAATAGAACTCATTCGAACTCTTATAGCAATATACCATCTGAGCAAGTTTGAGAAAGATTGGATAAATATTGTGGCCTCTAGAGTGTAAACACTAAAATTGTTGACGCCGAACGACGCACGACGGACGACAGACATTCAAGGATTGCAAAAGCTCACCCTGAGCTAGCTCGAAGACCATCAATGTTTAAATTTATTGAATTATTGAAATCATCCAACACATATGTTTTGTACAATTTAAGCTTATATATACGAGAGGCTATTCGAATAAGACATTCGTTTAAAGAAATTACCTGATGTATTCATCGTCAACGGAACAACAGTTACTTTCTCATGTTTCACGTGATGATATTTATTGTATGAATATTTCTATGTGAATAAGATTATGTACTTTGTACAAATCTGAATAAAATATGTTCTGTTCTGTTCTGTTAAATGCAACGCAATTATAAGCACTCTGGTTAAACCTATATGTAGCGCTGGTGTGCATGCGTGTGTGAATGTATTATTGTCACTTTTTGACTTGGTCTTACCACTCTGCCAATTCGGCATGTACATGTATTAAGTGTATCGATAAACTTGATAATTTTATTTAAAGAACTTAAGAATTGTTGTGTTCTTAATGAGAAACGAACCCTGTCTTGCGCTGGTGTTTGTTCATTTATTGCGATGTGCTACTCTTACATATAGCAGATATATGTTTAATTTTAACTACTGTTTGAACTCAGATAGGTACTTACTTAATTATTATGCTATATAAGACTTTGATAAGCGAATTTGGTGGCTTGCGATTTAGCGTTTGTCAGTATCAAGTTTGAAAACATATTGCTGTTTTCGAGGCACCAAATACGATCGACATTGAATTTTATACAGTGTTAAACAACTGTAAACTGCGTATACGGACTTTGTTACACGTAAAACTATATGAACTGTCCCTCGAATGCGAAGAATATAGATAGAGATGGACTTTTAGGCAGTATGGCACTCTTGCCTAAAGCATACACCTCACCCCCGTGCGACACATGAATTGACCCCCCGTGCGACACATCGCTTTTCTGGCAATAATTAGCCTAATTGGGCTTAACTTTTTCATGAAATCAGCCTGAATGTATCGTATAACATCGCAGTCTTTCATTACGTATCAAACATTTGAAAACAGCTCTTTGAAAGCAAAGAAAAACGCCAAAACTAAGGCTGATTGTGTCTGAGCGCTGTGACCACGAAGTTTGTGTTGAAGTGTTTGAAACATCAGGACACTCTGTGTTATAAAATTGATTAGCTGGCAATTGATAAATGATTGCTGTGTTCCGTGCGATATAGTATTTACATCTAGCAGTTCTTTAAAAGACAAAATATTCGTTTTTACTCACCGACTTTCGTTTTCCCCTATACAGTTACAGACCCCGCGTACGCCACATTACAGTACCCCCGCAAGTGGTGTTCTACACGGTGTAAGTGAGGGGGGAAAGAATGGCCTGGGCCATTTCTCCCCCCCTGTGTCTCAGTTAAGTTAGTAAGGGGGAAAGGAATGGCCTGGGCCGTTTCTTCTCCCCTGTGTGTCATATAAGTGAGGGGGGGAAAATGGCCTAGGCCATTTCTTCCCCCCTATGTCTCAGTTAAGTTACCGTAGTAAGAGGGGGAAGGAATAGCCTGGGCCCCTTCTTCTCCCCTGTGTTTCATATAAGTAAGTGAGGGGGGAAAGAATGGCCTAGGCCATTTCTTCCGCCCCTATGTCTCAGTTAAGTAAGTAGGGGGAAATGAATGGCCTGGGCCGTTTCTTCCCCCCTGTGTGTCATAAAAGTGAGGGGGAAGGAGTGGCCTAGGCCATTTCTTCCCCCCTATGTCTCAGTTAAGTTAGTAAGGTGGAATGGAATGGCCTGGGCCGTTTCTGCTCCCCTGTGTGTCATAAAAGTAAGTGAGGGGGGAAGGAATGGCCTGGGCCATTTCTTCTCCCCTGTGTGTCATAAGTAAGTGAGGGGGTGGAAGAATGGCCTAGGCCATTTCTTCCCCCTATGTCTCAGTTAAGCTATATAGATTTATAGCAATCTGAAGGAGAAAATTACCCGGAGTCTGATCTTGCTCCAAACTGTTTGCAATGGATTTTTGGATTTGTTTTGAATTTACGTCGCTTTCAACAGTATTTCAGTCATATCGCGACGTCCAGCTAATTATAGGTGGAGGAAGACCCCAGAAGTCCTTTATGCACTGTTTCAGGCACAAATCGGCAACTGGGTAGAACCACCGACCTTCCGCAAGCCAGCTGGAAGGCTTCCCCACATGAAAAATCCGAACGACCCTACTGGGATTCGAACTCACAGCGGTGAGGAGCTTAGTGATGTAAGTCACAGTGACTATACCACTAGGCCACGGAGGCCCCTGTTTGCAATGGAAACAAGAATATCTTTTAAAAATATATTCAGGGGAGTGAGTGGTGGAAGTAATGTAAAATATAGATCTAGCATAACTCTGACTAAAAAAAACCATCATTTACAATATGCAAAACAATTTATTATTTTAACCAGTATCCAACTAGTCGGAGATCCTCATATTAATCTACTGTTCTTTATATCAAACTTCATTCATTGCGTTTCTTGAAACCAACTATACTTAACAAAAATAGAAACTTTACATACTTTAAAGCCGGTTTGAGCGATGTTTAATGACGTTTCATAAATAATACGTACATTTCATAATGGGGTTATCGATAAAGACCATGCAGAGCCACACTCTCACTAATTAATACCTCCCACGACGTAGCACGCTTTTCACTTCCGGTTTTTAACTCTGACGGCAAGTTGACCTTGTCAGGTTTATTTCAAGTTTATTTAATGCAACAGACACACGCAGGCTTGAGCCAAACACCGAAAAAACAAAATTGTAAACACCTGCGTTTCAAAACTGAGATGTCACAGCTTTCTGAAAATAACAGAAATCAGGCCATTTGGCATGCTTAAGCGTGTGCGTCAGCAACTGATGCTGGGCGTCATTTTGGAGGCATACGATAGAAAATTCATATCCTAACTACTCGTTACGGGGTAAGTCCAGGGTCGTCCAAAATTGTTGACGTCACATAGAGATGACCGCACTCTTACGTTAACGTATCGCCGTAACTGTTCAATCCCAGCAACGGTTACTGCTTGGCGGTTTGGGATCGCTGCCGAGACAATCAGGAATCGTCTGAAGCAATGCCACGGTCCCGTAGACCGCATTCAGGGCAGATCTAAACTACACTTACAAAGCCCAGAATAACGTCAACGTCATGCCATGGCCTGTGGTATCAACAGATTTGAAACCAATAGAGCATGTAAAGGGTAAAGTTGGCGACGGATGTGGAACAAATACCAGATTTACACGACCAACAACCTCAGAAATGCTCGATTACGAAAATGGCGATGCCTATAACTGGCTATGGGGAGGGGAGAGGCAAGAGAAATGGAACAGCACATCTCTTTGTTTCTACTTACAAGTTGTAGGAAAGTTGTAATGAAGGTAGTATGTCTGAAGACATTTAATAAACGATTGTCAAACAGTTTGGGTCAAGATCATACGCCGCATTACGCAGCGTGTGATCAGGTTTCCAAACTGTTTGCAAACACGCTTTGAAGCGCAATTTAGAGAGTAAAAGGGTTTAATAAAATCTGGGGATGTCTATAACTGGCTATCGGGGGAAAGGCAAGCGAAATGGAAAAGCACATCTCTTTGTCTTAAGTAAAAAGCAAGGTTGAGGATGCCTCTAACTGAATAGGGAGAAAAAGGGAAGAGAAACCTGGTAGTACCTGGTAGAAGTAGAAGTAGAAAGGCTGGCAATGCCTATAACTGGCTATGGGGGAGGGGAGAGGCAAGAGAAATGGAACAGCACATCTCTTTGTTTCTACTTACAAGTTGTAGGAAAGTTGTAAATAAGACAGTATGTCTGAAGACATATCATAAACAATTGTCAAACAGTTTGGGTCAAGATCATACGCCGCATTACGCAGCGTGTGATCAGGTTTCCAAACTGTCTGCAAACACGCTTTGAAGCGCAATTTAGAGAGTAGAAGGGTTTAATAAAATCTGGGGATGTCTATAACTGGCTATCGGGGGAAAGGCAAGAGAAATGGAAAAGCACATCTCTTTGTCTTAAGTGAAAAGCAAGGTTGAGGATGCCTCTAACTGAATAGGGAGAAAAAGGGAAGAGAAACCTGGTAGTACCTGGTAGAAGTAGAAGTAAAAGTAGAAGTAGGAATGGCTGGCGATGCCTATAACTGGCTATGGGGAGGGGAGAGGCAAGAGAAATGGAACAGCACATCTCTTTGTCTTAAGTGAAAAGCAAGGTTGAGGATGCCTCTAACTGAATAGGGAGAAAGGGGCAAGAGAAACCTGGTAGTACCTGGTAGAAGTAGAAAGGCTGGCGATGCCTATAACTGGCTATGGGGGAGGGGAGAGGCAAGAGAAATGGAACAGCACATCTCTTTGTTTCTACTTACAAGTTGTAGGAAAGTTGTAATTAAGGCAGTATGTCTGAAGACATATAATAAACAATTGTCAAACAGTTTGGGTCAAGATCAGACGCCGCATTACGCAGCGTGTGATCAGGTTTCCAATCTGTCTGCAAACGCGCTTTGAAGCGCAATTTAGAGAGTAGAAGGGTTTAATAAAATCTGGGGATGTCTATAACTGGCTATCGGGGGAAAGGCAAGAGAAATGGAAAAGCACATCTCTTTGTCTTAAGTGAAAAGCAAAGTTGAGGATGCCTCTAACTGAATAGGGAGAAAAAGGGAAGAGAAACCTGGTAGTACCTGGTAGAAGTAGAAGTAGAAGTAAAAAGGCTGGCGATGCCTATAACTGGCTATGGGGGAGGGGAGAGGCAAGAGAAATGGAACAGCACATCTCTTTGTTTCTACTTACAAGTTGTAGGAAAGTTGTAAATAAGACAGTATGTCTGAAGACATTTAATAAACAATTGTCAAACAGTTTGGGTCAAGATCAGACGCCGCATTACGCAGCGTGTGATCAGGTTTCCAAACTGTCTGCAAACGCGCTTTGAAGCGCAATTTAGAGAGTAAAAGGGTTTAATAAAATCTGGGGATGTCTATAACTGGCTATCGGGGGAAAGGCAAGAGAAATGGAAAAGCACATCTCTTTGTCTTAAGTGAAAAGCAAAGTTGAGGATGCCTCTAACTGAATAGGGAGAAAAAGGGAAGAGAAACCTGGTAGTACCTGGTAGAAGTAGAAGTAGAAAGGCTGGCGATGCCTATAACTGGCTATGGGGGAGGGGAGAGGCAAGAGAAATGGAAAAGCACATCTCTTTGTCTTAAGTGAAAAGCAAGGTTGAGGATGCCTCTAACTGAATAGGGAGAAAAAGGGAAGAGAAACCTGGTAGTACCTGGTAGAAGTAGAAGTAAAAGTAGAAGTAGGAATGGCTGGCGATGCCTATAACTGGCTATGGGGAGGGGAGAGACAAGAGAAATGGAACAGCACATCTCTTTGTCTTAAGTGAAAAGCAAGGTTGAGGATGCCTCTAACTGAATAGGGAGAAAAGGGCAAGAGAAACCTGGTAGTACCTGGTAGAAGTAGAAAGGCTGGCGATGCCTATAACTGGCTATGGGGGAGGGGAGAGGCAAGAGAAATGGAACAGCACATCTCTTTGTTTCTACTTACAAGTTGTAGGAAAGTTGTAATTAAGGCAGTTTGTCTGAAGACATTTAATAAACAATTGTCAAACAGTTTGGGTCAAGATCAGACGCCGCATTACGCAGCGTGTGATCAGGTTTCCAAACTGTTTGCAAACACGCTTTGAAGCGCAATTTAGAGAGTAGAAGGGTTTAATAAAATCTGGGGATGTCTATAACTGGCTATCGGGGGAAAGGCAAGAGAAATGGAAAAGCACATCTCTTTGTCTTAAGTGAAAAGCAAGGTTGAGGATGCCTCTAACTGAATAGGGAGAAAAAGGGAAGAGAAATCTGGTAGTACCTGGTAGAAGTAGAAGTAGAAGTAGAAAGGCTGGTGATGCCTATAACTGGCTATGGGGGAGGGGAGAGGCAAGAGAAATGGAACAGCACATCTCTTTGTCTTAAGTGAAAAGCAAGGTTGAGGATGCCTCTAACTGAATAGGGAGAAAAAGGCAAGAGAAACCTAGTAGTACCTGGTAGAAGTAGAAGTAGAAAGGCTGGCGATGCCTATAACTGGCTATGGGGGAGGGGAGAGGCAAGAGAAATGGAACAGCACATCTCTTTGTTTCTACTTACAAGTTGTAGGAAAGTTGTAATTAAGGCAGTATGTCTGAAGACATTTAATAAACGATTGTCAAACAGTTTGGGTCAAGATCAGACGCCGCATTACGCAGCGTGTGATCAGGTTTCCAAACTGTCTGCAAACGCGCTTTGAAGCGCAATTTAGAGAGTAGAAGGGTTTAATAAAATCTGCGGATGTCTATAACTGGCTATCGGGGGAAAGGCAAGAGAAATGGAAAAGCACATCTCTTTGTCTTAAGTGAAAAGCAAAGTTGAGGATGCCTCTAACTGAATAGGGAGAAAAAGGGAAGAGAAACCTGGTAGTACCTGGTAGAAGTAGAAGTAGAAGTAAAAAGGCTGGCGATGCCTATAACTGGCTTTGGGGGAGGGGAGAGGCAAGAGAAATGGAACAGCACATCTCTTTAAGTGAAAAGCAAGGTTGAGGATGCCTCTAACTGAATAGGGAGAAAAAGGCAAGAGAAACCTGGTAGTACCTGGTAGAAGTAGAAGTAGAAGTAGAAAGGCTGATGATGCCTATAACTGGCTATAGGGGAGGGGAGAGGCAAGAGAAATGGAACAGCACATCTCTTTGTCTCTACTTACAAGTTGTAGGAAAGTTGTAATTAAGGTAGTATGTCTGAAGACATTTAATAAACGATTGTCAAACAGTTTGGGTCAAGATCATACGCCGCATTACGCAGCGTGTGATCAGGTTTCCAAATTGTTTGCAAACACGCTTTGAAGCGCAATTTAGAGAGTAAAAGGGTTTAATAAAATCTGGGGATGTCTATAACTGGCTATCGGGGGAAAGGCAAGAGAAATGGAACAGCACATCTCTTTGTCTTAAGTGAAAAGCAAGGTTGAGGATGCCTCTAACTGAATAAGGAGAAAAAGGCAAGAGAAACCTGGTAGTACCTGGTAGAAGTAGAAGTAGAAGTAGAAAGGCTGGCGATGCCTATAACTGGCTATGGGGGAGGGGAGAGGCAAAAGGAACAGCACATCTCTTTGTCTTAAGTGAAAAGCAAGGTTGAGGATGCCTCTAACTGAATAGGGAGAACAAGAGCACCGCATGCCGGGCACATACGCCCGTCAAATCGATCTAAGAATGTAGTCATATTAAAACCCTATCAAGGTACATGTATAGTGGAAAAAAGGGGAAGAACCCTGAAAGTAAGGGGTCATATGCTGACCAAGTTTCAAAAGAATTGGAATAAATTTGTTTGAGTAAGAGAGCGGACAAACTAAAAAATGACCGTTTTTGACGATAAAAGGGGCATAACTCTTTGATGTCTGGGTCAATCTTGCTGGTTATCATTCTTGACCGAGATATTATGGTCATACACCTACTGACCAAGTTTCAAAAGCATTGGAATAAATTTAATTGAGTTAGAGAGCGGACAAACTAAAAAATAAAAACGGGGCATAACTCTTGAATGTCTTGGGCAATCTTGCTGGTTATTGAACTTGACCGAGATATTATAGTCATACACATGCTGACCAAGTTTCAAAAGGATTGGAATAAATTTGTTTGAGTTAGAGAGCGGACATGAAAAAGTTGATGGACAGACGGACGGACAGCGCCACGACATAATACATCCCGTCTGAAGACGTATAAAAGGTAATAAATAGTGTGTTATACGTATTCCAACACATTTAACATATACATTAACAATTCTGTCTGTTTCACTCTTTATCTTTATGCATGAGCATGCAGAGCAGAGAGTTGTAGTTTGAAACTCCATTCATGAAGTTTGGTAGAATAGTAGATTAATATGAGGATCTTAGACTAGTAGAATCTAGGATAAGGGTTAAATTAATAAAATATTGTTTTGCGTTTCTGTAAATTATAGTATGAGCATGCACAGTATTTACTTGATTCATAGTTGGTTTCAAGAAACGCAATGAATGAAGTTTGATATAAAGAACAGTAGATCTAGATTAATATGAGGATCTCCAACTAGTTGGATACTGGTTAAAATAATAAATTGTTTTGCATATTGTAAATGATGGTTTTTTTAGTCAGAGTTATGCTAGATCTATATTTTACATTACTTCCACCACTCACTCCCCTGAATATATTTTTAAAAGATATTCTTGTTTCCATTGCAAACAGTTTGGAGCAAGATCAGACACCGGGTAATTTTCTCCTTCAGATTGCTATAAATCTATATAGCTTTGAAACATAAGTCAATACAACAGTATTAAATCTTTCGCTGCCAACAGCCCCGGAAGGCAACTTTGCAAACAGTTTGGATCCTGCTCATATGCCGCGTAACGCGGAGTATGATCAGGATCCAAACTGTTTGACACTCGTATCGACATACATGTATCTGCAGTCAAAACGGCCCTAAAACTGACTTTAAAAATGTTGCAGACGACACTACCAATGCAGACGATATTTTGGCGTTAAGAGGGTTAAAGCAGACGAAGAGATCAAGCAGACGATATTATGGCGTTGAAAGGATTCAATCAGTTGACAAAGTGTTGCAATGAAAGAGGTCAAGTGTTAAACATAATAACTCGAACTCGCTAAGTCGACGAAATTTTGGGATACGGATAAGTTCGGTTGACATATTGAACCCTAGATATAAGTACTCGCCATATACAAGCAGTAAACCTGTGGATAACACTTGTTCTATGTAAAAAGACTCTGCACATCTTGCCTTCTTTCAATTTAAATTGTTATAAGAGCCGCGTGTGGCCCTAAATCGCTCACCTGGTACCCATGGTTACAGTCATGGTAATGGACCAATGCTCCCCACCCACTGGCGGCCATGTTGTTTGAGCTATGAAGAAAACTCGTAAAGTGTCACCCATGAATCATTATTTGCGTAAAAATATTCTTAAATCAGACCAATAGTTTCAGAGAAAAAGATTTTCTATACAGACTTGCCCCACCCAATGGCGGCCATATTTTTTAAGATAACAAAATGATCTAAAAAATCTGGCAGAAAGACATCAATGGATCATTTGTGTAAAATTATTTTCAATTTATTTCACAGAAGATTTTTTAAGTTTTTACTATACAGTAACATAAGGAAAACGTGTTCCACCCGCTGGCGCCCATGTTTTTTTATATCAAAATTATTATAAGAAATCTGGTAGAGGGTCAATCATGGATCATTTGAGTGAAATTACTTTCAAATCTGACCAGCGGTTTCAGACGAGAAGATTTTTAAAGTATTCACTAAATAGCCATATAAGGAAAATCTCCCCACCCGCTATCGGCAATGTTTTTTAAGATAGGAAAAATATTTTAGGAAATCTGATAGAGGGTCAACCGATGGACGACGGGCACAGGCGCGATCACAATTGCTCAACATGGCAGTTCGTGCCAGTAGCGCGTTCTAGTACCGTATCGGCGTACAGCAACGTTAACCGATGCAAACAACGCTTATAGTACGACATCTAACGTTCACAAATACTCTTCAATAATAACTCATTGCGCCCCAGCCCCGTGTTTATTTACTTTTCAAGGGTACAAACGATTTATGTACGAATCGGAATAACACACGCAAAAGTGTACTAATCAACTGAAATGCATCAATTTTACCGCATATAAAAATAAGATTTAGCTGCTCAGATGTAAGTTACTTTGTTTGATACATCAAGTATCGGAAAATGTTGGTTTATTGATGAGGAATTAAGTCGGGACTGTTTGCTGGTTTTTTAAATTCATTTGGTCGCCATTTTGTTTTTCTTGTTCGTGTTGGCTCACTACCTCTTTAGAAAATCAAGTCCCAAAGCAAGGGGAATAACTCTAGCCAAAAACTAGAGAAAGATTTCGTTCACTGATGCTTCTGATAAAGTTTGGTTGAAATCGGGTCAGTGGTTTCTGAGGAGATGTTGTTTGAAAATGTGGACGGACGACGGACGAAGAGCGGTCACAATAGCTCATCCTGAGCTAAAAATGTGCGTTTCTTTTTGCACTGAGTGTATGCACACACTACTAGGTTTTGTCATCATAAAAGATATGGTATATGAGTTATCGTTTTACCAGGATTTTTCGCTAATCAAGGTCAGAGGTCAAGGTCAATCGTACCTGAAAGTGTTGTGTAACTCCACCATCTTAAGAGGTATGCACTCATTTGGTTTTGTCATCATAGAAGATATGGTATATGAGTTATGCTTTTAAACAAGATTTTTCAATAATCAAGTTCAGAGGTCAAGGTCAAGGTCAAATTTGCCAGGGAAACTGTTACACAACATTTAGTTATCCCAATATAATATTATACTCAGCCAAAAAAGAAAGTACCCACTTTTCTATTCTAAATTATCAGCGTCTTATTCATAAACTGTATTTGAATTTTATTTCATAGAAAGAAGCAGACGACATGAAATCATTGTGGCTAAATAACTTGCACATTGTATTGAAAATAAAAGGTCCATAACTCTTTTTCTGAAAACAGCATTTTTGCTTAGAATGTTTGTTCCATGGATTCGAATCAATTTTACTCATATTCAGCAGCTAGAACTGTTTCTGAAAGAAAATAAAATCACATTAGCCTTTCATTCATGACAATATTCATGGCGTTATTGAGACTAGAAAGTCTTATAATATCAAATTACCTCCCTTTGCATTGAAATAAGAACAAACTTTAAGTGTTTAATTTTCGTTGCTTGTGTCATTTAACCTGAATGTTTTTACTGGAATACATTGGTGATCATATGGGCCTTTAAAACCTCAAACAAAACTGAAGTTGATAAAGCACTTTTAAAGATATGGAACTTGAAAATTTACTGAATGTATAGTAAAAGTCAACAAGTGGGCAACTTACTTTTTTGCTGCGTATGTTAAACTGGACTGCAAATAGCCCCGATTTAAATCCTAAAGAACACACGTGGGACGAAATAGTATGTCATGTTCGAACAAATCACACAATCAAAACGGTAAATGACTTTGCATCAGCGTTACAAGTTAAATTGAACAATTTTCCTACGTCATTATTACAGCGTTTTTACAGCGTTACGTCAACAGTGTTCGCCGCCGATTCATGACATGCATTGGACAAAATGGTGGACACATGAGATGATGACTCCAAATTCAATACTTACAGCCTAATTTGGGTGCTTATATCACATTCAAAATGAAATTAAACCTTTCTTGTTTATGAACCCAGTCTTATCAAAGAACGTGTCATTTTTTAAATCGACCCCTATGTCATTTCGCTCAATATTTTACAATAAAAAAAATATTGTGTCGACTTCAATTTTTCACAGAAAGTCACTAAGGCATTGTTCTTCAATCCAGATAAAAAGAATAGTCAGAAAATATTTCAGTTCCTAGTATATATACTAAAGGAATTTAGAAACGCAACTCGAACTTTGGATATATCTTTTGCATTTGTTTATATAGTTTGGTTATAAAAGTTATATATCATTTTCAACGTTAAACATTTATCAACATTTTGCATCCTAAGACATTTTGCATACTTAAAAAGTGTGATGGAGAGATGACGTTGAGCAAGTCGCGCCAGTGTAAAGTCCTAACGATATGGTCAATATCTGGTATGACCCTCATGTGCCGCCATGGCAGCGCGGATAAGCCTATGCAGAGAGTAGATGAGTCCTTTAATTTGACAAATTGGGATGTTTTCCTACTCTTCTTGCAATGCACGGCTCAATTTGCCATGCGTCGTCGGTTTTGGATGACGTCTCAAAACACGCCCGTGCAAGATGTTCCATAGACGTTCAAGGGGCGAAAGATCGGGGCTGTATTTGTCAATGAACAACACACTCCTCCATTGATGTATGAACATCAACTCTAGACGATGTACCTGCAGCCAATTCATACGACGTTGACGTTGACGTCGAGGCCTTGTTAACGGCAATCTTACGTATGGTTTTCTTGCTCTGATTCCCCCGATCCGGAGCCTGTTTGACACAATTCGTGCGCATGGTCTGGTGTTATTAGGACCTCTAAAATTTCTGGCGGTTTCTTTGGGTGTCTGGAACCTGTGACGTAAGTGTGTCAGCCTTATAAAAACGTAATCACGACGTGACGTTACTCGGGGTAGGCCAGGTCGAAGACGGTCGTTCGTTGTACCAATGGTACGCAGACGATCATACAGCCTGGAAATAGTGCTTTTTTGCACAGTAAGATGATTTACAACGTTACTCTGAGAACTTCCGTTAATCAGCACCCGAACGGCTGCTTAACGTTGATCAATGCTTAAGCGCGGCATTGCCATCTTTGATCAGATTAGATTTTTTTCT
Source organism: Gari tellinella (assembly GCA_922989275.2). Lineage (NCBI taxonomy): Eukaryota > Metazoa > Mollusca > Bivalvia > Cardiida > Psammobiidae > Gari > Gari tellinella. The sequence continues at coordinate 46,820,101 of OV277856.1, forward strand.
TTTAAAATTTACTAACTTGGTCTAACTGACGAGTTTTGTAATGTAACCGAACAGGTTTACTCTATACAATTACCTGTAGTCACGTGACCTTTAGTTTACGCTAAGCCCGTGCTACTCGTGATATCCATGGGCGTTCGACGACATTTTTCCATCACTGGGTAAGAGTGTCTCGGTGCACACACGGAAAAGTCGTGCAAAATATTGAGAACATATTTGTATCTTACGTTTAAAAAAGTTGCGTTTCTAATTTCTTTTAGTATAGATAGAAATATACGATGGGTACTTTCTTTTTTGGCTGAGTATATATCCACACCACCAGGTTGTGTCATCTTACGTGACATATTAAAGAAATTTTGAAAAAAACTATGCTTGGTACAATTTTGGATGGACGGATGGCCGAACAGATAGCCGGACGGGTGCGATGGATAAGCAGAATGAAAAAAAAAGATTCCTATATAGTCCCCAATACCTAGTTGGGGTATATCAATATCTAAATTGTTAAAAAACACATTAATTACTGTATTGCAGACTCGGGTTGCTTTTTGAAGAGAAATGAAAAAAGCGATTTCTGAGGCAAATATTGGGTCATTTCTTTTTTTCATATTTTTTTCAAGTGTTGTACTTTAACATTATTTTTTGTTTCTTTTATCAAGATCTACCCATTAACCACAAAATATCCCAGAAATTATTTTTTTTTAAATCCTTTGGAAGTTGAGGCTCAAGTAATGAATAAAATTGTAATTTATAGCAAACTCTTATTCGAAATAGTAATGAGTGAAACTATCTAAATCAAATGAATACTCATCTGCTTCCTGTCGGCAGTGTAGCTGTTATATTGCACCTCCTCTCTCAGTACCAGTACCTCCTGCCTTTGCTGAAGAACATCAACATCAACAGTATACTCTCGAACAATCAAGGCTGATTATAATTGGGAGAACCTCGGCCAACGCCAAAGTAAACTGAGAGTCAATGTCAACACGTGGTTCTGACCTCGCCTCTTCTTCCATAACACGCCACTAAGCATGTAGTCAAAATCCCCAAACGTCTGCGCGGTTCGGTTACCCTAGGCTGAATGGCTGCACTAACTTACACGCACGAAAACCTCGTGCACAACAGCAGTGCCCCTGTTGGCGTAGTATACAGGGCTGCCATAAGTTGACATGAAAAATCCTAAGATTTCCAAAATTGCATTTTTCAAGTGCAATTTTACGAATCGTACCTTTACCCCATAGCCTGTTTCTTGTTTTATTGACAAGCGACTTCTTAAAGCGGGCTGTAAGTAAAGCAGAATGCGCCTTAAGGCGCATTCTGCTTTACTTTCAGCCTGCTTTAAGCTAACATGTACTGGAAAAAAATCCGGAGATTTAGGAAAAATCCGGAGAAATGGCAGCCCTGAGTATACATTTCAAGGTCTATAAAATAATGTTCTGCTTATTCGTAAACTCAAAAGAAAATATTTACCTAAATGTTTATCATTTATTATTAATGGCATATCTAGCTTGCTTTCGCCACACACGAAAGACAGAAATCAGTGATGATCGTGAAATGGTACAAATTGCAAAATGAAGGGTCTGTTTCTTTTTTTCTCAAAGACTTATGGTGAATTTTTATTAAGCAAATGCCATTTTCAAAGTAGACGATATAGATCTAATTATTTAAAGAGGCTCGCAACCAGATTTAGCAGTAAAACTAGTAATTTGTAAATATGTCAAACGCTTATATACTTAACAAAAATAGAAACTTTACATTCTTTAGAGCCGGTTTAACTCATTATCCGATTCCCCCGAAACTTCCAATGGACAATTCCATTTTGCAATACAGGCTGGTCCATTTTAGACTATTAAGGATCCTTTGTTGTAATAAATTGCAAAATGACAAACAGTAAAGTCCCTGATCAGAGAGCTCCTGATCAGGGACTTCACTGCATAGGACAAGCTAGTGTACTTTTAACAGGTACACATTTGGTAAAGGACGCATATATGCGTCACTAGGGCTCGATGAGTTAAGCCATGTTTTAATGTCGTTTCATAATATACAAGGGCGGATTTAGGGAGGGGCGGAAGCGGCGTACGCCCCCCCCCCCCCCCCCCCCCCTAAAATCTGTCAAGGTTAGGGTTTTTTTTCACACTTCAGAGCTCACCATTTCAGTTCTAAACTCCATTTTTTCTCCAGGGGAGAACCCCCGGACCCCCATCAGCATTTGTCAATATCCCTTTTCAGAATATAACAGTATACATTGGTAACTACATCTCTCTCGTGCGTCTAAAAGTCAAATATTTCTAGCAGAAATCGACGTTAGTGGCAAAACAATGTTATGTCTTATATAACGCAGCTTTGATCAAATAAGTCGTATTCAGTGCCCCAAGTCTCTCGAAACACACTTCAGAGCTCACCATTTCAGTTATAATTTCCAATTATCTACCGGGGAGGACCCCCAATCCCTAGTGTTTGTCAAGTTCAAGTTTCAGAAACTCAAGAACTAAGTACCTATACATGTATCATATCGGTAGACTAAAACCTTTGGTGTTTCATGTACCTCTCGTACGTCTAAAAGTTGAATATTTCTAGCAGAAATCACTGTTAGTTACACACAAATGGTGTTATATACATGTATAATGTAACAGAGCTTTGCACAAAATTGTATCGTTCACATAGATCGTATTCAGTGTCCCAAAATCCCTCCAACCACACTTCAGGGCTCACCATTTCAGGTCTAAATTCCAAATTCTCCCAGGGGAGAACCACCGAATCCCCGCCAGCATTTAACAACTTCAGGTTTCAGAAATTCAAGAACTAAGTAACTACAAAGTCGGCAGCCTAAAAACTACAGTGCTTCATGTACCTCTTGTACGTCGAAAAGTTGAATATTTCTAGCAGAAAAAAATGTTACTCACAATTTATTGTTATGTATAAAATGACAGAGATTTGAATAAAAGTGTTTGGTTCACATAAGTCGTATTCAGTGTCCCAAATATATCCAACTGTACACTCACCAGGGCTCACCATTTTAGTTCTAATTTCCATTTTATTTTTCTCCAGGGGATAGCACCCCGGACCCCCCCCCCCCACCCACCCCCCCACCCCCCACCCCCACCCACAACAATCTGTCAATTTCAAGTTTCAGGAGACTCAAGCACCTTTCAGAAGTAACTACAGAGTTGGCAGCATGAAATATACGGTGCTTCAGCTACCTCTCGTACGTCTAGAGTTGAATAATTCTAGCAGAAAAAAATGGTCGTCACAAAATTATGTTATTTCTAATATAATGGAGCTTTAAACAAAATTGTATGGTTCAGTGACATCACATAGATCGTATTCAGTGTCCAAAATACACTTCAGAGCTCAACATTTCAGTACATATTTTCAGTTTCTCCCGGACCCCCACCCGCAGGAGGGGATACCCCTTCCTGCACTCTCCCCCTGAGGTGCCTAACATTCATTGAAGCCTGGCCTCGCTCTGCAATGATTCATCATGATTTTAGCCAGAAGTTTAAGCTCAGGAGAGCTCATGTTTTTAAGATAAAAAATGGTCTAAGTCCTGACTATATGAGTCAAAATTTTACAGCTCAAGATACTGTTCATGCCTACGAAACCAGATCTAGTCAGACCGGTTCATTTGTACCCCCTAAGGTCAAAGGTTTTGGTCTCACATCATTTTCCTACAACGGATGCACACTATGGAACAAATTACCTGCACATCTTAGAAGTATGTCAACTTTAGCAAAGTTCAAGAGGGGAGTAAAAGATCACATTTTAAGTCATAATATGAACATCTAAGAGAAATTTATTGGTTAATGTAACTCATATATAAGTAATATTTATAATCATAAGTTAAGATTCAATAGTGTAACTCATCTTTAAGTAATATTTATAGTCATAAGTTAAGATACAATAATGTAAACTCCAATGTATTGTCAATGATCTCATTCTAATATATTTTTACACAGATTTTGTTATCTTATAAGCAAACCTATTGTTATTATTTTAATATGGATAGTTTATTTCATACTTTTCTACGTCAGTCTTTAATTTTTATCATAATTAAGGGTAGGGACTGGTTTGGTAATTAACAACACCTGTGATATAAAATATACTCAGTATTATTTTTAATTTATTAATTTCATATTTAATCTTATTAGTTCATAGATCATGCCTCTCTATGTCAGACCATCAATATCAATAAGGACCACAATGGAAATAAGAGATGTCCTTTCTCTTTTTTGTGTAATCCCACGGGTGGTGAACAACATTGTTCCTCATTCGTGGTATTTTGATGTGACTGACATAGTTCATAACACAACATATATATAATCATTGCAATTTTTATAAATTGTGTTTTGTTTTAATATGTATGTGTGTGTTGTTAGCTATTGTCATGTTACATGATATTGAAATAAATCTATCTATCCGTTAGGCAGAATAGTGGACACCGATAGATTATCGATAAACTGTCCTACGCTAGCTTGCGTGCCCTTCAATGTTAGGCTCTTACCGCTCGGTATTTACGGAAACTCCCGACGACTCTTTGAACATATTAATTTTATTTTCAATTTGAAAAAGGACCAAATTAACATTAACTTACAATTCTTAAATTTATGTCAAAAGAAAGAACAAATAGTCAAGTATACGAGCCCGTTTGCACAGAATTGATATCGATTTGTATAAATGCACAAGGTCGTGTTATATTATCCGTGTCGAGGCTTATTTTCAGCATTTTACTCTTTGTTTAATGTGATTTAGAGGTGTCTTTTTAAACGTAAAAAAGGACCAAAATCTTATTAAAATATTTTTTCAAAACAAATTCCATCATAAAGGAAAATGTTTAAGCTAACACAGGCCGTTTGCACAGGAACGATATCTGTCCAGAAAAAAAGTTATTACAAGTTATGTAAAAATGCCCTTCTTATTTTAATGCTCGAAATTGAGAGCAAGTGGGCCACCTGCGTGTCCACTATTCTGCGTAAACGTATCTATCTAAATAGTTATAAAAACGCGTAAAATCGATTTCGGTCGGGGGGCTTCGCCCCCCCCCCCCCCTGAATCCCCCTACCCATCGGGGGCCCTGGCGGCCCCGGACCCCCAGCTTAAGAATATGTTTTACGCCCCCCCCCCCCCCCCCCCCCCCTAACTAAGAATCCTGGATCCGCACCTGATATATACACATTTCATAATGGAGTAATCGATAAAGTCCATACAGAGCCATACTCTCGCTATGTTGTACCGCGCACGACGTAGCACGCTTTCCACTTCCGGTAATTAGCACTGACGGTCAGTTGACCTATATTCAGCATTGATTTCAAGTTTATTTAATGCAACAGACACACTCAGGCTTTAGCCAAACACCGAAAATTCAACGTTGTAAACATTTGCGTTTCAAAACTGTGATGCCACAGCTTTCTGAAAATCACAGAAATCAGACCATTTAGCATGATTACGGCGGACGCGTCAGTAACTAATGTTGCGCGTCATTTTGTACGCATACGATAGACAATTTATATATATGTCGACTAATCGTTACAGAGTTACTGTGTTAAGTCCAGGATCGTGTGCGATCGTTGACGTCACGTAGAGACGACCGCACTCAAGATTAAGTTAACTCACCAGCAACGATTACTGCTCGGCGGTTTTGGATCACTGCCGAGGCAATAAGGAAACATTTGGATAGCATTTTAAGATAACCTAAAACCATTTTTAGATAATTTACATGCAAAAATAAAAGAAAATACTCAAATAAAACCAAATGTGTAGCATCTGGCATTAGAAAATATTATCAGTCTGAAAACACCCTCAAGAAAAGTCTTCAAATCTTATTTTTTAGACATTTTCCATCGCTTTATTCTATATTTATTCGGAAGACGAAACAGAAATTGATCACGGGCCGAATTATGTACTCTACACACTACGTTAAATCTATCCCAGAGATATAAATAGTCCGGCTGGTCGAGTGTTCTAAAATGGTTGTCTTATTTTGCTTCCTGTCCCCGCATCCCGGGTTCGAATCCAACCAGATCAAAAAATTTTTTTATTGAAATGCACTTTTTTAAACAAATTCTTATCCGTTTATATGAGCATTTGATATACTTACAAGTTAATTTTTTTAATGCTAAATCTGGTTGCGAGCCTCTTTAAAGCAAGACGTTTTTATCGTTGTTTATAGAGTTCAAACAGACAGTGGGTTGACAGCTGTAGGTACATGCGAACAGCATGATTTCTGTTAAGTCTTGTCTAATAAATCGTCCATAGGCTAGCACTCATTAATAAAAAGCAATGCTGACTCTGTTTCTTCCGACCTATTGTTTTTCAAAACATTTTTCTCGGACAAAGAATAGAACTGAATCTTACGGGTTTGCTCTCTAAAGACTTTTCTTCAGTCATTGAGGGACCACCAGCCCATTGTTCTGGAGGTGTCAATGTAACTGTCAAATCACATGCAGCACAATCTCAGTTAACCTGGTGAGGTCCAGATTATACTCATGCTCTAGTGATTTTCAATGGTTATTTCTAACCAAACTATCAAATATAAAGGTAGAGTCTCACACGAGAAGCTTCAATGGTTCTTTGCTAGCGACATGTCCATAAGATCCATGATTATTGCAAGGAAATTGTCTGACAAGGCGTTATGACCAAAAGGTCGTCAGGAGATGTCTTTAACTTAGTTTCCACAATAATTTCCTTTTGACCTGTAAACATAAAACTTATCTTTAACCTCATTATATTTATCATGAAAATACTTATATCTGTAATGCATATAGATCTGAATCCACTGAGAGATAAACGTCACATCGCCTTCCGTAGCTCATAAGCAGCAGAAGCTTTGAATCGAGTTCTGGCAAACTTTTTCTCCTAACAAGAGCCGTATACGGCCCTAAATCGCTCACCTGGGACCATTGATGTAAATGTTACATATTTTGGAAAGATGAGAAATTATGACAATATGATTGTTCCAATTGCTGATTGGATGATGCTGAGTGCAGAATAGCTAAGCTTAGGATACTGTAGTTTAAGAGAAGATTTTTTAAGATTTTTATTAAAAAAATCTAGCTCCTGTGACCTAGATATGCAACGGACCAGAAACATTTGAACATTATTGGTAAAGTACCTCAAGAAGTTACACCATGCCAAATATCAAAGCTCTAGCTATATTAGTTTCAGAGAAGAAGAGGTTTAAAGATTTCACTATATAACTCTATGTAAATTTGTGACCCCCGGGACCGGGTCATTTTTTATCCCAGGGACATAATTTGAACAATCTTAATAGAGGACCTGTAGATGATGCGTTGTGCAATATATCTAAGCTCAGGGTACTGTGGTTTCAGAGAAGAAGATTTTTTAAGTTTTTATTGAAAAAATCTATTTTTAGCTCCTGTGACCTAGATATGCAACGGACCAGAACCATTTGAACAACATCAGTAAAATACCTCTAGAAGTTACACCATGCCAAATATCAAAGCTCTAGCTATGTTATTTTTAGAGAAGAAGAGGTTTGAAGAATTCACTAAATAACTCTATGTAAATTTGTGACCCCAGGGGCGGGGTCAATTTTGACCCCGGGGACATAATTTGAACAATCTTGATAGAGAACCTATAGATGATGCTTTGTGCCAAATATCTAAGCTCAGGGTACTGTGGTTTCAGAGAAGAAGATTTTTTAAGTTTTAATCGAAAAAATCTATTTTTAGCTCCTGTGACCTATATATGCAACGGACTGGAAACATTTGAACATTATTTGGTAAAATACCTCTAGAAGTTACACCATGCTAAATATCAAAGATCTAGCTATATTAGTTTCAGAGAAGAATAGGTTTAAAGATTTCACTATAATTTGTGACCCCCGGGGCGGGGCCATTTTTGACCCCGGGGACATAATTTGAACAGTCTTGATAGAGAACCTATAGATGATACTTTGTGCCAAATATCTAAGCTCAGGGTACTGTGGTTTCAGAGAGGAAGATTTTTTAAGTTTTTTTTTTAAATGATCTATTTTTAGCTCCTGTGACCTAGATATGCAACGGACCGGAAACATTTGAACAACTTTCAAAGAGGAACATATAAGGATCATTTCTGCCAAGTTTTGTAAAAAATCATCCAGTGGTTTCGGAGGAGATGTCGTTTAAAGAAATTGTTGACGACGAACGGACGAACGGACGACGACGGACGACGGACATAGCACAATCAGAACAGCTCACCTTGGCACTTTGTGCCAGGTGAGCTAAAAACCCTATGTCGCCCGGCTGCGTGTGTACGTGTCCTTCTTCAGTAGACTACATAGCGACAACGCACGTTTTCAGTCAGCCGTTCCTACTAACTGAAAAATATCCCCCCCCCCCCCCCCCCCCCCCCATTGCAGAATGTCTAACAGACCAGCTTTACGAAGCATTTTCGGAGATCTTCATACATAAATGTTCAAGAAATCCGGTATATGTCGCAACTTTATCGGGTTAAACGTCTTAACTAAGCGAGTATCCAACAAGAACACAACGCCGGAGTATGCACATATAACCGGGATGTTCCGTGCAACTACTCCTTTTTTTGTATTTTAAAGAAAGACTCTCGAAATCAATATTTTCTTGTCCTTACCTCGTTGATTACTAAGGGCGCAGCCATTTTTGTTCCACAGTTTTAGCGTTGCGTTAACAGCAGCCGGTACGTAGAACAGCAGCCGGCGACGTTATGTCTTACCAGTGTGATTTTATAAGGCATGGAAGAGAACAACATCAAATAGGTTTACATTTCAATTTTATTGGTAAAAATATATCCCCAAAAGTTAAAATAGTTTTTTATAGTAAGCTGACGAGAAATAATTACAATATCACATTATCTTTCAGATAAAAACACAGTCTATGAACATACAGTCAAGCTTATATAGGCGTCATTTTGCCTTTATGTTTAATGTGCAAAAACCGAAATTTTGACAAAGTGAACGCATTCGTAGAATAGACCAGACCGATCCACATTTGCTAAATACATGCATAAAACCCTGTAGATTTCACAATTGCACTGTCCAGAAGCAGAATCAAAGCGGTCTAAACATATACGCTAAGTAGGTAAATAGGTAAAAACTACTGAAAGTCTGTCTTGTTACGTAAGAGAATCAGTTGCGTATACGTATAGTAGCTCGGTGTATTTTTCACTCTGCAGCCTGAACGTTGTATCGTGTTCCGCATCGATGAACGTTGTATTTAAAATATAACCTGTAAAGTTTTTTATATTCACTAAAGGGGATATTTTTATGTTAATTTATCAATACGGTCCATCAGGGATTGTTTTGGTTTGGATAACATTGCAGAATGTCTAACAGACCAGCTTTACGAAGCATTTTCGGAGATCTTCATACATAAATGTTCAAGAAATCCGGTATATGTCACAACTTTATCGGGTTAAACGTCTTAACTAAGCGAGTATCCAACAAGAACACAACGTCGGAGTATGCACATATAACCGGGATGTTCCGTGTAACTACTCCTTTTTTTATATTTTAAAGAAAGACTGTCGAAATCAATATTTTCTTGTCCTTACCTCGTTGATTACTAAGGGCGCAGCCATTTTTGTTCCACAGTTTTAGCGTTGCGTTAACAGCAGCCGGTACGTAGAACAGCAGCCGGCGACGTTATTTTATAAGGCATGAAAGAGAACAACATCAAATAGGTTTACATTTCAATTTTATTGGTAAAAATAAATCCCCAAAAGTTAAAATAGTTTTTTATAGTAAGCTGACGAGAGAAATAATTACAATATCACATTATATTTCAGATAAAAACACAGTCTATGAACATACAGTCAAGCTTGTGTCAACCCACCTTTCACTACAAGACTCGTGTTCAATCTTTAACTCTTTGCAAGCTGCTGGTGAATGTAAAAAAAATCGTGGTCACTTTTGCAAACGGTTTGGATCCGATCAGGCCTCTCGATAGGGTGGACTTATTTGGATACAACCTGTTTGACACTCCGTTCCACTTTTGCAAAATTGAGGTTGAAAAGAAGATAATTTCTAAAGCAAGGGTGTCGATAAAATTGATGAGTGTCTAAAGAGTGAAGGAGAATAGAAATGCAGAAAGCTCCAGCTGTGTTAACCCTTTGAACCCTAGTCCCGCATATAGGCGTCATTTTCAAACAGTGAACATGTGAATAGTACACTTGTCCTATGCAAACAGTGAAGACCCAGATCAGAGGGCTCCGAAAGGAGCCCTCTGATCAGGGCCTTCACTGTTTGTCATAATGCCAAACATTGATAATAACAACCATTAAAAGTCAGAAATGGACTAAACTAAAATGGAAACTGGAATTGTCCATATAAAGTTTCAGCAGGGTTGGCATAAAACCCGGGTTTTATCTTATTGCCCAACCCGCGGGGGTTATGGGTTTTAAGAGGGTGGGTTTTGGGGGTTTTATCGGGTTTTATGAATTTCTTAGTTTAGAAAGTTGACTGTGACAGTAATCAGTCAAAACCTACCTAAAAACCTGCTTGGCCATCAACACTGGTATTGCTGAGAACAGCACGTGAATGAAAATCTAATAATAAGCAAAAAGTTGTCGACTAAACACGAAACTGACTGTAACTGAACATTGTTGATCTTTCTACCTCAGGTGGAGAGGGTCCCCTATCCCAAAGTAAAATCAAGACATTGTATTGTCTCTAATTACTGTCTATCACTTTTTTGGGAGCGCATTGACACATTTAGCAGTTTGCACCTCCTTGAGGCAGTAATTAGAAAGCAATTATCATTGGCGGTAAGCGGACATGAGCCCCCCCACCCTACCCCCAGGACACGAGCCCCCGGCCGATTTTGCGCGGGCGGACACGAGCCCCCGCCTGTTTTGCGCGTGCGGACATGAGCCCCCGACCCACCGTATGATAAGAGGTTTACGGACGTTTCGCTACACCACACTGGTACGGCAGAACGAACGGGCTCCCGCTTAACGCTTCGATTCCCGTTAATCCAACGCATCGACTCCCGTTAAAAAATGGAGTAAGTTGTCAAATCGACACATGAGAGTATACAAATATGATGTTTGTCCTTGGATATTGCTTGAAATGTAGACCAAGACTACTCTTACGGAGTGTCTCACATACTAATGCATGCAGACGTACATCTTTTTTACAGGAAAAATGTTTGAGGTCGATGTTTAACTTGAAAAAGTTTCGACCGTTACGGCAATTTCTGAGGAAATTGATGTTCATTGAACCTAAATTGTTCTGAATTGTATTGGCAACAAAAGCAGGTCTATTCGACACCAAATATGTCCGTCGAATAGTCTGGGTACAATCGTCAACTGCATATAAACAAGAAATATCTTTAAAAAAGATATTCGGCGGAATGAGTGGTTGAACTAAGGCTATATAGATGGGTGTGCAAAATTGAATGAAATTGAGGTTTTCAAAGAATTGTAATATCTTGGATTGAAAAGCAAAAAATAAAAGTATACAATTGAAACAGTAACTTTTATTTAAAATGCAAAACTATCATGTACAGAAATGCAAAACAAAACAATAATTTAACTCATATCCTAGCTACTGGTAGGAGATCCTCACATTAATCTATTGTTCTATATATCAAACTTCATTCATAGAGTTTCTTGAAACAAACTATAGCATACACAAATGTACTGATTCAACACTCTGCTGTACTTCACTCTTGTAAATAATGATGAAACCACACAATTGTGTTTAACTCACTTGAGGCCATTTATATATAATATTGCTTTTAATGTATGGTAAATGTGTACAAATAGTTAACAAATAAAACAAATTGGTAGTAAACAATTACAAAACACCTAGCTTCCTCTGTATATCTATAAAAAGATTTCAGATGTCATCTTAAAATAGAATCATAATTGCATCAGCCCAGTGTAGTAAACAGTCTGGTCTGTGTCTCTAAATTTTACACTCACAGTCCATATCTGGGAAAACTGTAATTGGACATAGACCAGCCTACAGGGCTCCAGATAAGAGGGAGTAAACTAAACAAATCACATTTATTCACTCCTTTCAGCACCAAACCCTATGGTGTTACCACTCATTTTGATTGTCTCGAAGAGACAATTCAAATGTATAGTGACACCACAGGGTTTAATGCACAAATAAAGATTTTAGGTTTTGAAATAATTCCCTTATCTGGAGCCCTGGCTACTATCCAATCAGACTATTCAGTTTCAACAGGTGCTCTCAACTCTAAATTTCTGATCAAATATAATTGGTTGAAATGTGTGGCCAAATAGAAAGTGTGGCTAAATAGAAACCAGACAGCTCCGCCGAAAAATAATCCGTTTAGCTATTAAACGAATTAAGATTTTGATTGTTTTTTATTACAACGAACCACGCTCCAGTTGTGTGTACAACGAGCACGCTCCCGATCAAAATCATTGTTGATGTTTTTCTCAAAAACTCTAGACCAATTTGTAATAAACCTTTGCATCTGAAATAAAATATCGTATCCATTGCTATCGCCGGTTTAAAATATTGATCTTTAACTGAGAATGTTTGAATATCCTCAGGGCATCAACATTTTTGGGATCCAAATTGCTAACAGACGTTAGGGACGTGTCTGTGCATAATGCCATCCGATGATCCGAATGAAATTAATTTGCAAGCATCGGGCATTATATCTCGTTGCAGGTATAGATGAGGAAACGAAAGCGAAAGGCTCGCCTGCTACTAAATAGGCCTGAGAATGCCAGGCATTGTTTACCACATCCCTTACAAATGTATCTTTGACCAAACCAAAAACACCAAGAACGTGGAAATATAGATGTTCATTTCCCGCCTGTACTAGTCCTTTATCTATCTTCCATTAAGTCGAACTCCTACTGGGGACTTAGACTTTGACGCGTGTCTACTGACAAGACGTTAATAAGACGAGTTAAAAGCATATAAAAAGAAAGAAGAGAGAAGGATTGGTTAAAATAGGTTAAAAACAGAGCAGGTATTTCTAGGGAGACATGCGTTCAATCTGGCTTACTGCCAGGCTTAACTCTGGACCAGAAAGTGAAATGATGTCTGGCGGTAAGGCATTCCAATGGATGATAGTTCTGGGAAAGAATGAAAATTTGTGATAATCAGTTTTTGTTTGAATGTGTTGGAAAACCTGAGAGTGTAAAGTTCTGGATGGTCTTTTGTTCGGGATAGCATATCCTGTGCATGGAATGGTAACTTGACCATTTAAGATGTTATGAAACATGGTCAATCGCTGGTCGATGTGCCGAAGGTCAAGAGGTCTCCACTGCAGGTGATTTAGAATTTTGGTTACGCTGGGCATGCGGCTGTAATCATGTCTTACCCATCTAGCAGCTCTCCGCTGAACAGGTTCATTTTTCTCGATGTGAGCAGATGTGTGCGGGGACCAAACAGTGCTACTATATTCCAGCTGGGGCCTGACAAGTGTTTTATAAGCCATTGATTTAAGTCCTTCTGAGTGATTTTTGATATTACGTCGTAGAAAACCTAGTGTAGTAACATTGTCTATATGAGTATTCCAAGTTAAGTTATTTGATATTGTAATGCCCAAGTATTTAGCTGAAGAAACTGTTTCAAGATTGGCGTTGTGTAATGTATACTGTGTAGGAATTACTGATTTGCGCTTAGTGATTTGAAGAACATGGCATTTTGATGGGTTAAATGGCATGTCCCACTTTGATTCCCATATCTCAAGCGCTTGTAAATCAAGTTGTAATAGACTGGAGTGAGAGGCGACTTGTAAGGAGAGATAGAGTGCTGTGTCATCAGCAAAGAGACGGACTTAAGAAGATTTTACGTGGTCAGGGAGATCGTTTATGGTGTTTTGGTGTTCTTGTGTTTTCTCTTGTGGATTTATATTGAGGATTTCTTCTAAGTAATGCTGATAAGCAGCTTTAGTTTCCTTTCTAAATAAATGTTTTAGATTTAGGTAATGTTCTTGTATTTTTTGTACGCTTTGTCCCGTTTCCAATATAAACGTCTTATATCAGCCTTTACCAAGGGGAGTTTTTTTTTGTAGATGACCGCTTTGATGGGATAAATTGTTCAATACCTTCTTCTTCTTTCAGTCAAAGCAGACCACCAAATCATGGTGGATTGGTTCTCGTTGTTTTGTTCTGACGAACTTTTACTCGAAACTGCAAAGTTTATTTCAGTTTGCAATTTATTATTAGAATTATTATTATTTATAATATACAAGATTTATATATCACTTTTTCACACAGGAGTTTTGCGCTCAAACGCGCTTTAGGCAAAGGATCTATAATAAACTATGTCCGAACTTTTTTATTTTCCGAAAGTAGTTTTCCTTTAGAAACACTTTGTTCAGACATAAAGCATGTGAATTTCCCATGAAACAATCGATACCCCGCACATCAAAATCGCTATATTTCTTCGAAGTACTGAATTGATTGGGCTGTGAAACAATCATACCACCGCACTGTTTCTATCCATAACAGCAGCACTATGTTTTTCAATGGGTACTCGTTTTCTTCAACCAATGAAAGGAACTCAGGAAAAGAATTTAACAGCTCTGCATTAGACAAAGTCTTCAATACCTAAATATCAGTTGCAATGTCAATAAACTCCGTTGAACCGGTGGGAATATCCTGATACAGTTGCCTCAATTGACTCATATTACTTTCAATCTAAATTAAGTCTTTTTCGACATTCTTTTTCTTTTATTGATTGTGATGTCAGTTTATATTTCGGTGGTTTAAATACAATGAAATGACTAGGACTGAGGCCAATGAAAATCTATAATTACACGTGCTTGGTGTTCTTTGTCTGCTCAAAGATACATTTTAAGGGATGTGGTAACAGCCACAGGTGGGCCTTTCGCTTTCGTTTCATTATATATACCTGCAACGGGATATAATGCCCTGTGCTTGAAATTTAATTTCAGTCGGAGGGCATTACGCACAGACACGTCCCTAACGTCTGTTAACAGTTTGGATCCCAAAAATCTGGGTGCCCTGGCATGAGATATTAAAACGGTCTCAGTAAGAGATCTAAATTTTTAAATAACAGAGTAAAATTACAAAAACATGCCGGCGATAGCAATGGGGACGATATTTTATTTCAGATGCATATGTTAATTTCAAAATGGTCCCACGTTTTTGAAAAAAAATATCTACAATTATTTTGATCGGGAGCTTGTTCGTTGTACACACAACTGGAGCGTGGTTCTTTGTAATAAAAACAATCAAACTCTTTATTTGTTTAATAGCTAAACAGATTATTTTGTATATGCAGTTGACAATTGTACCCAAACTACTCGACGGACATACTTGGTGTCGATTAGACATGATTTTGTTGCCTATTCAGAACAATTTATTGTCAATGAGCATCACTTTCTTCAGAATTCGCCGTAACAGTCGAAACTTTTTCAAGTTAAACATCGACGTCAAGCATTTATCCTATAAATAAGTTGTACGTATGCATGCATCAGTTTGTAAGATACTCCGTAAGAGTAGTCTTGGTCTACATTTCAAATAATATCCAAGGACAAACATCATATTTATATCCTCACTTGTGTCGATTTGACAACTTACGCCATTTATTAACGGGAGCGGGTGCGTTGGATTAACGGGAATCGAAGCGTTAAGCGGGAGCCCGTTCGTTCTGCCATACCAGTGTGTCACACGGTGTACACGGCCTTTTGCTACCCGGGACGTTTCGCTATCCCGGACGTTTCGCTACAGTCGTTTCGCCACCTACCGATAAGTCGTTTCGCTACCCAATTTTTTAAAATGATATTTACCTATTTTTTTGTAAATAAGATATGGTGAAATATTATTAACCTAAAATGTGCATTACAAACTTATTTTTTAATGAATAATTGAAAAGATGATCGATTTATTGACAAAAATCGTGTAAGTTAGACAAATAGATGATTCTATATTTTATGTATAAATATAATACTTTGCTAGCGTAATTTCTACATTAGGCTCATAATTATACAAATGGATTAGAACCAGACGAGACGCCTTGTTACGCGCCCTCTCGTCGGGATCTTAAATGGCTTTTAGAAATTAATTATAGTTATTAGAAGAAGAAGAAAAACTTTTTACGGCGAAATATGTGAACAGTCGTTACGCATACAACTTATTAATGCGAGTTTACCCTTAGAATACACTGCAGCAGGGTATAGAGCGTGAAATGAATGTGGTATGAATGATATAATAAGTAGCAAACCGATTGGATCCATGTTAGACGCCGAGTTCCTCGGTCGCCGGTCTGGGTCTAATCTGTCTGCATAAGCCTAACAGTCGTGAAGTAAGTCTGTATTAATTCTAGTGAAAATATGTTTACATATGAATCAAGCAACTTGAAGCAGGATTTAAATATGAGACTGGCTTGTTAATTTAATAAGTATACGTGTGTCAACCCATTTAACACTAGTGTCTACTAAAGTGGACAATGTCAAACAGTGTAGACCCTCCGTGGTGAGACGTCGCGTTACACGGTGTCTCATTATGGTATGCACTGTTTGCTATGTAATCTCGATATGAATTTCGAACATTCAAAAAGTTAGGATCCTGATCAGACGCTGATTTGCTCGGCGGCCGGGTATTATCCAGGCTGTCTGTAACTTTTATTTCATCCGGGGTACCTAACGCAGTGAAGTGGTTAAATATCGTATACGTGCTAAAACATTCATACAGTGAGGTTACACGGAATAATATATATATAACTATATTATATTTGAGATAATATATATCTATGTTATTGTTGGCTTCTTATGTTTGATGCGAAGTAAATATATTTAGCGATATTGGATACACAAAGGTATATATTAACACCATTAGCTACCATATGCGCACGTGCAATTAAAGTGTGTCGCCAGTGATTGACACGCGAAACATTGTTTGATCGCATTAAGTGATTCATCTTTGGCTTGTTGCAATAGCCCCTTTGAAGCCGTACGTCCAATCACACTTTACTTTCACGACAATGTATATATATATATCTGCTTTATGCATGGCAAAAGTAATGCAAGAACTCTACGTTACATGTTTCAAGCATTTAAGCAGAACAGAACAGAACAGAACAAATATTTTATTGTCACCCAGGTATAAACATACAAATGGGGAAAAGACATAATTACATAGATCAATATATTTACAGGTGTAGGTTCCGATCGTGGTTCGTAATTTAGGGGTAAAATCTTACGGGTTCAAATATAACGGGATGTTCCGTCAGTCGTTTAGCTCTCGATATGCGCATATTAACACACTTTGGGCGTGTTCGATTATCAGTTCCAGAACTGTTTGGGGCAATACATGTATATATTTAATCGGCACGTGCCTGTATACGACACAGCAGGAGAGTTTGGTCTGATCAGGATGCATAAAGGAGTGTCAAACAGTTTGAAACCTGATCAGATGCCGAGTTACACAATAATGACACATTTTTATTCAAGGGGGTTTATTCGATCATTCCTTAAAGTAAATTTCATTCTAAAGTTAGGAAATCATCAGGAATGCAATAAATTCGATTGCTGGTGCTGTTTTAATCGATCGTTGACTCGGCACATGCCGGTATACAGTACGGTCATCCAATGATAATGTACGGTGATCTTCAAAGACAATTTATATCTGCTTAATGCAGGGCAAAAGTATTGCAAACATTCTCCTAGGAGTTTTCAACGTTACATTTGTCATGCGTTAAGCAGTACACTTCTATACGCATGTCGATTTATTATATGTGGGTGCTTTAAATAGTCGCTTATTTTAACACAGATTTAACTGTTTCGGCACGTGCCTGCATATGGCACTGCAGGAGAGTCTGATCAGGATGCAAACAATTTGCATAAAAAACCTTTCTACCCGATCTAAGGCAGCGATTGGGTTGTTGAACAGTTTGTAACCTGATCAGATGCCGAGTTACACAATGATGACAAACACATTTTATTCATGGGGGAGGGGGTTAATTCATTCCTTAAAGTAAAGTTTCATGTAAATTCTAAAGTTAAAATAGTTAGGAATGTAATCATTCATTTTCATCGCGCGTGCATTAAATAAACATACACAATTTTAACTCTTAAATTTAACTCTTTTTCTCCTTTTTATATTCAAGTATATTTTGGTAAATTATCATCAAATTATTTTATTTATCTTTATTAATGATTTTTAAAAATTGATTCTCCGAGTTTTAATTAAGTTACAGATTCATTAATTTTCCAGCGCGTGCGTTAAATAAGCATACACAATAGTTATTATAACTCTGAATTTTAACTCTTTTGTCCTTTTAATTTATTTTGGTAAAGTATCATCAAGTGTCGGGTCCCTGTGCTTGCAAGTAATATTCGGAAGAGGTGGAAAGAAAGCAGTATCAAGAAAACAAAACAAACACTCTACTTTCATTTTCAGCGAGATGCTAATTCTCTTGGACCCATGACCGCACAGATAGACAATAACTAGACTGGTTTACGCATTCTTGATAATATTCGGTCAAATAACGGTAGAAACACGACATGAAGTCTACCCGTACTCCTTACAGAGCTACGGTTCAACCCGCACTTCTGGAAAGCTTATATTGACCTTGGCGTGAAGACTGAGAGCCTCCAAAACAAACGTAATATTCACTGTTTTTCATATTGAAATTGCCTTATTAATTTAAAATGTTCGTTGCGATTGTAGTTTTAGAGTATTTATTTCATTGCTACTGGATGACAGTTTGTTAACAGTCATTTTTTCTGCAAATGTCCTTTGCTGTCTGTAGGTCGTCAATTTCATCATGGATCATAAGGGAAACAGGATCTATATCAAAAACGTGCAGAAGAGTCATTAGCAGCACAAATATTTCGTCTGATAGACCTTTCATATATGCCACAGCCTTGCTTTATTTCCATACCTTTGTCATTCTAGAAATATGAAAGTGCACTTTGTTTTTGAGCTGTCCTTTGAGAGAAAAATTGTGCACTATCAAAAGAGAAAGTTGGTTTAGAGCGATTTCGGGTATGTGCAGCAGTCTAAGCGGATATTTATATAGTAAACGAGATTTTTGTCCAATTGGTGAGGTCTGCGTGGTTTAGTGGTAGATCGTCCGCTTGCAGTGCAGGAGGTTGTGGGTTCAATCCCTGGCCGGGTCAAACCAAAGACTTAAAAATTGGTAGCAATGGCTTCCCTCCTTGGCGCTCAGGATTTCGGGTTAGCATTACAACTGGTTCGTCGGTGTCAGGATAAAGTGACCGGCCGGGTACAGTCCCATTGGTGCACCTAAAAAGTGCCCCTGCTCGTAATACCCAAAAGGGGCGTGTAGCACTGTATATACTGTTGTCTCCTATTCTCGTGTGGCTAAGCCTTAGAATATATATAAAGCACATACAATGCTTTTAAGAAATCTTTTTTGTGGCTTAAAAAACAGTTGAAACTCCGAATAGAGTATTACATCAATAAAAATAATAATAAAAAAATAATATCGAGGTCATTTCTACGTTTGAATATACCTCCCTACATGATCTGAATCAGTCAAATGTTTCTCGTATTCTCGTGCTTTCTGATTGGTTGTTAACGTTTGTTGCTATGGAGGGGGTTAGCTCATCAGTTCAGCTAAGTGTTTTTAGAGTCACTTTAAATCTATCATATGGACAATTTCTGCGTCTGTGGCATCAATATTTGTTTGTTTATTTATTTTTAGTTATGCACAAGTATTAAATGAATTACAATATCCAACACGTTTTACTTGTGAAATTTCGAAAAAAGATAATTCAAGCCCAATTAATGTTTTTTTGGTCCTTACAACATTTTCCAACATAAATTTATCCGAGCAAAAGCGTTGATATATTTCTGGATGTCAGGAGTGTCCATTTAATCTGTTTTTGTAAGACACGAGATTATGAGAAACCACGAGAATATGAGAATTGACGATATAGAGAAAGAAAAAAGAAATAAAGCGTAACATCACAGGTTCTACTTTTTGCGGATGATTGCCTGTTGTATCGACCCATCCGAAATGCTTCAGACCATATCACACTTCAGAAAGATCTCTCAGCACTAGAGAAGTGGGCTACCACATGGGGAATGAAATTTAATGCCAATAAGTGCTACATTCTGAGTGTAAATTGTAAATCCACCCACTTCTACGAACTAAACAACACCATACTTAAAATCGTTGATTCAAATCCATACCTCGGTCTACTCATATCAAATAATTTAACCTGGTCGACTCATATTACAAACATCAGCAAAAAGGCAAACTCTACACTTGGATTTTTAAGACGAAACTTGAAGCACTGCCCAACAGAATGCCGGAAAACAGCTTTCATATCTCTAGTAAGATCACAATTAGAATACGGTTCAATCATATGGGACCCCCACCTAAAAAAAGACATTGATAAAATTGAGAGAATTCAAAGAACTGGTGCACGCTTCATTATGAATGACTATAGGACAAAAGAAGAGGGATGCGTAACCCAGATGCTGCACACCTTGAAACTAAGCACACTACAAGAGCGCCGGAGCTACAACAGACTGGTAATGCTGTACAAGATAGCAGGGGGTATGGTGCCGGCAGTGGACCCAGATTCATACCTGACTAAGAAAAGAAAAAGACGCATTGTAAAACCCAAAATCTATACTGACTGTGAAACAAATAACATACTAGATAGGCACGCTACAAAAAACTCTTGTGCATTTGATATCCCTATAGCTCACACTGAACAATATAAGCATTCCTTTTTCGTGGACACACTTGTAAAGTGGAACCACCTTGATAACAGCATAGTGTGCGCGCCTACAGTCAAGGTCTTCAAAGAAGCCCTCCCACAGCGCTACTAGAACACTCCACCCTGTAGAATTTATGCCAGCAGTGGCCCTTCTACGTACCAGAACAGATACAGACAGATAAACACAATTAATTGTTTCCCGTTTCGTGACCTTTTAGTCAGGTGCATGCGTCATTGGGCTGAGAACCATGTCATATTTAATAATAAATTGGCCAGATTGAAAATGCGGTCTATAGATTGGCGAATGCCGTCAGTCTGTCTGTCTGTCCGCACGCACGAAAGGTCCTTTGTTGGGTTGGGAGAACAATAGATTCCATTCATTCCGTGATTGCCCTATTGTTATTGTTGGGTTTTTTTGTTGCTATTGGGTACTTTTAAACAAAAGAAAAACCCAACAAGTGCCCAAATGTAAGGACGTCCGTCCGTCTGTCTGTCAATCCGTCCGTCCTCACTTTGGTTGACCTTTTTGTTAGTGTCAGTTTTAGCTCAGAGCAGACACAGACGGAGAAGTATCCGGCCCGCTCGCGATTTATCGTGTCATTGAAAATCAGTCAATCAGCGGCGCTCGCTGGCAGCTAGAAATTTAAACGTTTTCCCGAAAGTTTGGTGTTAATAGAAATGCTTTTAATGTTATCTTTTCGTTATAAATTTTAATACAGATGTTTTATTAGACCATGATCTCACAAGTAGTACAAAATTTGAGGGGATGGCTTATAAATTGTTTGTTTAGTGAGGTTGTGAAAATGAGAGAGAAAACGTACAGTACTGTATTTTCCGTTTTTCCTACGAAAGTTTGGTGTTAATAGAAATGGTTTTAATGTTATCTTTTCGTTATAAATTTTAATACAGATGTTTTATTAGACCATGATCTCAGGAGTAGTACTGTACTGACATCTGGCTTATACTAGAGGACATGCCCATTCGGTTCATTTTCTTGTTTATTCGTCTACAGGTAAGTACGATGAACTGGAATTACAATAAAACCAGTCTAAGTTACATGAAATATATGCACAAAACTAGATCAGACCCTGATCAGACAACTCTACGCGGCATAGTGCTCAGAATAACCGAACAAATGAAGTACTGTCAGTCAGGGCCCAGAGAAGAATTATATGTTTTAATACAAAACGCTTGAAAATAGTAAATATGACCAGAGTATAGTCTGAACATGGCCTATTCTATCACAAACTTACGAACTTGCATATTCTAGTAAACCAAAATACATGTAGGCATAAACCAATGACCTATATAGTATATACTACCAATTACCACCCAAGTAAACAATTATACTGAATCAGACATATAAACATCAGGTCAAACATGTCAATATTCAAGACGTCAAAGTACCACTGATGCTATATCAAGTACATAAACTTTAGAGCCGTTCTACACAGATCGACCTTTACATATGTGTAGATGTACACAAATAAATAAACGTAGATCTATGACCACACTCTTTAAGCGAGAAATCCAATTAAAACCATAATACGCTTTAACCTTGCGTAAAAACCTTGAAGATTACACATTACAGATAAAAAAACTGTTAATAATACACGGTTAAGTAATGCTTCGCAAACAGTACAGAACTTTCTTAATTTACATGATCAAGATGAAAATGCGCAGTTTCGCCGAACTGTGTAAAGTATCGTAGAACAAGCAAACACACAGCATATACGTATGCATAGGAATAGAAAATGCTTCTGCATAAACTTAAAACCTTTATAAATCGTATAATCATACCAGTTTTATGAATCCGTCTAGAAAACTAGGAAATTAGTAATAGTTTGCTTCTTCTTGTTCAATTTGATGAAAGCACATGGACAAACAACCGGAAACCGAACTCTTCCCGTACGAAACATTCGTCCTGATACACATTCGTACCGAGCTATCTCGCACCAAATCATTTTAAGCTTACAAGTACAAAATTTGAGGCGATAGCTTATAAATTGTTAGTTTAGTGAGGTTTTGAAAATGAGAGAAAAACGTATTTTTTCGTTGGTGTTAATAGAAATGCTTTTAATGTCATCTTTTCGTTATAAATTTTAATACAGATGTTTTATTAGACCATGATCTTTGGCGTAGTACAAAATTTGAGGCGATGGCTTATAAATTGATAGTTTAGTGAGGTTTTGAAAATGAGAGAAAAACGTATTTTTTCGTTCTACGAAGTTTGTGTGTGTATATTTCTCTGCCACTGTCTGTTTGCCTCTTTTTGTATTTATGTCTCTGTTTCTCTTTGTGTCTGTCTCTCTGTCTGTCTGTTTTTAGCTCACCTCGCCAAGGTGAGCTATTTTGATCGTCCTCTGTCCGTCGTCGTTCGTCCTCCGTTCGTCGTCAACAATTTCTTTAAACGACATCTCCTCAGAAACTACTGGATAGATTTTTACCAAATTTGGCCTGAATGATCCTTATATGGTCCTCTTTCAAAGTTGTTGAAACATTTCCGGTCCGTTGCATATCTAGGTCACAGGAGCTAAAAATAGATTTTTTCAATGAAAACTTAAAAAATCTTCTTGTCTGAAACCACAGTACCCTGAGCTTAGATATTTGGCACAAAGCATTGTCTTCAGATCCTCTATCAAGATTGTTCAAATTATGTCCCTGGGGTCAAAAATGACCCGCCCCGGGGGTCGTAAATTTACATAGTTATATAGTGAAATCTTCAAACATCTTTTTCTCTGAAACTAATATGGCCAGAGCTTTGATATTTGGCATGATGATTCTTCTAGAATCCCTTAACCAATATTGTTAATATGGTTCTGGACCGTTGCATATCTAGGTCACAGGAGCTAAAAATAGATTTTTTCAATGAAAACTTCAAAAAATGTCTTGTCTGAAACCATAGTACACTGAGTTTAGATATTTTGCACATATCATCGTTTACAGGTCCTCTATCTTAGTTGTTCAAAATTTGCCCCTGGGGTCAAAATTGGCCCGCCCTGGGGGTCAGCTTTAACAAATCTTCTTTTCTGAAATCACGTGACCCATCCTAGTGTCATCATGGTCTGGTGAGCGAGCAAGGGCCATTCTGGCCCTCTTGTTACCATATTGCCAGGTCCCTTCTTTGAATTGGGAACGGGTCCTTTTTGGGGTACCGTCCAAAGAAGGCAAAAAATGCTGTCAATACTTGTGTTGACTTAACGTTTCCGAGTGATTTGAAGGTCGCACTTCAAAATAAGTGTGTATGACGTCATCACTTTTCAATAAAAGCAGCTGAAATAGGAAATATATGTAACCCGACTGCCGCAAAAACTCGAAGTCACTCTATTAAAATCATATTAAAATCAGATATGCTGAGAGTGTTGTTAGATAAAAATTTTTTTTGAATGTATTTGTTATTTTCTTGTGATTCTAGAAAAGAAGAATGGCCCCTCCAAAGTATGGTGATCTTGGAAAAGCTGCAAGGGATCTGTTTAGCAAAGGCTTTAGTAAGTAGTTTTTAGCTTGCTTTATTTGATGTACACATTTGAGGAAACATTACAGTAGTTGAAACACATTTTAAGATGTTTCATACCAGTACCACTGGCAGTAACTAAGTTTTGGACACTTAAATCAGTGTTGTGCCTAGGCGGTGGCATTGCTGGAATCCCATATTTTTTCACAAATGTCCCTTAGAAATTCACCTCGCACGGAGCCGGGGACAGATGGGCTCGCGGAGAGAAAAAACCATTTTCGGCAATTTCCACTAGTTT
The DNA here is from genome assembly GCA_922989275.2 of Gari tellinella. Taxonomy (NCBI): domain Eukaryota; kingdom Metazoa; phylum Mollusca; class Bivalvia; order Cardiida; family Psammobiidae; genus Gari; species Gari tellinella. The sequence continues at coordinate 46,844,474 of OV277856.1, forward strand.
CTGCTCCATTCCGATTGATTCCAGTGAATAGAGTAGTGTTTTAGCCAGACTCTCAAAAAGGGCAGGGGGGGCACCAAAAAAGGGCAGGGTGCAAACAAAGTGCGGACCCGCAACTTCGGCGAGGGGATTGTTAATATTTCTAGGTGTCTTTTCATTATATTTGAAGTCTCTTAGGTCCATAAGCATTTTTAGCTCACCTGAGCCAAAGGCTCAAGGTGAGCTATTGGGATGGCCCTGTGTCCGTCGTCGTTAACAATTGCTTCAAATGACATCTTCTCCTAAACGGCTGAACAGATTTCAACCAAACTTTATAGGAATGTTCCTTGGGTCAAGCTCTTTCAAATTTGTTCAAAGAATTGAAAACAATATAGAACTCTGGTTGCTATGGCAACCAAAGTGAAAAAATAAGGAAATCTTAAAAAATCTTCTTGTCTGAAACTACAAGGGCCAGAGCTTAGATATTTGGCACATAACATTATCTACAGGTCCTCTATCAAGTTTGTTCAAATTATGCCCCTGGGGTCAAAATTTGCCCCGCCCCGGGGGTCACAGTTTTACATAGAGTTATATAGTGAAAATTTCAAACGTCTTCTACACTGAAACTGATATGGCCAGAGCTTTGATATTTGGCATGGTGACACTTCTAAATGTCCTTTACCTAGTTTGTTCAAATGGTTCTGGTCGGTTAAATACCTAGGTCATAATTCACATTCAAAATATGTATAGCAGACAGCAATTCAGCATTATAAGAGTTAGACCCTAGCCAAATTTCCTACTGGCAGAGTTACATAACTGAACTCAGGTCAGCTGGTCAGCTGATGAGGTTGCATATGGTGGTGTCTGCTATATTTTTATGCCCTGCAGTTGGGGGCATATTGTTTTTGTCTGTCTGCTTTTTTGTCTGTTTGTCCATTTGTTTGTCTGTCAGTCCACAACTTTAATCTTAGCCATAACTTTGTTAAAGTTAGAAACTTTATAACTTGGGTCATGTCCTACAAAGGTCAATGTCATTTTTGAGATATTTCCCAGTGTCATATTTTCTTGTCTTTGAGATAACTCCAGTTCTACTGATGTTAACCCATTACCCCATACATATGCCTTTTTACGCCTTTAATTTATTCCTCAGGGACTCTAAAGAAAATAATTCCACTTTATATAGTCATAAACATGTAAGATATAAGAAATAGTATCTATATCTTAGTAGATGATAACTTAAAGCAGGTTGAAAGTAAAGCAGAATGCGCAATAAATAATCATATGGAAATACATGTAGCTTGATAAGAAGAAGTGTCATGGATAAGGGCCATAACTCTGCCAACAATATTTTTTTAAGTTATTCCAATTTGTCATGTTTTTTTTTGTCTGGAAGATAATTCCATTTACAGCTATATTAAAATGTTGTCTTGCCTATTAAGCTAAGGCACAATGACCTCAGGTGAGCGAATTAAGGGCCATGGCCCTCTTGTTAATGTATTTAGCACATAAGTCTGTAAAGAAAAAGGTTATACATGTGGCAATAGAACAGAGGGAAGGGTGCGGGAGGGGCGTCCCCTCCTGCGCTGCGGCGGATTTATTTTTTACTTTTAATGATGAAATAGTGCAATTTTGCTATACAGAGATATGTAATTAACATCTATATGCACATGTAGTGCATTTTAGCTATACATGATTGTACATTATATACAGATGCATACAAGTATTATGGAAAATGGATGAAATCAGCCAATGTTTGCAAATAGAATATTAACAGATCAAGATTTTTTTTCTTTAAATCACTCATTATTAATATTTAAAGTTACACAACTAAATTTTACTCCAGCACCTAATGATTTCCCAATACAGCTGTTGATTGAGGTTGGCATTTAAACTAGTATTCCATTCTTTTGCAACAATGTATTTTGTAAAACAGGGGTGTAAAAGCCCCAAAACGATCAATACTAGAAAATATCAATTCTCTTACTTAATTCTTTAAAAAAAAAAAGGAAAGAAGCAAGAAACTAGGTTATGGAGTGTCTTTACCTTTTATGCAAATAGTATAGACCCAGATCAGAGTGCCCTGGGTAAGTCCTTTGTATAGGGTGTATTCCCTGTTTGTCTGATTTAAAATTATTTTGAGATTTTTTTAATATCACACACAGTTAAACATCAGGGATCATTCTGGGCCGCGATATTTTGCAGGAAAATGACAGATATCGCATCAAAATTTGTATAACGCGAATATTTCTCGCACTCGTTTCTCAGATACTTGCGAACGAAACATAATTTTTCTCGATTTATTTCCGATATTTACAAACGTTTCTGATCAATTTTGTCGAACGCCTTATCGTAATCGCAACATCCCGCACACCAATAAGTATAACAGCAAACCAATATACGGAAAGGACCGAGAGTACCGAATTTTGTATTAATAAAATCAAAACACATCCGGTTCAGAATAAAACGTGTACCAGACCGCACATAGACTAATTCCGTGGTTCAGCAACGTCCTGTGCGGTTAGAACCTGGATGGGTAACCGACAGGGATTACCGTCGGCCCGGTACACGTTATGTCCTCTGTCATGGGATCGTACTTTCTTTCGATAACAGGAATGTAATTTCCCTTCACTGGATTGACTATCTGCACAATGCACCAAAATACCGTTCATTTTATTCCTTAGTTATCGTCGTAACCGCGCCGATAATTTTTGTCACTAGTTTTCACGAACTGACCCTTTACAGACGAAAATGAATCTGCCGATAACATATACACTAATGGCGCGTGCGGTAAACTATCAATTTGTGGTATGGATTAAATCTTTTCACTAGATTTCGATAAGGAGAAGAAGAATAACAGTTCCATGTCATATAAATATTATTTACACAAAATTCTCAAGCAGTAGATATAGCAGTAGTGCTTGTTGGTACAAACAGACTTCTCTCATCATCTAAAAAAATCTCTCACTTTTTTTGGACAAATGAGAGAATTTCTCTCACTTGCATTCTGCGACAGAATAATCCCTGAAACATGCACACACACAAATACTATAAAGTACAATAATTATTGGCATTGGATTGTTGCTGTATCCAGGCAGGTGCGTGTCTCAAGGATTTTCCTATTAAAATTCAGCCTTCCCTAAGCAACCACCTGTCATAAAACAGAATACAAACTTGGGGATGGGTTAATTAGAATGCATCACGGGAAAAATTAAACTAGATATGTGTTGTCACGCTGATGTTCTGTTTCAAAATTACCAAGATAAAAACAACAGCACAGAACCGATACTTTTAGAAATAGAAATATCCCATTCTTCGATTCTCGCGCGTATGTAGTATTTGATGGCAGAAACGGACGTTATCAAACCAACCAAACCTCTCTCGGTCGTAACTTATTTCCCGAAACTCCCGCGAAATATACCCATTTGTTAATTTCACGTCAATCATCAATACTGTCTTTCTAAATGGGTGTATATAACGTCTACATTCATTGGATGTTTAAAAAAAAGATGCGGGAAATTACCTTTCTTATAGCCAATAAAACGAGTAAAGACAATTTGTGTAAAAGTTCGAAGCACTGTGCGCGTTTGAATTTCCATTTCCGAAATTTGGAAGACTGTTCGTTTCTGGTACGTGAATATTCTGTTTGTCAGTCTGTCTGTTTTTCCGTCTGTCCACATCTTTACCCTTGTCAATAACTCTGGAACTACATATGATAGAGACTTTATATTTGGTTATGCACTCAATTAAAGAAGCTCTTGAGCTCAGTACCACTTTGGTCATGTGCGATAAATTTCAAGGTCAGTTAGAGGTAAAATCTGATGGAATTAAACATTGGCCATAACTTTTGAGCTGCATGTGGTACATGCTTTATATTTGGAATGTGTACACAACTCAGGAAGCTCTTGAGCTCAGTACAACTTGGGTCATGTCAAACAAATGTCAAGGTCATTTAGTCTTTTAGTGGTAAAATTGGGTGATTTAAACATTGGTGATAACTTTGGAGCTGCATGTGGTACAGACTTTATATTTGAAATGTGTACTCAACTCAAGAAGCTCTTGAAATTGGTACAACTAAGGTTTTGACCAACAAAGGTCAAGTGAATTAAGAGGTCAAATATGGTTAATTTAACTTTTGTCATATCACTAGAACTGCATGTGATAGATACGTCATATTTGGTATGTGTACACAACTTAAGAAACCCTCAAGCTCAGTAGAGTTGGGTTATAAATGTCAAAGGTCAATGTCATTTAGAGGTCAAATAGAGTAAATGCAACATTAGTCTAAACTCTAGAAAAGGCTCGTATCTTACAGAATATGTCTTAACTCTTATATATAGGCCTAATGTACACTGTTCAAGTATCATATTTGAGTTCTTATCAGAACATAACGGAACTTTTTTTTTACTTAAACACAAATTATGCCTGGTTCAATTAGGGTCGTTTGATTTTATTAGCTCACCTGAGCCAAAGGCTATTGGGATGGCCCTGTGTCCGGCGTCGTCCGTCGTCGTTAACAATTGCTTCAAATGACATCTCCTCCTATACCGCTTGACAGAATTCAACCAAACTTTACAGAAATGTTCCTTGGATCAAGCTCTTTCAAATTTGTTCAAAGAATTAAAAACAATGCAGAACTCTGGTTGCCATGGTAACCAAAGTGAAAAAATAAGGAAATCTTTAAAAATCTTCTTCTCAAAAACTGCAAGGGCCAGAGCTTAGATATTTGGCACACAGCATCATCTACAGGTCCTCTATCATGTTTGTTCAAATTATGTCCCTGGGGTCAAAATTGGCCCCGCCCCGGGGGTCACAGTTTTACATAGAGTTATATAGTGAAATTTTCAAACGTCTTCTTCTCTGAAACGAATATGGCTAGAGCATTGATACTCGGCATGGTGACACTTCTAGATGTCCTCTACATATTTTGTTCAAATGGTTCCGGTCGGTTGCATAAGTAGGTCACAGGAGCTAAAAATAGATTTTTTCAATGAAAACTTAAAAAATCTTCTTGTCTGAAACTACAAGGGCCAGAGCTTAGATATTTGGCATATAGCATCATCTACAAGTCCTCTATCAAGTTTGTTCAAATTATGTCCCTGGGGTCAAAATTGGCCCCGCCCCGGGGGTCAATGTTTTACATAGAGTTATATAGTGAAATTTTCAAACGTCTTCTTCTCTGAAACTAATATGGCTAGAGCATTGATACTCGGCATGGATACACTTCTAGATGTCCTCTACATATTGTGTTCAAATGGTTCCGGTCTGTTGCATAAGTAGGTCACAGGAGCTAAAAATAGATTTTTTCAATGAAAACTTAAAAAATCTTCTTGTCTGAAACTACAAGGCCAGAGCTTAGATATTTGGCACATAGCATCATCTACAGGTCCTCTATCAAGTTTGTCCAAATTATGTCTCTGGGGTCAAAATTGGCCCCGCCCCGGGGGTCACAGTTTTACATAGAGTTATATAGTGAAATTTTCAAACGTCTTCTTCTCTGAAACTAATATGGCCAGAGCTTTGATATTCATCATGGTGACACTTCTAGATGTCCTTTACATATTTTGTTCAAATGGTTCCGGTCGGTTGCATAAGTAGGTCACAGGAGCTAAAAATAGATTTGTTCAATGAAAACTTAAAAAAAATCTTCTTGTCTAAAACCTTAGTATCCTGATATTAGATATTTGGCACATATCATCATATACAGGGCCTCTATCAAGATTGTTCAAATTATGCCCCTCAGATAAAAAATGACCCCATCCTGGACATAAGTCATTATCTCCATTTTGTCAGTGATTCTCAGGTGAGCGAAATATGCCCCATGGGGCTCTTGTATTTAATCACTGCTTATCAGTTTTACATAGACTTCTACAGGAAAACCTAATTCTGAGTTGTTTCAGTTTCATGCAACAGTCCACATACATGCAATGACAAACTTAATTATGCATCGAGTATAACACAATACAGTTAAACCTCTATGTATCGAACTTCGATAAATCGAATACCCCGTTGTGTCGAAGTTTTTTTGAAGTCCCGATCTTTACCACTATATATTCCTTGTAAAATACATCTATGAATCGAAGTTATGTGTATCGAATTCCCCGTTGTATCGAAGTTTTTTTCCAGTCCTTTTCATATAAATCCAACATAAAATACCACAAATGTATCGAACATCGATTACCTGTCAATTAACGTGGATCAACGGATTACATGACTCGCCAGACTGACGCTAATTTTTCACACCTCGCGTGTGAACACGCTGGGGGTGCTCTTAAAAATTAATTCTGCATGCACAATCTGTGTTATCGGTAATAATTGGGTAAGTTTGTCATTTAATTGTTTCACAGTTTTCGTTAATGATATTGACAACGCCGCCATATTTAAAGGCTTGATGATGGGAATGACACCAATTTATCCAAATGAGTAAATAAACCGCAAGGGCTGTTTTGGACCGACAATTAACGAAACAAGCCAAACTTTGTTAGAAGTTTAATAATGCTGATAAACCAGTGGTCGGCGTTCTATTATCAGAGCCACAACATGGCAGATGCGCTCCGATCATGGTCTGTCCGGTGAAAGACCCGGTAACCAATCCGTGGGGATAATCTCACAATGAACGACAACTCTGTTGCGAGATCGATACCGATATTACTGTATGTTCGTATTCATGCACCTGCAATCTTGACAACCTCAAAGTCGAAAATTAATCTTTAAAATCATTATTATTTAACCAAATGTTTATTTCAATTTAGAAGCTAAATTGATTGACAGTTTCACTGTAGTACGATTTTTGGCATTTCCGCCGTAGTTTCGCATATTGGTGTAATTGACAGCATCTAAGTTGAAAGTAAGATACAATGTACATGTAGTTGCTTTTTCTATGTTTTAATGCGTATAACTATGCATTTTCCTACCTTTGTACACATGTATTGTATTTTGTTATTTATGCCGTTGTTTTGATAAAGAACACGTCAGATTTATGTTTTATTTCAATATATGCCAAAAAGTACACATTGACGTGAAAACATTACACACCGGGAACGATAGTTCTTATAGATCTTATATGCATTGAAATTCAATACTCAAATCACAACCCATTAATGATTCGAAGCCCTGATGTTTCGAAGTTTTTTTCACAGTCCCTTGAAGTTCGATACATCGAGGTTTAACTGTAGTTTCTCAGGTGAGCGATTTAGGGCCGCATGCGGCTCTAGTTAAATGTATCAAATAGAAATCTACGCTGATACAGAGCTTATCTGAGGCAATAGATTTGATGGTTTCATTCATTCCTTGACCACGGTACGTACCATTAGTTTTCAAAGCCTGTACAGTGAACCGAACCGTGACCAATGAACAGTGATGTACCGTCCCACGTAGTACCATGGCAGACTTATTAAACTTTTAAACAAATTTTCATGTGGGGATGCCTTCCAGCTGGCATGTGGAAGGTCAGTGGTTTTACCCACTTTCCAAGGTACCTATTTGTGCCTGAAACAGTGCAATGGCTTTTGGGGGGATCTTTCTCCACCTGTTATTTGCTGGACGTCGGGATATGACTAAAAAACTTAAAATCGATATGAAATAAAATCCAAAATAGATTTTTCCAATGAAAACTTCTCAAGTTGGAAACAGGATATTGGCAGTTTTTTTATAGACATTGTTTTTTTCAGACTATGGTTTCAACAAACTAGAAGTAAAATCAAAGACAGATAATGGGGTAAAATTTACAACAAAGGGCAACCATAATGTTGATACAGGAAGACTGACAGGAGAACTGGAAACAGAGTATAAATATAGTGATTACGGTAAGTGTTAATGATCAGTAACTAAATTTGCTAGACACCTAATTTCGTTACGGCGCATGTTTTGTGTATAACATGCTAACCCGGTTCTACGCGGAAGTAGTCTGATGATTTGTTTCATTGGCTGTGCACCAGAACAGATATTTGCAGAAATGCGCTTTAAACATGTTACTAAGGCTAGATTTTTGTCTTGAATGAGTAAAAAATGCTAAAATACTTCCAATAAAATATGTATTTCTCAATTGAAGAAAACAGTTCATCTTTATGCAGTCATAAATATATATCCTAAGAAATATTTTCTATTTCCATGCAGATGCTTAAAAGCAGGCTGACAGTAAAGATGAATGCCCCTCAAGGCATATTATGCTATACTTTAAACCTGCTCTAAGTGGTAACCTGTGCTATTAACTAGAAACAGGCTATTGAGTAATAGGTTAAGAAACCAGCTATCTTAAAAAACAATGAAAACCAGCTGTGGTGAACTGAGTCAATTTACTGGGCACTCTTTCATAACAATAAAATAGTTTATCTGTAAAAGTAGTGTCTGTCATATCATTACTAACAACCTTAACTCTTTTGACAGGCCTTACATTCAAGGAGTCATGGACAACAGAGAATGTTCTGCAGACTGAGGTTACTATTGAAGATCAGCTAGTTCAGGGTCTTAAGCTAGCCTTTGATACATCATTTGCACCTCAGACAGGGTAAGCTAACCCTCGCCTTGATGGCAACACCTTTATCTATTTCCTCCACATTAGGATTATGTGATACTGTACTGATAAATATGCCGATATTAGGATTATAAGATCCTATTAATCCTGATCTTGCAATAAGTGTATATTGATGTGCTTGGAAAACAGTGTAGATCTAGATCAGACAGCTCCTGGATCAGAGTCTACATTGTTTCCTTATCGGATCTTTCTGATATGAGTCTGCAATCTCTCTTGGAATTTTTATGACACAGGCATATTGTTTTTGACCTGTTACTTAAACATTGGCAGGGTTTTTCTTAGGCAAATTGGGAATGACTCAGGTTCCGAGCGAATTGGGAAAAATGTGCGTCGCTTTTAGTGGAATACAGTCGAGACTGTCATATGTGACTTTTTGCAGGACCTTATAAAAAAGGTCACATATGACAGGGGTTCTCTTAATACAAACCTAGGCTATAGACAGACCAAAGCTGTACAAATTAAGAAATCTACATAAGGGAAAAAGTAATATACCAATCCTGTCTGCTGCATGTGAATCTATTATTAAAAGCATCTATAAAACATATATCCTCACAAAATAAACTTTAAAAAATGATGAATTGATAAATAAAACATTTATTTTTAAACAGGTTGTATTTATAAATTATACCAAAATTAAAATTTAAAAACCTAGCACATCAGTGCATGTAAAATACATACAGTCGAACTTCAGTATCTCGACGGTCTCGGGACGATCGAAATAGCGTCGAGATAAGCATGGGCTCGAGATAACCAAACTGGTAAAAAAAATCAAAACTTACAGAAAGTAAGCATGTGAACAATAAAACCGCTGTATGTACTCTCGCTTGTTTGTGAAATGCCGTAACGTTTTTAACACGTTATAATTATATGCCAATTTCGATGTTACACGTTTACTGCATTTTGTGTACACAAAACATGGACGTTAAAGATAGACAATCAATAACTCACATTTTAATTAGTACTTGACCAGGGAGATTATATTGAATAGCTGCGAACGTAAAATATTTATTTTGCAAACACCGAACATGAAATTATACATGGGTTGTTTTGGTTCGGTAAGTCTGCGCGTCCGGTAAAGCTGCGCATCAACAAACCGGTTCACTTCCGGCTGTCAAATACTCACGAAAACATCGTTTTACTTAGGAAATCACAGTGAAATTCATTGGAGTTGGTGAAAAACCACCCTAGGTTAAGAAAAAGTAATTGCGATAAGCATAATTCGTAAAAGAATCCTTATATTTAGTATTTAAGACACATGGGTCAATTGTGTACATTTCATGCATTTGACCTCAT